>OX465288.1:10172932-10907932 GCA_949987695.1 Merzomyia westermanni | reverse complement strand
TGCATTTTATTTTATTTTATTTTGCTTTATTTTATTTTATTTTATTTTATTTTGTTTTATTTTATTTTATTTTATTTTATTTTATTTTATTTTTTTTATTATTTTTTTTTATTTTATTTTATTTTATTTCATTTTATTTTATTTTATTTTTTTTTTTTATTTTATTTTATTTTATTTTTCTTTATTTTATTTTATTTTATTTTACTTTATTTCATTTTATTTTATTTTATTTTATTTTATTTTATTCTATTTTATTTTATTTTATTTTATTTTATTTTATTTTACTTTATTTTATTTTATTTTATTTTGCTTTATTTTATTTTATTTTACTTTATTTTATTTTATTTTATTTTATTTCATTTTATTTTATTTTATTTTATTTTTTATTTTTTATTTTACTTTATTTTATTTTATTTTATTTCATTTTGTTTTATTTTTTATTTTGTTTTATTTCATTTGATTTTATTTTGCTTTATTTTATTTTATTCTATTTTATTTTATTTTATTTTATTTTATTTTATTTTATTTTATTTTATTTTATTTTATAATCTAACATTAATCTTGAAATATAACATCAGTTTAATTTACCGTGGAATGAGCCATATTGATATAAACAAAACCAAAAATATGGTTTACAAATACAGAATCGAGCATCGGTTGTCAATTGAAAGGAAACATGTCAAAGAGGGCAAAAACGAGAAATGTCTACATATTACGAATACTTGTTTCTTAAGTTGGCTTTCTTGGGGTATGCTTGGATGTGTGCAAATAGTGGAAATAGGACATAAAAGCCAGTGAATGTACGCTTGCTCTGTAACGCAGTTCAAGGAAATGTTTTTGGGAAAAACTAGCATTACGATACTGTATGCACATTAGTCTGTATGTATGTATGTATCTAAGTCTAGCTAGTTGTAAGAAAATTTGTTTATATATGTATGTATGTATGTGTGTAAAGGGTACACTTATTGGCAGCAGGAAGACGTCGAGGTAAACAATATTTTGCAGTTCATTGAACGGAATAAGCATGTTGCCGATAAAACAAAATGAGGTTGTTTTTGGTTTTGCCTTTTTTTTGGGTTCCTGTACTAGCAAATAGCGCGCTGTTCTACTAATAATGTGTAGATATACTTCCACGATACAAGCAGCTGGGCAAAAAGCTAACAGTAATTTATGTATGTGAACTCTCTATTAGACAATAATGACCTCTATGAAAATACATGCTTGTGCGGGTATCGGAATGTGGATGGTCCGAAAACAAATTTATAACATATTTTCGTTGTAAGAATATTTTGTGGTAACAACTTTTTTAAGGCAGCTGTACGAGTTTGGGGATTATGGGTGTTAACTTTACTGACAAAGCAGTGATTTGTAATGGCATATAAGATTTGAGCTCGACGCACATACAACAAACGAGGGCCGTTATTGGGAAAGACAGATGTTAGGTTTAGCTGCCACTCTTCGATGTGAAGTCTTTTCCAGGCAGATGGGACCAAATACATAACAAATCTTAAATTATATTTTCTTCTTTTAATTTTTGTTTATTTTTTTTAATTTTATTTTATTAAATTTTGTTATTTTTATTTTTTATTTTATTTTATTTTATTTTACTTTATTTCATTTTATTTTATTTTATTTTAAATTAAATTTTTTATTTTATTTTCTATTTCATTTTAATTTTTGTATCTTTTTCTCTAACCACAAAGATAATAAGCATAAAAGCGAGTTTTAATTTTTGTTAACACTGTGTATATCTATATATATAAACTTCAAATTATGTAAATATGTATGTATATATAGACCAACTTGTGTCCTAAACGTATAAACCGATCGTAACCAAATTTGAAACACTCACTGGATATCTTCCAGGGATGGTCATGGGCTAAAAATATTTTGATATATGTATATAGGGGCGTGACACCTCACATACAAATGAAATATTTCATAGCCCGTATCTCTGGAAGTATTTACGTTAGACCACTGAAATTTGGTAAGACATGTCACATATTTTATATAAGTATACATCTATCCTTTTTTTTTTGGTTATCATATGTATTCATATTCCTTTGTTTCTTTTTTCTTGTTGTTGTCACATCTACCGCAACATGTCAATCAAGCTTAAGTGTTCAACTTGATGTTTGCCCTATTTATAATCCTTTTCAGTATTGTTTAATCCCCAGAAAACAAACTCATGCATGCATGTACGCATAGTTGGGCACAGTGCACTTAAATTTGATTCCAATAAAACTCCAAATACTCTTGAAGCACTCATAAGATAGGAGTCAGAAATGATTCCGAAAATATGTGAGAAGTACTATGGGCCTTTTATATAAGCCACCGTGGCACTTCGTGTAGCTGTCAATCACATTCACAGTCAAATATCAGGCAGTGTATAATCGGATACTTACAGAGTGTGATCTATATGTTTATGTGTCTAAAGGGGACTTTACTTCTAAATTTTCTACTCTGACTAAAGTAGCACTTGTATCCAAGATTGATTCTCCTTTGACTTTTTAATTAATTGTTTTTACATCTTTATTTAGAAGAGTGGCAGATTTAAATTTAAGTGGGAACTACTTCATTATAGAGAAGAGAAATTTCCAAAACTTGAGTGGTAAAATGTTCAAAAGTGATGAGACTAATTATATAGTGATAGTAGAACATTTACTCCCACCACTTCATGCTCAATACATTGTGCCAAACTATGCATATGTGGTGCCAAATAGGATATAACATAAGTGGGGAATTCACATGCCCTGCAAGGAGCTCAATAACAACATAGTGGCAAATATGAACTAGTTTGATAGTAACTAGATTATCATTTGTTCAAAACTGGCAGCTGAGTAACAATCACAAAACATTTTCAAGTGAATTTTGACGCCTTGACTTTGTTCAACTTCCTTTGACGGCAGATATTTACACTAGGCGCCTGCGGTAACGCGAGGCTTCACAAGCTCCCAAATAACATTAGTAATTAAAGTAACCAAGGAAATTGTGTTTTCGCATATTTCAAAGTATATTTCTAGCAATATATCAGTGATGACATTGTTCGATTCCATGCAGTATTTATTTAGTGATGGCCGTACAAACAGAGTTGCTACTTATATATTACAGACATTTATGCGTTCCAATTTCGCTATAAGTATAAAACATTTTGAACCAACTTTTATTGCCACCACTGTGGCTTTGTGGTAAAATGAATCCTAAACTTTAATATGTGCATCTAAGGATGCATCGGGAAAAACTGCATTCAATCCTATACAATATTTTTTCAGTATTGCGCGAACAAACATACAGACAGACAGGCAAAAAATAAAATAGAATAGAATAAAATAAAATAAAATAAAATAAAATCAAATAAAATAAAATAATATAAAATAAAATAAAATAAAATAAGGTAAAATAAAATAAAAAATAAATAAATCAAATAAAATAAAATAAAATAAAATAAAATAATATAAAATAAAATAAGGTAAAATAAAATAAAAAATAAATAAATCAAATAAAATAAAATAAAATAAAATAAAATAAAATAAAATAAGATAAAATAAAAAAAATAAAATAAACTAAAATAAAATACAATATAGTAAAATAAAATAAAATAAAATAAGTTCAATTAGAGAAGTTATGGTAAAATTAAATTAAATTAAATAAAAATAAATTAAATAAAATAAGGTAAAATAATATACAATAAAATAAAATAAAATGGAATAAAATAAAAGAAAATGGAGTAAACAAAAAAATAAAATCAAATCAAAAAAAAATAAATGAAAATAAAATAAGTTGAAATAAAATAAAATAAAATAAAATAAAATAAAATCAAATGAAATAAAATACAATCAAATAAAATAAACTAAAATAACATAAAATAAAATAAAAGAAAATGGAGTAGACAAAAAAAATCAAATTAATAGAAATCAAATCAAATTAAATAAAATAAAATAAAATCAAGTAAAATAATATTAAATTAAATTAAATAAAACAAAATAAGAAAAATTGAAAGAAGCTTAGGTAAAGAAAAGGAAAGGAACAGGAGTAAGAGTAAGGGAAAACGGCGAATGAAAGCAACAGCAAATAATAAAGAGAAAATAAAGTGTTGAGCTTGAATTTCAACGATCACTAGTTTCAAATACACTCTAATCACACAAATACAGAACTATGGGTTTTCCCTACAGGGTATATACATGCGTGTTGCTCGTATGTATGTAGCAGTGTTCGCTGTTTATGTGTAACTTACCTTTAAAATAAAGTTTAACATTGCGAAAATTGTCACTTCAAATTTATTTATAACAACATTAACATAAAAATCCACAAGACTTATGAACCCAAAACTCAGGTAAGACAACACATGTGTTTTAACATGCATATATATAAATAGTAACATAGAAGAAGATAAATATTTATGTAGGGCGTTAAAGGGAAAAGCACTGCAATTGATAAGCGTGTGAAAAGGGAAATGAAAACAATGGTGGCTTAGAATGCAAAACTTAAAATTAAGTGACACTTTATTGTTATAATAAATCCCTTGATAGGGGTATTTATAAGGTAATTGTATACCTAGTGGTGACTTAGAACAACCGAGACTAGAAGCATTTTAGCTAAGCAAATACATGACCTCTGACATGGGTAATTGAACATAAAAAGTCTATCCGAGCGATTGGTACCGCGATTTCTCGTACCGTCGACCAAAGTTTTTTGAGTATGGGAAAAATATTAAAATTTAATTCCGCAGTATATTTTCCAGATTAGGTTGCATCCAATTATTTCGTGTTTGGAAAAATGAAGTTATGACTGGGCTTATAAGATAGTTGTATCAATTAAAGAAGTCATCACTTAAAATAATTCCTATTTCAGGAGCCTTGGAAAACCGCATTTTTAGACTGAATACAGAAATTCGGACAGTTCCGTAAGAAAGGAGAAGATTGGTAATAAGAGGTGACGGCATCAGATCCCTAGATCAACCATCAAATTGCACGTCATTGCTTTTGTACTTTTTAGTTGCCTCTTATGACAGGTATTCCTACCTCGGCCGCAAACTGACCTCCTATCTTCCGTTTCAAGCACAACTAGGTATACAAATTTCTTTATACTAACCCTCCACCGTCATTCGTATATGTTAGGAATTGTCAACCTACCTGTCGGAATATTCCATAAGTTCATGCCACAACTGCTTTTGCGTTTGACAGCTTGCATTTTGTAGCTTAGCTGCGCATGAGCTCCTTCTACGAATTTTATCTGAAGGAGCATACGTATTTGTTTAACTGAGCAAGCAAAACACATTGAATATCGCACCGCAACAAACTTTTCCGCTTCATTCTAATTCAAGACGTATCTTACATTGCCATGTTAACATTGGCCTGGTTATCAAGCAATCTGGTTCAAAATTAGTTTCCTTTTATGTATTTTGCTATTCTAAGCTGAGTAAAATATACATATATAATGGGAAAAGATGTAACAGCAGTAAACCTAACAAATTGACCTACATGAATGCAGTAATTGAGTTACCAATCAATAGTTTAACAGTGCTTTATACGGACCTAGCAGTAGATAATAGCTGATGAGGATTTCCTAAGATTCTTTATTACTAAAGTAGTTTGAAAATTCGGAATTGCAACTCTGTATCTGTGTTTAATACGTCATCGTAGTCAATATTTTGTCTACGAGTATTTAAACCTATTTTGGAATCTATGAAGTGGAATTTAAAAAACATTTGGCACGTTTATTGCATTGTTGTTGTGGCGCATTTTGTCATTTTTTGTATCTGCCAATTCATTTGCTAATTAATTTTTTGTTTACTTCTCGATTTCTCCTCCTCAATCAAACCGTTCTCTCTTGTCAGTATCAGTATCCAGTGGCTTTACAATTGAATTCAACTGTCGTGATCAGCAGTACTTATCCAGTGCCATTCAAACGCTCTAGCGCAACTCAATTTTACAGTAATTGTCGAGGTGTTCTCGTTTCTTACTGAATTCATATATACTTACTTTTTTTTAATTTTATTACTGTCGTAAAATTTACTTATTATTTACTGTTTATACAAAAACTGCAGTGTGAAATCCTAGTCAGAGTGTTCTATGGCGTGTTCGTCATGCAATAGAGTAGCTTACATTAAATGGTCTAGTATGACCGGTAGACTGGCCGAAGTGATCATCGCCGCTTCCCTCCTGCTTCTGTTTCAATGATCAATGTAATCATGAAACTGGAAACCTCTGACTTGCGTTTCTTGATTAACGGATCTCTATTCACTACTTTAAATGATTAAGTTTAGTCTAAAGATTTCTAGTCACAACTCTAAATGGATAAATAGATCCAATGTGCGCCCCTGCGGTTTAGGGGTTTAGAATATGCCCGAGGTAGGCATACTGGTCGTAAGAGGCGACTAATATGCACAAAGCTAATGACGTGCAACGTGCCAAGGACTATTAATTCGACAACACTCCCCAAAACCTTCGGGGAGTGTTTTTGTCGTTACTACACCAACAACAACAGAGGGTAGACTGGAGGCACGACCTCTCCAACCATCCAGTTAGTCCTATTTTTTGGAAAAGACCGAACATTATCGATGCCACTCCAGACAGATAGAATTCTTCTTCTTTAAATGGTCATCTAACCGCCTGGCCGATTTTGACCGTCCAACATAGCTCGCCAGTCGGTTCTTCGTTGCGTCAATTGGAAATAACGCGGGATCGCAAATCGGTCTCCACTTGGTCCTTCCATGGGAGTGGTGGTCTCCCTCTTCCTCTGCTTTCACCGACGGGTGCCGATAAGAATACCTTCTGGGCTGGAGCATCTTCGCCCATTCGCATAACGTGGCCTAGTTAGCGAAGTCGCTGTGTTTTGATTCGCTGAACTATGTCGGTGTCTGCATAGATCTCATACAGCTCATAATTAAATCTTCTTCGGTTTTCTTACGAAGAACCTTTCTCTCAAATACTGCCAGAGCCGCCTCACCAGATGTTGTTAGTGTCCATGCTTCTGCACCATATAGCAGGACGGGTGCGATGTGTGACTTATATAGGGTTATTTTCGTTCATCGAGAGAGGAGTAGCATATGTTTGCAAAAGTAATTCTTCGTCGGATTTCTAGGCTAACAGGCTGTTGGTGTTAATGCTGGTTCCCAGGTAAACGAATTCCTTTGCTATTTCGAAATTTTTGCTGCCAACAGTGACGTGGTTGCCAAGGCGCGAATGCGCTGACTCTTTGCATGTAGACAGAAGTTACTTCGTTTCCACGTCGTTCACCACCAAACCCATTTTTTCCACTTCTTTCTCTAGTTTGGAGTAAGCAGAAGCTACGGCGCGGTGGTTAAGGCTAATGATATCAATATCTTCAGCGTACATACATACATTTTTCAGATTTTATTGTTGATTTGCTGAGTAAACTGCCCCCAGCAGCTCTCTCCCCAATTGAAATGTCAAAATGCGCTCCCTCCCTGCAAATCTTTTAAAGAAAATTATAATAGTTCGGTCCCTGGTCCACTTTCCGAAAAAAAATAATATCAAATATCAACAAAACCAAAGGGCTACCAATATATTAAATCAAATCCCACCATAAATAAAAAGTTTTGAAATAGGTCGGTCCATGATCCACTTCCCGGAAAAGAACCAATCGTAAATTTTAATAAAAGTAAAAGGCTAGTAACACATTTCAAGTAAATCGCAAAATAAAAAAAAATTTTGGAATAGGTCGGTTCTCGGTCCAATTCCCAGAAAAAGAGTATCCTATATCCTTTTCCTGGTTTCAAGCTACTTTCCCACAAATTTTCATCCAAATCGGTCTAGCCGTTCTTGAGTTATAAAAAGTGCAACTAAGACAACTTTCTTTTTAATTTATATAGATAGTAAACCCCGCTCGCTTCGCTGCGTCTCGAAACTAATAAGAAACTGCGTCCGATTTTCATCATTATATCCCATACCAGATAAGATATGGAACTTAATTACATCGCCTATTGCAGCACTCATTATCACCTTTCGTTTGATACCCATATTGTATGTACTAACAAATTTTTGGTCAACTTGGTCCACAAATCGGTCTATATCTGCGAAACCGGTCAAGCTATCGGAACAAATGATATCTTAAATCTTAAGTTGAACGTCAAAACGTCAAGTAATAAAACGGTGAAAGCTCCATTCTATTCCATTAAGTAGTTTTTGAGTGATGCGCACCCAAACATACAGACGTGTGGATTTGACTTCTATTGGCCTAATAATGATCATTGCTATAGATTTTTCTTAAATATCTGCATATCATGTACAGACATCGACCTTTTACAATTTTATTATACGTAGAGATACATATATAAATTGATTTTCTAGGAAACTCTTTGTAGTCCTTTAATAAATAAAATATGTGTTTCCTCACGTTTTTGGTAAGGTACATATGTATTGTTTCAATGTGCCAACTTTGCTTCATAATGTGACAACTTCTTTCTCTTGAAATAACGTTGTAACAACCCCCCCACAAAGCTGTAAATGCTGCCCTTTTCAACCAAAAATATGTCAAACTGAGTTGTGAGAAGCTTGGAAATTTTTGCGGTCAACGCAAACACAAAAAGGGTTGACAGTCGGAAAAAGACATGACATAAAGGTAAATAAAAGAGATCTTGCTAAAAACAAATTAACCTTGTACAATTAATGTATTGGAAACAGCAATTAAGTTGAGTGTTTTTTGAAAATATGCCGTGATACCTTTTTATAAAACCATTGCTCCTTTAGCTGCTCTCTCCGCTATAGCAATGCCACATAGTACAACTTTTAAAGCGATTCAAAATAGCTTGAACAAAATTTTAGCTGCGTAACTCAATAAACAAGGGTATTTCGTATGAAAGTCTCAGAATTTCTTCAATAACTGCCTGTGAAAGATGAAAAATCAAAAACTCATTAGTAAACCGCAGAGCAAACTGAATTGTAAAGTGAAACGTTTTGTACGAGCAAGTATTCTCAGACAGTTTTTCAATAAAGCTGTAAATCGTTTTACTGCATTGAAATTTTTAAATTCGATCGGTCAACGTTCATACTGCCTATAATGCAATTACTCAGCGTTGAAATTTTGTTAACTGTCAACAATGCAGAAGCAGGAGATTTCATAGAAGAATGTTTTTACAAGCTTCCGCTGACCTTATATGACAGACAAGTGCATGCTGCATGCTTTCGTATATATATATATATATATATATATATAAATGCAGTAAGTACCCTTTGCATTCAGGTGTGTGCATATATATAATATTTACCCAGTCAACATTTTGGTCCATTTACAAGCTAAGGGTTGGTTCGATTCCTTGTATCTGCCATTAAAGTGCGCAGATACCGCATAAGACATGGCCCAGCCTATTCAAAATAACCAAACCCAAGCAGCAGTTGAAACCAACTCCACCGTTCGTTCTAGAGTCCACATGTCTTTTATCCATATTTCTTCATTCGTGTTCAATCACAAGTTCCTAGCGATATATAGCGCTGCAAATTAAGTATTTAACTGCTCAAATAATTAAGATATACAATTAATCCAAACTTGATGCATTCTTTAAACTTTTTAGGAACTGTCGAACTAATTTATTTATTCCGCAAAGTTTCGTTTTCAAATATTAATGTAAGCTTAGGTTAAGAAAAGGAAATATTCTCCACTAGTGAACTAATCGATTAATTAAAAATTAATCATTTCTAAGCATAGTCTAATTCATTTTATTATTCAATATAAATAATCAAAATTAATCAATTAAATAAAAATTAATCATTACTAGATGTAGTTCAATAATAATAAACGATTATCAATGATGCACAAAACGTAACTGAGATTAGTCAAGTAAGAATTCTAATTAATCACACATGATTAATTGACTAGTCTTTAATAGGCTTTTTCTAATTACTATTTTTACTCAGAATAAATTCGAGGTTAGGAAACATGTTTGGTTACGTAATCCTAAACATTTCAGATGACCTAATAAATTAGAATGCCTATTGATCATAAACTGATAAACTTTTAAATTTTATTAGACCTTTTCCATAATCACACACATTCTAATTTAGCGAATGTGATTAATTTGAAAATAAGTAATATTCTGCATTAATCAAAAATATCAGTTTTGTGGACCAAATTTTCAAATTTAAAGTTTCAAGCAGCTAACAATATCGTATAATGCATTAAATTTTAATCTTTATGCAGCAGTAAATTGATCGAGGGTTCCGAATAATCCCATTTTAATTAATTTATTAATCAGAAAATATACTGGGTTACACTTTTAATTAACCATACAAACAAGAATTCTGATTAAGGTAATTAAATATTCATAATCCCAATAAATTTATTAATCAGAAAAATTACCTTATAAATAAAATTTTGCAAAAAATTAATGTCTTAGAATTACAATTCATACATATTTGGTTAACTAATTAATCGGAAAATATTTGGCTGGAAAAAAATTATTCATTTTCCTACTCTTTTTATTAATCAATCAATTGATTCCATTAATCAGAAAGAGTTCATTCGAACAAATATTAAACAATGATGTAAAAAATAATCAATCTAGAATTGTGATTAATCTCAACTTGATTAAATAACTAGTGAGAAAATAATAATTCTGGATTAATCTTACTACTCTTTTAATTATTATTTAATTGGTACTTGATATAATTTACTCCCAAGTAAACTAAACTGCGTATCTTTAATCAATTAATTATTCATTCTTATTAATCTTAACTTGTTTAAACATATATATGATCAGATTAAGCAGTAAGGAAAATAGAAATATGAAGTGAGAGATGAAAAGCAGGGGTTGCGGGAAGAATAACGTCCTGAGGCTGCCCTTGTATAGTGATTGGATTACTTCAATCAATTTTTTAAACAATTTTTACTAATTGTCGATTTATTTATAATCTGAACATTGAAATTTTATCAGTTAATCAGATATACAAATTGAAAAGTTTTATTTTATTCTGGTGTATTGGGTTGATATATGTACAATATATGTATGTATATAGCTATGCAATTTATTTCACTCACTACAAGATGGCAGCCGTAATCCCAACTGGTCAATGTGATAAGTCCATTGAAAAAAGGCTTAACTGAGAATGAACGAGTGAAAACTGAAAATGCAACATCAGCTTAATGTAGCGGCGTATGTATGCGAAGCAGGTTGAGAGTGCAAGCATACTTCCTGTAAGCGTGTAAAATTATACAGGGGTGGGCATTATGCTTTACTGATTACTATTTGAGTGTTGGAAAATATTTTTTTGTCAAATAGATTTTACACGTTGCTCAAATAATTTGAGTCATAAGTAAATTTTCCTTAGCGTTATAATTTTAGTGACGAGTAAACTCTTAGTCGTTTTTCAGTATATTTAAGTGACGAATAATTTGTTATTTTATATAACTTTGGTGTAATATTTATATCGCTAAAATCTCCCAACAATAGTGGCGTAAATAGCTTGACCCGAACACAAAAAACTGAGCAACTTAGACAAATTAAAAATGTATAAAACAAACTTTTCTAATAACGAGAGTATAAAGTATAACTAATTAAATTACTTGAACAGCGAGTAACGAAAAACTCATTCGCCACTAAGCCTACCATAAACGATTAAATATTTACTCGCTACTCAAGTGTCTAAAAAAATAGTTTCAATTGTAAACTTCACGAAACTTGGTGTAATAATGGGTCAACTAAAAATTTATTCGTTTTGTGTTTTTTTTTTGGTAGGAAAGTAGGAAATGAAAAATTATTCGTGTAGAAACTTTCTGAAAACGAGTGGACATTTTAAATTTCTTAATAAAGTAGATTACAATATTACTCGCTCCTCACATTTCTTATACGACGATTGAAAATTTATTACTAACCCACATTTCTTAAATTATCTAACATCAAATTTTGCCCGTTACTCATATTTCATAGATGGAAAACTTAGTCGTTACTCAAATTTCTTAAACACAGCAGAGTAAAAATGTACTCGTTATTTTTTAAATAACGATTAAAAACTTATTCCTTACTCAAATTTCTTAAAGAAAGTACAGTGTAATTTTACTCCTTACTCACATTTCTTAGATGATGATGGAAAATGTATGCGTTTCTCAGATTTTTTAAATAAATTAGAGAAAAATTTTACTCGTTAATCACATTTCTTCGATGACGATGGAAAATGTATGCGTTACTCAAATTTCTTAAATAAATTAAAGCAAAAATTTGCTCGTTACTTACATTCCTTAAATAACTATAAAAAATGTTATCGTTACTTAAATTTCTTAAATATCACAGAGTGAAAATTTACTTGTTACTCACATTTCTTAAATAAATTAGAGTTGAGTTTTAGTCGTTACTCATACTCTTATATGACGATAGAAAACGTATTCGTTATTCAAATTTCTCAAGTAAAATTGATTAAAAATTTACTCGTGATTCACAAATGACGGTTAAAAATTTATTCGTTACTTAAATTTCTTAAATAAAGTAGAGTAAAAATTTACTCGTTACTCATATTCCTTAAATAACTATAAAAAATTTATTTGTTACTCAAATTTCTTAAATAAAGCACAGTAAAAATTTACTCGTTACTCACATTTCTTAAATAAATTGGAGTAAAATTTTAGTCGTTACTCAAATTTCTTAAATAAAGCACAGTAAAAATTTATTCGTTACTCAAATTTCCTAAATAAATTAAAATAAAAATTTACTCGTTATTTATATTTCTTAAATAACGATTGAAAATTTATTAGTTACTCACATTTCTTAAATAAATTAGAGTTGAATTTTAGTCGTTACTCATACTTCTTAAATGACGATAGAAAATGTATTCGTTTTTGAAATTCCTTAAATAAAATGATTAAAAATTTACTCGTGATTCACAAATGACGGTTAAAAACTTAGTCGTTACTTGAATTTTTTAAATAAAGTAAAGTAAAAATTTACGCGTTACTCACATTCCTTACTCAAATTTCCTGAATAAAGCAGTCTAAAAATTTACTCGTTACTCACATTTCTTAAATAAATTAAAATGAAAATTTACTCTTTATTTATATTTCTTAAATAACGATTGAAAATTTATTAGTTACTCACATTTCTTAAATAAATTAGAGTTGAATTTTAGTCGTTACTCATACTTCTTAAATGACGATAGAAAATGTATTCGTTTTTGAAATTCCTTAAATAAAATGATTAAAAATTTACTCGTGATTCACAAATGACGGTTAAAAACTTAGTCGTTACTTGAATTTTTTAAATAAAGTAAAGTAAAAATTTACGCGTTACTCACATTCCTTACTCAAATTTCCTGAATAAAGCAGTCTAAAAATTTACTCGTTACTCACATTTCTTAAATAAATTAAAATGAAAATTTACTCTTTATTTATATTTCTTAAATAACGATTGAAAATTTATTAGTTACTCACATTTTTTAAATAAATTAGAGTTGAATTTTAGTCGTTACTTGAATTTTTTAAATAAAGTAAAGTAAAAATTTACTCGTTACTCACATTCCTTACTCAAATTTCCTGAATAAAGCAGTCTAAAAATTTACTCGTTACTCACATTTCTTAAATAAATTAAAATGAAAATTTACTCTTTATTTATATTTCTTAAATAACGATTGAAAATTTATTAGTTACTCACATTTCTTAAATAAATTAGAGTTGAATTTTAGTCGTTACTCATACTTCTTAAATGACGATAGAAAATGTATTCGTTTTTGAAATTCCTTAAATAAAATGATTAAAAATTTACTCGTGATTCACAAATGACGGTTAAAAACTTAGTCGTTACTTGAATTTTTTAAATAAAGTAAAGTAAAAATTTACGCGTTACTCACATTCCTTACTCAAATTTCCGGAATAAAGCAGTGTAAAAATTTACTCGTTACTCACATTTCTTAAATAAATGTAAATGAAAATTTACTCGTTATTTATATTTCTTAAATAACCATTGAAAATTTATTAGTTACTCACATTTCTTAAATAAAGTAGAGTAAAGAGTTACTTGTTTAATTAGTTGATAAAAATGTTTTCACCACACACAAGTTAACAAATAACAAATAATTTAAAGTTTTTTAATTTTCTAATTTTCGTATAAAAATAGCCCAACCCTGTAACTATCGTCCTACTGTTTGTAAATATGCACTTGTATTGCGGTTGCTAAATATTTATCGTGTTTGTATGCATGTATGTATATATTAGTTCTTAGTGCGTTAACCAGAAAGTGAAAAAGCTCTGAAATAAAAGTAAAAACATTTCAACGACATGCATACTTATCGATCTTTGACATATACATACACACATTAACTTGATAACCTAAAGTAGATTTCTTGTCCGCAATTTAATCGAGTTCTGGTATTAAAAAGTCAAAGAAAATCTCACAATGTCATTTCCTGTACTTTTGAAAGTGAGTAATTTTGTTAAAATATTAAAAGTTTTATTGCGATTGAAGAGCTATGGCGATCTCAAAGCAAACGCTGAGGAGGGATGTGCTTTATCAAATACACGAAAACATGCATACTAAAAAGGGTAGCTATTTTAAGGTTCTCTTTTAATCAGTCGTTATCGTAGAGAGCTTTAAGAAATTCTTTTTGTTTTGCTGATTTTCCGACAGGATGGAAAGCTGATGTATATTGGAACGATTTTCAGTCATCGCTTGTCAAATTTGGTTTGGAGACAAACCGGTTTAGGCGATGTGCCATTTCAATGCCATTTTTCGTTGAGCTTTAAGAAATTGCACTCTGCTTTAGCTATCATTGAAGAATTGCATGGATGAATTTACTTACTTCATCTATAAGATTAGACGCATCGTATAGGCAACATAGACATCAATGAGTGGGTAAATGAATTCCAAGGTCCAATGTATTGAGATTTAATTTAAGTAAAACCTCTTTGTTTCTGTTGGATGTCATGCAACACTAAAATAGAAATAATTTTTTTTTTAACCATGATCGGAGTCTTACTGAATGCTTTGGCATTTTTAAAGATAAAATTTCCGAAATATCGTTGGACAACATTGCATGTCTATTGCAGAGACCTAAAAAAACTTAAGAATCTCCGCAATAAATCCCATAGGATTTATAGACGTTCTGGGAGTTTGCAGCATAGCGTCTTCGCTAGATTTTGGTTCTGTAGTTTTAACTGAAGAAGACATTTTGGACGCAATAAGAGATAAGGGCCGGTTTCACCAGTTTTTCACTTTTTCAGGTTCACCATCTAACTTAACTAAGTAACAACTTAGTCAGCCTGCCAGCTGACTTATTCTCGACTAAGTCAGTGTTGCTGTCGTTCAAAACCTAATTGTCAGTAATGCTGCTAATTTTTTTTGTACAATGTCCCAGCCGGAAAATTCGTCAAGCATGACTTTAAAGGCTATTGCGTAGATGCATGTGAACGCTTGTTTTCTAGCATGCAACCATTACGAAACATTCATTTTCATTTAAGCGCTAAATTTAGTACCTTCCAACTAAAGAGAAATGGGTGTAAGATCAATACATTCCTTCGTGTATGGCCATACATGCCCATTTCGCACCGGGGTATTGGGATGCGCAGAGTTGTCTGGTATGAAAACATACTGCTATGCATAAAACAGCTGATCGGGTTGTTGTGTTCAAAGTTATTTAAGTCGCTCAGTTGGTGAAACCCAAAATTAAGTTAGTCTCGAATCTGTGCTAACTTAAGTCACGACTTAGTTTTAGTCTTAGTCGCGTTGGTGAAACCGGCCCAAAGTGTTCCAAGCAAGTAGATGTTCATCAAATATCATCACTCTTTCTCAAGAAATGCAGCTCATCCATTGTTGAACCGCTTCTTCTTCTTTTTAATTTGTCACTGAGGATAGGTTGTTTTTTGGATGATTGGAAGATTACCTCTGTTACTCCAGTTTTCAAATCTGGGAGAAAAAACAAGGCCTAAAACTACCGACCAATTTATAAAATAGCTAATATTGCCAAACTGTTTGAAAAAATCATCAGTTCTAAACTTTCTTTTGCTATTAAGCCATATACAAGGTGGCGCAACAGTAAGCTTCCGATGTTCAGCATATCGGTTGTGGCACGTGCAGTGTGTGCTGTTGCACCGTCTTGTTGGAACCACATGTTTTCCAATCCCAATTCATCAAGTTGCGGCAAAAAGAACTCGTTGATCATTGCTCTGTAGCGCTCACCATTCACAGTAACCGTTTGGCCCCGACCGATTATTGGTCAAATAAATAGTCAGCAATATTCCGTGTTCTGGAGCAGTGTAGCGTAACATTGTTTATTAACGTGTATTTCGCATGTGTTTACTACACAAATGTCAAAACAGAACTGACTTTAGGGGCCAATCGCAAAATTTATAGCATTTTCTGATAGGAGGATTACTTTTGCGCCACCCTGTACATCACTATGTCAACATGGTTTTATACCAGGTCGATCCACGGTTACTAACTTGGCTGTCTTCTCAAATTATTGCATTTCAGCATTTAAGGATGGCTTCCAGATAGATGCCATCTATACCGATTTATCTAAAGCATTTGACAGAGTGTCTCACACTCTCCTAATCCACAAATTAGAGAGATTTGGATTTCACTCATCTTTCTTGTGCTGGGTCAAATCTTATTTGATAAATAGAATTAACTACGTTGTTGTTGATGGTGTGCAATCATCTTTATATAGAGAAACCTCAGGGGTTCCACAAGGAAGTATCTTGGGTCCTTTATTTTTTGTAATTTTTACCAACGACTGCACTGAGTGCTTTCAAATATGTGAACATCTACTTTACTGATGACTTAAAGGTTCTGAAAAAGATACAAAGCCAGTATGATATCGAAATTTTGCAGAATGAGACAAATAAGTTTCATGAGTGGTGCCGCTGTAATAAATTAGCCATTAATATTGAAAAATGTTGCTCGGTTACCTACAATCAAATTAGATTGCCACTTTCTTCACCATACTTTATTTCTAATACTGCTCTTAGCTCAACTAATAAAATAAAAGACCTTGGAGTGGTTTTTGACTCCAATTTCACATTTATAGATCATTTGAATTACATTATACCTAAATGGTATCCCTCGAAAGCGTTCATTAGGCGCAATAGTTTGGATTCAAGGATCCATATACAAAAAAATTACTTTATAACACATTTGTAAGGTCTAAATTGGAATATGCTTCATTAATATGGAATCCATTTTATGAAATACATTCCAATAGAATAGAGCGGATACAAAAAAAGTTTTTTAAGTTTGATTTGCCTATTCCATCTTATGTTCCTCGGTGCAGATTGATCAGCTTGCACACTCTTGCCAGTAGGCGTTTGATAGCTGCCTTAGCTTTTATACGTGATGTTTTGAATGGGACCATTGGTTGTTCTTATTTGTTACACTGTATTAAAATTAATGATCCAGCTAGAAATCTGCGACATATTGATTTATTTGCTATTGAATATTGCAAAACAAAATATGCTCAAAATGAAACAGTTATGTTAGTTGAATTTAATTTGATATGTAAAGAAATATATTTAGATATATTTGCTAATCGAATTATATTTAAGAAAAAATTGTATATGTATCATTCCTAAATTTTCAAATTATTCTCTGTCTGTAAGGTATGTAAGCTATAGACTTAAATAAATAAATAACTGTTTAGTTTTATGTATGAAAATTTGGGATATTGCAAAAATGTTTCAACCAAATTTACATCATGGTCATGGTGCACTGGATATTTGCATTTATATGGAACAAGGATTGAAAAATGCAGCAGAATTCTTGTTATTGATATTTACAAGACGTTTTATTCTTGTTTAATATTGCGATTTATTGAAAGGGGGCCAAAAATTTAATTCGAATTGAAAAGAGAAACGAAAACATTGCACATCAAACATAAAACATCAATGATCAAAGTTGCAATGAAAAATATTAAGCATCAAGCAATCAATAGCAAAGACCATAGATTGAGCATAAAACATCGCGCATGCCACAACAATCATCTAAACCTAAACATCAATCATTAAAAACCAGATATCAGACATCAAACATCAGACACTAAACATCGAACAACAACATCCAATGAAAGCATCAAACGTCGAAACTCGAACATTAAATAGCAATTCTCAAACTACAAATATCAATCATTCAACACACATCATCAAAAATCAAACAATCGACTTGCAGAAATCAATAGAAAACATCGAACAATCAATATCCCATATAAAATATCAATCATCAATCGTCAAACATTAATCAATCAACGACAGACATCAAACAGCGAGACATCAGACATAAATATAAAAAATCAAATACCAAGAGTCAACTCAATAATGAATTAGGACACATGTCTTCATTATTTTATTTATTATTATAAATTGTACCAAACCCTAAAATTTACCCATATACGACATGCACATTCCATGTGTGACATGCACATTCTACGCTACATATACCATATCAGCCTCCTTCCTAGTGAAGCAAACCAAAAATTCAAATAGCACGTAATTAAATTAAAATTTTATTCATTCATTCATTTATACAATTCCTCTTTCGCTTTGCGCATCATTTCAAATTGGTTAACAAAACACATTCAACAGCACCGCGCATATTTGGTGTTATCAATACCCAATTTCAGATGAACGCAACCAGATAATTCGTAGCGTAGCTGATTGACTGTCTAACTTACTTGGCTTGTAGCCAACTTGGTTTTTGCTAACCGTCAAAATTTGGCTTGTTCAGAAGTGAATCGCTGGATAGCCGCATAATGCACACGAAATATACGCAAATTTACGCGAATGAGAAATCAAAGTAGAATATTTATTTCTTATATACATTCATATATAAGTATGTATGTGTGTATATTCAATTTGGCATTTCATAATGTTTTTCAATTACAGAGCAGTAACTTTGCATGAGGATTTGAGGACCTACCCTGCAGTCAAACCAACTAGTTGCAAAATACTTTACAACTAGTATATACACCAAGCCCAACTCGTCAGCCAACTGTCATATTTCCATGTAAGCAACTGGTATTTTTAGAAATGGCGATGTCCTACGAGATATCAGTTGTCAGATTTCGACTAGATCATACCAGTCATCTACTACTAGCTTGTACGTATATAGTGGAAATATACTAATATCATACTGGTCGTAAAATACCAGTTTAATAGTATTTCAAAATGGAAGGAAATGGACTAGTAAAATTGTTCAAAAAACATAAAAGAATACTAGTCCAAATGGTGATCAAAACCTCTAGCAGCGATTTAAATAAGAAAATGGGCCCATCTATACACAATTTCTTTTTTAATTATTTTCGCTGTGAAAAACGCCAATTTGGGATTGCAAAACATAAACTATATCTCTGAAATATTTCATAAACTGGTTGCGAATTACAATAGCATGCGATGCAAATAAAATAAACGAAAGAAATAATTACAGCTTATGTCGCTTAAACATATACTATGAAAATTGTAGTCGTATACAAGTATGGATTGAACTTTTTCTGACTAGTATGATTTCAACCAGAAATTTATAGTTGGATACTAATATGTTTACCGACTAGTTTGATATTTCACTGCAGGGATGATGCATATTTTGAGGCGCAAAGATGGCAAAAAGAAAGCAAAAATGTAATGATTGGAAAATCAATTTTAAGCACAAATGCTTTAGGTTTTCCATTATCGACATAAACAGCTTTTTCTACATACATATGTATGTTTGTCAATATGTATAACTGGTAAACAAACAATACCAATGCAGTGAAAAAAAATGAGTGTGAGCATGAAATGAGTGTGAGTAGAGATAGACCCACTAATAAATATACCGAAATGATCTGGGTGATGAGCTGAGTCGATTTAGACATGTCCGTCTGTCTGTTCGAAAGCAAACTAGTCACTCAGTCTTGCAACAATTTGGTGTGTATCCGCCATTTTGTAATATATTAAGCACGAGCAGACCCGGTAGACGTTGTCCCGCTTAAAGTTTGACTTTCCTACATTTAAAAAACTTGACACTTCCACCTGATTTGTCCTGAAATCATACTCTTTCCCTGTCCTTTTACTTTTCCTTTACCCCTATATAATTTTTCTCTTACACATCCTCTACATTTCAAATTTACTCATACTTCTCCCCTTTTTCTCCCTTTTCCTCTGCTGATACTGACATATATATAGCTCCGAAGATATAAGAAATTAACATTTTTTTGGTCTTGGTATCGTTTACTTTTTCTAATGCTTTCTTAGATATATTAGACACGTATTTTTATAAATTGTCAATCACTTGATGCAAATAAATTCCTAGCTATGCCTAATTGCAACTTTATATAGCCTGTGGGCTTTTCCGAAAACTATATATGCCCTGTGTCGTCGTATCTAGCGGACCTCTGAACTCACTGTGAAAGTTTCATGAAGATCGACAATAAACTTTGGACATGAATGAAGGACGAAAGACACATAAAAATATGTGGGCGTGGCATCGTCAAGTTTTCTGAAATTGTGTAAACATTGATATAGTATTATATAGCCTGGAAGTGTCGCACCACCCACCTTTCCTAAACCATATATAGCCTAGGCTGTTTAGTTTCAAAACTAGGCTCAAATTTTTAGCTGTATAAATAAGAAATGGATAGTGAAAATCGTGTTGCGTGTTCACGAAAGGTGTAAAGATGTATATTGGAACGATTTTTCGTCATCCCTTGTCAATTTTTGTTTTGTTACAAACCGGTTTCGGCGATCCGCCATCTTCAGTGTATGTTTTCCTTATGAAACCGGTTTGTAACAAAACAAAAATTTACAAGGGATGACGAAAAATTGGTCCAATATACATCTAATATCCACCCTGTCGGAAAAACAGAAAGTCAAATCAACAAAGGTATAAAGCATTTTTCACAGCCGAACACAGCGCTTTACCTGTTAATATTTTTTTTTTTCAAACAAAAATCTATTTTCGTATTTTCATACATCGTTTTTACGCTGCACTAAATACAGTGTATGTACATATGTATGTTTGTGTGTATTCGGTCTGTGCGTCGCTAAAAGTTCACGTAAAAATATTTCCCCTACATAGGGGCGTTAGCCGTCTTCAAGGCTATATTTTTATTGACGAAATCGATCATTTTTTTTATACCCAGAAGTAATACACACGCAAAGTATATTATCAAACGAATGGAGGTTGATATTGATTTATGTATATAAAAATATTCAGCAGGAACATAGAAGTTGATTAACGCAGATGAAAAAAGCAGTGAAACACCACTTCTGCAACTGCCAGTCATTAGGCAACGACGGGAAGAGTATGACATTAAGGTTTTTATGGCCTTGATCAGGTCCTCAAATTGCTTTGAAGAAACTGCTATAAGTCCAAAATTTTGTAAGTCCATTCTGTTTAAGCGACATAAGCTGTAATTATTTATTTCGTTTATTTCATTTGCATTGCATGCTATTGTAATTCGCAACCAATTTATGAAATATTCCAAAGATATAGCTTATGTTTGAAATATTTGTATGAAACTAAGGAGGCCAATCCCGCGCTTTTACCTCAGAGCCACCAGTGCTCGCTCCAATTAATACATATCAGGTGTCCGCACCCCAGTCCTGTATATAAAAAGGTAAATTAAAACATATAATTTAATATTACTCAAAGGTTTCCCCTATGCAACATGTGCTCCGTAACCCCTGTTCTACCCGCTGAACTAATAATTATATAATATACATATACAAATATACTCTGACAAGTTTTTACATAATATTTAAAATAGGATATTTCTGTCATATATTTATTACTTCTAGTAAGAGCTCATACCGTTCGAAAACTGACCCTGCAGGTTAGGGGTTTAGAATATGCCCGAGGTCGGCATACCGGTCGTAAGAGGCGACTAATATTCACAAAGGTAACTCGATGATTGATCTACGGATATGATGCCTCTCACATCTCATTACCCATCTTATGCTTCCTTACGGAAGGAGGGGTGACATGACCTAGAAGGTTTCACTGGTCATAAATCGCTACCACGACAGTCGGGCAGTACCGCAAGGGAGTACCGGAGCGTACCGGGTTCAAATACGGCCAAGGACTGTTAGTTCGACAGCACTCCCCAAAACCTTCAGGAAGTGTTTTTGTCGTTAACAACAACAACAACAACCGTTCGAAAACATAACAGTACAAATATATTATTTTTGAGCTAGGCAGGCATATATTTTTATTTACAGAAATATTTCAAAAAGTCATGAGCGTTTTAAAAAAAATTCACTACAGCGGTCATTGAAAGCGGTATACGAGGTGTGTTCAAAAAGTATCGCGAATTTTGTGTTTTTTCAAAAATTATTTATTTATTCATGAATATCTATTTTGTCCCGTTCAAAGTAATCCCCATGAGATATTATACACTTGTGCCAACGGTTTTTTCCAATCTTCGAAGCACTTCAAAAAATAATTTTTTTGTATCTTGTTCAGCTCCTCCTTCGATGCCGTATTTATCTCGTCAAGAGAAGCGTAACGTCGTCCTTTCATGGACCTCTTCAGTTTAGGGAACAAGAAAAAGTCACAGGGGGCCAGATCTGGGGAATACGGTGGCTGCGGCATCATTAGTGTGTTGTTTTTGGCCAAAAAGTCGCGCACAAGCAACGATGCGTGAGCAGGGGCGTTATCGTGGTGCAAAAGCCAATTTTTGTTCTTCCACAAATCCGGGCGATTCTGGGGGATTGCTTCGCGCAAATTGCGCATAACTTGCAGGTAATATTCCTTATTGACCGTTCTTCCCTGTGGCAAGAACTCATGACGCACCACGCCCCTGCAATCGAAGAAAACTGTCAGCAAAACTTTCACATTCGACCGAACTTGGCGCGCTTTTTTCGGTCTTGGTTCGTGCGGCAGCTTCCATTGAGATGATTGAGCTTTGGTTTCCACGTCATAACCATAAACCCACGATTCGTCACCAGTTATGACCCTCTGGAGCAAATTTGGGTCGTCGCGGACAGAGTTTAACATCTAATTAGCAATGTTCATGCGATGCTGTTTTTGATCACAATTGAGCAATTTTGGTAAAAAAATAGGTAAAAATCGAAGCCGATCCAAAACACGTGCAAACAAAGCAGCTGTCAACAATTAACTGAACATTCAAAATGGCCGAGCTTGTCGGCATAAGTGAGAGACATGAGTACCAACATAACGCCACAAAAAATTCGAAATTCGAATATACGTAACCAGCGAAAATTCAAAATTCGCGATACTTTTTGAACACACCTCGTATACACAAGAAAATAAACTATATCTAGGGCATAGTCTTTTATATTGCATCAATTCTGTAAGCTGTTTCGTGTGTTCCAGCAGAAGAGGAACGAATAGAATATTAGACAAGTGAGTTAACATCACATTGCTTTTAAAACCAAATAAAATAAATAGGAATTAGTTTTCCGAAAGACCCTCTTTTTACTTAAGAGTTTGTGAGGATTCTTGGGCTCAGAAAATGTATAACCAAACAAATATGTAATTGAGGTTAGTTGCCAACGTCATTGAAACATACCTTTTTTTTCATAAACAACCTCGGTTATTATAACAGAGAAAAATGCAGCATGTTATCCATTTCAAGATCCATTATTCAGTGAGATAGGAGCGGATATTCCAACACACAAAAATATATCCTTTAAAGTTATAGCTAAACACATAATTAAGGCCAAAAACGATTTATACTTTATTATAGTTTTGACAACAAGCATTATTACTTTTTTCAACAGATATATTCTTTTTTACTTTTTAAATTGTCTTAAATATTGTTTAAATTTGGGCCCCTATGAAGGAAATACGCTGCTGGATTGCTTTGACAATTTTTAAAATTTTTTCGTTTATACCCAACAAGCATTTCTGTAAATGCTTTTAAAAATAAGTTAAATTAAACTTGCTACAATAAGCGATATGTAAACTTTTTCAGTTTTCATTTATTTAAATGTTTAAAGTAAACTTTTTATAAACTTTAAGAAAAAACTATTATCAAACATTTCAATTTAAAAGGGAAATGCAAATGTTTCCAAAAATGTAGAAAAAACTATTTGTCAGTTTTTTTCTTTTCAATTTAAAATATTTCTAATTCTTTTCAGAAAAGATTTTACATCTGAATGAGGACGAAAAAGCAAAAATAATGGCTGCACCTTAACCACTTTTGCAATCTGCTAATAATTGCTTTTTTTGAAAATTGTTTATAGGATTACATAAATTAGCTTTTAATCAACGTGCCGTTTTAATTACAAAACGCTTTTTTTCAAAAGTTTTATAAACGGAAAATGAGAATTTTGTAAGCATAATATTTATTTCAGAAAGGTCTTTAAAGGATTATTTTAAGTTCACTTTGCTTGTTGGGTAAACATACACACACACAATACATTCACAAAAACGGTACTCTAGCCTGCCTCAAAATGACTTCGTAATTTTTACACATTGAGAATATATATTACTGCCAATATAGAAGTATTACATATATGATTTCTGTGGATTTTGACCACCTTGCAGCATAAAAATTCAATGATATATATGATATTTTCATGCTAAAACTACCCAAATCGGTTAACGAATAAGCAAAATATCCAATCAAGTAGATAGTGAAGTCTGAAAAATTAATTTTATATATCTTTTTGCTATTGCTATATTTTATAGTAAAAAGTGAGACCTACTTGAAGTGAGATATAATAAGCGATCACTACTATGTATATCATGTTCGGTTCCAACCGTTTTCAGATTTCCTCGTTATTTTTGTTTTTCTTTGGGATCGGCTACAATGTTTTATTTGGTTTTCAACACATGGCTTCAATCAATTTTGACACCGTGTCACTCACGTCTGTTTATTTTCATTTACTAAATCTTTTTTTTTTTTTTGGTTATATTTTTGGCCTGTTTCGTAAACATGCATGTACACATACGTGCATACATATATGTAGGATTTAGTTATGTTTAATGATAGTAATGGTATTTTGACAAAGTTTAGTAATTAAGTATAAAGTTAATTTTAATAGATTCAAGAATTTTACGTCTGTACGGCTTGCTTGTCGTCTTCAAAACTCTTCTCGGCTTCGTTTTTGCTACGCTTCTCATCTTTAGTCTTAACAGCTTCGCTTTTCGTCGTTCTCGCTCTTTTCTCTCTTTAATTGTGCAACACGCTTTCGTTTTACTCTACGGCTTTAATCTTCTTCTCCGTTTTTTGTCTTTACGTTTCTTATTGAAGATCTTCTTCTTTCTTAGCTAGATGTTCACAATAAATTCTCACATATATATGTACTATATAAATTTAAAGCGAACTTATGTTAAATAAATTTTACGCCAAGATTTTTTCGACTTAATTGGAAGCTTTTTTGAAGTTTTTTTCCTTAGAACCCAAGTGGACTACAGTTAATAATTATAGTTGGCATGATTAAACTCCGAGGAGATTAATTCAGAGCAATATATTATTTAAGATAAATTTAAATTAGATTAGATTAAAATAAATTAAGTCTTTTTTATGGATCACAATGCTGATTTTCTCAGAAAAACTAAAAAAAGTTAGAATGAACTCGAATATACGAGATCAGAATAGGTTTAATAGGATAGTTAAGATTATAATATACTGGATTAGAATAAATTAGTTGACAAATAACTAAATACTATAGGTCTTACATTTCCTTTTATGCAAACTTATTTTAGATTAGAAAAGTTAGCGCTAATAAATTGTTTTTTATTTCAACACATACCAAAAATTTATTACAAAAGCGTATAGTCATCGAAAAGAACATGCTTATGTTGTAGGGTCGGCGCCTCAAATATTAAATATATCATCGATAAAAATAATATTCCTGGCACATGGAAAGCTGACAAAGTGATTTCGCTTTTTAAAGCAGGGAATCTCGGCCAACATAGGTGAATCACACCGAAACACATCAGCGCACTCATCATTCACAAGCGCTCGGCATGGTGAACATTTTTGAGAGTACGATATCAAATTATCCACGTTAGAGCTCAAATGATGTATCGTTAACTATTCTTTTTTTCTATTCAACTTAAGTTTGCACTTTTAATCTGAAACCACCATCCACTAGACACCAGTTCTATCTTGCACTCAGTTCTATGTTTGAAGCAAAGCAGCTATCTTTCCGATTTGGGCCATTATTTCACTGAAAGAAACCGTCCATTTTCCCCAACCAAATTATCTTAAGCACTCCTTTTTAAATTAATAAAAGCAAACTTAGAAAACACATAAATTGAGTAAATCTTCTAATATTTTCGTTTAAAGGTTTAAAATAGAGATTGTGTATTTTTTATTCTCTTAAATATCCAATGTATAGATTTTAATGACCTCCTACCTTCTCATTTACCATCGTTAAATCTTAACCTAACATAAGCAATATATCCCGCAAAAATTTTGGTTTTTGTATGTTATGTTTGTCAATCAAAGAAAGCGTTAATTTACATACCATATAAACCACATGTACCAAATTCGGGGAGTTATCACCCCATTATATGATTCGCTCGCAAATCTGTTTCTTCCTTTTTTTCTTGTTCATTTTACGCCTGTTACTTTCATACTAAGCTCTAAGCTGAATATACCCAGTGGGAAAAGGTAATGTTTAGGAATGCATAAAGTAATATAATATCGCCTATAGAATATACATGAGAACATGCAGAATTTTTCTACAGCGATGTCAAAGTAATGTGTAGCTCGCAACAAACTGAAGCGACAAAGTATATGTACATAACTTCTTATATTACTTTATATAAACTAAGAGATGCATTACTTTTTAAGTATGAGAGAAAAGATGCATGCATTTGTTCACTCATCTCTCCATTTCGAGCAGCTGGGATATAAAGCAACGAAAACACAAAAAGAAAAATAAGGTTTCTGATTTCATATTTTATTTGAGTTTTAATTTTTTACAATGAATTTAAAATTTTTTTCTCAAAGGCTCCTTCTGTAAAAAAAAAAAACATAAAACACAGTGAAAAAAATTTAAAAATGTAACACTACAAATAAAAATAGAGCGACACAAACTTCTTCGATTGCTTTTGGTATAATCTTTTCTTACAATTTTCGTATATCTTTTCATGCATGGAAAAGGCAATGCATTCCCCATTTTCCCACTGGGATATGTTATTCAAAAAAAGGCAGCGTACATAAATACATACATACATACACACGCCCACCACCCCTGTAATTTTTTGTCCTCCGAAAAATAAATCGTAGTAAATTAATTCAATTTCTTCGATATACAAAACGTTGGTTTGTAATCTAGGCGGATTTGAGCAAACAATTTTAAACAATCAATTTTGGTTGATTAGCCACAAATTTTTAAATGTGGAAATTTTACAAATTTTGATTTTAAGTAAGCTTATATTGTTTATTCAATTTATGATTTTTACCAAGGGGGTAGGTAGGTTTGTTATAAATCTTTTAATGCTCACCATTTTTTCATTTAAATAAAATATACTTATATAACATTGATCAAAGAAGATATGTGTATATTTATTACTTTCAAATTTTATACAAAATAAGATAGTTTGACGTTCTTTCGAAAGTTTGCCACATCACATCTAGCATATCAACAGCAGCACTCTCACTGCAAATGTACCGAAAAGTTATGATATGTCTAATACGCCATTTTGTTTTTGCCAGCCGTTAGAAGCCACAAAATCATTGACACCGAGTTTTGGAGCGATTTCTTTAGCCTTTTCTTGTATTATTGGCCCAGATATGGGAATATTTTGGCTTCGCGCCTTGCAAAATCACTCAAAACACATTTCGTCAATTTTTTTCCATCTACTTTCATGAAGGACCTTTTACTTTCAACATTTCTTCCAGACATCCATTTCGCTAGGATATCTTCTTTATTTTTAATTGGGGTTTCCCAATTTTAAACCTGATAACAGAAATCGGATTAATTTTCTCTAAGCTTTACATACATAATTAAGTCCATTTTTATTAGCTAGAAAATGATTTAAACACGGAAAATAAATTTAAGTTACATATGTTTCACGATTACCTTTCGGCTAATGCGCGTACAGACAAATTGTTTTCCTCACTCGCGTGTATGATCTCAATTTTATCTTTTAAGTTCAGGGTTGACCTCGCCATCGTTTTACATGTTTGCACTATCACTCAACATAATTCAATGAGCAAACCAAACTAGGCATGTACTTTAAAAAAAATATTTTCAAGAAACACGGGGAATCCGCTTTTTCATTTATCTTTATAAATGTAACGAACGTTTCGTTGGCTCGTTTTATATTGTTATATAAATCTATATCTTGTCTGTCTATGAGGAGTTCGCGTCCGCCTAAGAGAGGTTTTTGTTTAATTTGTTATGAAATGAAATCTCTTTGTCCGTTGACAAGAGGCTGGCGTCCGCTCAATAGAGGTTTTTGGTTCAGTTTTATAGCAAACTAGCTTATACCCGTCGGTTTTACCCCACATTTTTATAAAAAAAATGTCAGCTGTATGGGAGGTGCCACGCTCCCTTTTTCGTTTTTCCAGATTTCTTGGAGGTGTTAGGGATTAACCTCATGTAACACCTTCCCAAATTCCATTGGTCTAGCCTAAATACTTCCAGAAATACGGACTGTTAAAAATTCCATTTGTATGGGAATTGCCACGCCCCCTATATATATCAAAATATTTTTTAGCCCATGACCATCCCGGTAGGGTATCCAGTTCGTGTGTCGTGTGTGATTATGATTGGTTTATACGTTTAGGACGCAAGTCGATCTATAGATACATATATACATACATAATTTGAATTTTATATATATAGAAGATGACTGTCCGCGTCCGTCCAAGAGAGAGTCTGCCTAAGGGAGGGAAATTTGTTCTAAAAATTGCATTTTAAACTTGGTGAATAAGAAAATGTCCGCCCAAAGGAGGTGTCCGTCTAATAGAGCTGTCCGTTAGGAGAGGTTTCTCTGTAATAATGAGTTAACTCAATAGTTAAACTCTTTGAGAGGTTATTAAGTTAAATTAAAAAAATTAAAAAAAATGTATAAATATTGTGGTGTGATGCTTCTACTTTTTAATACAAACTACCAGGACCTACAGTTTTTTGCTGATTCCGAACGGCATCTGCAAAGCAGTTGAATGTATGCAGAGAAGCCCACCATGGCAAAATTACACTCGGAGAGTTTGCCAAACCACTGCCGATGGGCGACCCCGTTTAAAAAAGCTTTTTCAAACCACTTTCGATGTAACCTGTACCAGGGCTCAAAACTGGGACCTTCGGTGTGGTAGGCCAGCAACACTATCGCCACACCACGAGCAGGAAAAATTGGACTAAAGTAATAATAATTCGGTCTGGGAGCAGTCAAATAAAAAGGTAAGAACGACAATAGGTACCTGTTAGGGACATTAAAAGAAACCTTTTCAAGTATACCTGGGCAGTTTAAAGAGCCAATTATAATGTCGGAAACAAACATTAGCAAATGTATCAAGGGATGGCAGATTAACAAGTTTAAAGAGTGAGTGGTAAGGTGGGATAGGATCCTCAAAATTAAGGGGATTTAGGCAAAACCAATTAAATTGTGTTTGGGCCCTTTAAATTCTAAAAAGGTAAAGTTTGTATTGAAAACAACACCTAAATCTACATATTCTTTGACTGAGGCTAACTGTACACCTGAAATGGGATAAGATGATGAGAGAGTGATAAAGGACTTCATGAACGACACAGCAGAAATTTTTTTACATTAAGGCAAATATTATTAGCCAATAGATATTATTATTTAAGTCATGTTGCATATATCCGAAGAACCATCGATAGATTTTAAGATTGTCAGCGTGGAGAAGAAATTAAAAAATTTAAGGCAGTACTCACTATCATGAATGAATAGAACAAAATAGGCGGAGAAAAAATTCTTTCCACACATAAGATTCTATTTGGCAAGTAAGTTTTTTAGTCTAAAAATACTGAGTGGAAGCCAAGCCGGCCTACCACACCGAAGGTCCATGGTTCGAGCCCTGGTACAGGTAACATCAAAAGTGATTTGAAAAAAAGTTTTTCAAAACGGGGTCGCCCCTCGGCAGTGGTTTGGCAAACTCTCCGAGTGTATTTCTGCCATGACAGGCTTCTCAGCAAAAATTCGTCTCCTTTGTAGATGCCGTTCGGAGTCGGCAAAAAACTGTAGGTCCCACCAATTTGTAGGGAAAATTCAAATCGGCACACCACAAATTGGAAGAGAAGCTTGGCGCAAAAATCTCTTAGGAGGTTTATGATGATATACCTGTTGTATATCGCGCCATAAAAAGAAAAAAAGAAAAAAAGGAAGCCAAGATGCTCTAGTTTATATAATAAGATTTGATGATAGTCTGGATGGAAGCCTACAAGAAGTCGGTGTATATGGTATCAGCCTGAGAGCCGTCCTTGAAAGTAAAGGTGCCAAATTAATATCTGCAGAGTGACCAGCTTTAAAGTCGGCGCCTACACTACACGGCGTATGAGTAACATTTCGGCATATGCAGCAAAGCTGCCCATTGCCTATACTCCGTTAGTTATTTTGTTTTTGTAATACTCGTTGGCATTGAATTTTAAAAAATATTGATCACTGCTTTTTTAGTGCATTGCTCACCCATAAGAATTTTAATTACATATACGAGTAAGCCGAAGTATAGGAAAATTTACTTCTATACTCACAAAAAATTTCTATTGAAATAAAACACTATCTTTATTTTGCTTTTAGAGATAAAACTCAAAAATAAAAACACTAATTGATGAGTCCAAATTTTACTTTGTAAAGACGAAAATCACCTTATCATATTATAATATAGCACTGTACTCCACTGTTACCTTCAAAAGGTCTAATAAACTTTTAGCTTATCTTTAATTTAGTTTGCTAAAATAAAATTTTTTTTTACGTTAAAAGTCAAATATCAATTTTTAATTATTTTGGTTTACTCTGTGCAGAATAAATTATATGTGTTAAAGAGCAAACCCTATCAAATAGCTCCTTCGTAAAAAAATATTCGAAGACACATTTCAATTTTTTTATCTTTTCTCGAATTTCTCAACTTTTTTAGTAAGGGTTGGGTTGTTTTTGTGCAAAAATGTACCCTATAATTACATTATTGCGAATAATTGAAATTTATAAAAGCATACCATGATCTATTACTGGGTTAAATACACTTCAATAAAAAATACATATGGAAACAAGACCTGTTAAATAATGATTACTAATCGTAATGATTACCGATTTGATTAATTGTGTTTTGGAGAATCCATTTGATGATTGATTACCATTAATTTCAATTTTTAATAATTATTTTCCAATTAATTGTAAAAATAATCAAGGAAAATCATGATTTTTAGGGTTATTAAAACAAATGAAAAATAATCAAAAAAAGTTGTTTTGACTACTTTTGATTTTTTTTTTTGATTTTTTATATTTAATTTTTTTATTTTTAAGTATTCATGAAACGAGCTTTTATTTTTTTTTGATTATTGTTGATTTTTTTCAGTATTGTTATACAAGAATATAAATTTACACATCAACAATACTGAAAAAAATCAAAAAGAATAAAAAATAATCAAAAGTAATCAAACCACCTATTTTTTTGATAATTTTTGATTTTTTTGATTTTTTGTTGTTGATTTTTTCTAATCGTAATCAAATAATAATTGCCTTTGAAACCAATTAAAAAAATTTTTAATTTAAGACCAATTAAAATAATACTTGCCAATTAAAAAATCCTTCTAATTAATTGATTGCTAATTACTAATCAAATTTAACAGGTCAGATGGAAACATAAGTAATTTTTTTCGAATGCGTAAGACTTACTCCCCAAAAGCAAGCTATGGGCAGCATTAATAAAGAGAAACTAATTACATGACTATACTTAACCCTAGCTCCACTTTCATACATCGTTTATAGACAACGATTGGTTGTTTGTGTAAAAAATTTGAGTTTTGTTTGATTGTTCCTTAGTTTCTGGTGTTGAGTCATGGATAAATGGTTCGGCAACGGTAATAAAACGGCGTATAAATTTGTTCGAATTGCTATTGAATTCCTTTGAAGTTGAAGTTAAATTAAGAAATCCTACGGCAGTTGGTGCGGTATACGTTATAGACTACAAATAACCACCCTAAAATATTGTTTTTGTTTTTAAATTATTTTACAAGTGTAATTTGTTGTACGCCGTAATAAAAATAGGCCTAACTCTATATAGGTAAAAATTCTTGCTCGTATCTCAGCTTCATGCAGACATAAGAATAACTTATTTTTATAAGGCGTTCGTTTAATGTATATGTATCTCAAATAAAGGTTAAATTACGATATCGCATCAAGGATGGCTTTTGTGAAGCAAGCCCAAGTAACATATGTTGTTTATGTCGACATAAGCTATTATTGCTTATGATCACAAATTTGTATTATTTTTTTACAATTTTCTGCCCCAATTGTTATTGCTATTTTTTCCATGACCCATCATATGTTGTTTGTGGGCACGTAAACACATTTGATGCATTAATGTCAACTTAATAAGATCTACAGGCATACATACATGCACACATGCGTACATAACTACTCGAACGCATGACGAATAACACTCAACTTCCGACAGCAGGCAACCATTCGAATAATCATAAACTAACAAATGTTGCTACATACAAAGATATGTATGTATATACGTAGATATATACACTGAAGGGAACTGAGTAGTTCGTAAAAACCGTTTCCTCTCTTAAAACTGGACCTAAAGTGCCAAATAAGAATTAGTTATATAGTAACGAGATTGCACCCGTTCAAAACAGGCAGTTATGTCAGTAATTTGGCGTTTTGGATTTATTTTTAACTTGATTCTTCTTACTATGTACTTTTATGAAAACATTAAGGGTTTCAATTTGAGTTTTTATATTTTTTTATACCTTTAATGAACATGAAATGGTATTATAACTTTGGTCCGATGTTTGTAAGTATGAGAAGAAGAAGAGATAAACCCACCAATAAGCATACCGAAATGGTCAGGGCGATGAGCTGAGTCGATTTGCCCATGTCCGTCTGTCCTTCCGTCCGTACGTCAGTCTGTGTGTTTGAACGCAAACTAGTCCCATAGTTTTAGAGATATCTCGATGAAATTTGGTAAGAGGCAACCATTTTATAAAGCATTAATCATTTGTCGGAACCAGCCAGATCGGGCCAACATAACATATAGCTCCCATATAATCGATAGGTTTGATAAATGGGGTTTGGGCTATGTATCTTTTAATTAACAGTTTTACAGAGTTTGTTCTAATTGTTAGTAAGACACTTAAAACTGTAATGCGTGTTCATGAAAGGCATAAAGTCTTCGGCACAGTCGAAGACAGCCCTTTTCTTACTTGTTTTCTTTCATATTTTACAATAAATATCATTAAGGTGTGACCCTTAATATTGCTTAAGCTTGACAAATAATTTAAAAAAAATGTAAATAATAGCACTAATGATTACATTTGAATAGTTTTTGAATTTTTACTTTTTTTATAATTCTTTAAATAATCTTAAAAAAATAAATAATTTTCATTTACTGGTAATCAATTAAATATATTTCCACCACAAAGAAATTCTCCCACAAAACTAGCCATCAATTATCAAAAATCCCAAACACGATGGAAAGTTTGTCCGGAAGGTAACCCACTTCTAGCGCAGCAAGTTGATACGAAATGCAAAACATGTAATGGCCGCATTAGCCTAGACTTAGACTTAACTTGACTTGAAAACCCCACATCTAACAAACAAATGAGCAGCACGTGTGAATAGTTACCCAGAAAATAATTTAACTTAAAAATTGGAAAACTAAAGATTTTTATTTTTCAAGTTAAGTTTTTAAATACAAAGAGAGACGTGAGAGAACTGTGCTACCATATAACTTTTTTGAATATTTTTCATATTCCTTCATATCTTTTATAGCATACTCAATTTGTGGATGAATGATAAGCATATAGCAATACGCCAAACAAAAAAATTGTAAAAAGATGACAGGTGGGATAATGGACTCACAGTTCTTTTGCAAACTAAGTCAAGTTAAGTTAATTCTAAGTCTAGGCTAATTTGGCCATAACAAAGCCTATTTTCTAACTTGTTGCAATGAGAGGCATTAAAAAATATTTCAATAAATTTATTGATATGTCATGCAAATTTCAAAAAATCTCTGATTTTCCTATTTATTTTTTCGTTTACAAATATTTAAGTAAAAGTTTAAAAATCACCACTCTTTTTTTTTGTTTATAGACGACAATGCTTATGCAGCCGCGTACCATACAGTAAACAAAAACAAAGCTTAAGTAATTTCAATTGAAAGAATTATAGCCGGATTTCCTCATATATGATACATGAGCGTTTAAAGTACGGTACAAAATTGCAAGCATGCATCATATGATTCATCGGACAGAGCACCTGGTAAAAGAAGCATCTAATTTAGCTCTGTTTTAAGCAAATATAATAAAAATATTAAATTAAATATCATATTATATAAAATAGAATTAGTTTGTTTATCATATAATAAATCTCCAAGTTCTTAACAAACTAAATAACAAAGAAATTGTCTAAAATTGTTTGCTGGTTTGGAGCTATCGAAAAATTTAATTGCATGTAAAAGACACTGTGGACGAACTAGTACTGACCCCAAATGCGCTAGAAACGTACCAGTTCAGAACTATAAATTTTCCTTTGGGGATATTTGTATAAATACTTAAATATGTACGCACGTACGTAGTCGCAGAAAAAATTTGTTTTTGTAGATATGTATGTAAGTACAGGTATACATATGTAACATTATGTAACCACATGCAATACGTGCTGTTACCACATTTTTGCTATTGCCATTGTTATTTATTCTAAAAACGAACCAAAAAAAAAACATAAAAATTTGTTTGTATGCTTTGCAGCCAAGTGACACTTTAATGCGAGATTTGCGACAGAATCCTTTAACGTAATTATTTCAATGACAAAGTAAAATTCCTGACTGGCATACAATTTTAATCATATCAAAAATGCGCATGGATGTACTTTTACGCGATTTTAAATTGGAAAGTTTAATGTACATACATGTACAGAAATTTAATCAGAGTTTTGTGCCTTTTATTGAAAAACGGAATACATTTGTACACAAATATATAGGTAATTTACTAGGTTTGGTTTGGATAGGTAACATCAAAAGTGGTTAGAAAAATTTTTTTTCAAAACGAGGTCACCTCCCGGCACATTGAACCAAAAATGTACATATTTTTTTAAGAAAAAGAAGTTTTTAGCCATTTTTTCATATAACGTAAGAAAAGTTTCTTCGATTCTAAGAAAATTTTCCTTAAATATATGAAAAGATCCGTAAAATTATGTTTATAACAAAATTTTGTTCTTAAAATTTATTCATTGAAATATTTGGGAAAGTTTGTCCATGGAAATTAAGAAATTGTTCTTAAAATTTAGTAAGATAAGTACATAAAATATTTTAAAGTCCAAGCCTTAGAAAACTTTTTTGTAGTTTAAGAATTATTCCTTCGAATTTTAGCTCTTTTTCTTAAAATTATTTTTTCTTTTATTTCGTAAGAAAAAGTTCTACAAATCTAAGGATTCGTAGGAGTAAGAAAATGTATTTATAATTTAAGAAGAATTTTGAATTATAATATAAGAACTGTTCTTATTTTGAATATGCGTTTATGAAAGTGTACATACAATATAAGTATCATTTATTATATGGGCATTTCCTAGCGTTGCGGGTGTTACGCTCGAGCGATTTTATTGAATTTCAAGGAAGAAGTATTGTGAAAACTGGAATCGATTTGTTATATATAAGCGTATTTAGGGACCTACTGTCGGTAAAAGTTTAGCCAACTAAACTGCGTTGCGGACGTTACTCAAAATAGAAGTAGTGTTTAGGTAACTAAGTAAATTGGCAATTTTCTGCGAATTTCGCATTATAAAGATAAAAAATCTTTAAAGATAAATTAAAGATGAAAGTAGTGAGTTCCTAAAAACCAGCACAAAAATAATATAGGAAAAGCTTTTTGTAAGTTATCATTACATATATTTGTTGCGGACGTTACGTTGCGGACGTAAAATTTTTTTCTGATACATATAATGATATACATATTTTACAATTATTTCACAGTTTTTGACAAAGTAGGATAAAACAGGCTTGTATCAGAAGATTTTAAGAAGATGATTGGAATAAGTTTTAAAATTTGCAAAAAATTCGCGTTATTGAAAAAATAGGATATTTTGTTATATAAATCCTAATACAGAATAAAAAATTCTTGTTGAAATATCAATTTTCTCAAAAGAATCGTTTTTCTAAGACTACTGAGAGACTTTAGAAGAATGCAAGTAAATGACGAAATACTAAGTTTGAAAAGTGGAAATTTCAATTCATAAATTTTGCAATGAAAGGCAGGAAATATGTTAATGACTGCTTTTGTATCAGATAAAATAAACAATAAGCACTTCTAAAAACCGATTTAATTTCATAATTTAAGCAACTTTAAAATTTCCTCGTTGGTTGACTTTTTCTAGGAAACACCCATATTCTAAGAAATAATTCTTAAATTTTAAGAATATTAAATACCGAGTGCTAATATAACGGTAGGTATGTATATTTTAATTGTGTTTGTTTGTTTGACGCGAAAAGACTTGCGAAACGTTTAATTCACTTTTTAATAAATTATTGTGCGTTTTATAATGCATAAGTGTTTTGTTTGTAAAAGAAATGTTTCTATTATTGAAAGCTTGATGTTTCACTTAAAAAAATATATAAACTTAAAGAATATGACGACTATCGATGTTTTAAGTGCGGTCAACTATTCGGGTGCTCCCATTCCAACAACAAGAGCTGCAATCGGGCCAGCAAATATAATACCCTTATTTACGGAAACACCAATATTATCGACAATACCAGCACCAAAGGCGACAAATTTATATCTACAAAATTAAATAAATAATCATATTGTCGATCCTGGCGTTTCCCTAGAGCGTACAGAAACTATTATTTTGAAAGAAAATGCCTTAAAATTTTTAAAATAAATGAAAACTTAGTAGTACGGGTTGTTGAAAACTTAAAGCAGAGTATAACTGGCGCAACAAAGACTTGAAATTTAGTGAGAGGTGCACTTAAATATAATGTGAAAAAATCAAATATTGTTGCGATGCCTTTAAGTCATTCTATAAAAATGATTCTTGAAAAAAGATCTTATTTCTAAAATGTTGTTGAGCTCAAAAGAAGCAATAATTTTAAAAATATAGTACAAGGTCCTTTACAAAAAAAACGTTGAACTATACCCAAATAAATTTTAAATATTCGTACCATACTGTTTGTATATTGATGACATAGAAGTAAATAACCCTTTAGAATATCATGCTTCAAAGCATTCAATTCCAAATATCTATTACTAAATCCCCTCTTCCGCCCTAGAAGAGACTAATTTAAACAGCGTTAATTGATCAAATGATGGCGCTGGCTATAGAGGGAATACAATTAAATTTCGCTGGCAGTAAGTACCATATTTAACCTATTTGGTGATAATTTAGCATTAAATGGAATATTTTATTATATTCTATTAAAACTTTCCTAAATTTTATGAATTGGTTTTCAAATACTAAGAAAGGGTTTGAAGATTCTAATATTTAAAGAATGGGTTCATACATGTTTTCATGGATTAGTTCTTATATTCAATGAAAAGTATCTTAAAATTTATGGACGGTTTTCTGAATTCTACGAACGGGGTCATACATTTTTCTTATATTTTATTTTATAGTTTCTTATAACTAAAGTATAAGTTCTTATTTTCTCAGAAATTTTTCATAAATTCAATGAAATATGGTTTTTAAAATTTAGTGAAATCTTTTTTAAAATATAAGAAATTGTTCTTAAACATTCATTTGATATGAATTTTAATGAATTCAAATTCTTAAATTGTAAGAAACCCTACTTTGGCTAGGTTTTCAAGAAAAAATTCCTAAAATTTAAGTACTTTTCCATGTTTTTTTTTTTTTGGTTCAGTGCAGTGGTTTGACAAACTCTCCGAGTGTATTTCTGCCATGTAAGGCTTCTAGGCAAAGCTTCATCTGCTTTTTAGATGCCGTTCGGTGTCGGCAAAAAACTCTATGTCCCGCCAATATGTAGAAAAAAACTCTAAGTAGCACACCACAAATTGGTAGAGAAGCTCGGCCTTAATCTGTTCGGAGGTAAATATCATGTCAATTACTTATTATTATACTTACTTCTCCTAACTCTGCCCATTCTTTCTTCCTCATCTTGATTTTCCTCTACCACGCTCGGCGTCAAAAATCCCTGCAATAAATCCATGCCAATCCAACGAAGCGCTGGATAGAATAAATGGTAGAATTAAGGCTCAAATGCCTCATTTAAGGTACGTACATAGCCGGAAGTAGAAGCATTTAGATTAAGATAATGCAGAGCAAGAGCAAAAACGCATGAGCTCCTAGAAAATGTTACAAGTAAAATCTCGCTTTGAGGCTCGATTACATGGAATTACATTTACATCAAAGCATTTTTTTCTTAATTAAAAAAAAATGTCATGTACTTGAGCCTCAAAAATAGGAAATTAGTTTTGGTAATTTTCTTACAAGAATTGAAATGTAATCCATTGCTTTTGTTTAAGGATTTGATTACTTTTCCTAATTACTGAGGAATTTTATTGTAATGAACTTGATTTATCCAGCTCTGACGACTATAAATGAGCTCAGGACCAAATTTAATAATTTTATTATTGTTATGGTTTTGTATAATATTCATTAATTATTGAAAGCTTTTGTTTGAATAAAAAGGAGAACAATTAAAGCTATAGCTATTCTTATAGGTCCATTCCAGAAGCTGCTACCCTTCCATCATCAATTTTTGTCACCGCTATGTTCAACCTTTCGACTATCAAAGCGGTGGCTTCTATTGAAGTAAAAGATTTTAATTTATACACAAAAAAACATTATTATGATAACGATGGTAATATCGTGAAATAATTATTCTTCGCCTTGAGCTAATTTGTAGTCGTAAGTTTAAAATGTGCATAACGGAAAAACAACTAGGAAGTTCAGTTATTGGTACCATTTTGTATTATTTATTTTTATTTTATTTCTTTACCATCCTTTCCGTTGCTCTTATCGGTGTTGCTCTAGTAGCATATTTCTTCCTATTTCCTATAATTTCCTTTCCCGGTCCTTCCTTTTTTATTTTGCTTTTCTACTTTATATTTATTTTCCTTTATTTATTTTTTCCTTAAATATTTAATTCTGTTCTTTTTTATTTGTTTTTATATTTTGATTTTTTTTTTTTTTTTAATTGCTTAATTTGTTTTTATTTTATTTTATTTCATTTCACACAAATCTAAGCACAAAGTATGCAAAAATATAATTAACTTATGTGTGGAGTACTCTTAGCTCCAAACAAGTTCACATGAATATGGGCAGCCGCATCTTCATTGGAATTTCATTGACTTTTCGCCGGGCGCTCTGGGATAGTTGAGTTTCGGAGTTCTAAGAGATTTTTCAGTGGATTATAAACTACCCTTATATGAAGAACAATTAAGAAATCGTTTATCAAAGTTTGTCCAATTTTCGAACAACTCATATCATGGTATATTTGTATCGCAATATCATTTCTAGTTACTTATGTACGACCAAATGAACATGACGCTTTAGCTTTCCATTCCAGCTTTTAATCTTAATCCCTGGTGTCTTATGCTATTACAACTGACCATCATGTGAACAAATTAGTAATAACGTACTTACCACAGCTTGCATTACCTGTTGTCAATCAAATAACACCCACAGCTTGGGAAACAGCAAAATATTTCTTGTGAAACAAATGTAGGGGAATAGCAATACCCATTAGGCATAGAAACATGTGTTAAGCACTTGGGGAGTGCCAGCGTACATTCGCAGTAATGCCTCACACTGTTAAAGCCTAGACATAGGAGAGGCTGATACGCATTTACTAGCTTATTTAGAATCAGCACAAGAATTTACGGGGAGTGATAATAACAATTATTTCTGATTTGGAAAAATGTTCATTCATGCAGGAAATTGACGTCCAATAGAATCACCTAGGGAAGTTAAATTTTATTCCAAATGTTTGTTGCAACTCAGTAGATAATGATGGCGTTGAGAAGAGACTTAAATAGCGTAATTTACTTCTGAGTTGCCAGTAACACATGTTTGCAAGAAATATTCCCAGCTGGATTTTTAGGTTCCAGAACAGAACAAGCAGAAATTCCTGGACAGGGAGTCTGGAATCATTTGAACGGCTCAATGGCGTCCTTTTCCATTGCGAGAGAGCTGGAAGTGTTTAAAGTTGTGTAGAGGCAAATCAGAACATACCAAAAAAACCAGGTAATAGGTCGATATCTTTATAATGCAGATATTCAAGAAAAATGTATACGGGGAAGCATTACTAATAGAATCCAACTCAACAGTTTTTATAGTTTTTCTCTGTCTGTGTGTATGTTTGGTCAAGCATCACTCAAAAACTGTTAAATGAAATGAAATTGAATTAAACTTTCATCGTTGCATTAGTAGAGATCTAACTGACTATTTAAGATATTCCTTATTTCGATAACTCGACCGGTTTCGAAGTTATCGATCACTATGTGGACTGCGGTGCCCTAAAATATGTTAATACAATCACTGTTAATAACAACAACAACATGTTAGTACAATATGGATATAAAACGAAGTGTGATTTTAAGTGCCGCAATGAACGACCTTAATCTATATCTCAACCGGTTGCGGAGATATGATGATTTAAATCGGATTCAGTCTTTTTATAAGTTCTGAAAGCTCATCTCTCTTCAACGAATTCGAATCAAACTAAGTGCATAGTTAATGTGAATTAGTATTGCCGTCTGTATTCATTTTAAATCACACTTGCGAACACTCACATCTTTGTACAAATATACTTAAATATGTTCGAAAAACTGTATCTTAGCAGGGATTATTGCCACCTACGTATTTCCAACAAATTCTTTTATGTTTGCTGTTGTTCCTTAAACGATAATGTGTGCTACAATGGTCATTGAAAGCACTCATCAGCTGCCCATCGATACTATCATTTGTTTGTATTTTCCTTTTCTAAGTTGCCTGTAAATATTTGTAAGGTTAAATTACCTATTTCCAAAGTAAACTCCTCAAAAATTTAGTGTAAATGTTGCTAAATGCTGCCCATTCCATATTTGCCTGGGCGTTTCTTTTATGTGTTACACAAAGAGGCTTTAATCAGCAGTATTTTGATGCAGGTGGGGTTGTAACAGCAAAAGATAAACGATGAAATTAATACTTATAATTTCACACAGTAAATTGGTATTTGAGAGGCTTTTGCAGTTTCACTTTTTAGCAGGAAACGTAAAGTTAAGGCTACAAATCGGAGTTCTCAGGTAACTTTTAACTCAAATTTACAAATACTTATGGTAGGAAGAACGAGGAGCTGGACTAGGAATTATTAAATAAATGCGTTGATATGATCATACCACTACATCATACCAAGAAGAATAGAAACCAGAGCCGTTTTAAAAGCTTTTCCACAAGCAGAAGTGTTTGAAAACAGCATTACGATGCCAATCCTATCTAGTCCAAATTGGGTTTTAGAATTTGAAAAAAAAATTCGTGAACAAGCAAAAGTATTACTAATATCTCTCTCCCTCTCTCATAAAAATTTCCCTTAGGGAATTTATTGGATATTGAACTACGAACCTAAATAATATTTCATATCTAATGTGAGAATGGAAGTACCTTTGTGGTAAGGTTTTGCAAGTCGTAGAAGGCGACTTACTCGTATATCCACAATGTTTTCATTCTTATGACAATCAATCTGGAACCATAGAAATATCACATTGCCAGAATGCATTATCTTGAGCTGCAATCGATGAGGGCGGAAGAAACAATATTGTCTAACTACCCGGAGTATTGATGACAAATATAGTTGCGCACGATTTTAGCTACGGCTTTCAAAACATTCGGCAGTGCCTTTCCACTGCTTTTATAATAATTCAAGCTAGTAGTGGTCATTTTGGATCCACTTACAAAAGTTTTTATCTGCAATTTTTGCGCGTTAATTTTGGGATGACTTCGATATTATCATTGTCAGGATGTTGGCGGGGTTATTTTGAAAGCTTTTGGTTTTGTTTTGTTAGATTCAGAGCTCTTGTGTCAGGATTTAGAGGCTGTTTCATAATTGCAGCGTTATTTTAATACTATTTTTAAGGCGAATTCTGTATTATTTGAGGATATTTGTGGCTTTTTTTTCGAAAAAAAACTACAAAATACCATTAAGAGAATACTGATAATTTTTGCCTTTAGTCGGATTCCCATAAATATATCTCGACACTCTCTTTGGATATTCCCATATTATAAGTACAGTTCGCTTGCATGCTATAGCAACTAATTAACTAAGCTTATTATGCATACTAGTTCTGAAGTACTTTACAGCCAGCTCGTTTAGCTGTAGAGTATGTACAGGGTGGCTGATGAATTTTGCTGCATTAAGCAACTCAAATAATTTTTTTTCAGTGTATGGAATTCATTTTTCTTTTATTCATGTTAAAGCTCATTAAATTTTATTAAATATAGCTTAATTAGTTTTAAAAATAATGGAATTTAAATGCCCCCCCTGCTCGTCGATGCATGTGCGGCATCTTACTAAAAAGTTGTTCATTACTGCTTGGAGAGTTGAGACAGGAATAGCCGCAATTGTTTCTCGAATGGATTTCCTTAGTTCATTCAAATTTGTTGGTTTTGCCTTGAAGACTTTCTGTTTGCAATAACCCCACAAGAAAAAGTCAGGTGCAGTAAGGTCAGGCGACCTGGGTGGCCAACGGAATGTGGAGTTTCTGGATATCAGCTTATTGGGAAATTTTCGTCGCAATTCTGTCATAACAGGTTGGGCTATATGAGGAGCTGCACCATCTTGCTGAAACCACACAGAGTTGAAAGAAATTCTCATTCGGCGTAATTCTGGATAAAAAAACTCTCTCAACATGCTCAAGTAACGGTCTCCAGTAACCGTAACGGTGTGACCGTTTTCTTCGAAGAAGTAGGGCCCGACAATGCAGCGTGATGAAACTGCACACCACACTGTGACACGAAGTGGATGCAATTCCGTCTCATGGAGTATCTGTGGGTTGGAAGCACTCCATATTCCACAATTTTGTTTGTTTATGTTGCCGTTTAAATCGAAATTGGCCTCGTCAGACATGAAAAGACAGTTCAACATGTTTCCATCCTCTTCCACCATTTGAAGCATCTTCTGGAAAAATTCCAAGCGAATCGGCAAGTCTGCAGCGTTCAGTTTGTTGGCCATTTGAATTTTATATGGGAATAAGTCCAAATCTTTGTGCATAATTGACTGTAATGACTGTCTGCTTACACCCATTTGAGCAGATAAGCTTCTTGTCGAAACACGTGGATTGTTTTGTATGGCAGCAGCTACAGCAGCGATTGTTTCCTCCGTTCGAACTGAAGGGTTTCGATGGTAAGGTCTTCTGTTGACTGTCCCATGCTCGGCAAAATTGTTTACAAGTCTTATTATGGTCCATCTGCTCGGAGGATTGCCGCCAAACGTGCGCCTATACTCTCTTTGAACCGAAACTACGGACTCCAGTGCGTGATAGCGGCGGACAATCCAAATTCTTGTTTCAGTGTCCCAGTTATCCATTTTTGTTAAATGTAAAAGTCAATCTGCAAAATAAAAAAAAATTAACCAGATTCATTCAATAGAAAAAAAGTTATTTAATTTTTTTTTGGTAGCGGCTTTCATTAGCCACCCTGTACTTAGCGTGTGTGGTGTGTTCGATTGGCATTTTATTTGTGTGGTTGACTGCCATCACACCTAGCTTCAGGCCAGTTAACTATGAATTTTCGAATGTAACGAGTGCAGACAGATATTGGAATATATTGTGTTATTGTAAACATATACATACGAGTATATGGCCTTCAGGCTGTACTTCAAATGTGTTGTTGTTGCTGTTTTGTGTTGTGTACAAATGTCAAATGCAAAGGCTCAACCACAATTTCACCAAACACATGTGGAAGGCTTTCACATGCCGCAACATGCTTTTTATTGAGATTTTCAGCAACTTGCATGCATACACCATACACATGCACATTTCCGATCAAACCAAGCAACAACTATTTATGTAGTTAGATATGTATATACTTAACCGCAATTGCAGTTATACTTATAGCACACATAAACATAGTAAAAGTTACTCAAGAAGCAAGCAATAGCAAATGCATAAATATTAATTTGTATATACATAGGTATATACATTTGCATAAATATTTAACATTATCTGTCTTGTAACATACAGTACATATGCTTTCGAGTTAGGGGTGAAAAGTAGTGTGTCTCGAAATATTTGGTTTTTTGTACTCTCTTTAACATTCATCGCCCACTTTCCCTTCATTTAGCCCAAAATCTCCCTTTTTTCCCTTTCCCACAAAAAAATTTATTTAATTAATTAAAACACATAAAGTAAAATTATATAATATAATATAATAGAATATAATATAATATAATATAATATAATATAATATAATATAATATAATGTAATATAATATAATATAATATAATATAATATAATATAATATAATATAATATAATATAATATAATATAATATAATATAATATAATATAATATAATATAATATAATATAATATAATAATAATATCAATTAAATTAAATTAAACTAAATTAAATTAAATTAAATAAATAAAATTATTTTGTGTACCAATAATATAATTGTTGTTTTTAAATTAAATTTATCTAAATTATATTAATATTAATTATATTAAATTAAGTTAAGTTAAACCAAATTAAATTAAGTTAAATTAACTTAAATTAAATTAAACTAGATTAGATTTAATAAAACCAAATTAAGTTAAATTTAAGTTAAATTAAATTAAATTAAATTAAATTAGATTAAATAAAATCAAATTGAGTTAAATTTAAATTTTATTTAATTAAATAAAGTGAAATAAAAGTACATTTACATTTAATAGCCTCAACAAGACGTGGAAAGGCAGTAATTTTTCCTTTCTTGTTATCGATATTCAAATACGCAAAATTTGTATACCCCTGTCAGAAACGCAGCTCGAAAAACTTGTGTTTAATGCATGAATGGGAGTCCCTAATAAGAATCTTTAACTCACGGATAAATACAATTTCAAGTATTGCATACATTTAGGCTATCATTTCCAACATAGTACACAAAATAGGATTTTTGTTGTTGTAACTATGGTAAAATTAATTGTTTTTTAACCAGATGCTCTCATCATTATCTACGTAGAGTACTTTGTTTTACTAACTCATTTCTTGTTTTACAGATTTCATCATAAGTATTTCTTATGTAAACTTTAACCAGTGGTTGGCATAAAGATAAACCTCAATATAAGAATGTGTTAGTGATTAAGTGTTTTTTTAGTATTCGAGATGTAGGATCTACAAATGATTTATGAGCCACACGCATGGGCGACGCCGAGTAGCGATGAAGATTGAAAGTATGAGATGTAAGCAGAATTAAAATTCAGCTTCTTAGTGTGGCGGTCTTACATAATTCAACTTCCAGGAAAGTAAATGGTGATCACTGACTTGAACATAGCAATTGTGGTATTATTGTGGTACAGGTCGTATGAGTAACTTTAGCAAGTACGAATGGTATGAAAATTATTGGAATGTACTTAAAAGCATTACGTATTTTGACTAAATACTATTTGTTATGCAACCTCAAATTAGTGTGAGTGAATTAAATATATATTTTATTGCATACTTATATATTTCAATATATATACTCTGTGGTCAACAAAGCATTTGGCTGTCTGCATCAAATTATTTTGTTCGTGCATTGCAGACGATTTTGTATGATTAAGTCACCCATAAATATTTGGTTAGAATTTCCGATAATAACGATTACAAAATGTGTTGTTCTAAGTAGGCTTGATGCGTAATAATTATATAAATTTTAATTCAATCAATGGGATTGATTTTAACTATCCTGCATGCTTTATTTAATTGCAACACATTTTGTGGCGGTTAAGGCAAACAATCAATGCGTATGTATAAATCAAAGTGAAAAGCTTAGGCTCAACCAAGTTAAAAGAGTCGAATATCAAATATTATCAATATACTGAGTGCCTCTAGATAAATTATCGCCAGTATTCAATGACACTTAGTCAACAAAGCGAGTTTGGCAGTTGATCATAACTGGCGACGACCTTGAACTGGAAGTGGGGCGAATCCATTCTAAAACGATTTTTTCAAAGTTAGTGGGGGACTTTGTCTGAAGCCAAAAGTATGCAATCTTTCTCTCGAATACTGCAAGCCGCACCCATCATCTTCAGAAACTGTCCATGATTCCTATCTATTTATCAGAGCTGGTATAATGAGAGATTTATATAGCGTGGATTTTATTTCTCATTTTCCTAGTCAATGGTCATGTTTTATCTATTTATAGCAATAACAATAACTCTTTCTCGATATCAATTCGAGTTGTATTAGGAGACTTTCAACTTCATTTTTCATGTGCGTCTTTTGGTTTTTAACACACATGGAGAAAGCCTGCAGAGGAAGTTTTTTTTTAATTTTTTAAGATCAAAATGCATTCGTAGAATTTTAGAAAGTCCCTTGAAGGGTTTTGACTACGTTTACAAAGAGACATTGTTGTTGCTGTTTTGTCAAATTAAAACCATTATTCCCCGTGTTACGGAAACTATTTGATCACAACGATGAGGAGCTTAGTCAGATCCTAAGACAGCCATGACTTCCTGCGTCTATATTCTAACCCGCGGTGGTTTTATTGCTAAAGGCAATGCTCATGTTGGCGCACGCGGACAGATTTAATCTCTTTCATCACTTCGTTTTTTCCGAATCGTAGGCGTAGAAATGCGATATTTGGAAGCATAAGAGTTGTTTATGTTGGTCTATGGAAACTTCATTCATTCGATCTTAGATATAAGATTAACGACGCCAGGTTTGCGCCTTCTCAGTGAACACCATCATCATTCATGATGTTCCTTGGCTACAGAGAGGACACATGGACGCAACCATGCGGTAAAAGGCCAGCAGAAACTTTTACCACTTACGCCCTAATTCTAGTGTGATAACAACATTCGTTTTACTGGCAAATAAATAATTTGGAAACTTTTACACCCTTTTGGTATTCTGCCGGCTTAAGTTGCAGTTCAATTTCGTAACCACCAAAATAGGTGGTAACGTCGCGGAACTGCGAAAAATTGCACGTGTTTTGTAAATATTTTTGTGGACATAAAATTGTACACATACTAGTTCACAAGAATTAATAAACAATATAAGCACTTTTTTACACGAAGTTTAGTTCGGGTTTGCATTTTATTCTCTACTAGACGACCCGTCAGACTTTGTCCTGCCTAAAGACATGAATTGAAAATAGATACATACATACATACATACATACGTCCGAAATTTAATTATGCGAGAGATTCGTACATATGTACTTCCATACATACGTACCGAGTTCTTTCACCATACGATCTAATTCAACATGAATGAGGTGGGGTGAGATTTCCGCATAACTTCTAACGTTTCATTCGGTTGACACCGAACAAACACACAAAAAGCTTTTTTTGGAAAAAGTGCTGCTTTTGTTTAAACAATTTTGGTTAAATAAGATATGAATCAACTATTTTTTTTTATGCAGAACGAAAGTAAATATTTCAAAGTTTAACTTAAGTAAGTTTCATTTTAATCGGAGTATCCTTTTATGATTTATGGCTGTGTAAACAAAAAATGTATGGTTTTTTACCACATTTTGTCCGATTACCACGCCCCCTTTATATATTTCTTCACATTATAATGACATAAGCCTTCCTCTTCAACCAATCTATCTATTAAGAAAAACCGCATCAAAAGCCCTTGCTTAGTTTTCAAGATTTAAGCATTTAAGGGGGCAGCCCTATGACTTTGTTTTATAATATGTAGTGATTGCCCATTCTTTGTTTTTGACAGCGTTGCCATGTACGCTAGAATCGCGGTTACATGAACTGCATTGCCAATGGTTACGATTTTCGGTTAGATAACCTTCCAGGTACCAAATTACCGGTTACGCACAGAATTGACCCGTTAATGGACCTTTTGCACGTGCCACTTCAAGTTTTATGTATGTATGTATGAGACTAACTTTAATGTAATAAGCTAAGTATATTTTTATACCTTTCATGAACATGAATTGGTATTATAACTTTGGTCCAATGTTTGTAAGTATGAGAAGAAGAAGAGATAGACCCACCAATAAGTATACCGAAATGATCAAGGCGATGAGCTGAGTCGATTTAGTTATATCCGTCTGTCCGTCTGTCTGTTTGTACGCAAACTAGTCCCTCAGTTTTTGAGATATCTTGATGAAATTTGTTATGGAGCCGCCATTTTGCATAAGATTAACCATTTGTGGGAATCAGCAAGATCGGAGCAATACAACGCATAGCTCCCATACAATCGATAGTTTCGATAAATGGGTTTTGGGCTATAAATTTTGCAATTAAAAAACTAGGGACATAAATTTTCCAGGTTTGGTACTTATTATATATTTAATGTGTGTAGTGAAAATCACCTAGATCGGACCAACATAACATATAGCGCCTATACAATCGATAGTTTCGATAAATGGGCTTTAGGCTATAAATTTTGCAATAAAAAACTAGGGACATAAATTTTCCAGGTTTGGTACTTATTATATATTTAATGTGTGTGGTGAAAATTACCGAGATCGGACCAACATAACATATAGCTCCCATACAATCGATAGTTTCGACAAATGGGTTTTGGGCTATAAATTTTGCAATTAAAAAGCTAGGGACATAAAATTTTGCAGGTTTGGTACTTATTATACGAGGTGTGTTCAAAACGTATCGCGAATTTTGAATTTTCGCTGGTTACGTATATTCGAATTTCGAATTTTTTGTGGCGTTATGTTGGTACTATGTCTCTCACTTATGCCGACAAGCTCGGCCATTTTGAATGTTCAGTTAATTGTTGACAGCTGCTTTGCTTGCACATGTTTTGAATCGTCTTCGATTTTTACCTATTCAAAAAAATGGATCAAAGAACCTGTATCAAATTTTGTGTGAAAAACGAAATTAAGTGCGCGGATGCATTCCGAATGTTGACTGTGGCATGCGGAGAAGCTACCTTGGACCGAAGCAACGTTTATCGGTGTTCTCAGAAGGCCGAGAAGATGTGCAAAGAAGAACAAAAATTGGCTTTTGCACCACGATAACGCCCCTGCTCACGCATCGTTGCTTGTGCGCGACTTTTGGCCAAAAACAACACACTAATGATGCCGCAGCCACCGCATTCCCCAGATCTGGCCCCCTGTGACTTTTTCTTGTTCCCTAAACTGAAGAGGCCCATGAAAGGACGACGTTACGCTTCTCTTGACGAGATAAAGACGGCATCGGAGCTGAACAAGATACAAAAAAATGATTTTTTGCAGTGCTTCGAAGATCGAAAAAACCGTTGGCACAAGTGTATAATATCTCATGGGGATTACTTTGAAGGGGACAAAATAGATATTCATGAATAAATAAATAATTTTTAAAAAAACACAAAATTGGCGATACTTTTTGAACACACCTCGTATACTTAATGTGTGTGGTGAAAATTACCGAGATCGGATCAACATAACATATAACTCCCATACAATCGATAGTTCCGATAAATGGGGTTTGGGCTATGTATCTTTAAATTATCAGTTTTGCAGAGTTTTTACTAATTGTGAGTAAGGATCGGACACTTAAAACCGTGATGCATATTCATGAAAGGTATAAAGTCTTCGGCACAGTCGAAGACAGCCTTTTCCTTACTTGTTTTCTATTGCTATTTACACAAGCAAAATAATTTTAAATGAAAATTATCTTTCACTTTTCATGAGGTTTTTCATATTTTTGTTTTACATCAGGGAGTCCCCGGACCAAGTTTTATACTGGTTATGTAAAGAGAGGATTTATTTTATCGCTAGTAAGTTTTACATATTTACACATTTTTTGTATATTTTCATATTTTATACATATTTTCATAAAATTGGAGTATTTGCCTCATATTTGTTGAATATTTTGGGCATACTTGCATAATTGCATTCCCTTTATTCAGAACTACATTCTGTGGCTATTTTGTCGAAGAAGTAGTCATGGTAGTCTGTGATTCTGAGTATTTGATTGAAAAATTGGCGAGATTAAAAAAATAACCAATTATTTAATTCACTACATATATAATCAATATCGTTGCTGTCCATTAAACACAAAAACTAGGATAAATAGTGTTGAATTTGATACGGAATCGCGAAAATATGTTTTCTCGTATGTAATTTCTTCGACTCGTCTAGAGTTCGAAGCATATTGGGGAAAGTAGATTTTTTAAATAAATTTTTTCGGTCCCATGTCGAAATCATCTTTCGGCAATTAATTTTTTAAAATAGTCGAATTGCCAAGCCTGGATATGCCAATAAGCAGTAATCTCGAGTTATTGCCAGAGATGAATGACAAGCCTGGGAATTCGCATTCGTCAGAATTCGTTATGTTAATTGGTGAGTACCAAAACGAGTAGTTGTTACTGTAAAAGATAAAGAAAATATTCACAGGGGAAGCGTAAAATACTGAAAACGAGCAGCCGCCAAAAATCCCTAAAGCGGAAACGCGGCACAAGCTTGGATCTCCAAATCTGAGCTGGGTAGAACATCAATCTGAGAACATTCTTCCCGTTACCTCAATGCAACAAACTTGTGGTTAGCTAATTATCGGCATGCATTCTACGAGGTGTGTTCAAAAAGTATCGCGAATTTTGAAATTTCGCTGGTTACGTATATTCGAATTTCAAATGGCGTTATGTTGGTACTCATGTCTCTCACTTATGCCGACAAGCTCGGCCATTTTGAATGTTCAGTTAATTGTTGACAGCTGCTTTGCTTGCACGTGTTTTGGATCGTCTTCGATTTTTTTTTTCGTACACAGGGCACAGTAGCATACCAGCACGTGTAATGGCCAGGTAACAGAACTTATACACATCCACATCGTTGGCAATACTGTCCTACATCCATCACTTTAATGCAACACGCAACCGTAAATGTCACCAAAGTCCTCAAGTCACTAGCTAGTTCTCTCTGGGGAATATATAAATAAAGATTCCTAGAAACCTACTAGGCAGTCGGCCAGTCAGTCGAGTAATACGGGTTGGGGTCAAAATTCTGCTTTTTTGGAAATTCTGCATTCATAATTCCGGAAGTCGAAACACCGGAAATCAAAATTATAGAAGTCAATGCTCTGGAATCCAAAATTCTGGATAACGAAATTCTGAAAGGCAAAATTCTGGATAACGAAATTCTGAAAGGCAAAATTCTTTTTTGTTATCAACACGCATTTTTAATCATTAATTACAGAATTTTGCCTTTCTGTAATCATAAGTTTTATTGCCCAGTAAGTAGTTTTTTACAATTGCATGATTGTATTTGTTACTGTTATTGCTTTGTTTGTTGTTGTTCATTTACTATTTTGTACTACCATAATGATTTAGTTTACTATGTACCTACATATATATGTACATACTAAGCAATGTGTTACTGCAATTTCATTAATAAACACGTGCTAAATATTTTTGTGAAATAATTGCTTTATGATGGAAAATATAACTGTGGTAAAGTCCAATAAAGGAAAAGACATGTTTATATAAAATACACGATTTTTGCGGAATTCCGATTTCCAGAATTTTGTCGACCCAGAATTTTGATTCCAGAATTTTGACTTCAGAATTTTAATTTTAGAATTTTGACCGTTTCCTGAGTAATACGTCTGAAGAAAGTTACGGGTTTGTCAAAAATCTGCCCGGAACTGCTTTTGGATGTCACCCTATGTCCGCAATACATTCATATTGCGAGGTAAAAATGCTCAATGCAGGATACCGTTTCATTCGAAACTTCGGTGAGTTATTTTACTAAACTATGTCCCGTGAGTTCCGTAATAAACTTTATCGCACCACCTATATCAGATAAAGAACGCAATCTTCCAAAAGTCACCCGAATCACCCCGCATCAACTTCGATCTGGATACTGAATTACATAGCTATGTAGGTATGTATGTTAGTTTGGGTCGACTTATTAACCGATATCGCGCCATCGATTTTTCGATAGGTTTTGGGCTCAGGAAAAAAAATTTCCACTACGCATATCCAAAAAAAAAAATTTTCGAGCCTGCGAAATTTCATTTCTTTTTTTACTTTTTTCGACTTTGATTTTTAAGGTTTTTTTCATGACCTACTAAAAAAATTTTCATTTGATTTTAAAATATTCATGTATACCCTGTCCGACCCAAAAATGTCCGCAGTTTTTTGAAACAAAAATTTATTTTCGGGTTTTGGGACTTGGTTTGGTCTAAAAATCGACTTTTTCGATTTTTTAAGAATTTTTTTTCATTTTCAAGGCTCCAAATCATTCTTTATGTATTTTTTTCCGTGTCAATTGGCGTAGTCCCAAGTAAATTCATGCGCTAAAGACGGTGGTAAATGCATGTCTTGAGCCCAAAAAAAGAAACGCAGTTTAGTACTCGTAGATAGTATCTTCTATATATATATTTCAAAAATTAATAAAATCGATTTAACCAATCCCGAGAAAATTGGCAAAAACTTTGGAGCTTCGAAAATAGGTTTATAGCTATTACTTTGGAAATAATTTGAATTTCGAAAAACTCGCCCAAACTTAAAACTATACAAACATGTTTCAAAAAGAAAGTCGAACGAAAGTGGACCACTTCCCAAATTTTTACCCTTTATGAATGATTTTTGTACAATTTTGGAAAATGGGCGTGGCACCACAAACATATGTATGAGTGAACGAGTTTTCTAATTTTTCAAAGCTCTGTACCAGACATATTATTGTTGCTGAAAGTATGCCCAGTGGAAATAAGAAAAATCATTACCAGGCCATGCTCACTTTTTCATAAAAGTTTACCGAAAACGATATAGAAACACAGAACATGCAAAATCTTTGACTGCTATTAATTTTATTCTGTTGGTAAAGTGACATTATTAACATAGGCAAGAAAATATATTCCAATAGCCAACCAACTATTTTACTTAATTAGACTTCTTTGCTTGTTATATTTTAAAAAATATGTAAAATTTTTAATTATTTTTCCAATTTTATTAAATTTTTAAAAACAATATAATAATGACACAAATAAGATAGTAATTTTTAATCGACTACGAAGTTATTGAATAGCAAAATCGTCAAATTTATTGTAAGCATAAGTTACCGAATTTTGGTAATTGTTGTTGGAGCAGTGCTCGAATTTTTTTTTTTTTATTAAATTTTTTTTTTTTGTGTTATTTGAATTTTGTTATAAAAAGTTTTAATTCCCCTACACTAATAAATATTAAATATCTATGAGTAGTGTTGTTAAGTCGCTTGCATTTGTTCGACACACTTTGGGGACAACACATTTATCTATCTCTTTTGCTTTGTTTTTTGTTGATATGAACACTTTTTTACTATCGCGAAAGCGTTCTGCTACTACACCCAGGAACACATTCACATATATTTATATACTCATAGTTATGTGCTGAGCATTAGAATTATAGTCGTCTAGCTACTCATTTGTATATTTTACTTGAGGTGCTTATTTTGAGCATTTCATAGTCGTACACTTGCAAAGAGTGTGAGCAATAATAGAATAAGCGATAAGTTGATATTCTCGTGGCTATTTGTTTAAAAAGTTGACGCGCTGAAGTGTGCACTTTTGATAGCCGGGCACAAGTGTCAGGATGGCCGAGTGGTCTAAGGCGCTGCGTTCAGGTCGCAGTCTACTCTGTAGGCGTGGGTTCGAATCCCACTTCTGACAAAGAATTTTTTGTTACAAATTTCAAGTTTTTTTATTTTGTTTTTTTTTAGTAGTTGTGAATTGAAAATATAATTGGTTTAATGAAGATATATTCCCAATAAGCAATGAAGTAAGCTAGTTTATTAAACAATATTTTCCAAACGTTGAAATCAATGTTTTCCAAACAAGTTTGTAACTAAATAATTTCACAAACGTATGGTAGCTTTGGGGAATTAACTTGAGGTGAACTTTCTGCGAGGTGAACAGTTTGGCAGTTTTCAAAAGTAATGCTAAATAACTTACCTACTTGGGCCCACGCAGCACGCCACAAATTGGAAAAAAACAGCCCGCGCTGAATTTTTTTAAATTTTTTTTAATATACATACTTGAATTGTAAAAAAAGTAATAAATGTAACTGAAGTAACTATTAAACATATTTTTAAACAGTTATAATAATTTATTTAATAAGAAAAGTTGAGGAAATTGTCGGGATTCGAACCAGCAACCTTCAGAGCAAAGGTCTAGTACATATTTATTAGGCTACTGGCCCGTTTTCAGCTCCGTTGCCTAAATTGGAGTTTTATCAATCAGTTTTTAACAAACCCTTACTGTACATTGAATAAAATGTTAATTAAATATTTTTTTCCAAACCTCATTTCCAATTGTTTAAAAAGGGATCACTTTCGTTAATTCGACAATTTTTTCCAAACGTTTAACAATGATTATAGGAAACGTTTTCCAAACGAAAAGCTTGCTAAAGTAATCAGAACAATGTTATTTAAGAAAATTTTTTAAGAATTCACAGCCCTTATTTCGATAACTCGAGCGGTTTCGAAGTTTGTGGACCAGGGGTGACCAGAAATGTGTTAGTACAATATGGGTATTAAATGAATGGTGCTAATGAGTACTGCAAAAATAGATGTGATTAACCCGAATCTTCCCACGATTACCATATGGTAATGCAAACATGCCGTTGCAATTTTACGTATTATGTCTGAACTAAATAACAAAAACAAAAAAGAATAACTGTATTTCACGCAGAATAAATGCAGCTCACGGAAAAACATAAGTTTTTTTGTTTTTGTTATTTAGTTCAGACATAATACGTAAAATTGCAACGGCATGTTTGCATTACCATATGGTAATCGTGGGAAGATTCGGGTTAAGTTCAATATCTCAACTGGTTACGGTAATATCTCCTAAAATATGAGAGGGAAATGGACAAGTTTGGATAGATGCGTTCAAATTTGCGCGGGTTCATCTTTGGGCGGGTTAACGTCAGAGAGTCTGCTAGTTTACTAAAAAAAACCTACCAGTGGTAGATTTTAAAAATTAATATGTTAATTTGTTGGTTAAATAAAAACCTTTGTGAGTAATATTTGGAGCTATTTTGTTTCATAATTTGAATAGTTTGCAATATTCGGCCGAATACCGAATAGTTTCCGAATATTCGTGGTATCTCTAGTATGCAAGTATTTTTTTTTTTTTTTCAGTTTGATATACCTTCAAATTAGTGAGTGTGATTAATGGCTTGGACAAATTTTAGTTAACCAGATCTCAAGTAAGTATTGCTTAATGATACTTTTTGTATAGATACGTATCCTTTATTTAAAGAAAAACTTTGGAGAAAGTTACAGGTACCAAGACCAAAAAAGAGCTAATTCGCTATATCTTCGAAAATATTTACATATCAGTAGCGGCGGGGGGAAAAGGAAGTAGAAGAGGAATAGGAAGAGTAAAGTTGAGATATAACGGAGGTGTGAGAAGAAAACGAATAGAGAATAGAGAGCAGCGGGATATGGGTTTGGTGGGAAAAGCAAAAGAAATAAGTAAGAAAGTCTAAGCTCGTGTGGAACTAGTTGTGATCTATTGTGGCATACCAATTTACGCAGGTCTATTTTAATACTTTTCAGTTCGTATTATAATGCCAGCTGATTGTTTTCAATAAAAACACTTATGTAATGAGTCTTGATGGGTAAATGAATTTAAAAAAATATAAATGTATGGCGCGATATACAAAATGTATATCATCAGAAACCTCCTAAGAGATTTTTGCGCCGAGCTTCCCTTCCGATTTGTGGAGTGCCGTTTTAAATTTTTTCCTAGAAATTAGCGGGACCTACAAATTTTTGCCGACTTCGAACGGCATCTACAAAGGAGATGAATTTTTTCTGAGAAGCCTTCCATGGCAGAAAGACACTCGGAGAGTTTGCCACACCACTGCCGAGCGGCGACCCCGTTTTGAAAAACTATTTTAAACCACTTGTGATGTTACCTGTCCCAGGACTCGAACCTTGGACCTTCGGTGTGGTAGGCCGGCAACACTGCCGCCACACCACGGCGGCCGCCATTAATTTATTTGTATATAAATAGCTTCCCCACAACAACTGCAAATCACATTTTTTCAAAATACAAATACATGTACATTTTATGTTTGAAAAATTTGCGTTCGAAGAGGACAGACAGACAGACGGACGGAGAGACGGACATGGCTAAATTGACTCAGCTCATGGTCCTTATTATTTCAGTGTACTTATTGATGGCCCTATCTCTTCTTCTTCTCATACTTACAAACATTTCATGTTCATGAAAGGTATGAAAATCAAAAAAGATATACAGGGTGTTTTTTTTACAGGTTTGTTTTTTGAATAGAGATGAAACTGGCATTTTGTGGTCAAATCTGGCAACTCTAATGTCATTTATGTTTAGTTTGGTTTGCCATTTCATCATGAACAGGTTGACAAAAGAACAACGCTTGCAAATCGTGCAAATTTATTTCGAAAATAATGGTTCAGTTCGCGAAGTTTACCGTGAGCTCCGTCCATTTTATGGTCGACATAATCGTCCATCAGAGCAATTAATTCGGTTAAACATGGATCGTTTTCGCACTACGTTTACTCTATGTGATAATACGCATCCGCAGAGACGTCGAACAGTGCGCACCGAAGAAACAATTGCCGCTGTAGAGCAAAGTGTTGAAGAGGACCCGAATGAATCGATTCGCCACCGTGCACAGCAATTGGAGCTTTGTCCATCAACTTTATGGAAGATTTTGCGCAAAGATCTTGGCTTGCGACCTTACAAGATCCAGCTTGTGCAAGAATTAAAGCCGCGAGGCCATGCAATGCGTCGTGATTTTGGTGTATGGGCCGAAAATGAGATTGATTTCGATGCTGATTTTCATCGCAAAATTTTGTTCAGTGATGAGGCTCATTTTTGGTTGAATGGCTACGTCAACAAGCAAAATTGCCGCATTTGGAGTGAAGAGAATCCACATGAGACCCTTGAAACGCCATTACATCCACAAAAACTGACTGTTTGGTGTGCTCTATGGGCTGGTGGAGTCATTGGGCCATACTTCTTCCGCAATAATGCTGGAGAGGCAGCTACCGTTAATGGAGACCGGTATAGAGCCATGATAACCGACTATTTTGTTCCCGAATTGGATGGCATGAATGTGGATGAGTTGTGGTTCCAACAAGACGGCGCTACATGCCACACAGCGCACGTCACAATCGATTTATTGAAGGAAACATTCGATGAGCGCATAATTTCGCGGAATGGACCTGTCAATTGGCCACCAAGGTCGTGTGATTTGACACCATTGGATTATTTTCTTTGGGGATATGTGAAGTCGCTCGTCTACACCAACAAACCAGAAACGTTAGGGGAATTGGAAGCCAACATTCGTGGCGTTATTGCCGACATACGGCCCCATATGCTCGAAAAAGTGGTTGAAAATTGGACCTGTAGAATTGGCTTTATTCGAGCCAGCCGCGGCGGCCACATGCCCGAAATCATATTTGAACATTAATGGCATAAAATTATCCTTCCAATAAAGCCAAAATGATGGACCTTAAAACGATTTTCTTGTGTTTTATTTCAATTCGAAGTTCTATACCCCTAAAAAAACACCCTTTATAACTTATCTGTTGCAGTGGGGTGTCAACTACTGGCCGGATATTTTGTTTGTGTGTTATCCGATTTGCCTAATTTTTGACAGGAGAGGAGCAGCTGACCAGTTTTGATTGAAATATCTAGTTGAAACTGCAATCAATCGCTTTTGAAACCAGCAGAATTTTTATGCTGAAAAGTGGGCGGCGCCACGCCTACTTCCCCAAAATCCACAAAATTTGTTTGCGGTTAAGTTTTGCTTAAGTAAAAAATGTATTATGTATGCGAGATCTTACTGATATAGCTCGCATGGTTATAAAAATATCGCTTTTTACATTTTGCAAACAAATTTTTCATAACTATGTTAAAAGACTGGGCGTGGCCCTTGACCGATTTCGGCCATTTTTACAACAAACAGTAACCTTTATATATTCAATATTTTCGCCAAATATCAGTTCGATAAATAAATTTTTGCCGGAGTTATGGCATAAAAAGTTTTGTGGAATGAACAGCTATAAAAGGGGCGGGGCCACGCCCATTTTCGAAAAAAAAATTTTTCGACTTTCTTCATTCACGGATACTTTGAAAGTGAAATAGAAATAATATATAGCTTTTGTACGCAAAGTTATTGCCTTTTAAATATATCTATGATCCTTTTCAAAATCTTTCGTATAAAAGTGGGCGTGGACCTTCCCTTAACATTCCTTACATTAATTTAAATATGTAAGCTAAATTTCGTTTAAATAACTTGAACGGTTTTTGATTTATGAGTAATAATATTTCTAAATTTGGCTTAATCAAAAGTGGGCGGTGCCACTCGCACTTTAAAAAATTTCTTGAAAATTTTAATTTCTGCCTTAATGTTAATGTACACACCAAATCTTATTCTTAAAGGTGTATTACGTACTGAGTAATCACTTTGACTATCATCCAATGTCGCCCATTTTAACTAGCGCTCGGAGATACGTGCCATGCAACCTGCATACCAAATTTTACTAAGATATCTCAAAATTTACTCAAGTTACCGTGCTAGCAAGCGGACGGGCGGACATGGTTTAATCAATTTCTCTTTTCATCCTGAACATTTTGATGTATATATAAGGCAATATCTATCTCGATCCGTTTATGCCGTTACACACTGCCCTTAGGGGAAGGAAGTTAATATACCTTGTCTACGTAGTAAGGAAGTTATAGAGATAAATGAAAAGAAAGCTCCAAGTGTGGAGGAAAGCGAGTTCAATTTGTCAAATGTAGACAAGTCTGATTTTAGGCAGAACAACGTCTGCCGGGCCTCCCTGTAATATATAAAGCAGCTTTCCTCAACATCGCTACTACATTTAAAAAATTTTGAGGCACCTCTTTTGTTTGTATTTGTTTGCTTAAATACTCTGTTATATCAGGAAAGCAAAATAATTGTTTATTTAAAAAAAAAACACACAAAAAATAGCAGATTTTCGCCAAAGTTAATCACGTTAGTCAACTTAACCCTATAAATATGCAACGAAAAACTTCAAGTTTCTGGTAAAAGTTTCATAGCTCATTTCATATCGGAATTTTTGTCTTTCCTTTGCTGCTTGCATAGCATATTCTTCATTACGAGTATATTTCTTCAGTAGCATTGTGCGTCGTTTTTATCCAATACGAAAGTAGAAGAATTTACAGTTAGTACAAAAAAAACAACAAACAAGGGGCAATGATAACAAGAAACCCAAAACGGAAAGTCAATTGCATTAGCAAGAAAAATTTTGTAAGTGAAGACCAACGTTATGTATTAGAGATGTTGCGAATGTAGAACTATAGACATCCGCATATGCGATTTTATGAAAGTCGATATACGAGGGAAAAAAGCGAATGTCAAGTATTTCTCAATATATTATATTTATAACTTTATGTTTACCAACTTCCTTACAATTTTGAGGTCGGATACGCCACTACCCAAATGGTATCCAGAAGTATTCTATGCAAAAACACCCGAAGATGGGCAACAGCAATGTCGATGCCGATTAATCGGTCGGATTCGAGAGTGTAGTGTCTACCAGATGGATGCATAACGTAGTCTCATCTCCAGCACCTTTTACTGAATAGGGTTGCTTGTATCAAATCATTCGCAAGACAGGTGATCTATCGACTCTAGGGGAGAGTATCCAACAAAGCGGTTGCAAGTCCTTTGAAGTTCGCCCCAAAGTTGTATTCGTGTCACCACCAGCCATGTGCCAGTTCGCTCTTTAATAGTTTTGTGAGACTATCTCTATTATCCTTTGGGAAACTATCCAGACAGAAGCGGAAATCGCTCTAAAATTGCACCACGTGTGAAAAAGCTAATGCCTTCCGCTTCCATGGCCTCCCGTGGCCGTGATTTTAACTCAAATTTATTACCGGTTGGGCTTAAACCCCGTTGCTTCAGTTCCTTCTTGAATTGTTGAAACTTCAATTCAGCCAACTAAGCCATGTCCTTGTTATCTTTGTAATCACTGATATATATTTAATTACACCTCTTCTGACACCAATTGTGACGAATTCGATGATTCCTCCTGGTTTCGATCATTATAAAGTAAAATAAAAACACGCACCAATTCCGTTAATAATTGCTAGTTTTATTTGCAGGTAATACAAAATTACAGGTTAGGTAACTCCACAGTAAGTTCACTATGCAACACTTGAAAATAAACTGATCATCGTGTCTTGTTTTGTTACAGCTTTTTGTAGTCCGTCAGGGTACTACCTTACGCATCTAAAAGTTTCGTGTACTCGAAGGGTCGATGTATCGTCACCTCCTCTTTACCTCGTAATCGTAAACACTCATGCTATTTCTCTTTCTCCTGCTTACATGCATGGGTGTAGTCAACTCTATCTCTGTTGTTTTAAACTAGTGGTCGGAGTGCTATTTAGTTAGGGATGGTACACACTTGAGCACATTTGCCACAATAGAAACAATGCAAGAAGCGTTAAATTATTCACTTATCGAGCTATTTAGATATCTTCCATATGTTTGCAATATTACGAGCCACATGTCGTTGAAATCGAAATATTTACTAATGGCAATAGAAAATACGCCGTACAAAATATTTTTAAAAAGATGTTAGCTGGCAAAATTTTTTCTCCTTAACAGAACTTCCACTAATGCGAATATTCGTAACATCACTAGCATATACAAGGTGGCGCAAAAGTAAGCTTCCGATGTTCAGCATATCGGTTGTGGCACGTGCAGTGTGTGCTGTTGCACCGTCTTGTTGGAACCACATGTTTTCCAATCCCAATTCATCAAGTTGCGGCAAAAAGAACTCGTTGATCATTGCTCTGTAGCGCTCACCATTCACAGTAACCGTTTGGCCCCGACCGATTATTGGTCAAATAAATAGTCAGCAATATTCCGCGTTCTGGAGCAGTGTAGCGTAACATTGTTTATTAACGTGTATTTCGCATGTGTTTACTACACAAATGTCAAAACAGAACTGACTTTAGGGGCCAATCGCAAAATTTATAGCATTTTCTGATAGGAGGATTACTTTTGCGCCACCCTGTATAAGGACTATTGCGTAAATATTTAATGAACCCAAAATTCATCAATGAAACTGCAGTTTAGCCACTTTCTTTGATCAACTTTTTTGGCAGCTAATTAATGAATTGAATGCTTCTTTATTAACCAACTGCAAGAAAGTGAATACCCAGATGGGTATGAGTAGAGTTAATCAGTCCAACAAGTTTGGCAGAGAATATTTGTTTTTGCTTATAATCCATTGATTACTGGTTGTTCTGCCAGCTGCCTGAAGCGTAAGTTAAACTAAATGAAAACAAAAATTCTATAAGTATCGAGTTCATTACCGTCCGCTAATAAAGTGTTTTTGTTTGGAAGTGACTAAAAGAGAAAAATGAAATCATGGCATAGGTATACAGGTAACACCATAGCGGCTATGTTGGAAATCGATTATATAAAACGTCAAAACAAAGCACAGCACATGTTAAAATGTAAAAAAAACCGATTGCACGAAGTTTGACAGTTTAGAGCAAATTGAAATGAAAAAAATTGTAACAGCTGTTAAGAGTATATTACGTGTATTGGTATGCCATGGGTAAAATTAGATACATAGTAAGGCATGGAGATGCAAGAAATAGCTGTTTTGCATTTCACAAAAGAATGAAAAAAAAATATCTACCGTCTTGCATGCGTTTAAATGCGCCCAGAATCAATCATTTTACTACCTTTTAATTAAGTCACGTTCTTGTTTGTCCGCGCATTTCCATACGATATTTTATAATCTTGAAAAGTCTTTTCGAGAAAATTCCCGTTGAGCTAGACACTTGAAACCAGACCTGTTATGATTGCTAATCGTATTGATAACCAGTTTGATTGATTATTTTGTAGAAAAGCCTGCTAATGATTGATTATCCATTGTTTTCGGTTTTTAATGATTACTAAAAAACTAAAAAAAATAATAATAAAAAAAAATTGGAAAAATCAAAAATAATCATAAACAGTCAAAATATTTTTTTTTATTACTTTTCATTATTTTTGACTGTTTTTGATTACTTTTAATTTTTTTCGATAAATTTGTAATTTTTTTTTTATTTTTGTTTTTCCAATGGTAATCAATTATTAATTGCAGATTTTTGAAAACAATTAAAATAATCATAATTGATTCAAATAGCCATCCTATCAATTGATTTCATTTCCTTTCCTTTCCTTTCCTTCCCGTTATCATAGTTCCTTTTATTTTATTTAATTTCATGTCATTTTATTTTATTTTATTTTAGTTTACTTTTTCTTATATTATTTTATTTTATTTTATTTTATTTTATTTTATTTTATTTTATTTTATTTTATTTTATTTGAGTTTATGTTATTTTATTTTATTTGATTTTATTTTATTTTATTTTTATTTATTTTATTTTATTTTATTTTATTTTATTTTAATTTATTTTAATTTATTTTAATTTATTTTATTTCATTTTATTTTATTTTATTTTATGTTATACCGGTTAATTTTTTTGCATGTCATTCCATAAGTATAACCACAAAGATTACACAAACAAAACCAATTAATTGCCGTGTTGGATACTCTGAGCTAAAATAAATTTAACATGAATAATAACTTAAATTGTTTTTGTAAACACTGTATATTTATGATAAACGCAGTAGCATCGTCTTTTGCCGATTGATAGCAATAATCGTGTTCAGGCACGATTACCGAATAATAACAAGCAGCAAACCACTTGCATACCCACACACCCACATAAGCAGAGCACGATTACAGGCAATGACGCTTAACTTTGCTGGATTGCTCTACCAAAACCAGCATATTATTAGCGTAATGGTTAGCTTAGCACCTTCCGAAATGGATCTATAAGAAAAGCTATGGCGGTTGTATCTAAACATTAATTAAAAATTACTATTAAAGAAATAAAAACAATAATATCTTTCATAAAAATTCAACAAGTGAAAAATTATTATTCTTGGCCTTAAGCTCTTTTCATGAATACTTCAAAATGTACAGGCCGTAAATCAACAAAAAATTGTTGGTATGGAAAAGCAATTTTATGAATTAAAGTTCAAAATCTTTCGACAAATTTGCTCCTCCTTTTTGAGGACATTAATATTTTATTTTAAACTGAAATTCGTATTCTAAATTTCCCTCCATTTGTAAATAGCCTTTGAATGTGACAAAAATCCCTAGAAATAATAAGTTATTTTTCATTGTAAAAAATTAACTAAAAAACTCAATTTTATAAAACTATTAATGTCATAACTTTATTTATAATCCATTAATGAATGGTCTGAAATTAAAGAATTCTCTTGATAGGATAAATTATGTAATCATAATTACATCCATTATATTTAATAGGTACTATTTAGTGTTACTCCCTCGCTCTCAGCGAATTTTCAGCTTTTTACAGTTTTATTAGTTTTAGTCAAAGAAGTACGGGATTGGACCTATTAGTTACACAGGGTTGCTAAAGCGCTGTCAAAGTATTTATGTGAGAGAAGAATTACAACCCTGGGTAATTGCCGAACATTTGGGTTTTTAGTTAAGTACTCAGTGCGAAGCGAAAACTTGCCAAAAAGCATGTGCTACAGTTAAAAACATATTCTTCTGCAATTCAAGAAGATATTCAATTTTTACGAAATTGGTGCATAATCAAAATCATCTCACAATTTTCCTTTTATGCAAAACACATATGCATTTGTCAGATTTTCATTTATTGGTTGTTGCAATAAAAAAAATAAAAAATATTTCAAAAGAATTGTATCTGTCTTGCCATCCTTAGCAGGTGTTAGTCCGAATTATTTGACTGCAGACGTAATACTCAAGCGTATAGAAAGAGTTGTTGTAGTTAGAAAGAATTGTTATTGTTGATTACATTTGTTGCGATTATTTGTAATATTCTGTCATTCGCACATGTGCTAGCAACGCCTGTTATTCGAATCTCTATGAAATGGATGAATACAAAAAAAGGAGTCGAATTTCACAACCCGCATAACTGTTTGCAATTCGAATTTGTGGCAAAGCAAAGAGAAATATAAAAATTTTGCATAAAAGTGCAAATTTCTAACGCCCAAAAGAACACGAATAAACGAAACTGAAAGCATACAGAAATCTAAAAAAGAAATTGTGCAACAAGCAACATATGCGCGAGAGGAGAGAGTTGAGTGTAAATATGGCATGCGTTTGGGAAATATTTTGCGTATTAATGAGAGTTGAATTCTTTTTTTTTTTCGGTTTTATGAATTTTCTCAATGTTCATAGCAAAAAATTACGGATGCGTGTGTATTTGTGTGTGCCGACTTTTATTTTTTCATAAGCATATGCAAAGGCGGAAGTCGTAAACGGATGTTCTGTGTGTACAGGAAAAGAAAGAAAGTCGTAGGTAAACCACAAACGCTGCGGTCATGCTGCTAAGCGTTCATGTAAACTGTACTTTTTTTAAGCAGTATTTTAATATTTTGTACGCAAGGTACATATTCATGTATTAACTTAATAAATAAGTATTCAAATTAGGAGCATATTTTGTAGCTGCGTTTATATTTACTTAACACTTAACTTGAGAGTTTCAAAGTTTTGGAATGATGAATGAAATTTTTGATTTCAATACAACTGAAAATAAAAACTCAAAGTCTAGTAGCCAGTTTTTAATTAGTTAATGAGGAGTAGGTGGTGCTGAGTATCAGTGCTGTTATATAAATTAGTTTAGATTTCCTAAAGTTTTACAAAAAATTTTTTTTTAAACAACGGGAAAATGTTTTCGATATTTCACGATGGACCTCTAGCAATACATCGATGAGGAAAAATTAGATTCCATGTAGTAACTATTTGCTGATGCACGTACAAACATACATACAGACAGCATAAGCTAAAATAATAGTTCTATTGTACTTATATCGGCCTGCTTTAAAGATTTTGTTCCAAGAAATTACGATTAATGATGAAACACAAATGATAAATATCGACTATGTTATAGTAAAGCTTGGGTTATTACTCTGCAGGTAAAAACCAAACTACGCCACAAACATTCTAGTTCATTTACTATACATTTCGAGGTGTGCTCATACTAGTTCATTGCTGACAAGTCTTAAACCAGTTGTAAAAAGACCAGTGCAATGCTTATTAATTTTTTTTCTTAAATAATGTTTTATACAGACCTGTTAAATTTGATTAGTAATTAGTAATCAATAATTTAAACGGCTTGTTGAATTGGTAATGATTATTTTAATTGTTTTTCAAGAAAATGCAATTATTAATTAATTTTTTTAATTATCAAAAAAAAACAAAAATAATCAAAAAAAAATTATTTTGATTACTTTTGATTATTTTTGTTTGAAAATGATATAAAATTAAGGCCGCATCGGAATTAGCGCGACAACAAGTTTTGCTATTCGTAGAGCTTTTGTGGTCAATGTCGCATTTACACCAGCTGGTTGTTTGCCGGAAATTGGTACCGATGCTCGCACCGGGGCAGTAGCTTTGAGAGCGAACGTGATAAAGTATGAAATTTCAACCCAGAAAAAGGCCAAATATGGCCCTTCCCAATAAAAGCAGACGTTTGGTCGACCAACGTAAACCTAAGCACTTGTAAACCCTGAGAAAACACAACAAAAAATCAATTGTCTTTCACGATAACGGCTGTGATTCCATCCACACTTCGTTGAATTGTCTACAAGGGGAACGAGAATACCGTACGATTATCGATTCAACTTCGACTTCACGGTACTTTTAATCTCTTAATCTGAACAACAGGGAACAGCTCTTACTAACTCTTAACTTAGTTTAGATTTTACTTAAACCCAAGTATTTTACTCATTGAGTTCAGACATCAGGGTCTATCAGGAGCTCCTACGAAACACTTGACAGCTAGCCGTTGGTAGAATGCTTTCACTAATTCCGTCGCGAGAACGTAATTATATCGAGTTATAGAAATACCATTTTCTCAACATCTAGACACCAAAGTTTCCGTCAAGTCACTCTTGAAGTTCTTTTATAATCCACTGGCAGCCGTTGCCCTGCCTGATTATGTTTCTCCCTGGAATTTATCAACTCTCCCAAGAAACCGAAAAACTGGTCATAGTGGAAGTTCTGTAAAAAATTGCATATCCCTCTCATTCCTCTACCCTTTCATTCTCCCTTTACTTACCACACTTCCTCTCACCCCCTTCTCATTCTCCCCTCCCTCTCACTCACTCTCCCGCCCACTTGACCTTCCACTTACTCGCACTCTCACTTTTTCTTTCACCTCCCTCACACTCTAACTCCCAGTCTCGTTCTCTCTTCCTCTTCCTCTTCGCCTTTGTCATTCTCTTCCTCTCCACGTTTTGTTCGATATCTCGGAACCAGGTTTCCATATGGGACTTAAAGCCATTGATGTATAAAAATACTCCTGGCGCACAGACTGACTAGTGTGCCAACTGGTATGATTTTGATGTACATATATATTTTATTTTCCTTTAACTTTGTTTAAGCTTTTTAATTGAACCTATATAAAATAGTGATTGTCCTCCCTAATAGTGCGGACATCGCATTTATTCGCTTGCTTGTTCTCATATATACATATATATAAGTAAATTAGAAGCGAAAAGTTAAAGCAACAGATTGTATTTACTACTGAGCAAATTGGCAAAATGCAACAAAATCGAATATGTAGCAACAACAACAGAAAATGTGTAACATTGTGGCAAGTTTGTCAGGTTTGCAAATGAGTTTGAGCAGCACAATTTCATTTCTCTAAGGATTTACGTAGCAAATAATTTTACTTTTACTTTTTTCATTTTTCAGTTTACATTGCATGTTTTGGTAGAAAATTCTTTTCTTTCTTTCTGTGTTTTCTATTCCTCTACGTGTTCCGAAACGCTTTATTTTCTGGCCGGCATTTTTTTCTTGCTATATTTATATCTAGCTATCTCTCTCTTCTACAGTTTCTTATGCTTAATCTTAATAACATATCTTGTGCAACTTTGAAGAGTTTTTTTTTGTTAGATTTTGCTATTTTCTTACCTGCTAAATCCTTTTTCTGAGAGAATATTAGTGTCAGTTTTGAAAATAATAAAAAACTATACAAACGACTTGTCAGTATTTGTGCACTTTCTCAATGGATTTGTGTCACATTTGTTGTTGCTGCTTTTTTTGCTAGCTTTTATTTTTATTCCATGTAGTTTGGATACCGTAATTTTCTTTTCGACAATTTATTGAAGTTTTTAAATTGCTGGTAACAAGCAAATGCATGTTCATGTCAAATCTTATCTAGAATTTATGAAATTGGAGAGAAAAATAATGTTCTAAATTTGCATGAGCAAAGTAAAGGTTTTAAAATTGCTTTCCAGAAGATGTTTAGTTCAAAACGTAAATATTACAGAGGCAGTTTTACAGGATACAAGCATATTAATCTAATAGTTTCTTCTAGTTGCCGCCCACTACTGCCGAGGGGTGACACCGTTTTAAAAAAAGTTGTTCCAAACATTTTAATGTAATAGCAAGGACACACATTGTAGTATGGTATCAATACCACGACCTATACCATATACGAGTATGTATCACCTTCATACCACGAGTAGTTGTATACTCTAAACTACAGTATCGATACTGTAGTATCTATACCACATGTGTACAGTAACATATCCCATCACTTGAATGTGGCACCTTCTTTGGTGTGTTCGATCTCACTTATGGTTTAGACTTTCTCAGTTCTTTATCTGACGACTCGAGCCTAACGAGAACGTAAAGCGTTTTCTGTATAAAATTTTTAAAAATGAGATAGAAAAAAATCCTATGCACACATGTATATATATTAGGGTGGGTCGATTTGTATGGACAAAAGTTAACCGATATCGCGCCATCGATTTTTCACTACGCATAGCCAAAAAAATAAATTTCGGCCTGCGAAACTTCTTTTTTTTGACTTTTTTCGACTATGATCTTTAAGGTTTTTTTCATGACCTACTAAAAAAGTTTTCATTTGATTTTAAAATTTTCATGTATACCATCGCCATTTTTTTTATATCCTGTCCCACTTAAAATTATGCGCTATAAACGTTGGCGATAACAGTTTTTTGAAAAACAAAAATGTATTTTCGGGTTTTGGAAAAGTAGATTTTTCGACCAAAACAAGTCCCAAAACCCGAAAATAAGTATTTCGAAATATTCGTATTCAAAATGTGAACCAAAAAAAACGTTTGAGGGGACTTCTTGCTTTTTTTCGGAGACTATAGGGATCTTTTCTTGATCACTTCGGGATTGTTCTTGGATCATTTCGGGATAGTTTCGGGCCTTTCCGGGAGCGTTTGGGAATGCTTTCGGGATTGTTTTCGGATCATTTCGGAACCTTTTGCGAACCTTTCATGTGGTGTTTAATAGTTTTAATTAATAGAGAGTACTCCTAAGAAATCAAGGAAAAAAGATGGTCTAATTTACATACCGATGTCCCAGGAGAGGATCACTTGCTCCATCTCGGTGTAATCCATTTCTTTGCTTCTGAAAACTTCATGGAACACCGACGGGAGAGTACTTTCCAAAAAAATGTCTTTTTCCAGTAAGTTCCAAACTAACGACATGAATAAACTTTTGAATATTTTCGATAAATCCCAAACTCACCACACAACTTTTTTTTTTCTTTGCCTTAAAAAAAATATTAAAAAATCACGCGATTTTATATTTCAAATTTTCGACTGCGGCGCTTTTTTCAATAAATTCCAAGTTAATGAAATATACTATTGGTTTTATATCGACGGCTGAGTGGCACATCACCCTAATTCAAAATATTTTTCAATAACGCGCTATCTCAGAATACCTTTCCAACACGCCCTATCTCAACAATAATTTAATATATTTTCACTCAGAATATAGGACGTTATTGGAAAAAGTTCTGAGAGAGCGCGTTTTTGAAAAATATTTTGAAATAGGACGATATAATAGCATTAAATAAAAAATTGGAAAAAAATCGCCGTGTTTTCGTAATAATTTACAAAATCGTCTTGTGGGTAACACAGACTTGAAGTTGTTATGCGCAGAACCCCTTTCTGAGTGAGTTTGTCAATCTCAAAAGCGATTTAATGTCAATTGCCATTAATTCTCTTTCGACATGGGAACTAATGTCAGTGATATTATTTCCATTGTCATTATGACACGTCGGCGATTATAATAACCTTATTGTAAACTTTGACTTTTATAGGCGTGAGCAGCATACATGACTTTTTGCTGGGTACACATATTTCATACACACTACAATACTTAATAAACAGACTTACATACATACATTTCCATAGAAATACTATTTGAAATTTACATAGAAATTGTTTATTAAATTTCGTATTCAAATACGAAATTGAAATTATTAGCTCATTTATTAGTAACGTTATAACGATATAAGTATGTACGTAAACATGTTCTCTTCGTTCCAGTTAAGTTAAATATAATCGACAACTACGTCGAGTCATCATCATGTGCACACATGCACACACACATACAAACTTTAAAATAATCCCCGCAGTCAAACCTACTAGTTGTATACTAGTTAAATACGATTTGGCACAGACTTTCCAAGTACTCGAAGTTCTGTCTTATTTCCATATTAGCAACTATACAGATTTACGAAATATCAAATGCCAGCCTATGCATCAGCATCATACCAGTTAACAGACTAGTCAGCCACTGCATCAGCATTTTACCCTGCGGGTTAGGGGTTTAGAATATGCCCGAGGTAGGCATACCGGTCGTAAGAGGCCACTAATATGCACAAAGGTAATGACGTGCAACTCGATGGTTGATCTACGGATATGATGCCTCTCACCTCTCATTACCCATCTCTCCTTCCTTACGGAAGGAGGGGTGACATGACCTAGAAGGTTCCTCTGGTCATACCAAATCGCTACCACGACAGTCGGGCAGTACCGCAAAGGAGTACCGGATTGTACCGGATTCATATCCGGCCAAGGACTGTCAGTTCGACAGCAACCCCCAAAACCTTCGGGGAGTGTTTTTGTCGTTACAACAACAACAACAACAACATACTAGTCAGTATATACCCCAGTATTATAGCAGTTGACATACTAGTCAGCCAATGCATCGGAATAATACCAGTTGACATACTAGTCAGTATATGCGTCAGGTTCATATCAGCCTTCATACCAGTTACTGTACCACTTCATAATAGGGTACTTCAATTTGGTTTAGAAAATACATGAAAATTGCAAAAATTACATTACAAACGACTTTATTGATAATTCAGTCATTAGAAATAAAATATGTGTCTATCAAAATAAATATTACTTCACTATATCTAACAGTTAAAACAAGTTCCTACTAACTAAATTTTTTTAAAAGTGCTATTTTTATCCACCTTGTTATCGTATGTGTCTCCACTCGCCACTTTCGTTGTTACAGCTTTTAAACGGTTACGTTGGAGCTTCACTGTGATTTTATTTAGGAAAACTGCATTTCACAATGACAATAAGTCAACCCAGAAAAAAAACATCAATTAAATATATATTTTATGCATTTGTTCAAATCCATTTCTTCAGAAAATTTTTACTTTGATTATTCCTAAAAGAAACATTTTTTTTGCTTACACAATTGCTTTGATCTTTTCTTTTTCACTTCTCATTTGAGCATTGCTTACTCGTTGTTGCGTCGCTGCTGCGCCGCTAGTGCAGTAGCGACTTCGCAAAAAATAAGTGTGATTTTGTTAACATGCACGTACGTACATGATCTGCAACCCACATGTACTATTTCAAGCACGGAATACTCAAAAAGATTGAGATTTCACTATAAAACTATATTTAATTTAATTAAATTAATATTTAAAAACTCCGAATATTAGTTGAACAGAAAATTAAAATGTAGCATGGCGTTGTGCTGTCCGAATAGTGAATTGTTTTCTTCTTCGCTCGTGTATGTATTTAGCTATCGACAGTTGTGGAGGGTTGTTGCTACTTATGACAGTGGAAACGTTGCAGTCGCTCAGACTTTTATGAATAAGCCCACGAACTTTTAGTTAATAAACTAGAGCTTTTACTTACTAGTTTGGTAGTTGACTGAGGGGATATTCTTAAATGCAATTGTGATAATATAATAATAATGATAATTGAAATTCCATACATCGATATGTACATATGTATATGGGGATATTGCACAATATGTACTTTATTGCACTGTATTATTGCCATGATATGCTTCAAAGGATTGGGCCAGAATTCAAAGATTAAGTTTTTGACAAAAGTTTAAAGTTAGTATGATAAGCAAACAACCTAAGTTAGAACCAAAGTAAAGGGGAACAACAAGAACACGATGCCGCTCAATGAGCGATTTGAATCTTCGGTCTCTGCACCTTTTTCGCGAGGCTCGCTTACTTTGACTTAAAATGCACAGCCTTACTCATCCCTTTCCAATTGTTTTTCTTCTTACCTTCTACCTCTACCTTTTAGGCTACATCTTGCTCTCCTCTTCCGTGTGCTATCACCGTTCTTTATCATCTCCCTATCACTATTCCACTCCACTTGCTTCATATATCAGAACCCTAAAACAAGCATTCATAAATGAATATAAACGGTATTAAGCTGAGAATGAAGTCTAATGCAGCCTCTCACAGTTGTGAACAATTTCGAAAATATTAGCATCAAGCGAAAATCAAATGAAATATTTCACTCACAATCCTTTCAGATTTGTAACTCCTGAGATATAACGCAGGACTTTTAGTAAGAGTTTGTATGCTTCTAAAAATGGTGCATGCCTAATCAAATTAGCTAAGCGTTTCCGATACGAACCAAAGAAGTACCAGTTAATATGATTTGAACTAGGACAAATGGCTCATTGGGACTGCGCAAAATGAATAAATGTGTTTGTTGGCTTGTCTGCAGTTGTGCTATAACTAAATGGTTTTCATAGCTTTGAATGATTCCAACAGTAATTAACCTAAATGCTCTGCTAATTCGGCATAAACTTAAATGGCTAAACAAACATCTGTTGGGGTGTGTACGGATTGGCAATGCGCAAACCCGTAATTTGGTTCAGTAAATACCGTAGCACGTTCTTCAGAAGAGAACAACAGCCGTTTCGAAAGAATGAAAAATATTAACTTTGAATATTAGAAAAGCTCTCCGGCCTTGATATATTTGTGTTCTGAGAGTCTGTCGTTAAATGGGTCGAATCTCCCTTATCAGCTTCTGGGAATAAGGGTCACCTCACCGGCCATCTCTGGTTTACTTATTCAAATAAATGGCCTACTCTCTACAATGTCTTAGGCGCGCTGTATCGTAGCCAGAAATATTTTGCACACCTGATGGATAATGAAGACATTGGACTGGAATATGAAAGTAACGGGTTTTATGACAAAGTTAGAGTAGATAAGCCCGTGAAAACTTAAGTATCGAATCTCTATACTAGTTAACTGCATATGTATAATTCCAAACCTTCCTAATATCAATATATATTCCCAATGTTCTTATGGAAGGCTGTTAGCAATGAGTCCTAACTCCTTTGGACTAGTGGAGCAGTTCGTTGAACTAAGATTATTGTCACCGATTACCTTAGCCATACCAAGAGCTCTAGCTGTAGACCTAACTTGTTACCCAAAATTCTATTACAGGCACACAAAGCCGCTTATTTTCGTTTAGGAGGGTTATGGGCTAAGACTAGTGGACTAAGCGAAACTGGTGAAAATACCCGAGTCCACAGATCCGGTGCGCTACTATTTGGAAGTAAGCATCACTACTAGGTATAAGTATTTCATGCACGGTATTCAGAAATGGACCTACGTTCATATCAAGGATGTCAATCTATTGAATTTTAAAAATCCCGGGGCTTACGGTATCTAATTTTACAGTCCCGGGATCTCGCGATTAGTCCTGGTAATTGTGTATTAGATATTCTGCAACAATTGAGGTTGAAAAAAATGAGGACCCCGTTTGAGAAACTATCTGAATTTAAAATATATAGCAAATAATTGAATTTTTAAAATATTTCTTTTTTAAGTATTCATGAAACGAGCTCATGGCCAAGAAATATAATTTTTCATATTTAAAATAGAAAGTTATTTCAATTAAAAAAGTAAAATAAAACAGGTACCCAATTATTTTTAAGTTTTGCTTTTTCGAAGCAACCTTTTCAAATAATTAATGGACTTTCTTATGTACTTAATTTTTTAAATTTATTATTTTGAAAACCACATTTTTTTTATAAAAATTGTATCACATCAACAAAAAAATTGTTCAATACTTAGCTTTTAGTAACACACTTCAAATCCCGAAAATTGCGGCATTGGCATCCCTAGTTCATACACCCAACAAATAAATTTTCGTATATAACTACATTCTCTCCCATTTGTTTCAATCATTTGGAGTATGTTCTTCAATCAGCTTATTAAACTTAAGTTGGTCTATTTACAAATTTTAGTAATTTCAATGGTAGACTTAAGTTTACTGAATTGGAATTTGTGTTTGAACTCGAAGAGTTAGTTTGCTGTGATATGTTTTAAAAATGTTTTAGACCTTAACCTTGAAGCTATTCTTCTTCTTCTGGAGGGAAATTGGTATATCGGCGTTCAACAGATTAGACCATAACTGCGATTAAATAAAAATAAAGTGAACTGAATCGGGGCCAACCATACCTCACTGTCCTGAACGTTTCTCTAATGATGACTCTGTGGCTGATGTTCTAATAAGACCAAATACAGACCCTAATAAAAGGAATAACACGACCGATGAAGCCATTGTACCGAGTAAGGAACTTAGTAAGATAGTAAAGTTGAATCCTACTATAGAGATCTCATATTGCAGACGCACTTCAACCCCCATAACCTAAACAGGCTGCCTAACTCGAGGGAAGACTCGGTATTTGCTGCAGCTAGCGTCACGAGGCCTCTAAGCCTAGCAGGATTAAGTTAGAGATCACTATGGCCAACGATATGTATATATCCGTATCTTTAAAAGCCACCAAATGATAGGAAGGTGGTGTTTCTTAACTAAAAAGGATTTCTAAGTTGAGCTGTCTGAGTTGCGAACCTAGATGAATCGCAAAAACTAAGCTTGAAATTAATATTTGAATATTTGCTTATGACTCTACGTCAGTAGCTGAGGTGGGCTCTAAACAGAGTTCCTTGGGTGCAAAGTTAGCTTTTTCTTTCCCTTCCTCTCTTTTGGAAGTTACGGTCAGCGTTAGGTAAACAGAGCTCGACCGCTGTGTAACTGTATAGTAGCCTTGCAAGAGCGTATCATATTCCTAGAGTCTGATGATATGTCGTGTTCAATCTATTCTTACTGAAGTCTTAGGGAAATGGCATTTACAATAAGGTTAACGCGTAGTGAGTTTGGTGTTAGAAAAGTCTATCAGTTGAGAGGTACAAAAATTATTGGTGTCATGGGGGAACACAATACGTGTCGGGCGTACATTTGGTGTGGTGTGGTTTAGACTGGATAGTCAAGAGTTTAACGTATTGCAATATCAATACCAATTAAGCCAGAGTGACTCGCTTTTGTGTGTATTATGGCTAGGTTATTACCGTCAATTGACTAGAAGACCCTTGTATATTACAAACAGCATCTCTTTATCATTTCCTCAGGTACTGTCACGCCCAAGATTTTAGGGTAGTTGACAGTCGGTAGCATGGTGTGATCATCCTGGACATATCTATTCAGCTGTACGTTCTAATTAGTGAGTACTTAAGTGGTGTCCTGAGTAGAAAATGTGATAAATTTTGACTAAAGCCTGGCAGATCTCCCTTTTAAAATCTTTGGCCTGCCTAGTTTTTCAAAGGCAATACTAAACTTAAAAAAAAATGATTGCCTCTGAGGCAGTATCGAACCCGGGCACCTTCACATCACAGTCGCCTTCTCTATCCATTGAGCTATTACAATCAATGAAATCTTTTCGACAAATGAACAACATACGCTTTATATGCCAGAGCCCTGGCAGGCCCAAGTCAGAGTTTATGGTATAACCATATTTACGTGATTTAATATTATTTAAAAATTTTATTTTTTATTAAAGCTTTTTTATACCAACAATTTTTGTTGATTTACGGTCTGTATATTTTCAAGTAATCATGAAACTAGCTCAAGGCCAAGATAATAACTTTTCGCTGTTTGAATTTTTATGAAAATTATTATTTTTTCTTTTTTTTTTTTAATAATCATTTTTAATTAATTATTAAAAGTTGTTTAATTGAATAGAGTAGGAAAAATGTTTAGAGATAACCGACATAGCTTTTCTTTTAGATCCATTTCGGAAGCTGCTAAGCTTCTTCATCAGAGAAATTTTGGCACGCATTGCTAACCATTAAGCTAACAGTATGTTTTTAGAAAGAAAACAAAAATTGGATAATCAAAAATTGTCAAATGAAAATTTAAACAATTATTTTAAATTTGTATAAAAATACAAAGTGGTTATAATAACAAAGTACATAAATAAATAACCCTACAGAGTTGTCTATTGTAGTGGAAAATCTAGTCAGCTAACTCAATAAAACAATCGGGAAATTGGTTAAGACTTTAGTTATGTCGTTAACATTGAAAAATCAATGAAATTAAAAAGTTTAACAAGTTAGTTCAATGCCATGGATATATAGGTAAATACGAGGTGGCGCAAAAGTAAGCTTCCGATGTTCAGCATATCGGTTGTGGCACGTGCAGTGTGTGCTGTTGCACCGTCTTGTTGGAACCACATGTTTTCCAATCCCAATTCATCAAGTTGCGACAAAAAGAACTCCGCGTTCTGGAGCAGTGTAGCGTAACATTGTTTATTAACGTGTATTTCGCATGTGTTTACTACACAAATGTCAAAACAGAACTGACTTTAGGGGCCAATCGCACAATTTATAGCATTTTCTGATAGGAGGATTACTTTTGCGCCACCCTGTACTTATGCACATAGTCCACACATACACATACACATATGTACATATATAGAGGCTTTCCACAGCTCAGGTGTTGTTTGGTTGTTTCTGAAATGCTTCACAAAGTTCAACATGTGACCAAATGCAGGAAGTGGTAAGTGTTGACAAACAAACGGTAAATTTCGTGTTAAGGCGTTCACCTATAGGTGGATATATGTATGTGTATATAATGTGTTAATAACAAAGTTTAATATTAACATACACGCGCCTCAGGCTCACAAAGCCATCTTACGCATGTTAAGCAATTTCCAGAGGTGGATATGTATGTATGCGTGTTAGCTACATAAAGTTCTCTTCGGCTGTTGTTGTTGTTGTTAAATGGCCTGAAGGCAAGGACGATTCGATAAATACGACGAAATCAAGTTTAAAAACTTTTCACTTTGAATTGTTTCGTGTATTACGTGCAAGTTGCAGAAGAGAGGAAGCGGATGTTACAAAACTAAGTTAAATATTACGAAGGCAGTTTGAAAATAGGGGGACCTTTTGAGTTTAACTATCAGTATGTTTAAATTTAAAACTGCTTACGTCAACAAGAATCTATTGGAAGAGTGATATAAAAGTTTGAGCATTCTGCAACATTAAGTTTGTGCCCTACAGCCCTTTAAATCCGAAAACAAAAATGGGAAAAGGTGCATTTCGTGTGCTAATTAAGGATTAATTTTGCTTAAAAAACATCAGTGAAACAAAGAAAAGGCTTAATAAATTCTACGAAGAATCTGTTCCATCAGTTCGAATGGTTAAAAAGTATTCTACTCGCACAGGCTACGCTGAACATTCAGGTCAGCCAATATCAAATTAATGGAGCATGAAAATAGATAATATGGCTGAGACTAGAGGCATCTCACCTGAGTAAATAATCACATTCGATCATGACCGTAACCTCGTAATAACTTTAATGGAGTTCTTGAATATATTCAGGCACAATCCGACGGAATTTCCTTTTTCGTTTTGTTAGTGTAGACGAAACATGGATCCATCACATCACACTAAGTAAACGTATGACATAGAAAGTCAAAGTAGGTTTGTCGGCAAGGTTATGGCCTCTTATAGACATCATAATTCGTCAACTCAATGAAAATGCAGTTAAAGTGGTTGCCTACGCGGACGACTTAGTACTACTAGTATCGGGTCTGTGCCCTAACGTGATCAGTGGGATCATGCAGGGACCAGTAAAGGGCGGAGACCGCGGGACTTAACGTCAATCCCTCAAAGACAGAGCTAGTGCTTTTCAATAATAGGACGAAAATACCAAGTTTCAATGTACCTTCTCTTTATAGTCAAGAGTTGCATCTTCACCTAAGTTGAACTGGAAGCCTAATATGGAACACAGGGTCAACGTGCATGCGAAGCTATCTATGTACGTCTGTAAAATAATGTTAGGTAGACAGTGGGGCTTGAGCCCAGAAATCACAGCATGGATGTACAAAGCAGTTATTCGATCGATCTTAGCCTACGGGGCAATAATGTGGTGGAAGGCAATCCAGGTGAACTACATTAGCAAAATGCTAGGCAAAGTTCAGCGGGCTGCCTGTGGCGCAATCACCGATTAGATCATGCCCCACAGAGTCTGAACGTGTTATGCAACATACCAGCGATCGATCTCTTTATCAAGGAAATAGCATCCAAGGGTGTACTTAGGCTTCGGGAGTTGGAACTCTGGAAAGAGCGCACATACGGCTACAACCGTATTCTGCTGAATATTAACGACTCCTACATCAAAACCAAAACGGACTACATCTGTCCCAGGACAGTTTTTGACTCAAACTTTAAGGTTATATTCCGTTGCAGAAGGGACTGGAATGAAGTGGAATTCACTCAGAAGTACGAAATTTCAGTTTTCACTGACAGATCCAAAATGGCCTGTGGAGTAGGAGCGGGCATTTTCGCAACACTCCCGGACTTGTCCCTATACTCAGCGAGTGTATTTCAATCAGAAATCTACGATATCCAGGAGGCATGCAGGGTATTACTGTGTGAGGACATCAACGGTCATCGGATATCAATACCAGGCGGCTCATCGGGCTTTCGGATCAGCAACGATTACATCGACCATGGTTGGTGAGTGCAGGAAGTGGACCATGAAATTGGCAAGTTGACGTATCGTTTCTCTAATATAGGTGCCGGGGTATCGCAACATATAGGGAAACGAGATTGCCGTTAAGATAGCACGGCGGGGATCGACTTTTTATGTCTCAGAGGCCAAGGAGGTCTTTGCAGCCTTGGGACTACTCAAGGGTCGGATCTCTCAGCACTGGCTAGATGAGGCTAAGGATAGATGGAAGCATTTGCAGTCCTGCAGAGTGTGAAGGAGCCTGTGGCTCTCCTACAACGAAACACGATGGGGCATTGGAATATCAGGGTATACGCGGCACGGATAGGTCTGGACCTAACAACTTTCAGTGGGTAATAAAGGGCGCTTAAACGTCGAAACGGTTTTATCCATCAAACATAGATCGACAGCCATTTCTTAGCTCGCAAATCGGTCTTCACTTGGTCTTTCCATTAAAGTGGTGGTCTCCATCTTCCTCTGCTACTACCGTCAGGTACCGATAAGAGTAAATTCTGGGCCAGAGCATCTTTAATCATACACATAATATGACCTAGCAACAAAGTCGCATGGTTTTAATTCGTTCAACTATGTCGGTGTCTGCATACAGCTCATTATGAAATCTTCTTCGAGAGGAATTTACTGCTCAATTGCCTTCTAAGTTCGCTATCACCTAAGTAGATTAAATCTATCAGATATAAAAACTTGTCACTTTTGTGAATTGGACGACGAATCGACGGAAAGACACTCCCATTGAGAACATCAGGAAACTTTGGGAGAAGTCGGTGAAAATGCTATTTCCCTATTAGACCTAGTAAGACAAGCCTGTCCCTTTATTCATTACGAAATTTTTTTTTATCGATTTTGAAGAGGCATCGCATTAAATCTCCATATATTATATTGCTGTTATGTGATACATTTTTCTTCTTCACAGTACTAAGCTGAGTATGTAGTTAAATGTCTAATGATCAGGATGATATACTAAACATGATTAATTAATGGCCTTAGGTAGGAGCAAATCGGCACATAAGAAGCGGCTTAAAAGCACAGCTCAATTCATCAAAACGGCGCCAAAGAAAAATCTTTAGATAAAATTAAATACAAATCCAGACACAAAACCGGAAATCAAAATAAAGCAAAGACTCGAATGACAGGAAGCAAAGCGGAATATTATTGATGTATTGTATTTGTGTGACTTTGTATGTTTTATCATTCTTTATTTACTTCGACATTATTTTAATGTTATTGACAGGCTTCCAAGTTACTGTTGATTACTCGGACTAACCATCATTTCAGCTACCAGCATATCAGCCAGTCATTCCAAGCACAAACAACAAAACATATTTCAACACAAAGGTGCCTAGTTGGAGTTGTTCAAGTCATTTGTTACCTACTGTGCTAAAAGCTCAGCCAGATGTTGGTTATTGTGGTGAATGCAAATCCAACAATTTCCGCCATTAGTACGCAGTTGTTGTATGTGGGCGGAGGTGAAAAGTAGTGTGGCAGCGGAAGGAACCGGAAGCGTATTGCCACAAATGCACGCATGTTGTATGCCAGGCACGCAGCTGATGTGATGTTGTGTGAAGTTGCCCTGTTGGAAAAAGAACGGGTGTAACAAATAAAAATTTTTTTACTGTTTTTAGATAAGTTTCTTTAAAAATCAACTACAGTGGACTTTTGATAGTAAGAGCTTATTAGTGCAAATAAAAATCTGCTTACAAAACAAATCGTGTTTTTTATTAGATATTTTCAACCTAGTATGATGCAAAATTGAAAAAGAACCCTATAACATGAGCAAAATCTCAAATTAGCTCTAACCAACGACCAGATAAACTTTGAAAAACGATTTAATTTAATATTTTTAACTTTATTTACAAACATTAAAATTCAAATTTATTCTTACCGCGCAAATAAGTGATTTCATAAATTTTGCTTTCCTTGTTATTAGGTCCAAAACTATTAAGACTGTCAAAAGCTGAAAATTCGTTGAGAGGAACACAAAAAAGAACGGGATCGGTTTATAGTAAAATATTACCGTCCTATATTACAACATTTTCTTATAGGGATTTTTCCGTGAAATCAAAATCTTAAGAGTTTGAGCGCTGCTCAATGGCGGATTTCCTGATATTACTCTTTTCACTTTAGGTGGTGTTGTTAATTCCAAACGCGACAGCCTGCCAAACGATGGACCTTCAGTAAGTGTTTTTGTCTTTAATTAAATAATATCAACAGATTAAAAGTTTTCCCGGTTTAAATAAAGTAATAAAAAATAACATATTTTTAAACCTCGTATAACTTTTCTCTTACTATCACGGAATCCTCTTTGTCATAATTTAATTTATCTTTAGCCTCTGCACCGTTACTAATTTGGCACATTTCCCTGACTTCTGCATCTCTACTTTCAAGGATGACACTAAGGTTGACACCAGATACACCGACTTTTCGAAAGCTTTCGATAAAGTCTCTCACCAAATTTTATTATTTAAGCTAGTGCATCTTGGCCTCCACTCAGTATTTCAGTATTTATAAACTAGCTAAAATCTTACTTGTTAAATGGAACCTTGGAGAGCCGCAGGGTAGCGTTCTTGGTCCACTTTGGTTTATTCTATTCATTAGCGATATTGGGTCCTGCTTTAAATTTTTTAATTTTCTTCTTTACGCAACATGACTTAAATAATATTGTCGCGAATAATCTCTACCTTCATGTAAAAAAAGTTCTCCATATGTCGTTCACGAAGTCCTCTACCACTCTCTTATTATCTTATGCTATTTCAGGGAATCAGCTCGGAATTTGTCGATTTAGTTCTTTTTGACAAAAACTTTTGCTTTTTCAATCATATTTGTTATGTTCTTCGCTTACTCTCTTCTTGTTTTCCTTTGTAAATATGCTCTGCACACTTCTTTTTTTCGATCGAAACTTAAAAATGCTTTCCTCCCCCTCTTCATTTAGAGGATACGATCCCACCTTACCACTCTTGCTGTAAGCTTATTAATCTAAAATCCCTTGATACTAGGACAACTTTAAATTTGCTCATGTTTGTCTACAACATTATAGTTGGCTCTTTAGACTGTCTAGGTCTACTTCAAAAGGTTTCGTTTAATACCTTATTGAATTTAGTAAGCTATCAAAGAGTCTAACTATTGATTTTTTCCCTATGAGAGATACATTTAAGTCTTTCACTGAACTCAGCTCTTTATGAATGACACACTTAAATATTTATTCTTCATTTTATATAACTTTGTATATAATCTGTAAGATGAAGATCATAGACTGAATAAACAATGAACAATTGAAAATTTGTATGGAAATGTTATGTGAGCGCTGTCAAAATAAAAAAATTGCTACCCCTTGCAAGGAGCTTCATTTGTAGAAGCAAGAAATACTCTGATAATAATCAAAGAGTCCAAAATAACCCAATAAATAATTGCCGAGGGCAGATCTTTTATTTACGAGAAAAGGTTGTATTATTTAAATCAACATGCAACTGTTGCAATACCATAGACTTTTATAATTTATTAACTAGTTCTTAACCTAAAATTTCCTACTAGCTAGCTTTCATTTGCTGTATAGCTGTACTTTGACTACGTGTTTAAATGGTTGCTTGTAGATACGCTTTCATACACGAAATGCGTTTTTATGACAGCGTGGAAACTGTAGAGCATGTTATATTGTAATAACTGCACTTTGGTGAAGATTAAGGGAAACGAATGTAAATGTAATTTTTAAAAGTTGTTGGCGAAAAGTTTTGAACAATATTAAATTAAGTCAAAAGCAACCAAAATCTATTGAATAAACACAGGTAAAATTAATTAAATTTAGGACTACTACCAGTAATGCAATTGGCCTTTAATTGGCAATTAACCACTTATGACGATTTCTGTCAATTAATGAGCAAGTTAGCATTAACCGCAAAAACGGCTCATGAACTAATTCAAGAGAACGTTCCCATCACTATTTCTTTGCGAAAATTTACTTCAGTTAAAGACAAAAGACAGCAAGGAACCGTAAATCCTGCTCCACTACTTACTTTTAGGTGTTGGCGCTCCCCTTTCCTCTGTTGCCAATAGCAAGTGGTTGCAAACATGTCGAGTACTCCAAGTGTTATCTCAACTGATCTTGTCAACGTATGATATTTTTGCAATTCGAAACAAATACTCTTGACTCGATAGTTTGATTCATAAATTTGTATTCGTTTATTTCAACCCGCAAATAGGCTCATACCAACAGTGGGCCAATAATGATTATTCCATGATAGTGAGTGATGTAATCCACTTGATGTAAATTTCCTATTATGGTCTCGAGAGTACTAACATGTCCGAATCTGGTGTCGTTTAAGGACTGGACAGGTTTGAGTCTCATTATACGAGTTTTGAGTACCCATTGTAACATGATGAAAATGGCTATGTTGTTTTTATTATGGTAACGACAAAAACACTCCCCGAAGGTTTTGGGGAGAGTTGTCGAATTAGCAGTCCTTGGCCGGACTTGAACCCGGTACGCTCCGGTACTCCCTAGCGGTACTGCCCGACTGTCGTGGTAGCGATTTATGACCAGTGAAACCTTCTAGGCCATGTCACCCTCCTTCCGAAAGGAAGGATAAGATGGGTAATAAGAGGTGAGAGGCATCATATCCGTAGATCAATCATCGAGTTGCACGTCATTACCTTTGTGCATATTAGTAGCCTCTTACGACCGGTACGCCTACCTCGGGCATATTCTAAACCCCTAACCCGCAGGGGTTGAAAATGGCTATAATCAGTGAGAAGACTGAAGCGAATATGAATTCAAATTCAAGTCACCCATGGCTATGTGGGCACTAGACATGCGAAGAATCAGATTGTTCCAGCTAGCAAAGGAAGAGAATATATTGAATCCCTGCTTTCAGACCGCTCCAGTTTAGATGAGTAGCGCCGGTATAGCGTGAAGAAATTGAATATCTCTCAATGATACCTGAAAGAAAGTTCGTATAAACTTAGTTTAAAAGATACGGCTAAGAAGACCTCGCCGGGGCTTATCGCTTTATAGAATTTTGGTCAATCTGATAATATCTAATGGGATTATTGTCTTTTGAAACGCCCACATTGCTCGCTGAATGAAGTGCTTAATATAAACCTATTAGAAGCACGGGCTTAGCTCCAGTCATGCGCTATACGCTTAAGGACTATTTGATTCTTAATTGCCCTCCTTGCTAGCTTCGATACCTTTGCCCCCTTTGTAGGAAGAAACATAGTGAGGAAGTCATCTGGCAGAGTGAAGTGGTGAACTTCTTAACTGATGGATAAAAGTTGGCGAGGAAGGTGTTGGAAGCAATATTCTCTAATGATAACGAAGTAATCCGATGCTACAGCCAACCCGCTCTCGATCTTCTCGAACAATTTTGTGATAAATATTATCTGGGCACATGTGAACTGAAAACAGTGCAACTTTTTTAGTTTTACTGACAAGTATACCTAGGACAGGTGTAGTGCAAGAACGCCTTCGGAAATAACGCCCATGCCCTTTATTTTCTTTTTCAGTGGGCGTTATTTCTCCTTTTGGCGTCGTTATTATTATGATTTCCTTCCACGAGATATTTCATTGAAATTTTTTTTATATTTTTTTATGGTGTGACGCTACTTGGTGGAGTGCAATAACACCTAAGTTTGGTGGGTTCATTGACTTTAAGGCAGAAAACAAATTTTTCAAGAAACTTTTGAAAATGGGCGTGGCACCGCCCACTTTTGGTAAAGTCAAATTTAGAAATAATATTAATCGTAATTCAAAAAGCCTTCAAGATTTCGAAACGAAATTTAGCACACATATTTATATTAATAGAAGGAATGTTCCAAAAAAAAGGGGCGAAAGCGGTTAAGGTCCACGAACACTTTTCTACGAAAGATTTTGAAAAGGATCATAGATATATTTAATAGGCAATAACTTTGCGTACAAATGCTTTATATCATTTCTATTTCACTTTCAAAGTGTCCGTGAACGAAGAAAGTCTTGAAAATGGGCATGGTTCCGCCCCTTTTATAGTTGTTTATTCCACAAAACTTTTTATGCCACAATTCCCACAAACATTGATTTATTGAAACGATATTTGGCCAAAATATTGAATATATAAAGGTTACTGTTTGTTGTAAAAACGGGCGAAATCAGTCAACGGCCACACCCAGTTTTTTAACATAGTTGTGAACATTTTTTTTTGGAAAATGTAAAACGCGATATTTCTATAACTGTGCAAGCTATATCAATAAGATTTCACACACATAATAAGCTTTTTAAGCAAAACTCGACCGCAAAAAAAATTTGTGGGAAGTAGGCGTGGCGCCGTCCACTTTTCAGCATAAAAATTCTGCTATTTTCAAAGCCGATCGCTTGTAATTTTATCTAGATATTCCAATTAAAATTGGTTAACTGCTTTTTAATAGTATGTAGTATACTCCTACCAAAAATTATCCAAATCGGATAACACACAAGCAAAATATCCGGGCAAGTAGTTAATACCCCACTGCAATAGATAAGTTATATTTCTTTTTTGATTTTCCTACCTTTCGCGAACATGAAATATTTGTAAGTATAAAAAGAAGAAGAGATGGGCCCATCAATAAGAAAACTGAAATAATAAGGACGATGAGCTTAGTCGATTTAGCCATGTTCGTCTCTCCGTCTGTCTGTCTGTCCGTCTGTCTATTTGAACGCAAACTTTTCAAACACATGCGTGTATTGGTTTTTTAAAAAATTTTGAAAGCAGCGGTTGGTAGGGAACCTATTTATATACAAATAAACTAATTTACCACTCAGAACTGATAGCACAAATGTTTTTATTGAAAACAATCAGCTGGCTATATAATACGAACTAAAAGGTATTAAAATAGACCTGCATAAATTGGGATGTCATAATAGATCACTACTAGGTATTTAATGTTCGGTTCCACCCGAACTTAGACTTCCTTACTTGTTTTATATTAACATACGCATACTCTTAGGATCTTGTATGTAAATACGTGCTAAGTTAACGTATTTGTGGAACATAATCCAACACCAGATGCTAACCCGATACCTTCATTAACACCCAGCAGCATTTAATTATTTATGAATTTGCAACATGGAGCTCAGGATACAATTTTAAGTAGCAGTGTAATGCATATCTAAAGCGTGCTGTACGCACATATGCGCAAACGCATATGCACCCCGCAGGGAACTCAGTATTTAACCTACTAAAATTTCTGTAAGTAATCTCAACATTGTACTATACAAGGTGGCGCAAAAGTAAGCTTCCGATGTTCAGCATATCGGTTGTGGCACGTGCAGTGTGTGCTGTTGCACCGTCTTGTTGGAACCACATGTTTTCCAATCCCAATTCATCAAGTTGCGGCAAAAAGAACTCATTGATCATTGCTCTGTAGCGCTCACCATTCACAGTAACCGTTTGGCCCCGACCGATTATTGGTCAAATAAATAGTCAGCAATATTCCGCGTTCTGGAGCAGTTTAGCGTAACATTGTTTATTAACGTGTATTTCGCATGTGTTTACTACACAAATGTCAAAACAGCACTGACTTTAGGGGCCAATCGCAAAATTTATAGCATTTTCTGATAGGAGGATTACTTTTGCGCCACCTTGTAATTCCGTACTAATCTCTTATAGACATCGTTATGATAAGTAAATCTTTATTTGTGTAGCATGCTCATAGGGTTAGAAAGACATGTCCCACACCCACACTTTCGGATATAAAATCGGTATCGGTATAGGACATGTCAAGCCATTGGGAACAGTTCAATCAATGTAAAGGGATCAGAACTGACAATAGTGGAATTCGCCTTTGCGACTGGTCCCGTATTCATCCTAGACTAATTGCATTTTTATACCTTTCATGAACATGAAATGATATCGTTTGATGTTTGTAAGTATAAGAAGAAGAAGAGATATACCCACCAATAAGTATACCCATGTGATCAGGACGATGAGCTGAGTCGATTTAGCCATGTCCGTCTGTCTGTTTGTACGCAAACTAGTCCCTCAGTGTTTGAGATATCTTGATGCAATTTGGTATGGAGCCGCCATTTTGCATGAGATTAATCGCTCGTCGGAATCAGCAAGATCGGAGCAACACAACGCATAGCTCCCATACAATCGATTGTTCCGATAAATGGGGCTTGGGCTATGTATCTTTAAATTATCAGTTTTGCAGAGTTTTTACTAATTGTGAGTAAGGATCGGACACTTAAAACCGTGATGCGTATTCATGAAAGGTATAAAGTCTTCGGCACAGTCGAAGACAGCCCTTTCCTTACTTGTTTTAGACTAATTTTAAAGGCGCCAAATAGCAACTAGTTCGATATTAACTCGTTTACCATGGAAGGCTTCTCAGCAAAAATTCATTTGCTTTCTAGATGCCTTTCGGAGTCAGCAGAAAACTTTAGGTCCCGCCAATTTGTTGGAAAAATTAGAAACAGCACACCACAAATTGGTAGAGAAGCTCGGCTTTACTCTATTCGGAGGTATATCATGCCATATATATATTTTTTTTTATCTTTTGGGAGAGTTTTGAAAGTATGCTCATGTAGGTGCTTCATGGAGTACTCAGAAGCAAATAAATGGAGTACTTTGAGATGGGGTAGGTGAGCCAATCCTAGGATATCACCATGTAAATTGGAATCAACGCGGATAAGTGTTGGAGTGCTCTGATACTCCCTAAGGTGTATTCTTTAGATGCTTGAACGGAGTATTTTCGTTTTTTGTAGGGAAAGAATAGAACCAGTACTAAGACATGTACGAGTATATAACCTAAAATATAGATACCCTGCAGTGAAGCACCAAACTAGTAGTTAAGCATACCAGTATACTACTAAAATTTACCGACTGGTATTTAAGTAATCCGGAGAGAGTAGACTTTTACCATTAAGAGTTTAAAGTTAAGCAGAAATTTCCAGATTTCAATGTTGCTGCTCGTGCTTACCACGATTGAGCTACAATTTCTTGGCCTTTTTGAGCCAGTTTAAACTGTTATATTGCTGTCCGAAACTTGACAAAGACATGCTACAAATAATAGATGCTGTTCGCAGACTAGTTGAATTTGGTTTTCATACTAGTTTTGAATAGTTTGAAACTAGTTGGTTTGACTGCCTGGTTGAGATATACCGTTACCTTACCCCAGATACGATTGTGGCCATGACCTTCAATTATTCGCATATGTTGTGGTTGCTTAATTACTCTAAGTAGAATTTGATGGCGCGTTTGCATCCTTTCCGTAAAGTATGTATATATGTATGCATGTTAAGTGTATAAATACAAAGGTGTATGCAAGATAAAATAAGCAAAGGGGTAAGGGCTATAACCACTTTTCAGAATTCATGGTATCAGCACAAATACTTTCCAAAAGGTTTTGATTTTAATATTGATATCAAATAGAGTATATTAATTAATTAATATTAATATACTCTCTTTGCTGCGAATGTAGCTGGCAAGCAAATAAATAAATAAGCGCATACGTTGAATCTGAACTTGATATGTGTTGACGCCAACGCAATTCAAAGAATGATGCAATAAAAAAATGTTCGCAGCTTCTTGTGAAACATATTTTGCGTTCTTTTTAGCGTCCTTTTTTGCCGAAACCGATACGTTTGTTGTGGTGGGCTATACCAAGTAAAACGAACCATTACCTGGCCCCCCTTGTGTATAGTAAAGGAGAAGAGCATATAAAGTGTTTGCCAGAATAAAATTAGAGCAAAACAATAATCAATGATTCGCCACCAATAGGGCTCTTGTTTACATTCGATTATCCGGGTAATAGTCGAATATGTTAAATAGTCGAATGCAAGCAACTGATCGATCAGTGATAATCGAATATTTTCTGAAACAACTACTGTAAGACGATTAATCGACTGCTCGATTAGTCGATTATCAAGAGCAGGATGCACTTAGAAGCTACGAAATTAATTGTTTGCCACAATGTAGTTCTACTAACGAAAGGAGAGAGTTTCAAATTCGGTCAGTACTCTGTCTTAACAAATCATTTTTAATTCGATGCAAATTAAGCATACCAAAGAATGTACTGCACTTGCGTACATGCACAAAGTTATGGCGATCGATATTTTGAAGTGTTGCCCCGCTTTTAACTCAGTTTCCACTTAATTACGCGAATTACCAGCTTCCATTTGTGGAAACATGCACTATTGCATGAGAATATATGGCTGCCTACAGCCTGTTCTAATCTTTACAAGCAATAACTAACTGGCGATGTCTGTACATATAGATATTAATGAAAAATGCTGGGGGATTTATTAGAGTAATGCAAGCGAAACAACAGTTTGAGGACATCGCTCAAACAGCTTTATAGAACGAAAGTTGTATTTCGCCGATGCGTTGCTGGATGTCCAGCTAAAAATTTAAGATCCATTTTACCCGCTGTATAAAATGGTAGCAATACAAATAGGCTCAAATATTTTTGTATAAATGTATAAGGGACCGTTACTACAAAATCATTGCAGATTTAATTATTGTACGACCTTGGAGGCAACAGGGGCATGGATTTAAAGGATTACATTTATTCTGCTTAAAATTTTAGCAAATTTTTCCCCTTAAGACCGTTTTTTCTTGATTTCTATTTTCATGCTGGAGTTTTTGATACACTGGAGTTCATATATATCCATATCCGGTCATTACTGTACAAGCCACCATTATGCTTTTAAAGTTATCAATTTCCCCGAATGTCCCAGGTCTACTCGCAATACACGAGCTTAGTCTACATTTAAATAAAACGCATCGAGTCTAAATTTTAAGATTTAGTTTCTTTCTTAAATGGCCTTAACTTGTATGTGTAAGTAGTGCTACCAGTCATTACAAATTTATAGTTTACATTAGAAAAAACGGCACATTTTTTTTTCCTTTCCCTAAAAAGTTAGGTTTTTTGCTACACGTATACTCAGAGTAAGAAGGTAATCAAAAAATATAGCTAAGAATTTACCGAAATAAATCTGTCCGAACACAAAAATTACACACGTGTAACTCATTGAACTTATTACAATATGCCCCGTGAGTCGCGTATGACTCATTTAACAGCGAAGTGAGCTAAGCAAAACCTAGATTTTTAAAAGATATTCGATATTTCTTGGGGTTGCAGACGTTACGTTTGCAGTCTTTTTTAATATTTAAAAAAGAAAACTCGTGGAAAATGCATTCGTTTTAAGATGTAGGTAGAGATCTGAAGCAGTGTTGACGACAGCAATATGTTGCGGCGAATGTTATCAAGTACCAACCATCTCTAAGACAATTACACCACTAGCTAGCAGAGAGAAATTGCGATGGCTATACTAATGCAAGAAGGAAGCGAGATAGCAGTAGTGTTAGAGAGGTAAAGAGTGTAAAGTATAAGGGTAATCTAGAAATGAAGCGACACTTCTAGGTGATAAGGCTGGCGCTCGGCCAGACTATAAAAGGCGGCCTACAAGCAAGTAAGGGGGATCAATTTATTTTCAAGTGTTTTACAGTGAACTTACTTTGGAATTACCCAACTCGTGAAGGAATTAACAACTCGAATTTGGTTTCATATCGCTGTTGTAGTGATCAATCTTCGGAGGTTACTCAAAATGGAAATAAAACCTATTCTCCGAATTTCAAAGTATGAGATACCAGATCTGTAAGGATAAGTTGAATAGAAAAGTAAAGGGTTTTAAAAGCAAATACAAAAAAAAAAACCTATAACCTCCGTAGTATGTGCGTTTGTGTGGTTTGTGGTTTTGCATACGTATACGTTTGTGCTCAAGGACTAGTATGTGCTTGTGTACATATTTCAATACCTAATTTTTCTGTATAAAGATACTTCTGAGTGTAATTATGCCATATCTACCCAGTCAGAAATGTGGCACATGAAAAGCGCTCTAAGCGCTCAGTTACTAAAGTCAGATAAGGATTAGAGGAGGATAAGGGAACTACTTCTTTAACATGAGCTCTAACATAAGAGAAATATCGACTAGCATATTAGATAACCAGTATAATTTTGCAGGAGAGATATATGTTAGAAATTACATAATAAACGACTCTAGAAAGTTTAGAGAACTTAGTCCCACTTGCACGATGGCAAGTTATCTTTTTAACTCAGAATTAATTTGAAAGCGTATGAGTTTAACCCCTCATTTGACGTTAACTCTAATACAAAACCAATCACAATACTCAACTCGATTCAAGTACCATCTTGTTTGAGAACGCTATAGTTAACCACTGCTTCTCTAATGTCTTAAAGTTGGGAATGGGGCTAATCATCTAATCGATATCTAACATCACTGTTTGTTGGGTAGAAGTACTCATATTTAGCAATGTAGCACATTAAATACTGCTTCATTTACATAAGCAAGTAAAATGATTCATATTCATGCATACTAATAGTCTAATATATGATGCCCATTGAAATTTCCGGCTGGGTAAATACTTGTGTACTTATGGATATAGCATGAAACGAAATATGATATTCTTATTAAATTTTAAATAATTACCCTACTAGAGGTAATCAGTCAGAATAAATTAGCATGATTGACATAATTTCAATTAACACGATATTGGTGAAAACAAATTGACTCTGTCTGAAGGACCTGTTTTGTGTTCTGTCTAAAGGATGATACACATACATGCATGAATACATATATATCTATATATTTTATTTACATAATTTTATTTTTAAAAATCAGAGGAAAACATAATTGCCATTAAGTTTGCAGACAATGTTCAGTGATCTTAAAGTGAAATTATATTAAAATGTGAAATTGTACTATGCCTATTAGTTTTATATGAGCAGTGATACAGTTGAAATTGATTGCCTCAGTGGCCTATAATTTTTTTTTACCTCGACGGTAAAAATTATAATGATAATTTCAAGCAAATATAACACGGCGCTGCTTTAGGTTAAGCTGCTCTTCAGATTTGTAGTGTGCTTCTTTTATTTTTTCTTAAAATTTAATTTCCGACAACTGCTAAAGGATGACCTCTGTTGTTACCTGCCATCGCCATCAGTACTAGTCTGGAAATTTGCATAATTTTGATGAATCCTCAATATTGAAAAATGCAATTTGTTGTTGAGTAATAAATGATCTTAAGGGGGAAAATATCGATCTTCCCGCACAGCGATGTATCGATGTTTCTTGGTAGAAATTAGGCCAATTTCTGTTTGATCTTAAAAACGTTTATAAAATTAATTATCGTTTAAATTCTTTAGTTTTTTTTCAGTCATAACAATAAAAAAAGAACATCGGTGGTCGAAATGAAAGCAAAATATCGATTTAAAAATTACACCGCTGAGATACGTTTGATATACATACTAAATTTCATTGACCTTTTCAGCTTTAAGTTTTCCTACACAGCATTTAGAACGTGTAGATCTAATAGTGTTCAAAATCTACTACTTTCCCTAAGCAACGTTGTTTTTTAATAATAATAAGGATAATATAGAATGGTAACAGAAAAAAGCCTCACTCTAAAACAGATTCGTGACTTTCCTTTGCTATCAAATAGCTCAGCAGCTACTTTGTTAATTGAAATTTAGAGATTCTGCTGCACTGAAATCCACCCTAATAAAGAAGTATCATAATTAAAATTAAAATTCTGAACATACATACATAATATGCAACATAGGTATTGCAAGTGTTGAAATTGAAATGTAGAAGGCTGCATCAAGACGTATTCAAAGTGAAGATTTGTCTACACACATCTAAGTACGTCCTTGATGAAGTTCTTGGTACAGTAACCTTCTGGAACATAGTCGTGTCTGAAGACTAATTATCGATTCCAAGCGAAGCAATATTTACCTCGAGTTACGTCGAAATGCTGAGAGTCTGTATTTGCTCGGTCACCTTAGGCCTATGAGTGCATGCGTAACTTCTATTCTTTTGATAATTTGAGAGATGTCCATCGCTTTGCAAACCTCATCTCCTTCTTTGCTTCCCACACTGTACGGGCGAATGTACATTTATTTTCGTGCTATTTTAGGACCCAATTTTCCAATCCATATTCAATGAAGAAGCTTTGAAAGCATATTTTAAAATATTAATTTAATTCTTATCGATTTACTAGCAGTACTATGTTTACCCAAACGCATTTACTACGGGTTAAGAAACATGCTTTATATATATTTTATGTTTTTGAAGTGAAAACTTCTTTAGTAGCACCAGTGACTTGCTACAGCTCGATATAACAACAATAGCAAAAATAGTGCGCTAACTTTCCCCCCTATTGTAAGTGTCGAACAAGAATAGTTAACCGACTACCAAGCGATTAGCTATCTTCGAGCTATCTGCGAGTATCGAATGGATCGCTTAATAAGCGACTATGAATACTCTCACGTGGCGATATGCATTGAAAAGTGCTAAAAAAAATCGTTAAAAGTAAATAATTTGAAAGAAAAAATATATAAATACACATTAAAATGTGCAGTTTTAGTTCGATAAAGCTCAAATGTTGAATGCATGTATGTAGGGTTGGGCAAATTTTGCACCCTAAACGGATTGACCGGTCATAACCAAATTTTGAACACAAACAGTCAAAGACTAAAAGTAATTTCGATAGATTAAGGGGGATAAGGGAAAAGGGGGCGTGGCACCTTCAAGAAAAATCGAATTTTTCGTACTGCATACAGTTTTGGAAGCATTCATGCTACAGGACTGAAATTCGGTAAGTAGTTATATGAGAATGATATCTAACACCTCCAAAAAATCAGTCAAGCTCACGGAGAGTCATTCAATCCCACCAGCTTATGCTGCATCCATGGTCAATTATAAGCAATCTGCTCCAGAAATGGCGCAAGGAAAAACATTTTATGGTAATTGTTGTTGGAGCAGTGCTCGAATTTTTATGTTTTTTTGTTAATTGATATTAGAGGAAAATTACAACGATATGCACAGCGATGGTATGACATGTTTCGAAGTCACCAACTTCTCACCAGACCCCTTCGCGGACACTTGGGTTCGTATTCCTCTAATATTAAAACATTTTTATTAAAACTCAAAATAATATCACAAGGAATATCGCAAAATCCAGCGAGATCCAAACTCTCTTAAAAAATACAACTATACCAAAATATCTAGAATTAGTTTTTTTTAGTTGTATTTCAAAAATGAGCAAAATCAGTTTGACCAATCGCAAGAAAATTGGCAAAAACTAATGAACTTCGAAAATATGTTTAAATAATTCGAAATTTGAAAAATTTTGAAATAGGCATTTTTCTTTTATCGTTGTAAACTATACCACCAAATTTCAATAAAATCATGTATGCTAAAAAATTTTAGTTGCTCACTTCACAAATTTCTACCCATTTGCAAAAATCGGCTCAATAAAAAAAATCTATTCAAATTATTCATAAAAATTTTTTATTTTTTTTATTATTTATTATTCTTTTATTATTTTTGTTTGAATTATTTGTTCTGTATAGAACGGTGTTTACCTATCACCTGTTACACCTTTAATGTATTCATCAGGGTGGGAGTACTTGTAGCTCTAATGTACATATTTGTGCGAGATTGGGATTTCGAACATAAACTATGTCTTTGGAATATTTCATAAGCTGGTTGCGAGTTACAATAGCATGCAAGGCAAATGAAATAAACAAAAGAAATTACCACAACTTTTGCCGGTTAAATAAAAAATAATTAATTTTATACTCTAGTTGACATAAGCTGCTCTTGTCTTTTGTAGAAATTAACAGCATGCAGCTAAATAAAAATTATATAAAAAATTTATTTTTAAAAATATTCAATAAGGTTTCGTCTCATTCGAACGAATGCATGAAGGTTTCACTTCTACCGCGTGTGCAATACACTCATGTTGTAGGACATCAAGTACTTGTATTTAAAGCGCATACGCATTGCTTGCATTTTCAAAGCAAGAAAATTATTAAAATGGTTTTCAAATCAAATCCGCAAACTGTTACGGAAATATTTCATACACATTGGTTGGTTTGGAAATTTCTCGGTGCCGTACAAAATCCAAATCATTTAAAACTCTACCGTTTGTATGCAATCACTTTAAATATAATATTTGTTATCGGTTATCCATTACATTTGTTACTTGGCCTGTTGGGTTTGGTGACATTAGAAGAGATTTGCCTAAATCTTACCATAACCATACCAGTTATTGTTTGTGCTTTAAAGTTTTTCAACTTTTGGCGAAATTTGGATAAAGTCCGTGAATTGGAAATAATGTTTAACATACTACATTCGCGTATCAGTCAACAAAGTGAATGGATCTATTATAGAGAAGTTGCCATACCGAAGACAATGAACATTTTACGTTTATTTTATATTATTTGTCCTTTTATGATTTTAATTTGGGAGTTGACGATTTTAATAATGAGTTTCATTTATGGTTGGCGTTTAATGAACTCAGGCTACTTTCCATTTGATCCATACGCAACAACATTTAATTTCATAATAGCACATTTGTTTCAAATAATTGGATTCTCAATTCAAGTATCGGAAAATCTTGCCAGCGACACTTATGGTGCTATGTGTTTGGCTTTGCTGGCTGGACATGCACATTTGTTGGGTAAACGTGTGGCAAGCATTGGATATGATGAGAGTAAAACAAAAGAGGAGAATACAAAGAATTTAATAGAATGCATTGCAGATCATAATATGCTATTTGAGTGAGTATGTGTGATTTTTACACGGAGGTGTGGCAGCCCTACTAGCACCTAAGTTACAAAAACAGAGACAGCAAACTCAAACGAGTAAATTTGATGAAGCCGTCCCTAATTTTTGCGATTTCGGTGTACGAGTATAAGTAACTGTGTTTGTATAAGCTGCGCTGTAACTACGCTGTAAAAAATGCGATTAGTCGAGTACGGTCGATGAAGTTTACTTTCAACACCTAAAAGTAGGCTACAGCAATTAAAATCGATTACCCCAAATATGCCTTAACGGAATAGTGGGGTTCAATTGTAGCCTACTGTAGACGTAAAGTATTGATCGCGGATCACTCTCTTTAGAGATCAGTCACATGATTTTTTGCAGGGTATTAACACGAGTTGCCATTTTAAAAGTATATGACTATCAAGAAATATAAAAATTGCACTGGCACCTTAGTGGCATTCAGTACTTTCTGGTAAATTGCAGCCTAAATGGTCAAGTTCAAATTACTCTGTAATTAGTTACATAATTTTCCCCAAAAATTCAGCAATATATGCATACAAGAGATAGGTACACAGTTCCCTAAAAGTATCAACTAACACAATTCAACTTGTCTCCGAAGTTTCATTCCACCTACTAAACGTGCTAATCGCATACTTCTTTTGATATGATTTCTGAAATTGGTTCATAATTGCATAATCTAATTGTACAATAAAATATAGTTATCTTTTATATCATTTCAGCTGTCATCGAAAAATTGGTGAAATTATCAGTTTCGGTATGTTTATACAAATAATATCTGCAAGTCTCATCATGGGTGTGATTATAATTTGTATGGTATTTTATATTAATAATATTGTTGAATATTTTAGTTACACAATTCTTTTATTTGCTTGTACAATGGAAGTATTTCCAACATGTTTTTATGGTACTTATTTCGAATTTGAATTCGATAAATTAACTTATATGCTATTCTCATGTAATTGGATAGATCAAAGTCGTGAATTTAAAAGAAATTTGGGAATTTTCGTTGAACAATCATTAAAGCAGCGCAATATACAAGTTGGTGGCATGATACGTTTAAACTTAAATATATTTTTTTCAACATGTAAGGGAGCTTATTCGCTATTGGCACTCGCTTTACGAATGAAATGAGCGAAATGTGAAAGCAATAAATATTTTGAATGAAATAAGTTTTTTGAGCTGCCCAAGAGACTAGTGAGTGAAATTAATTTTAAAAGGAATACAGTTCACAGATTTTAATGAATTAATATATTGGTATATAGAAACAAATGCAAAGAATGTGTGATTAATCGAATAAGTAGTTTTTTAGCAGCTTTTTCGTGGCAGTGACGACGTCATTTAAAACAAAACAAAGAGTAACAAAAAATTTTGTTTTCATTTTGTTATAAATTACTCAATTAATTTAAAAAGTGATTAATCGGGAAAGGAACTTTTTTTAGTTATTATGGCATGAGTATTTTCTATTTAATTAAGTCATCAAGGCGCGTTTATTAGCAACTATGATAAATTGTTTAGTCCCACATTCCTAACAGAAACAGTGGAGTTTCGGAAATTCAAATTGTTGAGTATAGATCATTATTCAGAATTATTGATTAGCCTTTTGAAAAATATTACATTTTTCTAGTTGAATCTTTTATTAACAAAGAAATAGTTAAATTTTATGTATACGAAACTACGAATTGCCATGATTGCACTGCATTTTAAAAGAAAATAATCATAGATTGCTTAGAAAAAGAATATATGTACTTTAGACTTTAAAAGCACATTAAAATTACTAGTCACAGCAACCAAATTGTATTCTTGTTTTTTTTTGGAATTTTAAGCCTGCGTATTTTGTCAGTGGTGATTGACAACCGGTATCGTAGTGTTCGACGTGGCTTTTGAATGTTAGTTTCATCTACAACGTCAACGTCAGGAATATTAGAGATAAGCGATTTCGGTTTATAGGGCAATCGAACGAACTAGTTCAATTGGGTGCTTTTACCGTAGTAACATGAAAGAGGCAGTTTGATGGTTCAGTGAAGAACTAGTTCGTCCACGACCTACATAACTCTAGTGAATATAGTTGCTGTGAATTTACTCTAGGCTAATGTCAGCTAAGGTAAAAAAAATCAGGTTTCCGATACCTTCCCGGAGAAAGAGAATAAGAAGCAGTCCACCTGCTTTTGATAAATGGGCCAACTTTTGAAATATCTACTTCGATTATTTAACTAACTTTTTTCTGCCATTTAATAACTATGCCGCACCATGATCACTGTAGAATTTGTAAGGACGTAACTATAAAACCGTTGAGCCTTTTCGGTGTAAATGCCCGGCTTTAGCCAGAATGTGTCTAAAATCCTTTGGAAGCCACTTTTTGGAAAACTTGGAGCATATATCTGAAATATGGATTTCAAAAATCCTTGTGTTTATCAACAACATATATCCGTGCTACATCAGTAAATTTCGACGAGTTATTATGGCATCAAAACGGTTTCTAAAAGCTACTTTGGCGACCTGTGTTGCAGCCATTTTACCTACCTACCTATCCTTATAATTATAAATGAAACGTACTTTAGCAAGACGTTTGCGTATTCTTAGATATATCAGTGTGGTATATAGGAGCACAAGGTAGCTTTTGAATTCAGTCATGTTTAAAATAACTCGCTGAGAGTGCCATGGCGTATACGTAACGCATACCAGGATCTAAAATGTGTGTTACTTATCCCAATAAGCGAAATACCTTAGTTATAGCTTACTATAAATTTACTTCAGTAAACTTGAGAGTAAGAAAATATTTGCTAGGTTTAACCTTTTGAAAACATATTCGGATCAAGGAAGGCGAACACTTTTTATACTCTTGTGAATGAGTTTTATAAAACTATTATTAAATAAAAAATATTTTCCAGACTTCGAAGCGGCAATATTTTCATTTCTAAAAGGAATTAAAATGTCATTTTAAAATTTTCAATATAATAGATAGAGAAATCGGTTGTTGTTGTTGTTAACAGTTAACAGTGTAGAAATCAGTCCACTGAATTGGCTCTATTGCGCTTACGAAAATTTGATATTAATTCTAATAAATAAAAATGAATGTGTGTCTGTGTGTGTTTTTGGTGTCCAAAGTAAGGAACCGATCTTCATGAAAAAAGGGCCGTGCCACGCCCCCAGACGATATAAAATTTTAATTCGTCATAAATCGGAACATATTTGGTTTAAATTAATGATATTTGGATATATGTATCACTTGGTCAAGAATTACATAATTTTGGAAAAGTGAGCAGTGCCACGCCCACATATTTTGTGTTTTGTTTGTGCTTCATTGATATCCACAGTTTATTGTCGATGTCTATGAACCTTTCACGATAGGTTCAGGCGTTCGCTAGACACAACACAGGCTGTATAAGCAAAAGTAAAAAGAAAAATTAAAATATAGGAATAAATTACAAGGAAGCGCCAAATAGGGACGGAACAGAGTACAATTTGTTAAATGGAGGCAAATCAAATTTTAGGCAGGACAATGTCTGACGGGTCTGGTAGTTTTAAAAAAATAGCACAGAACAATTGTAAATAAAGTTATATGATTTCTGGGTATCAGCTAAATACGTTTTTATTTGGATTACTCTTATAATTTGTAATATATGTATACGTTGAATTCATGTATTATTATAATATAATTCAACACTCTTACTCAATGTCTTCATTAACAGCAAACAGCCAGTAGCAATTAGGTTTTTATGAACGCAACATGTCCGTGCAAGATTTGTAAGTAGCAGAGTTGGCTTAAGCAATTCGTTCTTCACACTGCTGCAAGCACACTCCTTGCGTATATGAGTCACAACCTTTTGAGTAGATAATCTTTATCCGTGGTCGCAGTGGTATGGTGGGTAGTGTGCATGTCTATCATACCGAAGGTCCCAGAGGAGCTAACATAAGAACGTAACCTATTTGTCTCCAAAAACAAATTTGACAAGTAATAAATAAAAATATAGTACATCAACATAAGAATACTACAGAAATACATATAAAAAACGGGAAAGCTCGGCCTAAATATTCCCAAGAAGAGTTGTGACTGTGCTGTTACCTTTCGCCTAACTTGCGCGTGGTCATGACCTTCAATTATTCGCATATGTTGCGGTTGTTAAATTTCCTTAAGTAGATTTTGATGGAGCGAATGTATCTTAAGCGTATACAACTTTGTCAGCAATAAAATATGATATGGGGTATAAGGGGTCAGTGGCCCTTTTCTTTATTTACGCTTGCTATTGTTTAAATAGGAATACGACATCAGCATCGAGAAAGCATGAACCGTTCTCTCAAGGAAACATGAAACGAAAAGTTGAGTTTATTTTTTAGTAATTTTTCCCTACTAACCGACCGTCTGCGAAAAATATATTAAGTGGTCAGCATAGTAAATATTTAGTTGAGTTGAGTTTGAGGTAGCGTACCTCACATGCGTTTCAGATTATTGACACCCGCCCTATACTTAAGTCGCATGAATACATATTACTATGTTCACTACGCGAAGTTATGCGTAAGGATGCTTCAAGCGTTATTGCTTTTCGCTCATTGAGCTTGAGCTGTTAATTACGGGAATTAACACATTTCATTTGTACAGACAAGTTCGACTAGAAATTTTGCAGACTATAAATAGCATTACAATTATGAAGGGAAAAGGACAAATCTATGAGCAAACAGTTTATACTGGTAGTAGTAACTTAAGAGTAATTTGAAAATAAAATATTGATACCAAGTGGAAAGGCGAAGAATGCATTTTGCTAAGCCATTACTACACATTACTTGAGTAGGACATCGCTATGAATAAATCGTGTGTCTTTTCGTGCATAGTGCACATTTCCAAACATTTCTTTATAAATGAGAAGATGCATGAAGATCTCATTAGGAAAATAATCTGAATTACCTTTTGTTAGAGTGGCTAGTGTTTGAACGCAAACTAGTCCCTCAGTTTTAGAGATATCTCGCTGGAACTTGGTATGGGCGGCCATTTTCTAATATATTAATCAAGCAGCGAGATCGGATCAATACAACGCATAGCCCCCATACAATCGATTTTTCCGGTGAACGGGTTTCGGACTATAACTCTTGCAATTTAATAGCTAGCTTTTGTATTTATTATATACGCAATCTTTAAGATCGGACCAACATACCAAACATAAACAGCCCAATTCTAAATATTCCCATGGAAGTTCATCTCATTTGTGTCTCCCAAAAACGAATTCTCCCATTTACGAACTCCCTGGGAGAAGACTTTTCCCAAAAATTTTGGGAAAACGAATTCGAAGCACGATAAGCTGTTTCGAACAAATTTGACATTTCTCGTAAGTATAAAAATTTGAACAATTGTTAGGACAAATTTTGTTTACATTATTAAAAGTTAACTATTTAATAAAAATAATTGCTAACTCAGAAAGGTGGTCTGCACATAAAACCCATAGATCACGCCCCAGATTTAGGATCAGCCTGGGGTTAGTTTTTTGGTGTTTTTGCAAATATTTTTCAAAATAATGAAAATATTTTTTCTCCGGAAGCAGATTCTCATTCTTGGGACCGAAAAGTGTCTTTTGATGCCCATATCGCCATTTTTGGACGAATATTAGCACTCGATCGTGGTTTTAAACAACTACCTTAGTCGCCTCGTACGAGGGGGGCTTCATATTTTATGCTGACTGCGAACGGCATTTGCAAGGCTGAGGGTTTGTCAAGAAGTTTAGCAAAGCTTTTTATGTGATCGGTCCCGGTACTCGAACGGAGGACCTCAGCCACGGCAGCCACCCTCAGCCCTGCTCTAGCGAGGCAAATAATAGGTCCCTGGGCATTGGACAAATGGGGCAGCTGCATCCTTCCGGGTGCGAAAGATACGGTCGAGCAAATTACTATGCGAATGTTGTGGCCCTTTTTCAGCCTCTTGAAGATTGATGTTAATAAGCCTGGTGATCTTCTAAAATGTTTGATTGACGATATGGATATAGTGGCACCATGGTCTTTGAGACTGTGCCAGTTTTCTAATAAATTTCATTGTGGTATTAAAACGCCGTATAAGCGCTAATTGGAGTTGTAGAAGACTCGCCACTCTTACCAACCAACTAAAAAAATGTTCTTCTATTAACTCCGTTAAAAATGTTTGAGGAAATGTCTCCCAAAATGATTTGTCAGTTCTCCCATTTTTTCAACGTTCAAAATACCTACTTTTCCTCCAAGATACATCTTCGATTTTTCGAAGTTTGTTTGTGATACGGGGAGATGGGAAAAGAGAAACAATTCCCAAAAAATGTGGGTTCATGATTGCGCGAATAGGAAATGGGAGAAATCTCCCAAGAAATTTCTGTTCAGAATCGATATGATACCTTCCATGCAATCGATTGTCCCGATAAATGGAATTAAAGCGATATCTTTCTTGCAAAAGTAGTCGACTAATATTCAATTGTCATGTCATTCAGGGTCAACCCTCACCGCCTATTTTCCGGCCAACGCCGCACAAAGTTATTCGAAGACGTGCAAAAAGAAAAACAGAACATAATCGACCGTAGTTCAGTAGACACAGACCATTAGTCGACTTATAGTCGACTCCTTGTTTCCCAACACTTCTTCATAGCAGTAAAAAATGTGCTTAAAATGTAAATTATTTAGAATACTTCATGGTATTTTTAGAGTATTCAACAAGTTCAAATCAGAAAAGCCGAAGTCTATTTGGATATACTGAGCTAGCCGCCACTAATTTGAATCTCCTTTTGAGTAAAATGCCTCAGAAAAAGTTTCTGGATTATATTTGTTAATGTAAGTTTAAAAAAAAATTTAATAAAATGTATGTACTCGTACATATGTATGTACATATAAAAAATTCAAAAAAAATTTCCAAACAAAAAAGCTTAGCTTGCAAGTAATTTCCAGGGCCATCCCGGAATCCCGGGATTGAACTTTCAAATCCCAAAAATCCGGAGAGGCAAAGAATCCCAGAAATGTTGTTGTTGTTGTTGTGGTAACGACAAAAACACTCCCCGAAGGTTTTCCGTAAGGAAGAGGCGGGTAATGAGAGGTGAGAGGCATCATATCCGTAGAACAACCATCGAGTTGCATGTTATGCATTATTACCTTTGTGCATATTAGTCGGCTCTTACGACCGGTATGCCTACCTCGGGCATATTCTAAACCCCTCACCCGCAGGGGCGGAATCCCAGAAATCGATACCCCTAGTTTTTATGTACTGAGTTTTGATCCAAAGTATCTAGCAGCCCTACCTTTCGTACATAAAAATAATTTTTAAGTAGGAGCATAGAGAATTTAATTAAAGCAATGACGTATTTTCCGTCCGCTTGCTTTTGCCTTATACTTTTCTTGCAATGGTTTCCATGATTATTTTCTTATGTTGTTTCAAGTTTTTTCTGTCATGCAAGTACAAAGAAGAACCTCGAACTCGACAAAAAAACATCGATGATCGAAATAAAAGCAAAAACATGGATCGTTCAGCACTACATTATCGTTAATCAATAATTACACAGGCTAATAACATGGATTGGGGATGTATGTACATCGTAGATTTAAGTACTTCCAACCCGGATCGCTTCTTTCAATTAATCATATTCAGTCCCTGATGTCTCATTTACCGACTTTTTAACATAAAAGCATACCTCACTTAATGTGGGAGTCGCAACTATCAATATTCAACTCTCCTTGCTTCTTTCTGGAACTGTTTCAGTGGAAGAAAACATACAAACATATTCATGTATGCGCCGCATTCAAACAAACTGGTTGAGGCCTTTTAAAAACTAGTTAGGAAGGCTCATATTGGAAAGGTGATGTATTTGAAATCTTGTTACGGAAACATCTAAATGATTTTTTAATCGGTGTCGAAAAATGGATGATGTATATTAAACAGAGGGCTTTTATTAGAGTAGTAAAAGTTTGAACAAAAGGTTTTAGAGTTTCTGTCAGTTTGTCTGTATGTTTGTTCGCGCATCACTCGAAACCCACTAGGTTGAATTGAATTCAATTTCCATCGTCCAACTCCAACAAGGTCCAACTTTGATTTTGGGTTCCATATTACTGTATGAAAATGTTTTATTTCCTCTGTATACAGTGAGGCAGTGAAACTCGCTCAAGATATTATTATATATGAAGTAGAGTAAAATTGAAACAAACAGATCAACAGAAGCCAAAGAAACATTTCTTTCAATTTCTGCCAGACTGTCTCTATGTTTGTACCCTCATTACTATAAACTAATGCATGGGATTCAATAATTTCTTCACCGATATATTGCTGAATGTCTACCTTAAAATATAGAAATTATAACCTATAGGTATACTGTTTTTGTTTAGGTAAGCGAATCCTCGCACGACCAACGGAATCTACGAAATAATTACATATTATAGTTCTAATGAGCACGCGGCGTCAGTAGTTCACATGTGTCATCAATCTGTCCTACCGCTTCCAAGCTCTTCTGATTTAAAAAATGGGTAGTGGCTTGTTTCAGTCTGAAGATTCGAGTTGGAAACTAGTATTTTTACTGACATGGTTGACATTTCACAGTAGGGTGCGCAAACACATTCACCTTTGTAACTGCAATGCAAATTTCGAAATGAAGTGCTTCTCTATATGCTCTCTGTGCCATAGCAGCATACTGCTTACTAAGGTAAGCGCCGCACAAGGAAGTAACTAGGGATCCTTCTGACTTTCCTTTGCAATCTTCAGTTAGTATGCATTTCAATGAACAACAAAGCTACAAGTTCAGTATATTTTTGGTGTCAGATAAGAAGTGCTCGAGTGTATTATAAATGTACATATGTATGCGTATGCAAGCGTTATATGCATATGTGTAAAATTGAGTGAGTGCTCAGCAAAGGTGAATGCATGGGCGTAGCCATATATCTTCGAGCAAGGGTGTCGTGAAAATATACGAATTATCCGTTCATATTTGTTTCGGGATCCACCTCTCGTAGGTGAGGTTGACAATGGGGTTGGAGAAGCTATCGTCTGAAGCTATACAATGCTCTTAACCGCTCCAAATTCTCTTGAATCCCAGCCGGCGAAACGGCATGATTTCTAGACCTCGCCTTCCAAATGTCCTCACGACAACTTAAGATCGTTGGCAGCTGTTTTGCAATAGCGGGAAAAAAAAGAAAAACTTTAGAAACAGATCTCATTTCTTAGATCCGGGGTATCCACATTATTTAAAAAATATCTTTAAAAAAATACGTCACACATTTTTGTGCACTACTAAAATTCTTCTTCAAAGGAACATCAAACTTCATAAAATTTTAACGCGTTTAGCAGCAATCTAAAAATTCCCAATCCCCTCCACGCAGAAACATGTTAATCTGAGCACCAGTGGCATCTGTTGGCTTATTAAAATTCACAAATTAAACCAGACATATGTATGTATATCTGGAAGGTTTTGGTTATATATCGAATTTTTACTACTATTCCGTCATGGATCTATCTGGCTCAAGTCATTGTTGTGGTATGTAAAACTTGTTGTCTGTCTCCGGAATGCGACGACTGGATGATGGCCAATAACAAAACACTATCCGATGTCAAGAAATACTAGCTGTGTTCGGTGACAAAACTTGCAAAAAAGTTTCAGTAAAGTGAGAATGACGTAAAACCCTCTTGAAACGCCAAAAGTAAAGTTTCCACAGAACAGGAGTCAGTAAAAACTTGCAAGCAAAATAGCTGGTGCTTTTTTGATTGGTTAGTAGCTCAAATTTTCAAAATTTTTTTTTGCTTTCCTTTGTCACGATCAGCTGTTTTCCACTTACAAGTTTTGATGAGTGAAATTCCCCCAGCAGAAACTTGCAACTCTCTCTCTCAATGAAATGTCATAATGCGCTCTCTCGCTGCAAATGTTTTGTTTCACCGAACACTTTGCAGTTAAAATTTTATGAAATTTTATCAAATTTTTAAAAATTTTGTCCTGACCGAACACAACTACTGCTGTCCCAACTTTCATTGCACTGAAAGGTCTATTTATTGAATTAATTAAAGAGTTTATATTCATCCCTGCAAAATCTACCTACTCGTTTCATCAGCACCCAGAGGGAAAATGAATTTATATCACCACATACGAATCGCAAATGCACTGGAGTAAGTGAGTGAGGATTAGTTTCATTCACTTTCATTGACTGCTGGGATAGGCCTAAAGCTATATCACATACGCTCATTCATGACCACTTAAGTTGAGTATTAGAGTACACCAGCAACACCTTTTTCGCGATAAGGGCCGCCAATGAGAAATACAAAGGGTGACCAAGTCATCCGGCGTATTTTTTTTTCAACTCAGTAGGGGCGCCCCGTTTATCTGCTGAAAAAAACAGGTGTCGATAGAAAATCTTTCAGCCCAGGGAGCTTTACCAAGGCCAACCATGTTCGACCCTATCTTATTTTCACATTGTGCAGTATTCCTAGCTACATATCGTAAAACCTACTTGACTCAAATTAGCACTTTTTGGCAAGAATGATTTGCTGTTGTAGTGTGTTGCCATACTCAATCCCTGCTCTTACGTCTTCATTCGTGGTCTACGGGCAAAGGGTGCAACTTATATACAATATAGGACTCACTGAGGCTTTTCAGCGTCTATTCACCAAGAGGAACAAGTGGGTCGCTATATATGTATGTAAATGTCTAGATGTTTTTCAATCTCGTTTTCTGCCACTATTTTCTTATAAACTTATAAAACTTAAATACTCACAAAATTATTATCATATCCAGCAAAAGCTGTCACTTTCTACAACACTTCCCAAAACATTTTGGAAGTGTTTTTGTCGGTAACAACAACAATAATAATAATAATTTTGTCGACATACTTCCAGGAAGATTAAACACCGGGCTACTCTTCTAAATGCTGATGTACTACTTTAAATTGTTCCTACATACTATGGACATGACCTATTGTATTTACGCGTTGAGGAGTCAGCAAATACATTTTCCATTGCATTTCAATTCAGGGCTTCACAGTTTTTTGAAAATTTTAATGCGAGATCTTCGATCAGACTATACTACGCCATCAGCCTTGCCATGTTAGCATTAATTAGTCAAGCTTGGGCCAGTTGTCCACTTAAAGCACCCTACTCCCCTCTTACTACCACCATTTGTATGTCATACAAGGTGGCGCAAAAGTAATCCTCCTATCAGAAAATGCTATAAATTTTGCGATTGGCCCCTAAAGTCAGTTCTGTTTTGACATTTGTGTAGTAAACACATGCGAAATACACGTTAATAAACAATGTTACGCTACACTGCTCCAGAACGCGGAATATTGCTGACTATTTATTTGACCAATAATCGGTCGGGGCCAAACGGCTACTGTGAATGGTGAGCGCTACAGAGCAATGATAAACGAGTTCTTTTTGCCGCAACTTGATGAATTGGGATTGTGGTTCCAACAAGACGGTGCAACAGCATACACTGCACGTGCCACAACCGATATGCTGAACATCGGAAGCTTACTTTTGCGCCACCTTGTATTTTGTCCACACAGAAGCTACATGAACGAAAATTATTTGCATATTTGAGGAATACACATGCATACAAACATACTTGGTTCCCATCATCCCACATATGTATATATCCCTTCGCTTTTTGGTAAAACAAAATTTTATGCTAACAACTGAAAATGCACAAACAACAAAAAAAATGTGCATGCATAGTTATATTTTTTAAGAAAAAAATATGTGTTATATAAGTGTATAAAAGCCCAGCGCGTGCATTGTATTTATTGGTGTTTGTGTCGCTTTGGTCTTTTAGTTCATTTTCTGTAAAATTTTCCTTTTATCCTTACACAAAAATACACACATTCATATGTACATACATACACAGATGTTTTAGATGACACCTGCTGCTGCTGTTCCTTTAGTCATTACCTATTGCTCTTTTTCGACTTTATGCCATAAATATGCAACAAATGCTTGCAGTGTTCTTAGAGAGCTTTTGGTAAAAACTTATGGATATATACAAAATGTATGTATACGTATGCATGTTCTAAAGCTGTTTAAATCTTACATAACTTTCAAATTTTTCACATATCGTTATTTTGCAGGCACTGAAAGGTTGCCTGTGGCTGTAAATAACCCTGCAGGGAACTCGGTAACTAGTGCGAAAAATTTCTGATTAATAACTAGATCTATTGCGAAATAAGAACTAGTTTAATAGTTACTAGATTTTCCCTAGTTCAAAGCCTGCAATTTATCAACTATCACGAAACATATCTAATTGTAGTTGAAGAAAAAGTATTATTCTTACAATGTCCTTTAAAGTAAAACATCTAAGACCGTTTCCTCAAGTAAACTTTAAGATTTACCGATTTACCGATTTAGATTTTGGTGACTATAAGCACGTCATTGAAACTCGATGGTTGATCTACAGATATAATGCCTCTCACCTCTTCCTTAGGGAAGGAGGGGTGACATGACCTATAAGGTTGCACTGGTCATACCCAATCGCTGCCACGACAGTCGGGCAGTACCTCATGGGAGTACCGCAACGTACCGGGTTCATATCCGACCAAGGACGGTCAATTCGACAACACTCTCCAAAACCTTCGGGGAACGTTTTTGTCTTTACAAACAACAACAACAAGGAGATAGGCGCGCGCGAATAAATGGCTCTCGCCAAAGAACGTATAACGTGAAGAATAGTGAGGAATAGTTAACCATCAATTCGCGGGTAGGTAATTCACCACTGGAGAAATATGCGTTTAAATCGCGAGCCTTAATGCTATTAACACTATTATTTTGATACAATATTCACAATCAAACGTTTCTGCACATTTGGCGACAAGTTTTTTTTTCATTCAGTTAAAACAAAGTTAATCCAATCATTTACGGTCAGGTATAGTGGTGAATTGCCTTCCAGCGATTTGACAGCGTTACTTACATTTATTGTTAAATATTCCCATAGGTATAGCTTCTCTGCTGCATCTTGGAATGTAGACAAATCATTTTCTATTTTCTTTTCATTGGCTTAATCAATTACAATGCAAGGGAAGAACAACAATAAGCTGTTTCCAAGCAACTTCGGATGAGAAAAGGGACCAATGCGAATTAACGCATGCTATTAATTCACCATGACGCGAAAAACTTCGCTTCCATAAGAATTACATTAGTTACTTTCTCTTCCCACGTTGTGAATTCATTCCCCGGTAATTTATAACGTGGTATAATTTGAGTTTATTCCTGTTGTTGGTGTTGTCGTAACGACGAAAACACTCCCCGAAGGTTTTGGGGAGTGTTGTCGAATTAACAGTCCTTGGCCGGATTTGAACCCGGTACGCTCCGGCACTCCCTTTCGGTACTGCCCGACTGTCGTGGTAGAAATTTATGACCAGTGAAACCTTCTAGGTCATGTCACCCCTCCTTCCGTAAGGAAGGATAAGATGGGTAATGAGAGGTGAGAGGCATCATATCCGTTGATCAACCATCGAGTTGCACGTCATTACCTTTGTGCATATTAGTCGCCTCTTACGACCGGTATGCCTACCTCGGGCACATTCTAAACCCCTAGCTCGCAGTAGTAGTAGTTATACCCAATGCACTAGAAGCGCACCAATTGCTGCTGATATTTGGTTTTGCTTACTTAAAGCGGTCAAGGGAAAACTATTTGTCCCATAAATGCTGTATGTACTTGTGTTTTCCTAGAGTTTTATGCTGCTCCCATTAACCAGTCGGACCAGATGCTTGTTTATAAGCAAATTGTCATAGCATAATTTCACCGATAGGATTTGTAGGTGCCATTCTTTTTTATGGTTTGAACGGTGCAATGAGAAATACAAAATTGCCTTTGGAAAGAGATTAAAAGGTAATCGTTATCGTTATCTTTATGTCTTTGTTGTTATTTGTTTGGATTAAGTGAAGGAAGAAAACTCCTTAGCCAGCTCCCACCCCTTGAACGCCGTAATGCAAATAAAAGCAACATCTGTATATGCATATGAGCGCGAACTTAGGGCTGGATATTGCAAAGAGAGAGAGAAGGTTCTGCCTGTTCAGACAACCTATATTTTTCACTTCTAAACCAAGCAGACTCTTCTAACAGAAAATTCACCGATCCGACCCTATTGAAACTGCTTGTTTCCTAAGACTTCCGTTTGAAGACATTGATGAAAATTCCTGATAATGAACGTGCCGATTATGGCGGACAATGGTCCAAGCATGTTTCTTCATCAGGGAGCGTGTCTGGCATTGATTGATTATTGCGCGTCTTATGTTATTTTCTTTTACGCATATAGTCTTACATACACAAAGGGCTTTTTACGGGTAAGTGTCTTCAATCCAAGTATCAATGTCGTCTACCAGGGCTCGCTGATAAAACAAGAACACATCGGATATGGGCGCGGTACCCTCTGGTATCTTCGGGTATATTCTAAACCGAAATTCAAAAATGTTTAAAATGAATCATTGTCCTCCTCTATCTTCTTCTTTGAAAAGCGACACTAAGTGTCTTCTTAGCACCCTTGTTTGCTTCCGCCAAATCAAAAGTCCGATCTGTTACTGTTTTTGTTGTTGTGGTAACGACAAAAACACTCCCCGAAGGTTTTGGGGAGTGTTGTCGAATTAACAGTCCTTAGTCGGATTTGAACCCGGTACGCTCCGGTGCTCCCTTGCGGTACTGCCCGACTGTCGTGGTAACGATTTATGACCAGTGAAACCTTCTAGGTCATGTCACCCCTCCTTTCGTAAGGAGGGATAGGATGGGTAATGAGAACGATCTGTTACTAGCACGGGTTGCTAGGCATGGCCCAGTAGCGCTTTGTCTATTGTCTATTTTTTTTCGGATATGCACTAATACCGGGGAAACCTGTTGTAAAATTGCAGGTTAAGAGACGACCAAAATCCACAAAAGGTAATGACATGCAACGTAGTGGTGGACCTACGGATATGTTGCCTTACATTACCAATCTTCTCCTTCCTTACTAAAGAAAGTGCTGACATGACATAGATGGTTGCACTGGGCATACTAAATCGTTCTCGCGACAGTCGGGCTAGTAACGCCAGGTCTGTCAACATCGGCAGCATTCGCCAGAACCATCGGGAAGTATTTTTGTCGCTACTGAATTAAACAAACAAACTTCAGTGCTGACACCTTCTGGTATTATCTAGACTATCGCGGGAGTGAGTTATTTTACCCCTTGAACCGCCAGGTCAGCGGGGTTTAGCTGTGTTAACGTTATTTTTGTGGGTCCAGCTCTTTTGGTTCAGACTTTCAGATAGCTGCGGAATGTCCATCCATATAAGGCTTGTACGGCAGGCATCTCTTGCAAATACATATGTCACGTACATAATTACACACCACTGCTGAGAATACAACACTTCAGAGGTACCATATGCACATATGCACATTCTACAACTAAAAACGGTAATTTTGAAAGAAGTTCGACAGAGTCGGGTTTTGGCACGAGAGAAGCCATAGTAAATGTCTACTAGTAGCGCAACTTACTCCGAATCTGCACACACACACATACCACACAGGGTGTGTTTTATACAGTAATAAAACAATCAAATTTAAATACTGCAATATTGAGCATGAAGACTTGAAACTCCCAAATTATTGAATATAAAGCAGTTATAACACGTTATCAGTTAGTATAGAATGTATATTTCAGTTTAAATTGAAGTTTTTAGTTGCAGTTTTTACTTCAAAACAACTCTGAACGCGATTTCCTTCATTACACTCTCTCGGAGTACATTCATCCACTGCCTTCCACTCCGATTCGCAAAAGAAGATGCCAAACTAGTACGGGTAAACAATGAGAGAAGCACGCATTGAAATAAAATCTAAAACGCATGTTCAAATATAACTATGTGTATATTAAAGATTCAAATTGATAATGACATTAAAACCGCCATCCATGTCTATTTAAAATTAATTTACGAACAGTTCGATTTCGGGTAAGTTTACCTCTGACACTCCGGATTAAGTGTCAATTCAGAAGTGGGGCGGGACTCTGCCTACTACGCGAGTGTTATTGAAAATCAGAAACTGGGAAAGTGACAATTTAAAACAATAAAGAAAAGTTATAAACTAACTGTGGTAATGTACATATGTATACGAAATATGTATATTTTTGCATATGAAAAACACATGTTTGTGCATGTCCGACAACGTGCGTTATAAAATGCATGTACAAGTAGGCGCAAAAGTAAGCTTCCGATGTTCAGCATATCGGTTGTGGCACGTGCAGTGTGTGCTGTTGCACCGTCTTGTTGGAACCACATGTTTTCCAATCCCAATTCATCAAGTTGCGGCAAAAAGAACTCGTTGATCATTGCTCTGTAGCGCTCACCATTCACAGTAACCGTTTGGCCCCGACCGATTATTGGTCAAATAAATAGTCAGCAATATTCCGCGTTCTGGAGCAGTGTAGGGTAACATTGTTTATTAACGTGTATTTCGCATGTGTTTACTACACAAATGTCAAAACAGAACTGACTTTAGGGGCCAATCGCAAAATTTATAGTATTTTCTGATAGGAGGATTACTTTTGCGCCACCTTGTATGTGTGCAACATCGCGAATTCTATGCAAAGCTGTTGTGGACATACGCTTCTTCCATCGTGTTGCAGTTTTGTCGTACATAATTTGAACTAACGTTAAATATTCGGTTGCTAAACTGTTGTGGGCACACGCTTTGTCCATCGTGTTGCAGTTTCGTCGCGTACAATTAGATTTAACGTTATTCAGCTATCGCTAAGCTGTCGAAGTAGCATCGTATAAGCTACAAGTAAACTTCGTGAAATAACCAATAAATATTTGGAAGTTTCATCTCACGTCCGGTCGAGCATAAGAAAAATATGTGTTAGAAGAAGACGATATAACTTGTGCAAAAGTATGTTATAAAGCGAAGTAGGGAAAATACAAATATATCGCTGTTCAATATTGTGTGCTCGTGCTATCCTTATCATAGCAGTACAATAGTTGGCTCGGTCAGAAATTCCAACTAGAGCAATACGATTAAAATAATCAAAACAAAAGTGCCAATATGTCTTTGAGTAAAAATAATTTGCATGAACTATGAAAGGAATGTAAACAATTAGGATTGCCTACGTCGGGGTGAAAAAATGAACTTGTTGAACGTTTAATGGAGCATATGAATGAAGTGATTAATGGTAATGATGAACCAACGTTAAAGCGAAATAATTTTTCGGTAATACAACGCGTCTCGGATTTGGAAAGAGCAATCGCAGATTTGCATTTGCAATTTTCTACTCCTCGTCAACCAATCGTCATGTCAAGATATAATTGAACTGTTGCCAATATTTGATCCGGCTTCAGACAAATCGTTAAATTCGCGGCAATTCGTTAAACGTGTCGAACTTTTGAGAGATATGTACGTATAGATGGAACGAAAGTGTATTGCTGTTTGCATTACAACAAAAAATGCGTGGTTCAGCTTAATTGTGGATCGACTCGCAACAATGTGTTTTTATTTCGTGACCATAATTCGTAAGTAAATTTTTATTAGACTTTCGATGCATAGATAACGAAGCTGACGTGCATTTAAAACTCTCTCAAACTAAACGTAAAAACGCAGAAACGCCGACAGAATATTGTTAGCAATCGGGACCAAAGGCGGACTACCGGAGTCCAGTATCGTGCGTCATATTGTTAATGGTATAAACGATATTGATTTGAAAAGAAAAATTTCGAATGAATATAAATGTTGTCAAGACTTACTGCGAGATATAGTAAGCTATTGTGTTTACAATGAACCAAAACCCATTGGTCAAAAATTGCCAAATTACATACAACCGTCGCGAAATTTTAAAGACACGAGTGAATCGAACAAAAACGATAAACAACAAACATTATCATCACGTCCAAAGGTAGTTTTGGAAAATGTTAAGTGCTATAATTGTGCGAAATTGGCACATTATTCGACTAATTGCCCAGAACCGCAGAAAAAGCCGGGTTGCGCAAATTGTAATCGTACTTCTCGTACGACCGAAAAGTGTACATCAAAAGCAAAAGATGTCCACAAAATTATAGATAATAAAAAAATCATTCGCGAATAAAGTAGGGGTGTGTGAAGAATGTCATACCACTCTACACGGGTTTGCAGGTGGTGAATACATTTGTACAAAAAAAGTAAATGTTCCACTTGTGATCGATGAAAACAAAATTGTTTCCGATTTACTTATAATTGCCGATAAACTAATAAAAGAAAACGTACTCCTGGGTAAGAACGTATTGTGGCGATTATTCTCAAGCATGTACCATCCCTAACTCAATAACATTCCCACCACTAGTTAAACCACAACAGAGATAACGATGGCTACGCTTATGCATGCAAGCGTGTAACTAGGAAGAGGAGGAGAGATGGCGCGAGTGTTTGCGAATACGATGCAAAGAGGAGATTCCAATAAATAACACCGACCCTTCCAGAACACGAAAAGCGAATAACCAAGAAAGTTCTCGGTGCGTAGGCAAGTACCCTGTTGGACTATATAAGGCGGTGACCAAGCAAGGCAGGTTGATCAGTTTATTTTCAAGCGTTCAATAGTGAACTACTGTAAAGTTATCAAACTCTTAAAATTGTTTTGCGTTTATTACTAGTAAATAAAACTAGCTATTACTTACATTATCTGTGCGTGTGTTTATTCGACTTTATAGTGATCGAACCCAGGATTGATAATCAAGGAATCGTCGAATTCGTCACAATTGGTGTCAGAAGTGATATTGTTAAATAAATACCGAGAGTTTTCAAGGATAACAAAGACATGGCAAAGCTGAATGAATTAAAGATTCAGCAACTCAAAAATGAGTTGGAACAACGCGGACTAAACACTACAGGCAATAAATCAGAGTTACAGTCACGATTGCGAGAGGCTATGGAAGCGGAAGGAATCAACGTTGATGATCATGTTTTTCATCTTGTGGAGGAGGCACCAACAAAAATGGAAGAAAAAAATAAGTCTCCGAATCCAGGAGCAACTGTGGACACAAACATGATATTGGCTGTATTAACTCAGATGTCCACTAAAATGGAAGAACAAGAGACGCGTATTACATCTCGAATGGCATCTCAGCTCGAAGAACAGAAAACTTGCATGGCATCTCAGCTGGAAGAACAGAAAACTTGCATGGCATCTCAGCTGGAAGAACAGAAAACACACATTGCATGTCGAATGGAGGCCCAAGAGACTCGTATTATAGAAATGTCGTCTCAAATTTCGGCCAATATTTCATCACAGCTCTCCGCTCAACTGGAAGAACAAAAGGCGTATATGTCATCGCAGTTGGAAGCACAAGATGCAAAAATTGCACAATTTCAAGATAAAATAGAGACCGAGGTAGATGCGTTAAGGGGCCGTATCCAGGAGTTGCAACTGAACCGTCCATCTGCTTCAGCGAATACTCCCAAGGTAAAATCCCCGTCATTTGATGGTTCTGTTCCTTTCCAGGTATTTAAGCTACAGTTTGAGAAGACGGCAGCGGTGAATAATTGGGGCACTGAAGACAAAGTTGCTGCACTGTTCGTGGCATTGAAGGGTCCTGCAGCCGAAATCTTACAGACGATTCCAGGCGGTGAACGCAATAATTATGAAGCATTGATGGGTGCAGTTGAGAGACGCTATGGTAGCGAACATCGAAAACAGATATACCAAATAGAGCTACAGAATCGCTGTCAGAAGGCTAATGAGACATTGCAGGAATTTGCATCGGATATCGAGAGGTTGGCCCATCTAGCAAATGCGGACGCACCTGTAGAATATACGGAGAGGGTGAAAATCCAGTGTTTCATAAATGGAATACGCGATGTGGAGACGAAGCGGGCCACATATGCAAACCCCAAAAGGACATTTGCTGAAACGGTATCGCATGCTCTGACGCAGGAAACAGCCTCGCTTTTGAGTAAACCTGCATACAAGGCTCATCGCGTAGAAGTGGACATTCCGGCTTGGGTAGACAAAATTTTGGAAGCGTTGAACGGAGTACAGAAAAAAAGTGATGGTGCCATTAAATGCTTTAGGTGTGGAAAATCTGGTCATATAGCACGTTATTGCGGCACTGGGTCCAGTAATCCTGGCAATTTAAGTGGACGTAAACGCAAAACTGGAGAAGATGAGCAAGATGAATGTCCCATAATCTCTGTGTCACAACTCGAACGGAAAGCGAGTAATGTTACTGTTGAAGGCTACGTGGACGGGAAAGAGCGCTTGCTGACTGTCGATACTGGTGCATCACATTCCATCATTCGGACTGACTTGGTCAGGGGAAAGGTGAGACCATTGCGGAAAGCTAAGTTGTGGACAGTAACTGGTGACAGCAAGCAAGTCCTGGGAGAAGTGAAATGCAAGGTTGTGATTGGGAATGTGGCCACGTATCACAACTTCTTGGTAGCGAATATTGTCGACGAAGTCATCATTGGCGTCGATTTCTTGGCTGAGAGAGACATTCACATCAACGTAAGGAACAGGGTTATGACTTACAACGGCCAAGAAGTTCCTCTGGTTTTTGGACACAATAAAGGCTATACTACCAAGGGAGTGATCTTGAAGATGAAGCAACAGGAGCCTCGTAAAGCAGAGGTAGATCCTCGACCAAAGGCTTTCGCGGACAAGTACCTCCTGAAGAAGATTCGGCAAGACCAGGAGGAAGATCCAGATTTGGCACGTGTGTTGAAAGGAATAAAGAAAAACAAACAGCCAGGAAGAGAAGAGATGGTAGCAGAGAGTCGTATTGCAAAAGCATACTGGGCACAATGGAGTAGTTTGAAGCTAATATCTGGTTGTTTGCATCGGATATGGGAAAGTGAAGATGGCCAGAATCATCGATCACTTATTGTTGTTCCCAAGGCAAGAATTCCAGATGTTATCAAAGCGTCGCATAGGTGCCCAGATAGAAGGCACGTGGGAATAAAGAAAACGCTGCAAGAGGTAAAGCGGCGGTTCTATTGGATCGGTTGCAAGCAAACTGTGAGGAAATGGATTACTAAGTGTGCAGAGTGTGCTGAGAATAAAAGACGAACATCTGGTGGTCATGTTACGAGGAGGCAACGCAACTTAGTGGATAATGTGAAACAGTGCAATGGGCATGAGAGAACGGAACAGAATCCTGAAGAAACGAGTTGCAGGAATGTTTGCCGGGTACCATTGGGAACGAAAGTGAAGGCACAAATCTATTCGAGATTGAGAACGGACAAAGTGGTTGGAATAAGTGACACTGCAATGCATTGTGGGAATCTCTGCAGGAGAGGATTGATGTCGGAGTTTCAATCCCTGGAGGAAATGAGGTTTAGTAAAGCAGTGCCAACCATTGAGCGTCTAGCAGCGTTTGGTTTGGGAAATGTGTCTGATCGGGACGATCAGACTTAGGTGGAGGGCAATGTGGCGATTATTCTCAAGCATGTACCATCCCTAACTCAATAACATTCCCACCACTAGTTAAACCACAACAGAGATAACGATGGCTACGCTTATGCATGCAAGCGTGTAACTAGGAAGAGGAGGAGAGATGGCGCGAGTGTTTGCGAATACGATGCAAAGAGGAGATTCCAATAAATAACACCGACCCTTCCAGAACACGAAAAGCGAATAACCAAGAAAGTTCTCGGTGCGTAGGCAAGTACCCTGTTGGACTATATAAGGCGGTGACCAAGCAAGGCAGGTTGATCAGTTTATTTTCAAGCGTTCAATAGTGAACTACTGTAAAGTTATCAAACTCTTAAAATTGTTTTGCGTTTATTACTAGTAAATAAAACTAGCTATTACTTACATTATCTGTGCGTGTGTTTATTCGACTTTATAGTGATCGAACCCAGGATTGATAATCAAGGAATCGTCGAATTCGTCACAGTATTGTGACGATTTCGATAAATCCTTGATTATCAATCCTGGGTTCGATCACTATAAAGTCAAATAAACACACGCACGGATATTGTAACTAATAGCTAGTTTTTTTTACTAGTAATAAACGCAATACAAATTTAAGAGTTTGGTAACTTCACAGTAGTTGACTGTTCAACGCTTGAAAATAAACTCATCAACAAACAATTAACCTGCCTTGCTTAGTCACTGCCTTATATAGTCCAACAGGGTGCCTGCCTACGCACCGAGAACCTTCTTGGTTATTCGCTCTTCGTGTTCTCGAAGGATCGGTGTTATTTATTGGCATCTCTTTGCATCGTAATCGCAAACACTCGCGCGATCTTTCTTCCTCTTGCTTGGTACATGCTTGCATGCATAAGCGTAGCCATCGTTACCTTAGTTGTGTTTAACTAGTGGTGGGAGTGTTATTGAAATAGGGATGGTACATGCTTGAGAATAATCGCCACAGTATTGTGCCGTGCCGATAAGCGATTAGTTATTGAAGGTGAAAAATGTACAATTGAACGGATACAATTGATTAATACCTCCGCAGATTTAAACGAAAACGAATATGATAAACTCAAACAATTGATAAGCAATTATAGTGACGTGTTTTCTAATAATATTTCGGAAATCGGTAAATGTTCTACCGCCAAAATGAGTATTAAAGTTAATAGTGAGGTGCCTCAAACCGTATCGCGTACCTTTCGTGAATAGACCAATTATTTCGGGAATAGTTTCGTAACTACTCGAAAATGACATAATACGTCCTAGTGAATCGCCGTACTCCTCTCCGGCTGTACTCGTTCATAAGAAAAACGGTGGTCATCGATTATGTATCGATTATAGATGCTTAAATAAAATAACAATAAAACAGTCTTATCCGATGCCTAACATGGAAGAGCAATTTGCCCAGTTAGCCGGAAATACGTATTTTACGACTCTTGATTTAAGAATGGGTTATCATCAGATCGAGATCGACGAAAACTCGAAAAAGTATACCGCGTTCGTGCCTTTCGGTTTAGTTAATGCACCAGCCGTGTTTCAATCTGTAATGAATAACATTGTATCAAAAATGCTTGTGTATTTGGACGATGTAATTATACCGAGTAAAACGGTTGAAGAAGGACTTAGTCGATTACAAAAATTTTTAATTTTATTGGAAAACGCAAACCTCACTTTACACATCGATAAGTTCTTAGAAAAGAAAATCGACCATTTGGGTCATGTTATAGACAAAAATGGAATCACGCCTGGTAAGTCGAAAATTAGCGCAAGATTAAATTTTCCTATACTAAAAAACGTTACGGAGGTAAGAAGATTCCTTGGCCTGACAGGATTCTTCCGTAAATTTGTCAAAAATTATTCTATACTAGCGAAACCATTAACGAAACTTTTACATAAAGAAGTTGTCGATAACTTTGTTTGGGGTGAAGACCAGCAAAATGCATTTACTAAACTTGTTAATGCGTTAGCAGCAGAGCCTATTCTCGCCTTATACGACCCTAACGCGGAACATGAAGTTCACACAGATGCAAGCAGCGTTGGCCTTGCGGGTGTGTTGTTGCAATCAGACGGTAAAAATTTTAAACCTGTTTTTTATTACAGTCGTCACTGTACGAGTAGCGAAAATAACTATCATAGCTATTAACTGGAAGTTCTAGCCGTTGTGGAAACTCTAGAACGATTTCGGATACATCTATTAGGCAAGCGTTTCTGTGTAATCACAGATTGCTCTGCTATAGCACAGGTTAAAGACAACAAGGAACTTAAGCCAAAAATTGCTCTTTGGTGGCTTAAGTTACTTGAATACGATTTCGAATGTACTCATCGTGAAGGTTCACGTCTTCAACACATTGATGCGTTAAGTCGCATGCCAAACGAACCCAGTAGGGAGGTTGAAGCAGCTGGCTTAAACCTCAAGGTAACCGCAAACATAGATGACTGGTTACTTACGATGCAATTGCAAGATGAAAAACTTCGCTAAATAATATCAATTTTAGATGGTTAAATCGGGGGAGGAGAAAAATATAAAACAGGAATATCAACTACAAAATCGTCGTTTATATCGAAAACAGCCAGACTTACAGGGACTTAGGTTTGTTTTCCCAAAAGCTGTACGGTGGCGAATACTACAATATTGTCACGATAAAACAGGTCATCAAGCAGTAGATAAAACGATAGAGCGTCTCAGACAATCATATTGGTTTCTACAAATGCGGAAATATGTCAAACAATATATAACTGCTTGCGTCGAGTGCTGCTACAAAAAGCAACGATCAGGGAAAACCGAAGGTAGTCTACATTACAGCGAAGTAAAACCAATACCATTTTACCGTGTGCACATAGACCACATAGGTCCATTTGTGTGAAGCAAACGTGTAAATTGCTACGTCCTCGCGATTTCTGATGCATTTAGTAAATTTGTTATAGTAAAAGCCGTGGGAGATACTAAAACAGTTCACGTATTAAAGACACTAAACGAAATAACTGGCTATTAGGTACGGCATTTACGTCCAAAGCTTTTGGATCTTATTGCGAAAATAACAACATACAACATATTGAAACAGCAGTACGCACTCCAAGAGCGAATGGCCAAGTAGAGCGTGCCAATGAGGTAATACAAGGTGGCGCAAAAATAAGCTTCCGATGTTAAGCATATCGGTTGTGGCACGTGCAGTGTGTGCTGTTGCACCGTCTTGTTGGAACCACATGTTTTCCAATCCCAATTCATCAAGTTGCGGCAAAAAGAACTCGTTGATCATTGCTCTGTAGCGCTCACCATTCACAGTAACCGTTTGGCCCCGACCGATTATTGGTCAAATAAATAGTCAGCAATATTCCGCGTTCTGGAGCAGTGTAGCGTAACATTGTTTATTAACGTGTATTTCGCATGTGTTTACTACACAAATGCCAAAACAGAACTGACTTTAGGGGCCAATCGCAAAATTTATAGCATTTTCTGATAGGAGGATTACTTTTGCGCCACCTTGAACTTCATACGAACAACGATCGAAAAGCCGAAAGATTGGGACTTAACGCTACGAGATTTGCAATGGACCGTTAACTCCCAAAGTAATTCAACGACGGGTTTTAGCCCAAATCAACTTGTATTTGACTTCAACCTAAGGGACGTCATACAAAATCAAATTATCGCAGCAATTCATGATGAAGAACACGAATCTACAACGAACATCAGTGATAAACACGAACAAGCTACAATCAACATTCGCAACGAACAAGAAAAATGGAAACAAAGATTTGACTGTAAACATGCAACACCGAAAGTTTATTCCGAAAACGATATCGTCATCATAGAAAATGAGCCTGCATCCACAGGCGAATCAAGAAAGCTCACGTCGAAAAAGTTTTGTTCAGTCTACACCGTCGATAAAATCAAACCGTGGTGTAGTACCAGCCCTGAGTTGGATATTGAAGAAACCAACGACGAAGATATCGAGGCCGATCTCTAGTCAGGAAAGGCCGAGTTGTCACGTACATAATTACACACCACAGATGAGAATACAACCCTTCAGAGGTACCATAAAAATATAACTTTTCATTCTACAACTAAAAACGGTAATTTTGAAAGAATTTCGACAGAGTCGGGTGTTGGCACGAGAGAAGCATGCATTGAAATAAAATCTAAAATGCGTGTTCAAATATAACCATGTGTACGAGGTGTGTTCAAAAAGTATCGCGAATTTTGTGTTTATTCAAAAATTATTTATTTATTCATGAATATCTATTTTGTCCCCTTCAAAGTAATCCCCATGAGATATTATACACTTGTGCCAACGGTTTTTCCAATCTTCGAAGCACTTCAAAAAATCATTTTTTTGTATCTTGTTCAGCTCCTCCTTCGATGCCGTCTTTATCTCGTCAAGAGAAGCGTAACGTCGTCCTTTCACAAGAAAAAGTCACAGGGGGCCAGATCTGGGGAATACGGTGGCTGCGGCATCATTAGTGTGTTGTTTTTGGCCAAAAAGTCGCGCACAAGCAACGATGCGTGGGCAGGGGAGTTATCGTGGTGCAAAAGCCAATTTTTGTTCTTCTTTGCACATCTTCTCGGCCTTCTAAGAACATTTTGTACCACCGATAAGCGTTGCTTCGGTCCAAGGTAGCTTCTCCGTATGCCACAGTCAACATTCGGAATGCATCCGCGCACTTAATTTCGTTTTTCACACAAAATTTGATACAGGTTCTTTGATCCATTTTTTTGAATAGGTAAAAATCGAAGACGATCCAAACCACGTGCAAGCAAAGCAGCTGTCAACAATTAACTGAACATTCAAAATGGCCGAGCTTGTCGGCATAAGTGAGAGACATGAGTACCAACATAACGCCACAAAAAATTCGAAATTCGAATATACGTAACCAGCGAAAATTCAAAATTCGCGATACGTTTTGAACACACCTCGTATATTAAAGATTCAAATTGATAATTAAAATAAGGCTTGCGCCTACATTAAAACCGCCATCCATGTCCATTTAAAATTAATTTACGAACAGTTAGATTTCGGGTAAGTTTAACTCTGACACTCCGGATTAAGTGTCAGATATATTTCCAATTTAAAACCATATTTATGTTAGGTTGTTGTTTTAGCGATGCTCAGCCCTGCCTAGTCGCCACGTTTCTTAACTAGCATTGCCAGCAAATCTGTAACGGAAGTTTTAGGAGCCAGATCGAAGTTGGGCCAGTGTGAACCTTTTTGTTGTTGTTGTTTTTAACGACAAAAACACTCCCCGAAAGTGGTTCCTCTTCAGCACCAGGTGGAGCTTGTGCCTGAATGGCATTCACTGGGCGAGAACTTACACAGCAGTTCACCGAGTCTGTGTGGATGTTGTTGGGGGTCTGTCAATGCACCTTTGGATCAAAAAGGTTATGTGGTGTTGGACTTGATCACATTGCTTAGGGAAATGTATGCTTACTTTCCGGGGAGGCGAATTTTCCTCAAGCAAGAGCCTGTCTGATGTTGAGGTTTGTAAAAGTTGAACAAAAATTTGCTGGTTAGCATTTCACTATGCTCTTTAACACCGAATATTTTTGCCTCACGGTGGGGATGGTGTTCCGGTGACATAAGAAGACAACCCGTGGCAGTTCTGAGTCCCGCATGAATGCAGTTTTTATAGGAAGTGGTAGTGGTTGATGTTCTCTGAAACGGTTTCGTACATGTTCCATGCAATCATTTCCAGTTTTTTATTAAAATTTAGAAGATTTCTAATAAGAAGCATACAAAAATATATTTATCTATTATGTTCTGTTTTGTATTTATGATAGAGGTTTTTAAGAATAACTGGAAGTATATGAATTCATAAAAAATCAAAAGAAAAACGCTTATGAAGCCAACTCTTAATCTATAAGGTCCTTAACGCGTTCTATCAAATCTGGTTTCTTTATTTGCGTTGAAGCTTGTACATCAAAATGGGTTTTTAAAATCTCCTTCAGTTGTGCTACTGTACAACCACCCAATGTGTCATTTTTTACCAACTGGTGAACATAGCTTAGGTCCTTTAAACTATCCACATCTACTTTTGGTAGTTTGGGTGCATTCCCACCAGCAGCAGCACCAGAAGCTGCCCTCTTCTTGGCCACTTCCGTATCTTCCCCAAAAATGTCATTTAAACGTGGCAATATCTTAGCAATGCGTTCGTCCTGTCGCTGTGTATCTGGCATGCCACTCAGACCAGCACTATCAGTTTTTATATTTAAAGCGAGAGCCAATATATTAGATTGCAAAGACTCTACAGTTGGATCAACAAGTAAATTTGACTGAAACTTAGTACGTAATTTACCGACTATTTTTTCAAAAACTTGTACACCTTCATCGGCTGCATCATTTTGCATTCTGTTCCAATCGGCAAAATCAATGTTACGTATGTGTTTGGCAAAAGGCAAATAAATTATTTTGAAACCATCACCGGAAAGTAGCGGACGAGATGTATCATCACCATGTAGATCACCAGCCTGCACAGGTATTAGTGACACATACCGAGGTATAGATTTGCGCTTACGCATAAATAAGCATATAGCCATTTTTTCACGCGCCAAGCAACGTTCCCATAATGCCCGAAAGAGCCGCTTTGATCCACTTATGATTTTGTCATCTGGATACATGAAGTTTTGTGGTTTATAATACCAATTTTCTGGCAACTCAGAGATGGATTTGAAACCAAGTAACATCATACCCGGTGCATGCAAGTTTCTAACACGATTTATTTGTTCTGGTGTTATGCGTATGGGCATTTCACCCAAATTTATTTCATACCAACCACCGCTTTGTTTAACTTGATGCTCTTCTACAATATCCATAGACTCTTGCGATTGTTTTCGCACCATAATAATGCGTTTCTGCTGTACGATGGAATTATCTTTACGAAGTAAGCGTACTTTTCGCGGCATAAAACGTGCCCTGAAATAATTATAATACTGCACAGACACCGCTAAGTCTGGTCCTAACGATAACTTAAAATGACCTAGCGAACGCTTCAAAACATTTTGCCTCAATTTTCTATCAGATAACAATGTGCGCAATTCCTCCGGATTTCGTGGCTCAAAAGTGTCAATATCACCATCTGCAAAAGATTATACATTACGTACAAAGGTTGAAATTTCCCAAACACATACCTTCAACAAGTGTTAAAAATTCTTTATAGAAAGGCTCATAGTCGAATTCATGGGTCATTGGCACAACTTGAAATTCAATTTCCTTTCCTTCTAGATCTTTTGCTTTTTGCAAAGCTCTCTGATATAAATGTGAGGTAGGTGGATGCGGTGTTACACTATCTGTCAAGTAAACTAGCGTGGACGAAACTAGATTATATCCAGCGTTTTCGAACAGGTTTATGCACAAACGCAGCATAACTGAGAAGTCACTATTTCCACCACTGTCCACAACACCATAGTCGATACCAAAATCGTGTTCAGCAGTTTCCATGAAACGTAAGTAATGCTCCACGATTGATTTTGAGAGTTCGCGTAGTGGTAGGAAAACAGCACAATTTGGCGGCACTACAATATTATCCAAACTGCTAGCTTCGTATGGGTCTGTGTTTTTTTCTGTATTGGCGAATACAATGCCTATTAAATCCTTGCTATTGACTAACAACCCAGATATTAATGACTTTCGTACAATATCTAAAGCCTCAGAGAATCGTTCGTACTCCTCATATAGATTGGCATCAAGCACAAATATTAAGGATTCTCGTCCTTTATAGTTCGGTTTCGTTTCATCATCGTCATCATCGCTGTCGCTAACGAGAACATCATAGTTTGGATTCCAAGTTGTCGTGGTGCTTGAGGAGCTTGTACTTGCCATTATAACCACTTATAACCGGAACTTGTGAAATATTTGTTTAGACAAAGAACGTAGAGATTGTTATACGTTCTTTGGATTAGAGGAGCTTTGACCAGCTGTAGGCGGCAAAACAAAGACATTTCATTCCCACATATTGAAGCAAATAAAACGATACTGTTATCTAAGAATATATATCGATAGCATATCGATAGCATATAATATTAGACCTACATCATTTTGGGGACGAAAATTTCATTTTTTCAAGCGTGTTCAAATAATAAAGATTTTCAAGTGCCAATATCAAATCGGCCTTTAATCCCAAAACAACTACGAAAGCCACTTCCAATCAGTGTCATATCCATGGCATACCTATACAGGTAATATCGTCTCAACACCTGATTAGATTATTTTAATTTTAATTTTTGATAAACTGTCAAACTTGCCTGCAACCGGGTTGTTTACATTTTAACATGTGCTGTGTTGTTCTGATGTTTTAGAGAAGCAATTTCCAATGTGGCCGCCGTTCTATTACCTGTTTTACTATGCCATGGTCATATCTAACTTTTGCCGATAACAATCGAAAAATGTCATTTGTTCTTTTTCTACCAGAGCACTCCCTACCATGATCCAATAGAACAGGTCGTGTTAATAAACCAGTAGGTCGATTCTGTAACTATTTTAACGCCAGGTGTTAGCGTTAACTTCGCTTAACACCATTTTTAACGCTTTTCCTTATTCACTAACTTTTAACCACACGAAAAGTGTTAGCTAACACTTTTTGTGTGGTTAGCTGTCGCGAATTATTTCCGAGGTGTTAACAATAGCGTTAATATATTTGCAAGTGTTTAAGCGTTTGGAAAAGGTAAAAAAATTAGTTTTGAGTTTTTTGCATGAAATTTAGTGCAAAATACGGCGAAAACTGAATATTTTATCACCATCAAGAGTCAGTTGTTTAGCGGCGTTAAAGGAGAGTTAAGGAGAAATTTGGCGATAAGCTTAAGACTCGGCGAGTGGTTAAAAGTTACAGAATCGGACTACAGCTGATTTTTACATTTGTCTCGAATTTTGACATTACACTCATTTCTCAGTACAATTTTGACGTTAAACTCACAAATTACAAAAACAAAATACATGGAAAATTTTTGTGTGTTTGTATGTTTGTCGAGCTGATACGACCTGTTTTAGTTCGATCATGATCTTGATGCGCACCAACACATACAGACATTTGTGTGTGAAATTCAAGTTCCCCTTTATGTTGAAACTCTGGGTCCGTTGGTCGAAAGATTCGTTTCCTAAACGTTGTGCTGCACGCAAACTGCTTTGTTGTCGAACAACATTTCGCTGAGGTAAACTTTCCAAACATCTCCATTCGAATTTTTTGTAATTGTTTCCTTTAGGGGACAACTGAAAAAACACGTCCGAAATTATCGGGAAAGGTATCAAAAGATGCGTTTTGACCTCGGTAACAATAAGCCGGATTTTCTAGTTTTTGTTTCAGTGACGAGATATTTGCAATCAAAGTTGAAAATTTTCTGTCATTTTCATGTAGTTGTTGTAATCACAGATTAGGTTGTACCGAAAAGTGCAAAAGTGTGTTCTGCCCAAAAATACCTTGGATCAAGCCCCCTATTTTCGGGATCGGACCTGGGTTTTTTGCGAATAACTTTTCACTGAAACAAAATTCGGATTGTTGATACCGAGGTCAAAACGCGTATTTTGATACCTTTCCCGATAATTTCGGACCCGTTTTAGCAGTTGTCTCCCAAAGGAAACAATTACCGAATTTTTATCTACATATTATTTTTTTTATTACCTTCAGACAATTTTTAAAAATATACTCCTTTAAGAGCTCACTTTTTTTTCGTAAATATTACCAATTTAATAAATTTTTCAAATAGCAATGCTATTTTACTGTTTAACGTGTACCAATCAATTGTCAAAGTTTTATTTCCGTAGTTTGAACATTGCTGATATCTCAACGATAGCTACGAGACGATTGAGTTTGCTCCAATTAACTTCTCATGGCTACAGTTACGCGAAGAGCTTAGGTAGCAACAATAAGTGGCAACCCTACTTAGAATTTTTTTTTTTAATTCGTTTGATATTTCACTTGATACTACATTGACACTGGCCCGCATTTGGAAAATTCAAATGAGTCATTTCAAACCCATTTACATTAGCTCATTTGCATTTTGTTTGACATTTCCTTCATGCGAAACTTCAAACGCAATGCGTTCGAAAAATACAGGGTGGCTGATGAATTTTGCTACATTAAGAAACTAAAATAATTTTTTTTTCAGTGTATGGAACTCATTTTTCTTTTATTCATGTTAAAGCTCATTAAATTTTATTAAATATAGCTTAATTAGTTTTAAAAAAAAAGGAATTTAAATGCCCCCCCTGCTCGTCGATGCATGTGCGGCATCTTACCAAAAAGTTGTTCATTACTGCTGGAGAGTTGAGACAGGAATAGCCGCAATTGTTTCTCGAATGGATTGCCTTAGTTCATTCAAATTTGTTTGTTTTGCTTTGAAGACTTCCTGTTTGCAATAACCCCACAAGAAAAAGTCAGGTGCAGTAAGGTCAGGCGACCTGGGTGGGCAACGGAATGTGGAGTTTCTGGATATCAGCTTATTGGGAAATTTTCGTCGCAATTCTGTCATAACAGGTTGGGCTATATGAGGAGCTGCACCATCTTGCTGAAACCACACAGAGTTGAAAGAAATTCTCATTCGGCGTAATTCTGGATAGAAAAACTCTCTCAACATGCTCAAGTAACGGTATCCAGTAACCGTAACGGTGTGACCGTTTTCTTCGAAGAAGTAGGGCCCGACAATGCAGCGTGATGAAACTGCACACCACACTGTGACACGAAGTGGATGCAATTCCGTCTCATGGAGTATCTGTGGGTTGGAAGCACTCCATATTCGACAATTTTGTTTGATTATGTTGCCGTTTAAATCGAAATGGGCCTCGTCAGACATGAAAAGACAGTTCAACATGTTTCCATCCTCTTCCACCATTTGAAGCATCTTCTGGCAAAATTCCAAGCGAATCGGCAAGTCGGCAGCGTTCAGTTTGTTGGCCATTTGAATTTTATATGGGAATAAGTCCAAATCTTTGTGCATAATTGACTGTAATGACTGTCTGCTTACACCCATTTGAGCAGATAAGCTTCTTGTCGAAACACGTGGATTGTTTTGTATGGCAGCAGCTACAGCAGCGATTGTTTCCTCAGTTCGAACTGAAGGGTTTCGATGGTAAGGTCTTCTGTTGACTGTCCCATGCTCGGCAAAATTGTTTACAAGTCTTATTATGGTCCATCTGCTCGGAGGATTGCCGCCAAACGTGCGCCTATACTCTCTTTGAACCGAAACTACGGACTCCAGTGCGTGATAGCGGCGGACAATCCAAATTCTTGTTTCAGTGTCCCAGTTATCCATTTTTGTTAAATGTAAAAGTCAATCTGCAAAATAAAAAAAAAATTAACCAGATTCATTAAATAGAAAAAAAGTTATTTAATTTTTTTTTGGTAGCGGCTTTCATTAGCCACCCTGTATGTCATGTAACCTTAATGCGAGCAAATGCCATGAAATCAGTCATTTGAGAAATGCGATGCATTTGGATTTTTTAGCTCAAAATTACTCATTTGGTGCAGTGTAAATGTAGTATTACTTACAAAAATTCACATAAGTGGCAGCCCGGTAGAAACATCCTATGTGGCAAAACCTAGGTAAAAATTCTTAGAATGTGGTACACTATGTACATACCAAATTTCATCCAAATCGGTTGAGCCGTTTTCGAGATAGTCTGGATATAGAAATACACAAACATACGAATATACAAGAATAGCTCGTTAAAAGTCATTAGATATCTGTGTATGTTAGTTATAAGTTCAAATGTAAACATTTTATTTTTAATTATATTGCATTTAGGGCCGTTTTTTCAATGTTCGGTTAGCAACAAGCGGCAGTTAAATTGACAAAAGTTCCTCAGTTATCTGTCAAACAAAGTGCCGGTTAGCGTAAACCGGATATTGAGGAAGAAAAAAGCATTTTACTAAGATATGAAGTTTGCTTCTTTTATAACCATTAGGCCTGGCGTGTGTTTGTATTATACCTGACTGTTAACCAAACTTTATTATGGACAATGAGTGTGGATTTCATGAGCTATAAAGAGATGCATGTGTGTGCATACGGACAGCAAACACATGACACAACGCTCTTCAGAAACTAATTAAGAAAAATAACGCAAACGCAAGTCAGGCCGAGATTATTGATACCGGCGTCAAGACGCGTCTTTTGACACCCCTATCGACAATTTTTGATAAAAATTAGGCGTTGGACCGTCTTGTAAAATAGTACCTCAATTTCAGTTGCACGAGTTTTTAACCCAAATGCTTTGATACGATTTTACACCGGCGTCATAGAAATCGTATCACAATTCTGATGCCTCACTACATAAGACCTGATTATCAGTTGAGTGGTCACCCATCAAACAACTTTCTGGGAATGGCTGATAGTGCCATGGCCCAATGAACACACTGGCATACACCAGGGAAAGAAGTGCAACAAACAAATTGTAAACAAACGTGATTTGCATTGGCAATTTTTTTTTTTTTTTTGAATATCCCTGCTAAAAACAAATGAAAATATGAGGATATTATTCAATAATAATCACTTTTCAACTTCTCACAAATGAACATTTGCTAACACCAGCCAGTTTATTTAGACAATCTTTATTCCAGTATATTGTTGCTGTTGAATAGACCATGTTCTTGAACCATGGATAGTGATATAGTGCATTAGACCCCTTGACAATTTACACAAACAGTGTATATCGGGAAATGTATCAAAAGATGCGTTTTGACCTCGGTACCAATAATCCGAAATCTGTGCAGAGATATTTCCGGTAATTCTATACGACAGCACGTAACTGTTAATATACGTCCAAAAATATCGGGAAATGTATCAAACGACGTGTTTTGATCTCTGTATCAATAATCCGAAAGCAGTTATTAGCAGTTACGTGCTGTCGTATAGAATTACCATATTTCCAATTAAAGTTGCAAATTTTCTCCAATTTTCATATGATTCTTGTAACCCCACATATTTGGTGTTCCGAAATGTCCAGAAGTTAGTTTTTTGCAGAAATACTAACGATCGCGTAGCCGGTGTTGGACCGACACAATACCATGGATCAGGCCCCCGCTCCTTTGGAATTGGATCTAGGTAATATTTTTGGTTTTTTACCCATAACTTTTCACTGAAGAAAAATATTTGGTAATTGTTTCCTTTAGGAGACAACTGCTAAAACACGTCCGAAATTATCGGGAATGGTATCAAAAGACGCGTTTTGACCTCGGTAACAATAATCCGGAAGCGAATTTTCGAGTTTTTGTTTCAGTGAAGAAATATTTGCCATCAAAGTTGAAAATTTTCTGTCATTTTCATGTGGGTGTTGTAATCACAGATTAGGGTGGATCGAAAAGTGCAAAAAGTGTGTTCTGCGCAGAAATACTGTGGACCGCGTAGCCGGTGTTGGACCGGCTAAGGGTTATTTTTTTGAAGCGCGGCCGAAGGCCGCCTACGCAGAAAGGTGTTCTGCACATAAATACCTTGGATCAAGCCCCCTATTTGGGATCGGACCCGGGTCATTTTCGGGTTTTTTGCGAATAACTTTTCACTGAAACAAAAAATTGAAAATCCGCTTTCGGATTGTTGATACTGAAGTCAAAACGCGTTGTTTGATACCTCTCCCGACATTTTTGGACGTGTTTTAGCAGTTGTCTCCTAAAGGAAACAATTACCGAAATTTTTTTACGTGTTTTAGCATTTGTCGCCCAAAGGAAACCAATACCAATAAAGCTTCACTAAATTTAAATCATACTTAACTTAAATTTTCATATAGCCATTGATCGGCTAAATTACCAGCACTGTTTCCCAGCAAACTTGTTCACAATATTTTCACACTAGGTGTCGCCTACATATAACACAATATATAACCGCAGCCTGCCTCTTTCATTTCCTGCTTATACAATTTCTTTCTGTCATCATCGCTTGAAGTGAACGGTAGCGGTGGAAAACTATCTAAGTTATGGTAAGAATTCGGTTCCACAATTTATATCTAGATTAAATTTTTTGTTGCATAAAAGTTGGTGATCAGTTTCACATATATATCTTAAACACTGGTTCATTAGTTGTGTTACACTATTTAGCCTCGTGCACGTGGGTTAATAACTTAATTTTAATTTCCAGTCGCATCGTAAATTCTCTGCGCCACGCCATGGTTCTATGGCTTTTTACCCGAAAAAGCGGTCATGCCGTCATCGTGGAAAGGTTAAGGCCTTCCCCAAGGATGATCCCAGCAAGCCAGTGCATCTAACATGTTTCATTGGTTACAAAGCTGGCATGACTCACATTGTGCGTGAGGCGGACCGGCCTGGATCAAGTAAGTTTTGCTTTTTATAAGTAATTTTGTATACTATGTTTTACTCTGATGAGAAACAGTTAAAAATTTATGGTTAGAACACATATGATATCCATGATTATAATATAACTAGGGCGGACTGATGCGTTTAGTTACAATTACACGTTTTTATAAAACAAGAGCTTGCTCTAACAAAATTTACCTTCTTTGCAGAGATTAACAAGAAGGAGGTGGTCGAAGCTGTCACCGTGCTGGAAACACCACCAATGATTGTTGTTGGTGCTGTGGGTTATATTGAAACTCCATATGGCCTTCGTGCGCTTGTTAATGTTTGGGCACAGCATTTGTCTGAAGAATGTCGTCGTCGTTTCTACAAGAACTGGTATGTTTAGAACTTTATCAAAATATATTTTTCAGTGCAAAAACACGTGTGGGTTTCTTTATATTTTGAGTGATGATAGATGGTAACTGAATCATTTGAGGAAAAATATATTTTATACCATCCCTGACTGCCTTCCTTCTGACTAAAATATAAAGAAAGCCGGGTGTTTAATAGGCTTTTGTTCGCTCAGTTTAAATTTTCACTAATAAACCTGAAATACCTAAAGTTCTTCGATCAGCATGCTGAGAGGACTTTTAAAATATAATTTAGTCGTGTGAGCGCCATATTGTTTACCGGAATCTTGTGCAGATTTCGTTAATCTGATATGTTCAATTTAATCGTGAGCATGGCATGGAAGAATTGGTCTCCGCTCGCTTGAAATGCGATGAGGTCGTCTTCCTTCTTTTCCCCCCCCCCCTTCATCAGTTTCAAAAGCAAAGAAGTTGTGTGTTGGCCCACCCAATGGAGCTGAGAACTAGCAAACAAGGCACCATTTGTTTCAACGTAAAGAGCTTATGTCGCCCATCGAATCATAAAATTTTATTTGAATACTTGGATTCAGGTACAAGTCAAAGAAGAAGGCATTCACCAAAGCTAGCAAAAAATGGGAAGTTGATTTGGGCAAGAAGAGCATTGAAAATGACTTCCGAAAAATGCTTCGTTACTGCAAGGTTATCCGCGTTATTGCTCATTCGCAGGTAAGACTTGAGAAAGTTTTTTAACTCCATTTATTTCATTATATATTCATAAGTAAACAAATAACGCGACGTCCTTGGTTCATATTGTCGGATGTGCTCTGCAATCTTCGGATGAAGGAGTGTGTCTGATGTAGTGTTCCTAAAAGGCGGTCCTGCTGTGGTATGCAATGCACAGTTTTATACCGCAACGTCGCAGAACAAATTGCCCTTCGGGTGGCGCTCTTTGATATATTCCAGTGACTGTACGTAGCCACTTAGGCCATAATCATGCAGTTAAACCATATCACAGACAAACAATAATATTTCAATTGAATTGAACATTGTCATCTTTCATGTTTTTTTAAAGTTATTTCGTTTTCCATTGTGTAGATCCGTTTAATTAAGCAGCGTCAAAAGAAGGCACACATCATGGAAATCCAATTGAATGGTGGTTCCATTGAAGATAAGGTGAAATGGGTTCGTGAGAACTTGGAAAAACCCGTTCAAGTCAGTAATGTCTTTGGACAGGATGAAATGATTGATTGCGTTGGTGTTACCAAAGGTAAAGGTTTCAAGGGTGTAACTGCCCGTTGGCACACCAAGAAATTGCCACGTAAGACTCACAAGGGTTTGCGTAAGGTTGCCTGTATTGGTGCCTGGCATCCATCTCGTGTTTCCTTCACGGTGGCACGTGCCGGTCAAAAGGGTTACCATCATCGTACTGAAATCAACAAGAAGATATACCGTATTGGTGCTGGTATTCACACAAAGGATGGCAAGGTAGATTCGAAACAAAAATTTTTGTTTAGTATTTATTGTTTCACTGCACTGATGATAAATTCATAAAGTTCCGACATCAAACATAAAACTTTTTCTTGATACCAAAATGATAATTAAATGATAGGACTGATAGCAGAACTAGAATATATCTTAGTTAAAAACATCGAACAGCTCTTTAAAGTTTATAAATTTTTTATGTTGCAGGTAATTAAGAACAATGCTTCCACTGAATACGATTTAACTGACAAGAGCATCACACCCATGGGTGGTTTCCCTCACTACGGTGAAGTTACCAATGATTTTGTTATGCTGAAGGGTTGCTGTATTGGCTCTAAGAAGCGTGTGCTTACTCTACGTAAGTCACTATTGAGGCACACTAAACGTTCTGCTCTTGAACAAATAAAGCTGAAATTCATCGATACATCATCAAAGATGGGACATGGCCGTTTCCAAACACCAGCCGACAAATTGGCATTCATGGGTCCACTCAAGAAAGATCGTATCAAGGAAGAGGCCGCTGTTGCTGCTGGTGCAGCGACCACATCGGCAAATGCTTGAGTAACAATTTTTGTTTGTTAATTGTATTAATGCCTGAAATACCAAGTTAATTTTGGTAATAAATAAAAATTAAACCAATTAAATATTGTACTAGTTATAAAGGGAGAATGGATGGGATTTATGTACAAGCCTGTCAGAATTATAACAGGAGCGAACCCGAACCTGCTAGGTAATTTAATGAAAAAGCAATGCGGTTCGAGTGTCGAATAATATACATTTTTTTTTTTTTTTTGCAAATCTGCGACACCATGGTCCAATTAACAGGTCGTATCATTAAACCAGGGGGGTTGCTCCGTATCTGATTTCTACTTTTTTTTTCTCCAATTTCGACCACTCGTTTCTTAATGCAATTTTGACATTAAACTTATGAATTACAAAATACATGGGAAATGTATGTTTGTCGAGCTGCTGCGACCTGTAAGTTGAACCATGGGCGACATTTTTGACAAAATTGTTATTTAGAATTGGGCTGATATTGGAAGATATGTGTTGCTGTGGCCTAGTCACGGTGAACACAAGAGCCAAGTACGGGATGAGTATGTAGAAGTTACAAAGGGAAGCTTGCCTTTATCATCTTTAATTTCGCAGTGCGTCACAGGTAACCCAACTGAGCCACTAGGACTTAAAGAACCACCATTGTTTTTATTAAAACCCATCATACTTTGTTTTTATTTATTTTCTTTAATTTCATAATTAAATATCCATACAATAAATATTACAAGATGAGGTTTTAAACAATCGCTTATTATAATAAATAGAAATGGATATTCTAAACAGAATCAGTGCATTTTATGCAATTATCTATGACAATGACTACGATTTCGTTTATTTTTTCAATTCAAATTCCTATAATCGCATTAGCTTGCGTATCACAAGCAACATAAATGAACTTTAAGATTTTTTTTTTACATATATAGTTAATATCGTATTGTACAATAAACTATTGTATATACTTTCTCTATAAAAAAATAGTATAGGTAGGTGCCATGCGCTTGCATATGTATGTACATTTAACAATGAATTATCCCAATACTTGTGATAAGTTTTTTTAGTTGGACAATTTCGGACTTTGACTGTAATAGAACAAAATCAAAATAGAAAAAATATTATTAAAATTAACATATGGGGTGTTATAAGTAAATATTAAGGTCAGTAAATAAGAATAAATAAATTACATCAACCAAACGCAGAATTGCATCCATAGTCTGCTGATTAGCTTTTAAGCTTATATTATTTTAAGTATGGATAATAATTCCAATGTTCTTGAAATGGTTATAAAAAATTTGTATTTGTACCAAAACAAGGGCAGTGTTCTCATGCAAACTTTAAAATTTATCTGTCCTAAAAACGAAAATTGTCTTAAAGCTTAAAAGTTACATAAAAATACGCCTCTCAATAATCTAATTTTAAATTATTTGAATGATATTAAGGCTTCATTTAGAATACACTATCGGGTGAAATTGTGTTTAGGCTATGAAAATTTTCCAGTTGAAACAAGCATCCTAGTGAAAGTGAAATGCAGAAGATGCCTAATTTTTATGTTCTGCTATGTCGCTCCCAATATCTTCTCACAAAAAACTTACAAATCTGAAGAAATAGTTATATGATAGCATAAGTACATTTACATATTTCTAAATATGTTTTAAATAATTCTATATTTTTTCTTAAGTAGTCTATATATAAAAAAGTCTGCATTACTTTTCTTTGGGTGTTTTATCTTTGAGCCAGTAATCGTTGATCATCGTATAAGCCAGGCCCAGTGTCAGCGCACCGACTACGGTGCTTTGTGCAGCCACACGTAGCTGCATTAGGAAAATACTTGTGCTCATTGTACCGCGATTTTTATATTTGTATGCTCCAATAACACCCGCAGCGACGAAGCCAGCCATACCTACAACATAAAGAAAAAACTGCTATTAAGACAATTTTTTATAAAAACTCTTTTTATCATAACACATTTGTCTTACTGGAAGTAAATTTAAAATTCTTGTGCAACCTAACATGGATGGTATAGACCCTAGTATTCTTTAACCTCTTCGGGTATAATGTCCACATATGTGGACAAAAGTTTTCTTCGTGAAATAACTGTCAATGTTTCATTATTTTTCCCAAATATTATAACAGTTTATTGAGACCATATTTGCTCGCTTTTCTACATTTTTAGTTTCTCTCTTTACATCGACTAAAATATGCAAGATTGGATCATATTTTGTCACAAGTACCTAAGTCAATATTTTTTTTTTTTTGTGTACACAAACACTTACTTTTTTAATATATATTTACTTAGTTTTAATATAAAAACATTGAATTCGCTTTTTCTTTGAATTACATAATATTTTATTTTATTTTGCAGTTATATTAAAATTTCGAAAACCAGTTTTTAGTATTAAAAAAAAAATAAAAATTTTTTGTTTGAAATAAACCCTTAGACACCAGTTATTAAAAATAAATCAGAAACAATTATTTTTCGAACTATTATTGGTGTGGGATTGAAGAGGTTAAATATATTGCACAACTACTTTGTATGAATTTGGGATGTTACAGAAATAAGTTAATCGGAAACGGAATAGGGGTTTTTAAAATTTTTTTAAAAACCAGCCAATATCGGATGTGGGAGGAATGCGCCTGAAACTGAAAATACACATGCTGGAAGGGTCATTTCATATTAACACTCCAATAGTCTCGCGTTCTCCAATAGTAGAACGTTTATGCATATTATTGAATAATATCGTATAGTCATGTTTATGATCCAACTACAACAGGTCGTAGCAGCTCGACAAACATACAAACAAAAATTTTCCATGTATTTTGTTTTAGTAATTTGTGGGATTGAATAGGTTAAATATATTGCACAACTACTTTGTATGAATTTGGGATGTTACAGAAATAAGCTAATCGGAAACGGAATAGGGGTTTTTAAAATTTTTTTAAAAACCAGCCAATATCGGATGTGGGAGGAATGCGCCTGAAACTGAAAATACACATGCTGGAAGGGTCATTTCATATTAACACTCCAATAGTCTCGCGTTCTACAATAGTAGAACGTTTATGCATATTATTGAATAATATCGTATAGTCATGTTCATGATCCAACTACAACAGGTTGTAGCAGCTCGACAAACATACAAACAAAAATTTTCCATGTATTTTGTTTTAGTAATTTGTGGGATTGAAGAGGTTAAATATATTGCACAAATACTTTGTATGAATTTGGGATGTTACAGAAATAAGTTAATCGGAAACGGAATAGGGGTTTTTAAAATTTTTTTAAAAACCAGCCAATATCGGATGTGGGAGGAATGCGCCTGAAACTGAAAATACACATGCTGGAAGGGTCATTTCATATTAACACTCCAATAGTCTCGCGTTCTACAATAGTAGAACGTTTATGCATATTATTGAATAATATCGTATAGTCATGTTCATGATCCAACTACAACAGGTCGTAGCAGCTCGACAAACATACAAACAAAAATTTTCCATGTATTTTGTTTTAGTAATTTGTGAGTTTAACGTCAAAATCGTACGATGAGTGTAATGTCAAAATTCGAGCCAAAAGTAAAAATCAGCTGCTCTATTAACACGACCTGTATTATTGGATCATGGTCATGTTCACTCACGTCTGATTTTTGGTTCCTAGTATGTTCAAAATGAATATGATTTGTTTGATTTAGTTTTATTATAAAGATTTTTTTAATATTACCCTAAACAAATAGCACAGAAGTGTTGATATGCAAAAAAGCCCTTCTGTATCTAAAGTGTTCTATGAACACGCCTAAAATATTCCACTTTGCTTGGGTTGACATATAAAATATATGTACCAAAAAATGTATAAAAGGAATAAAGTAAAAATGGCACATTAGAGGAATAAAGTAAAAATGGCACATTAGAGGAATAAAGTAAAAATGGCACATTAGAGGAAAAATGTATCGTGACGCTACAGGGCATCATAGCTTAGTTGTTAGAGTACTCTAACAGCGGCTTTGGTGCAGGCACTTGGGTTCATATCCCAGTGTCCGAGAAGGGGTCTGTTGAGAAATAGGTGACTTCAAAACATGTCATCCCATACCATCGCTGTGCATATCGTTGTAATTGTTCCTTTAATATCAATTAAACTCAAAATATTTTTCAATTCATAAAGATTTATTTTGCAAAAATTATTTTAAAAATGTTCTACATATGTAGAGCGCGCGACTACTAACGTCTCAAATAGTGGCGCGCCTATTGGAGTGTTAATAATAATTGTTGACAGTTGAAAACCCCCACCTGCAGCCGAAAGTACTTGGATTCATTCAAACAAAGCACTGTTAAAACAACAAAGTTATATCTTTGCATTGCAAATTATATAAAAGGTACTATGGTCAGTTATCTTTTCTATAGTACTTTTGGAGAAGCAATTTTACAATACTAATGGAATTGTATTCACATCTCTAGCATGAATGTGTTCAAATGCATCTGTATTCAGTTCCGCAAAATTATTGCAATTTCATTTCACATTCCATTGTCAATGATCTTCGCTAAATGTTAATTGGCTTGCAATACCCTGCAAAAAAATGCGGGACTGCTTTTTAAAGAGAGTGATCCGGGTCCAATACCTGTCGTCTACAGTGCGATACAATTGATCGCAACTATTCCGTTATATGTAGGCATAGTTGGGATAGGTCGATTTTTAATTTATGTAGTCTATTTTTAGGTGTTGAAAGTAAACTTCTTCGACCGTACCCGAAGGGGAATATATAAAGGTAACAAAAGTAAATACAAGAGCTAATGACCAAAATAATTTACAACGATGGGTTTGTTCATTTACTTTTCCAGCAAATACTTTAAAAAAGTGTTACTGTGAAATGAAGACTAATTTCCTTAGAAGTGAAAAATTTTACATAAAAGTAAAGAACAAAAATTGGTGAGCAAAAAAAACCATGGACATATGTACACACATAGGTATTTCAAAAACAACCACTTTTTTTTTGCTAAGGACACAACTTGTTCTTTGGGTACTGCGCTACGTTGTCTACCTATTGGAGCGGCTTTCTGCCTTCAGACGCGTACTCCACTTTACCAACCAGGAAACATAAGGCTTGACATGATTAGAGCGGAATCAATCTTATGTTCGATTTAGAATCTAATTTGCTGTATATACCTTCCGGATAACAAATGATAGGTAATACGTATTAATTGTATTGCAAGACGTATTCCCATTTCAAGCTGGGTGAAGGTCGCAGACATTCAGAAATTGCGACTACTATGATTACAAATTGACTTTGGTCTAACCTTATTGAAATTTCTAGTTTTCTAACATTTTCGTTAAAGGTGAATGATGATAATGCTGTAAGCGATGTGCCGTCTAGAAGTCAAGAACAACGGTGGGGGCGGATCAATCTTCGCTCGATAATCTCGCTCTCGATCTTATTTGACAAAACAGATTTAAAAGAAACAAAAACACAGACGGAAGTTCCGCACACATCGTAATATCCTTAGTACATGCATAGATACATATTTATATATATATGTATGTGCTTTGTGCTTGAAGTGGCATAGGTACTTGAATACAAGAGAACTAAAATAACATAAACCATTTGCGATTAGACGCAGACCTCAAAGATGACGTAGACGTAGACAACTGGAATTGGACTCGCGCAGACGCATTTCCGAGTTGCAGAACTCTGGTAATAAAATCTTCAAAGTACAATGCAGCAAAACATTTTTTCTACAGAAAAGTTAACATGCTATATTACCAGAGAACTTGTACATATATAAACATTCTCTGATATTACTCTGTGCACAAGCAGTTAATCAGAATACGTTACATCATCCATTTTCTGTATATATTTCACAATATTCGCTGTATGCCGTATAGATATTTGTGATTGAGCTGTTGAAAGGTGACGTTCTAGCCTAATAAGATTCGTAAACCCTTAATAATAGGAACTGATGGCCGATGATATCGAGTTATTCAATCGAAGCATAATAGTTTAAATTGCAATGTACTTTCACTTTGAAACATTTCTTGCATATGTATGCAATATTATTCATTCGGTTTTTTTTTTTTTCATAGGTAATTCAGAAACTTAACAAATACTTTTTGTGCAATGTCACCAATGAAACTAAAATGAGCGGGGGTGACTGCTGGGGCACGCGGTTGACACACCGTGGCCAAGGTCAAGTGCACGCATATTGCTGATGCTACAATGCGCGAACGAAGAAATACTCAAAGTTGTTCTATAAAAAATGTAGTAGAGCGCATCCTATTGTATAGTGCGCCTACCCAGCAATCCCAATAGCTAACTCCCTTAATTTCAGTTAATTACATAAATCTCACCAATAATCATGAATGGCGAATCCTTTGCTTTTCTAGACAGCTTACTCCCAGTGTCCTCGTCGCGTTCATCCTTAAAATATGAATCAGAACTCATTTTGGTTTATTAAATTCGCTTTAGCACACTCAGCCAAATCGTTTTCACTGTTGCTGTCTGTCGATTCGATTTTATTATGTATGATTTTTAATAATTTTGCAATTCGTTTTGTTAAAATATTCATCAGTGCGCATTTACAATACCATCTCATGTGGATGGTCGATTAACGATCACTAAAGTAATCGGACATTATACTTCTGTGGCGATTCTTCTCAAGCATGTACCATCGCTAACTCAATAACACTCCAACCACTAGTTAAACACACCAGAGATAGCGATGGCTACGCTTTTTTTCTTTTTCTTTGGTTTTGAGCTTGCGATGCTCGGGGCAGTCCACACACACAACCAGGGTATTGTGGCGATTATTCTCAAGCATGTACCATCCCTAACTCAATAACACTCCCACCACTAGTTAACACACAACTGAGATAACGATGGCTACGCTTATGCATGCAAGCGTGTAACTAGGAAGAGGAAGAGAGATAGCGCGAGTGTTTGCGAATACGATGCAAAGAGGAGATTCCAATAAATAACACCGACCCTTCCAGAACACGAAAAGCGAATAACCAAGAAAGTTCTCGGTGCGTAGGCAAGTACCCTGTTGGACTATATAAGGCGGTGACCAAGCATTGCAGGTTGATCAGTTTATTTTCAAGCGTTCAATAGTGAACTACTGTAAAGTTATCAAACTCTTAAAATTGTTTTGCGGTTATTACTAGTAAATAAAACTAGCTATTACTTACATTATCTGTGCGTGTGTTTATTCGACTTTATAGTGATCGAACCCAGGATTGATAATCAAGGAATCATCGAATTCGTCACAATTGGTGTCAGAAGCGGTATTGTTGAATAAATACCAGTGAATTTAAGGATAACAAGGACATGGCGAAGCTGAATGAATTAAAGATTCAGCAACTCAAAAATGAGTTGGAACAGCGCGGACTAAACACTACAGGCAATAAATCAGAGTTACAGTCACGATTGCGGGAGGCTATGGAAGCAGAAGGAATCAACGTTGATGATTATGGTTTTCATCTTGTGGAGGAGGCACCGACAAAAATGGAAGAAAAAAAGGAGTCTCCGAATCCAGTAGCAACCGTGGACACAAACATGATATTGGCTGTATTAACCCAGATGTCGACTAAAATGGAAGAACAGAAAACTTGTATAGTTTCTCAGCTGGAAGAACACATGGCATCTCAGCTTGAAGAACAGGATACACGTATTACATCTCGAATGGCATCTCAGCTCGAGGAACAGAAGACACATATGACATCCCAGATTTCAGCTCAACTAGATGAAACGAAGGCATACATGAGATCTCAAATGGAAGAACAGAAGGCATATATCTCATCGCAGTTGGAAGAACAGGAAGCAAAGGTGTCATCGAAACTAGAAGTGCAAGATGCAAAAATTGCACAATTGCAGGATAAAATCGATGCTGAGGTAGATGCATTGAGAGGTCGTATCCAGGAATTGCAACTAAATCGCACATCTGCTTTAGCGAATACTCCCAAGGTAAAATCACCTTCCTTTGATGGTTCTGTTCCATTCCAGGTATTTAAGCTGCAATTTGAGAAGACGGCTGCGGTGAATAATTGGGGCACTGAAGATAAAGTTGCAGCACTATTCGTGGCATTGAAGGGACCTGCAGCAGAAATCTTACAGACTATTCCCGAGTCCGAAAGGAACAGTTATGATGCATTAATGGGTGCAGTTGAGAGACGCTATGGTAGCGAACATCGGAAGCAGATATACCAAATAGAGCTACAGAATCGCTTCCAGAAACCTAATGAGACTTTACAGGAATTTGCATCGGATATCGAGAGGTTGGCCCATCTAGCAAATGCGGACGCACCTGTAGAATATACGGAGAGGGTGAAAATCCAGTGTTTCATAAATGGAATACGCGATGTGGAGACGAAGCGGGCCACATATGCAAACCCCAAAAGAACATTCGCTGAAACGGTATCGCATGCTCTGACGCAGGAAACAGCCTCACTTTTGAGTAAACCTACATACAAGGCTCATCGCGTTAAAGTGGACACTCCGGCTTGGGTAGACAAAATTTTGGAAGCGTTGAACGGAGTACAGAAAAAAAGTGATGGTGCCATTAAATGCTTTAAGTGCGGAAAACCAGGTCACATAGCACGTTATTGCGGCACTGGCTCCAGTAATCCTGGCAATTTAAGTGGAAGTAAACGCAAAGCTGGAGAGGATGAGCAAGATGAATGCCCTATAATCTCTGTGTCACAACTCGAACGGAAAGCGAGTAATGTTACTGTTGAAGGCTACGTGGACGGGAAAGAGCGCTTGCTGACTGTGGATACGGGTGCATCACATTCCATCATTCGGAGTGACTTGGTCAGCGGGAAGGTGAGACTATTGCGGAAAGCTAAATTGTGGACAGTAACTGGTGAAAGCAAGCAAGTCCTGGGAGAGGTGACATGTAAGATTGTGATTGGGAATGTAGCTACTTATCACAACTTCTTGGTAGCGAATATTGTCGACGAAGTCATCATTGGCGTTGACTTCTTGGCTGAGAGAGACATTCACATCAACGTAAGGAACAGGGTTATGACTTACAACGGCCAAGAAGTTCCTCTGGTCTTTGGACACAATAGTGGCTATACCACCAAGGGAGTGATCTTGAAGATGAAGCAACAGAAGCCTCGTAAAGCACCGGTAGCTCCTCGACCAAAGGCTTTCATGGACAGGTGCCTCCTGAAGAAGATTCGGCAAGACCAGGAGGAAGATTCAGGTTTGGCACGTGTATTGAAAGGAATAAAGAAAAACAAACAGCCAGGAAGAGGAGAGATGATTAGAGAGAGTCGCATCGCAAAAGCATACTGGACACAATGGAGTAATTTGAAGCTAATATCTGGGTGTTTGCATCGGATATGGGAAAGTGAAGATGGCCGGAATCATCGAGCACTTATTGTTGTTCCCAAGGCAAGAATTCCAGATGTTATCAAAGCGTCGCATAGTTGCCCAGATGGAAGGCACATGGGAATAAAGAAAACGCTGCAAGAGGTAAAGCGGCGGTTCTATTGGATCGGTTGCAAACAAACTGTGAGGAAATGGATTACTAAGTGTGCAGGGTGTGCTGAGGATAAAAGACGAACATCTGGTGGTCATGTTCCGAGGAAGCAACGCAACTTAGTGGATAATGTGAACCAGTGCAATGGGCATGAGAGAACGGAACGGAATCCTGAAGAAACGAGCTGCAGGAATGTTTGCCGGGTACCACTGGGAACGAAAGTGAAGGCACAAATCCATTCGGGATTAAGAACGGACAAAATGGTTGGAATATGTGACACTGCAATACATTGTGGGAATCTCTGCAGGAGAGGATTGATGTCGGAGTTTCAATCACTGGAGGAAATGAGGTTTGGTAAAGCAGTGCCAACCATTGAGCGTCTAGCAGCGTTTGGTTTGGGAAATGTGTCTGATCGGGACGATCAGACTTAGGTGGAGGGCAGTGTGGCGATTATTCTCAAGCATGTACCATCCCTAACTCAATAACATTCCCACCACTAGTTAACACACAACTGAGATAACGATGGCTACGCTTATGCATGCAAGCGTGTAACTAGGAAGAGGAAGAGAGATAGCGCGAGTGTTTGCGAATACGATGCAAAGAGGAGATTCCAATAAATAACACCGACCCTTCCAGAACACGAAAAGCGAATAACCAAGAAAGTTCTCGGTGCGTAGGCAAGTACCCTGTTGGACTATATAAGGCGGTGACCAAGCATTGCAGGTTGATCAGTTTATTTTCAAGCGTTCAATAGTGAACTACTGTAAAGTTATCAAACTCTTAAAATTGTTTTGCGGTTATTACTAGTAAATAAAACTAGCTATTACTTACATTATCTGTGCGTGTGTTTATTCGACTTTATAGTGATCGAACCCAGGATTGATAATCAAGGAATCATCGAATTCGTCACAGTATGAAAAAACAGTATTGTGGTGATTATTCTCAAGCATGTACCATCGCTAACTCAATAACACTCCCACTACTACTTAAACACAGCAGAGATAACGATGGCTACGCTTATGCATGCAAGCGTGTAACTAGGAAGAGGAAGAGAGATGGCGCGAGTGTTTGCGAATACGATGCAAAGAGGAGATGCCAATAACTAACACCGACCCTTCCAGAACATGAGAAGCGAACAACCAAGAAACTTCTAGGTGCGTGGGGTAGCACCCTGTCGGACCATATAAGGCAGTGACCAAGCAAGGCAGGGATCAGTTTATTTCATTGTTTACCCCTACTAGTTTGGCATATCCTTTTGCGAATCGGAGTGGAAGGTAGTGGATGAAGGTACTCCGAGAAAGTGGAATGAAGGAAATCGCGTTCAGTAGCCCGATTCTGTAACTTTTAACCACGCGCCGAGCGTTAAGGTTATCGGCAAATTTTGGCGTTTGTTCCTAACGAAAGTGCGATGCTGTAACTCTCCTTTAACGCCGCTAAACAGCTGACTCTTGATGGTGATAAAATATGGCAATACTTCTTTTTTCGCCGTATTTTGCACTAAATTACATGCAAAAAACTCAAAACTAATTTTTTTACTTTTTCCAAACGCTAAAACACTTGTAAATATATTAACGCGATTGTGAACACCTCGAAAATAATTCGCGACAGCTAACCACACGCTTTTCGTGTGGTTAACATTTAGCAAATAGGACAAAGCGTTAAAAATGGTGTTAAGCGAAGTTAACGCTGACACCTGGCGTTAAAATAGTTACAGAATCGACCTACAGAGCTGTTTCAATGCAAAAATTATAACTTAAAACTTTGATTTAAACTAAAACTCCCGTTCTATAGTTACTGATAAGGTGTTATAACTTCTTTATATTTAATAATTTAGGTGTTTTATGTTATCACGTCCAATATTGCAGTATTTTAATTTGATTGTTTTATTATTGCATGCAACGCACCCTGTGTGGTTTGTGTGTGTGTGCAGATTCGGTGTAAGTTGCGCTACTAGTAGACATATACTATTGTTTATTTTCAAGCGTTGAACAGTGAACTACTGCGAAGTTACCATACTCTTAAATTTGTATTGCGTTTATTACTAGTAAATAAAACTAGCTATTAGTTACAATATCTGTGCGTGTATTTATTTACCTTTATAGTGATCGAACCCAGGACTAATAATCGAAGACTCATCGAATTCGTACCCAATACATTCCACAATCGCATCGGTTCATTAATCGATAAGATTATTACTTTCCTATTGAAATGGATACGCATTACCAAATTTTCGTAAGCAATGGAGCAAAGCCATAAGCATTGTGCAACTCTACAAGTAAGTTATGTTTGTTTCTTTCTCTTTCTAACACACAGGCTTTTAACACTGACGAAAATGCCAAACCAGCTATTGGCACTGACGAAAATGTCAAAAAAAATAACGTGCAGCAACTCCAATCGTAGCAGGGATGTAATTTTCAATAAAAAAATGGGTCGAAATTCCAGTGTAGGGCTTCTGTGTAGGTAAAATTTGTAAACCAATTTAGAATGAAAATATTCAACCAATTCAAATTTAAGAAAAATTTTAACTAAAATTGCCCAAAAATAAATGGATTTTGCGGTTTTGATGCTATTTAACAATTTTTTTAAGATAAAGCAATTTATTTCGGTCTGTTATGACAGTATGCACTTATAAACTGACATTAGTTCGTATTAGGCCCCAAACCCATGATAAAATGCGCGTAAAGTTAGCTTGCCAGGTGTTCAGCAACTCAGTCGCAAGTGCAATGTTCGCTATTTACAGCTCCTTACTTTTGAATACTTCATCGTCTCCTTCATTCTTCAATACAGCAGAGTTTGTCCTTTTTTTTGATAAACTATTTAATATACTTAATAGTCTTGTTTTTGGAGCAACTGGAAACTTCAATCAACCTTTCACCACAGCAGGTAGAATTCCTTGAGCGATTTCTTAATTCTATGAAAGTACATGATAAGGACGGTTTAGTTTCATTAAAGGCTGGCTCCTTAGGGCGGGTTTCACAATACATTTTTAAGGAGAACTTAAGTATACTTTAAGATTTTGCGTTTCACCAACAATTTTTTAGCTGAACTTAAGTTGAAATTAAGTCTCCAACTTTGACGACTTAAGTTATTCTTATCTTTATAAACAGGTTATTATATGTTGCAAAATACAATTTGGAAAATCTGGTTGAGAAAATTTAAACAAATTTATTAAAATATGGACTTCGATTGGAGTAGCGATGAAAACAGTGACTCGGAATATGAAGAGGTGCTAAATATTACTGAATTAAGGAGATCAAAAATAATTCGTGAGCGTCCACAATATTTTGATTTATACAATGAAAAATATTTCCGCGACCACTTTCGAGTTAACAAACAAAATGCTTGGAATGTCCTCAGATTAATTAAAGATTATATAGAACATAAAACTGACAGGTTTGTGTTTACCTTTCTCAAAAATTCCTGAAGGATTATTAATTATCTTATTGTTTTTAGGAATTTTGCTTTATGTCCAGAGAAGATGATTTTATTGACACTATGACTTTATGCAACAGGAGAAATGCTGCAAACTGTTGGCGTCTTGTTTTGGGTCTCCAAGGCAACTGCGCCAAGGGCAATAACATTAACTTCACACCAATTAGCACTTCCTGGGAAAAATTTCATAAAATATCCGAAATGAGCGGATATGATAGAGTGTCAAAAGAATTTTTTTAAATTGGCTAAATTTCCCAGAGTATTTGCAGCTATTGATTGCACACACATACAGATTTTATCTCCTGGTAAATTTGAATAAAAAAAATATTTTAAAAGCGGATAGGATTTATATGAAATACTTTTTTTAGGGACGCAGATGCGGAACTCTTCCGGTATAGGAAAGGATTTTTTTCCATTAACGTTCAAAGGCTTTGCGGACAGTCAGCTTCGCATACAAGATATTATTGCTCGATGGCCGGGTTCAACGCATGATTCAATGGTATTTCGAAACTCAAGAATTCAGTTTCGCCTAGAATCTGGCGAGTTTGAAAACGGACTTGTTGTCGCCGACAGCGGGTACCAAAATACGAATAGGGTTATCACACTACTCTGGCAGGTTGAAACTGGTGAAAACTTATTTAATGAATCTCAAATTCGCACACGAAACTGCGTAGAGCGCTCATATGGAGTCTGGAAGTGCCGTTTTCATGTACTATCAGTTGGATTACGTATGGACATAAAAAAGGTGGAGAGCATTATTGTAGCAACTACTGTGTTGCATAATATTTGCTGTGCCACTCGAGATGTGGTAGCTCCGCAACTATCGGAAGACTAGGGGAGTGCGGTTAATAATGTACTTTCCGTACCTCACAATCGTTCTAGAGATTATCAAAGTTCCAGCAGCTCCACAAGAACGTCTTTGATAAATATCTACTTTGCGAATATGTAAAAAGTTAATTGTTTGCCCACCACAATAAAAGACGTTGTAATATTTTTTTTAGATAATTTAATTTATAGTTCAGTTCAAAAATTACAATGTTACTCAGTCAAAAATATGATTTTCAAATAGAATTACCTTCTGAAAAGTCTTCAGGTACTTTCCTCGTCATAACAAATTTGTATTGATTTCCCTAAAAAATTCCTTTCCTTTTTTGCTATTGTCGTCGCGTCCGTTCTCTTGCACTCAATTATATTTTTATGATTAGCTACAAGAGTGACAAGCAAATCAATTTCACTTGCGGCAGAATTACATCTTACACACTCATTTCAACACAGTATATTATTTACTAAACTTTTAATTTGCAATACAATTTCACGATATTATTGTGACGAGATCGATGATTCCTTGATTATCAATCCTGGGTTCGATCACTATAAAGTCGAATAAACACACGCACAGATAATGTAACTAATAGCTAGTTTTATTTACTAGTAATAAACGCAATACAATACTTTGAGTATTCGCGAGAAAGGTTCTTCGAAAGATTTGTGGACCTCTACGCGTTGGCGACGGCGAGTACCGAAGAAGATTTAATGATGAGCTGTATGAACTTTACGCAGACGCCGACATAGTTCAGCGAATTAAAACACAGCGGCTTCGCTGGCTAGGCCACGTAGTGCGAATGAGCGAATATGCTCCAGCCCAGAAGGTATTCTTATCGGCACCCGCCGGTGGAAGCAGAGGAAGAGGGAGACCACCACTCCGATGGAAGGACCAAGTGGAGACCGATTTGCGATCCCGCGGTGTTTCCAATTGGCGCCAGTTGGCGCAACGAAGAAACGACTGGCGAGCTATGTTGGACGGTCAAAATCGCCCAGGCGGTTAGATGACCATTTAAAGAAGAAACGCAATACAAATTTAAGAGGTTGGTAACTTCGCAGTAGTTCACTATTGAACGCTTGAAAATAAACTGATCAACCTGCCTTACTTGGTCACCGCCTTATATAGTCCAACAGGGTGCTTGCCTATGCACCGAGAACTTTCTTGGTTGTTCGCTTTTCGTGTTCTGGAAGGGTCGGTGTTAGTTATTGGCATCTCCTCTTTGCATCGTATTCGCAAACACTCGCGCCATCTCTCTTCCTCTTCCTAGTTACACGCTTGCATGCATAAGCGTAGCCATCGTTATCTCTGCTGTGTTTAACTAGTGGTGGGAGTGTTATTGAGTTAGGGATGGTACATGCTTGAGAATAATCGCCACATTATGTTTTTTGTACAAGGACTGCTGTCAAAATATGTAAACAAAACATTTCGTTGCAGTGTTACCGTATTTCACCATTAAATATTTTCCAAACTTAAGTATGCATTGTAAAACGTAAACTTGAGTAAAAACTTAAGTTATGCTTTGCTAAGATTTTTCCTAGCTAAAACTTAAGTTAAACTTAAGTATAGATTGTGAAACCGGGCTTTAATATTAATAGTTTGCGACATTTGTGGCGATTCTAGTCAGGCAAGAGATTCAATCATTTAATGACCCGAAAATTACACCAGGATAAAATAGAAAACTTTTTTGGACATATTCGAATATCTTTTGATTCTACAACGTTTCATATACCTCTTCAGACAAGCCTGGAGCATAGGGTACATTAGATGTGTCGATAAAAGCAATTGCGAAATGTTGCCTGATGGTTTGGGGGAATCAATTTCGACCAGCACTCTTCAGGAAGCCTGTAGTGATGATTTGGTCAGGGACACCTTGCTGGCAAAAATTTCAAGGTCTACCTAGACCTACATTAAGGTCTGTTCAGAATGTTTATATTGATATATCTGCTGATATATATGAAAGCATCGCAGTGCCTTCGTATATTTTTGTGGTTATTCATATTTTAAATATTTTAAAGTGCATAATTGCTTAATGCCTTTGCCCAGATTTAATGGTGGTGTTAGTGAAAATGACTCCCTCTTTACAATCGAGGGTAATTCTATACGACAGCACGTAACTGCTAATATAGGTCCAAAAATATCGGGAAAGGTATCAAACGACGGGTTTTAACCTTCGTATCAATAATCCGAAAGCGAATCGATATTTTATGTATGTTCAGAGATATTTGCAATCAAATTTGAAAATTTTCTGTCATTTTCATGTGGTTGTTGTAATCACTGATTAGGGTGGACCGAAAAGTGCAAAAAGTGTGTTCTGCGCAGAAATACTGTGGACCGCGTAGCCGGTGTTAGACCGGCTAAGGGTTATTTTTTTGAAGTGCGGCCGAAGGCCGCCTACGCAGAAAGGTATTGTGCACATAAATACCTTGGATCAAGCCCCCTATTTGGGATCGGACCTAGGCAATTTTTGGGTTTTTTGCTAATAACTTTTCACTGAAACAAATTATTTAATTTCCGCTTTCGGATTATTGATACAGAGATCAAAACCCGTCGTTTGATACCTTTCCCGATATTTTTGGACCTATATTAGCAGTTACGTGCTGTCGTATAGAATTACCCAATCGAGAAACAGTTCAGCAACTGCGAACTCGTGAAGCCGCCTTCTGAATTTATTGACTTTATTTCAAATATAGAAAAATTTTTTTAGGATAATTTCGATTCCACTTGCCATAGAGTTTGTTTTTCCCAAATACTCTTCCAGAAAATAGTGGACGTAGCCTTACTTTTTTGCGAAAACTGCAAGCAAGACGTCAGTATTTCGAAATATTTATGAATAAAATGAAGGAAATAAAACTTACTGCTGGCCATTTTATTGTAAAAAAGAGAAATGACAAGTCATCACGGCTGCTTTGTTGCGTATCACATAAATTTTTCTGATGATTTACAAAATTCCATAAAATTATCAAAAACCTATTGAAACTTTTGCTTAAACTATTCTATGTAGTATCAATAACATACTACAAAAACCAGTTTTTACCTTATAATTTCTTTTATTTATCTAGTTTTCTTTATCAGCTCGTACTTTTTTTTAATAAGTAAGACTCTTCGCTGAATCGGCTCTGAATTGAGTGATCCCCATCAGCTGTGAACAGCTGTGAATCGAACAGCTGATTGGTAACTTACTTGTAGACCTGTACAATGGCCATAGGAAAAGAAACTACTATTCCTAGCTACGTTTAGAGTTGGGCATTTTTGTCCTCTTCGAGGATTCTGCTCTTCTGTTCTTTTTCTAATGAACGAACAAATCGTTCTTTTTGTTCACTAGTTCTTTTTTTGTTGTAGGTAAGCTTGCTCACTGCTGCCCATGTTGCATTGCGTGTTCTTCATTTGTTCCTTTTTTTTTAATGCATTCTTGTTCACCGCTGCTGGTGTTTACGAGCAATGTGATTAATTAAGATCATATGGGGCTATGTATGAAATGGCGAGAACATGCAACTAATAAAATAATCAAAAAGGTAGAAGTTGAACAAAAACTATCGATAGAATTAAAAGAGCAAAAAGAACAAAAATCAAAGAATAAGTTCACTTATTCAGCTTAAAAACCCGGTCAATTGAACAAGTTCAGAATAGAACGACCCAACTCTAGCTACGTTATGTTTTCTAGTCATGCACATCTAAAAAAGCGCACGCCCGACGGAGGTATACCACGGCCAGATTACATTGAGCATTTAGTGGAAGAGTACCACACCAGCACCAACATAGGTGAGTAAAAGTATGACGCATTAACACCAGCGTGACCAGGAAAACGCCCAGGAGTTCAAGAAATACTGCAAAACTATTATATAAATTATATATAACACGTGCAAAGCGAATTGTGCTGTTTCTCTCTCTCTATCTCTATGGCGCGATATACAACAGGTATATCATCATAAACCTCCTAAGAGATTTTTGCGCCAAGCTTCTCTTCCAATTTGTGGTGTGCCGATTTGAATTTTTCCCTACAAATTGGTGGGACCTACAGTTTTTTGCCGACTCCGAACGGCATCTACAAAGGAGACGGATTTTTGCTGAGAAGCCTGTCATGGCAGAAATACACTCGGAGAGTTTGCCAAACCACTGCCGAGGGGCGACCCCGTTTTGAAAAACTTTTTTCAAATCACTTTTGATGTTACCTGTACCTGTGCTGTTTACGTTAAGGAATAATTATTAAAATTTTGTCTATGTATCTGCATGTAAATTTACAGAAGCACAAGAACAAGTAACAGCAAATTTATCGAACTTTGCCTATGACCCAATCAATTGGAAATATTTGAAAGAAGCGGATGCCTTGGAAGTATTTGCAGAATGTGCTAAAAGTCCAAATGAACGATTACAGCTGCATGGAATCGCTGCATTATGCAATATATGTTTGGGTAAACAATTTTATATGTCCTTACATAAAATGGAACCATAAATTAATATCCTTTTATCTAAATTTTAAGATTCTGATGCCTACAAATTTATTACCCAAATAAAAGTTTTAACAAAAATACATCAGTTACTGCACAAAGCGGAGGCGGCAGATATACATCTTAACTGCATTGCTCTTCTTTACCAACTACTCAAAGAAAATAATTGCACACAAGAAGCAAAAAACCAAATAGCGGCTCCATACGTTTTAAAACGGATTACACAATTACGAAATGCAAGCCCCGATATACGAGTAAAAAATATTGCTTCATTGTTTTGCGAAGATTTCGGTTCACGCACTGAGGAGGTTGTAGATGTGAAAAATGTTCTTACAACTATTAAATCGATTCAAACAACAAACACCAACAACATGTAGAGAGGTTAAGCTACTCAAACGTTTCAGTCAAACGGAGCTAGATCAGTTTTCACTGCTCACAGGTGATTTCAATCCAATACATGGCGCTGATACACCGATAAGCGAGCGTAAGGTGCATGGAGCTTTCCTTAATGCTGTAGTGGCTGGCATTATTGGTACTCAGTTGCCTGGCGCAGGCACAATAGTGTTAAGTCAAAAGTTTAGCTTTCCAAATGTTTGTCGGGTCGATATGGACACCAATATTTGGGTACGTTTAGTTAGTAAGCGAAAAATCTCCCTTGTTGAGTATGAGTGTTCACAGAATGGAAATATCGTATTTGTAGGCGAAGCCAAGCTTTTAATAAAACGTTTAAATATATAATACAGTAAAAAACATTAAATTTACTTCTTTTGTGCACGTTTGCCTTCTCCCTTCTTGGGTGGAGCCTTACCACGCAAACGTCGTAGCCGCTTCATTTCCTCCTTGAAATCTTCATGTTCATCACGGAAGAGACCATAAGCACGCAAGTTCTTCATGAGTACATGTGTTTCTACATGTCGCGGATACCACTTGTTCAATATCTCTCGCTTTTGGACTGGTTCCTCAGCGAACATACGAACCACCTTCATTGACTTTTCGTTTGTAGGACGCGCCACCTCGCCGAAAATGCGGTTGGATAGATAATTCATACGCCGCGCATAACTTGTACCCAATTTTATTAAATCGTTGTATTTGTATGCCATTTTTTTTAAACTAATATTCGCTCGCCGAGGGAAAATCAATACAGAAACACTAATTGATGTTCGTCGTTATGTTCAAAATCAGCTGTTGCACTAGGAACTAGAGTTGGAAAAAATAAATCGATATGTCGATGTTTTAGTGAAAACAGATTTTGTAGTGTGACGAATTCGATTATTCCTTGATTATCAATCCTGTGTTCGTTCACTATAAAGTCAAATAAACACACGCACAGATATTGTAACTAATAGCTACTTTTATTTACTAGTAATAAACGCAATACAAATGTAAGAGTTTGGCAACTTCGCAGTAGTTCACTGTTCAACGCTTGAAAATAAACTGATCAACCTGCCTTGCTTAGTCACCGCCTTATATAGTCCGACAGAGTGCGGTACTAGTGCAGTTTAAGGGACCCACCTAAAATTATGCCAATAAAGTCGAATGGGGTATCAAAAGACGCGTATTCACGGCTAAATTCAGAATCTGAAGTCGGAGTAAAATTTTGTTTAGCCGTTCAAAAGTTATAAACACTAATTGATCGGAAACACTTTGCTAATACACTTCTTGTGTTACTTTAAGCACAAAAAACTTTCATTTATATATCTACAAGGTGGCGCAAAAGTAAGCTTCCGATATTCAGCAGTGTGTGCTGTTGCACCGTCTTGTTGGAACCACATGTTTTCCAATCCCAATTCATCAAGTTGCGGCAAAAAGAACTCGTTGATCATTGCTCTGTAGCGCTCACCATTCACAGTAACCGTTTGGCCCCGACCGATTATTGGTCAAATAAATAGTCAGCAATATTCCGCGTTCTGGAGCAGTGTAGTGTAACATTGTTTATTAACGTGTATTTCGCATGTGTTTACTACACAAATGACAAAACAGAACTGACTTTAGGGGCCAATCGCAAAATTTTTAGCATTTTCTGATAGGAGGATTACTTTTGCGTAGTAACCGTTTTTCACCGACCGATTATTGGTCAAATAAATAGTCAGCAATATTCCGCGTTCTGGAGCAGTGTAGCGTAACATTGTTTATTAACGTGTATTTCGCATGTGGTTACTACACAAATGTCAAAACAGAACTGACTTTAGGGGCTAATCGCAAAATTTATAGGATTTTCTGATAGGAGGATTACTTTTGCGCCACCCTGTACTATCACTATTTTACACAGTGAAACCGGACTGAAGCTAAACCGACAAGAAAACTTAATAATTTTAGCGTATTTAAGACAAAAAATATAGATATATACTGCCAATCCACATTAGGTGTGCGGTTCCCCTGTAGGCCTATTTTTATCTTTTAATGGTCACCTAGGGTGACATGATATTCAAAATTTTCGCCTGCGCCGCTTTTTAAATAAAACGTTAACATTTCATAATACAGTAGAAAATGGAAATCAAACTCAATTTTTCTATCGTTTTATTTATTCTGAACTTTCGTCTATAGCGCTTTTTAAATAAATGATAATTTACTTTGTTTTATATTTTATTTTTTGGTATTAACAATTCTAGATACTGTTGCTATATTTGTCTTAAAACTAATTGAGGCTTATGATTATATGGATTGTGTAAGCAGCAACTTAAGAAGTTCTTCATAAGTGGTCTAGGTTTGTTTTTCATATATACTGGCACCGCTGTTAAACTTTACTTGTAATGATATGTTGGCAACGCTCAAAATCCCAATGTTTTGACTACAAGTAATTCGCATTTTTTCTAATTCTAATATTAAATACGCTTCAAATAAAAAAATGTTATTGTGCTCTGAAAGCAATGTAAAAAGTGTAGTAACAAAGTGTATCCGTTCAAACCGTATTTTGTTTATAACTTTTGAACGGTTAAAAAAAAATTTTGCTGCGACTTCAGATTCTCAAACTAGGCGTGAATACGCGTATTTTGATACCCTATTCGATTTTTTGGGTCTAAATTTGGGTGGGTCCCGTAAACTGCACTTTTATCCAGGGTGCTTGCCTACGCACCGAGAACTTTCTTGGTTATTCGCTCTTCGTGTTCTCGAAGGATCGGTGTTATTTATTGGCATCTCCTCTTTGCATCGTATTCGCAAACACTCGCGCGATCCCTCTTCCTCTTGCTTGGTACATGCTTGCATGCATAAGCATAGCCATCGTTATCTCTGTTGTGTTTAACTAGTGGTGGGAGTGTTATTGAGTTAGGGATGGTACATGCTTGAGAATAATCGCCACACTGCCCTCCATCTAAGTCTGACACCTTGCCCAAACCAAACGCAGCTAGCCTTTCTAAATGGACCACCTTCATCTTATTCCTTGGTCTTCCCATAGTTTGTATGCGATATACCACATCGTTGATTCGTTTTATGATTTTGTATGGGCCTTCCCAGTTACATTGTAGTTTTGGGGACAAACCTTTCCTACGCTATGGGTTGTATAGCAGCACTAAATCTCCTTCTATAAAACCTTCCGAATTGGTTGCTTTGTCGTACCTGGCCTTTATCTTATCGCTCAAGATCTTAGTCCGTTGTCTCACAAGGTCGTGAATTTCTCTCATTTCTTCTTCCAATACGCTAGTAGATTTCCGAGCATTTACTCCTGCATCAGCGTTTATCCCAAACTTCAAGTCAGCTGGCAATCGAAGATCATTCCCGACCTTTGCTGGAGTCTGATCAGTTGTTTCATGTACTGCAGAGCGATACGCCATTAGGAATAAGGAGATGTGAGTATCCCAATCCTTCTGGAACTTATCTACTCCTTACCTCAGGTGCTCTTCCAAGGTTCTATTGAATCGTTCCACCATGCCATCTGACTGAGGATGTAGTGCAGTTGTTCGAGTTTTCCGAATGCCCAATGTCTTGCACATTTCCTGGAACACAGCTGATTCGAAATTTCTGCCTTGGTCAGAATGTATCTCCATCGGTGCACCAAACCGAGCTACCCAATTATTAGTACACACTTCTGCTGTTGTGTCTGCCTCTAGATTTGGAATAGGGTACACTTCTGGCCATTTGCTGAAATAATCCATAACTACCAGTACATATTTGTTTCCGAGTTTGCTAGTAGGAAATGGACCAGCTACATCCATGGCTATCCTCTCAAATGGTGCACCTGAGTTATACTGTGTCATTTGGCCATGGCTCCTTAATTTCGGTACTTTCGCTTTGATGCATACTTCACAATTGGCAATCCACTCCGCGACCGATTGATGGCAACCAACCCAATAGAATCTTTGCTTGACTTTCTCCAAGGTCTTGGTGACTCCAAGATGACCTCCGCTTGGACCGTTATGTAATTCATTGAGTACATCAGGGATTTTCTTCCTTGGGACGACTATCAGCTTTCGAACGCATTGACCATCCTCACTCTCCCATATTCGATGCAAACAACTGGATTCTAATTGCAAACTATTCCACTGTTCCCAATATGACTTGGCAACAGGACTTTCTGCTGACATCTCCTCTCTTCATGGTCGCTCGTTTCGTTCGATTCCTTGCATCACACGTGTAAGATCTGGATCCTCGTGCTGGCACCTCCTTAATTGATCCATGTTCCATTTGTCCGTAGATGTTATAGTCATGAGCCGTACATCTATAATGTCTTCCTTGGCCTCAGCTTTCGAACAATGCTTGCATTCCAAGTTACATGGTCTTCGTGACATTGCATCAGCATTTCCGTGTGTGCTACCTTTGCGATGCTCTATGGAAAAGTCACAACTTTGCAGTCGCTCTATCCACCGTGCCAATTGACCTTCCGGATTACGGAACTGTAAGAGCCATTTCAACGCTGCATGGTCTGTCCTGACGTGGAATCGCTGCCCATAGAGGTACTTGCGGAAATGCTTAACGCACTCTACCAATGCCAACAGTTCTCTCCGGGTTACACAATAGTTCCTTTCAGGCTTCCCAATTGTTCGGCTATAGTATGCAACTACCTTCTCCTGTCCATCAACAATCTGGGATAAAACACCTCCTATAGCATAACCACTCGCATCTGTATCCAGAATAAAGTTTGAACCTGGAATGGGATATGCTAACATCGGGGCAGTGCATAGTTGTTCCTTCAATGTTTGAAAAGCCACCTCCTGTTCCTTCTTCCATTCAAATGTCCTATTCTTCCTGGTAAGGTCATGGAGACCACTAGCTACGCTGGAAAAATTCGTCACAAATCGGCGATAATACGTGCACAGCCCAAGGAAGCTCCGTAACTCATGCAAATTTCTCGGTCTTGGCCAATCCTTTACGGCTTCGATCTTTTCCTTAGCAGTGCAAATTCCCTCCGTAGTTACCTTGTGACCCAAATAACTTACTTCCTTTTTAAACAAGGAACACTTCTTGGGCCTTAGTTTTAGACCAGCACCAGCTATTCGTTGGAAAACTTCCTCCAAGTTCTTTAGGTGTTCCTCAAAGCTTTTTCCCAGCACGATGATGTCGTCGAGGTACACCAAACATGTTTGCGAGTGCAATCCTTTTAGTATCTGGTCCATGAGTCTCTCAAAAGTAGCTGGAGCATTGCATAGCCCGAAGGGCATTACCGTAAATTGCCAAAGCCCTTCTCCAACGCTGAAGGCCGTCTTCTCTTTATCTTCATCCTTTACCTCCACTTGCCAGTAGCCGCTTTTCAAGTCCAGTGTGGAAAGCCATTTCTTGCCAGATAACGAGTGCAGAGTATCGTCGATTCTTGGCAATGGATAACTGTCCTTCTTCGTTACGTCGTTCAATTTCCGGTAATCCACACAGAACCTAATTTTTCCATCTTCCTTTTTCACTAGTACTACCGGTGAGCTCCACGGACTAGCTGATGGTTCGATCACGGCGCTGTCACTCATTTCCTCTTTAATTTCTCTTACTACTTGGCGTTTGGCCAATGGAATACTACGAGGAGCTTGGCGGATTGGCGTGCATCACCAGTATCAATTTGATGCTTCACAACTTTGGTCCGACCTGGTTTAGAACCATCCTTGTCAAATATGCTCGAGTACTTTGATAGAAGTTCCTTTGCCTTTTTCTGATGATCTTTTTCGAGGCCTGCCGTCCACGACGTGATATCATCTGAAAGATTAATCTTGATGGTAGAATCATTTTCCTGAAGCTGTTCACAATTGATAACTACCTCGACCTCTTGGCATTTTCCCAATGTTGCTCCTTTGGAAAGTTTAATCGGCGATTTGAACTCATTAAGTACTCTTACCGGTACTCGTCCATCTTGTTTTGTCATGGCCAGGGTTTTTCCTACTAATATGTTCGTCCTTGATTTGTTTGCTGCCTCGACAACCCACAACTTGTTTGTCCCATAATCTCCATCAATCTTTGCCCATACGATTGCTTCCGACTTCGGTGGGATTTGTTGGTTCTCCTCCACAAGCACTCGCTTACTAACGTATTTGTTTTCGTAACCAAAATTTAATGGCACATCCATGTTCTGGTAATTCATAATCCTGTTTTGCATGTCGATCTTGATTCCTTGCTCGCTTAAGAAGTCCACACCAACTATGATTTCGTCAACAATATCTGCTACTATAAAACTGTGTAGAACGGCCACGTTCCCAATTGCGATTTCACATGTTACTTCTCCTATGACATTGGTGTCCTCACCAGTGGCCGTACGTAACTTGGCTCCATGCAATGGTCTCACCTCCTTGTTGACTAAATCAGATCGAATTATGGAATGCGATGCGCCTGTATCCACAGTTAGTAAGTGCTCTTTTCCATCCACATATGCAACAACAGTAACATTACTCGCTTTCCTTCCGATCTGTGAGACAGAGATTATTGGGGATTTCAGTTGCGGGAGCCAGTCCACGCCCCTTTCGGCTGGCTCGATTTAGTTTAACGACTGATTTGGTTGAGAGGTTTGCTCATCTCCTTCAGCTTTGCGTTTTCGTCCACCTGAATTGCTGGGGTTACTGGAGCCAGTGCCGCAATAACGTGCTATGTGACCTGGTTTTCCGCACTTAAAGCATTTAATGGCGACATCACTTTTTTTCTGTACTCCGTTCAACGCTTCCAAAATTTTATCTACCCAAGCCGGAGTTTCCACTTCTACTCGATGAGCCTTGTATGCAGGTTTACTCAAAAGCGAGGCTGTTTCCTGCGTCAGAGCATGCGATACCGTTTCAGCGAATGTCCTTTTGGGGTTTGCATATGTAGCCCGCTTCGTCTCTACGTCGCGTATTCCATTTATGAAACACTGGATTTTTACCCTCTCCGTATACTCTACTTGGGCGGCCGCCGTGGTGTGAAGGTAGTGTTGCCGGCCTACCACACCGAAGGTCCATGGTTCGAGCCCTGGTACAGGTAACATCAAAAGTGATTTGAAAAAAGTTTTTCAAAACGGGGTCGCCCCTCGGCAGTGGTTTGGCAAACTCTCCGAGTGTATTTCTGCCATGACTGGCTTCTCAGCAAAAACTCGTCTCCTTTGTAGATGCCGTTCGGAGTCGGCAAAAAACTGTAGGTCCCACCAATTTGTAGGGAAAATTCAAATCGGCACACCACAAATTGGAAGAGAAGCTTGGCGCAAAAACCTCTTAGGAGGTTTATGATGATATACCTGTTGTATATCGCGCCATAGAGAGAGAGTATACTCTACAGGTGCGTCTGCATTTGCTAGATGGGCCAACCTCTCGATGTCCGATGCAAATTCCTGCAAAGTCTCATTAGGTTTCTGGGATCGATTCTGTAGCTCTATTTGGAATATCTGCTTTCGATGTTCGCTACCATAGTGTCTCTCAACCGCACCCATCAATGCATCATAACTGTTCCTTTCGGACTCGGGAATAGTCTGTAAGATTTCTGCTGCAGGTCCCTTCAATGCCACGAATAGTGCTGCAACTTTATCTTCAGTGCACCAATTATTCACCGCAGCCGTCTTCTCTAATTGCAGCTTAAATACCTGGAATGGAACAGAACCATCAAAGGAAGGTGATTTTACCTTGGGAGTATTCGCTAAAGCAGATGGGCGATTTAGTTGCAATTCCTGGATGCGGCCCTTCAAAGCATCCACTTCGGCCTCAATTTTGTCCTGCCGTTCTCTGAATACCTCTTGCACTTCTGTTATTTTCGCATCTTGTGCTTCCAGCCGCGATTATATATAAGTCCTTTGTTCTTGTAGTTAAGCAGAGATTTGTGATGAAACCTGGGTAGAAATTCCCGTCGACATTTCCAAAAAACGAGTCTCTTGGGCTTCAATTTTTGATGACATTCGTGACTCCTGTTCTTCCAGTCGAGATGTAATACGCGTATCTTGTTCTTCCATTTGAGATGCCATGTGTGTCTTCTGTTCTTGCAGCTGTGTTGAAATGCTTGACTACATCTGAGTCAATACAGCCAACAACGCGTTTGTGTCCACACTTGCCACTGTATTCGGAGGCTCCTTTTTCTCTTCCATTTTCGTCGATGCCTCCTCCACAAAATGGAAAACATGGTCATCAACGTTGATTCCTTCCGCTTCCATAGCCTCCCGTAATCTTGACTGTAGCTCGGACTTATTACCTGTAGTGTTTAGTCCGCGTTGTTCCAACTCATTTTTGAGTTGCTGAATCTTCAATTCATTCAACTTACTGGTATTTATTTAACAATACCGCTTCTGACACCAATTGTGACGAATTCGATGATTCCTTGATTATCAATCCTGGGTTCGATCACTATAAAGTCAAATAAACACACTCACAGATAATGTAAGTAATAGCTAGTTTTATTTACTAGTAATAAACGCAATACAAATTTAAGAGGTTGGTAACTTCGCAGTAGTTCACTGTTCAACGCTTGAAAATAAACTGATCAACCTGCCTTGCTTAGTCACCGCCTTATATATTCCGACAGGGTGCTTGCTTATGCACCAAGAACTTTCTTGGTTATTCGCTCTTCGTGTTCTCGAAGGATCGGTGTTATTTATTGGCATCTCCTCTTTGCATCGTATTCGCAAACACTCGCGCGATCCCTCTTCCTCTTGCTTGGTACATGCTTGCATGCATAAGCATAGACATCGTTATCTCAGTTGTGTTTAACTAGTGGTGGGAGTGTTATTGAGTTAGGGATGGTACATGCTTGAGAATAATCGCCACAGTAGCAAGGAGACTACGGGGTCTATCAGCTATTCCGGTGGGAATATTTGTAATAGAGTTTGGAAATGAAATAGTTAATTTTATGAAGCGGCAGAATATTGAAATTGCTGCAATACAGGAGAAAAAGCTCGGTGTCCGATCAGTTCTTCGGACCTGTGGCGACTACAACATCTATCGGCGGGACCGTGCAAGAGGACTTGGGAGTGGACTTGCGTTTATCACTCACCAAACTGTGCAGTATCGTCTGTTTGAGCCTGATGTCTACCCGAGGGACAACACCTTAGAAAGTCACGTATTGTTATCCGGTCCAGCGATATTGATCTTGAGATTATTAATATTTGCATACCCTACTAGACGGACCTAACCACACTCACTAATACATGCAAGCGAAAATTGTAATTTACTAACACACACAAAGACTTCTGTCAAGTTTTTCCTTTTCTTTGGGAACAAGTGCAGAAGACATACATTTGTCAAATTTTAAATTGAAAAATTGGACATTATAGAGAGTTTTGTACCAATTCTAACGGTATCTTTTTTTTGCTACAACGAAAGGGTTGAAGAGATATTCAAGGTCAAAGGTCAAACTATGATTTTTTTAATTCAAAATATCTTCCCAACTAGTGAACGGATTTTTAAAAGTTAAAGATTTAGTATTAGCTTATAAAAATACCTTTCATTTAATGTACTACTTATTAACCCTTTTGGTCCACATGTACTGAAAATGCACAATAACCATATTTTGTATAAATCTTATTAAGTATTTATATTTCTTCAAAAAAATAACCCTAGGCCGATCCAACATCGGCTACGCCCCCCCACAGTACTTCTGCACAGAACGAATTTCCGAATTGGCGGCCTTCGGCCTTAAAAAAATATCCCTGGGTCGATCCAACACCGGCTACGCCATCCACAGTACTTCTTCACACAACACATTTCTGAAGTGGCGGCCTTCGGCCTTAAAAAAATAACCCTGAGCCGATCCAACACCGGGTACGCCATCCACAGCACTTCTGCACAGAACACACTTTTGCGTTGGCGGACTTCGGCGGCGTTTGAAAAAATAATCCTGGGTCGATCCAACACCCGCTACGCCATCCACAGTACTTCTGCACAGAACAGTACTTCTGCACAGAACAGGAAAAAAAGTTTTACTTACCCTTTAATTGTGGAATTGCCCAATTTCTATATAGAAATATGGGTATCAAATTAAAGGTAATGGTATCGTCTACAATATTTTAATATTTAATAATACCGTTATTAAGGCTTTTTTTTATTTATAAACAGTTTTATTTATTTGTATTAAATTTTTTCCATAAAAACATAGTTTTCGTATAAATATTTCACATAAAGATACAAGATATTCACATCAAATGAAAGATATTTTCATTACCTACTTACCGGCAACAACGAGTTTTAAATCCTCACATTAGTTTTGAAAATATTTGGTTTTCAGAAAATGCAAAATTTACCTTTGACATGGAATAACCCCAAAAGTGTTTACTTGCACCAAAAAAAATACTGCTATCGATTCCTGTGTAAATTTTTTTAATTTGCGAATTGTATGTATTCTGCACTTAAGCCGCTCATTTTTGCCGATGTAAACAAACAGGAAAAACATCAAAAATAATAACCATAAAAATTTCCCACCAATGGGAAATTCTGAAAGCTTTTTGTCATAAGAAGGTTGCCATATACTATGCAAAAGTGAACAGCCAGGGAAAAGGATGGATATAGGGTGAAGACAATAGGCGTGTTCCAATCAGGAGTGATCCAGATCCATATAGAAATTTTGCATGTAAATGCAAAGACAACGTTGTGATCTTGATATTTATGTGGATCAATTTCGGATCCGTATAGAAGCTCTGTTCGTTTAGTTTTTTGTAGATTTTTTGACAGCCAACCCTTATTTGCTTGGTAGCACGGACACACATATACAAACACACGTATATACACAAACAACTCACATACAACTGATGCGTATCGTTCCCGTGAGGTCTTGATCGTGATACTGGGGCCGAATTACGACATACGTTCCGTGATCGTAATCCATTTTTTAAGTCACAATAACTTTGGAACTGTCCAACTTTTTAAAGGAATAATAATGCATAATTGAACCGACCGGTACTTCCAGCCAATTCCTCACGTATGCCGTCATTCCGCATTATGGGCTTAGAGCTATTGTGATTTAAAAATTCGCTTTCGATCACGGATCGCTGATTGGAACACAACTAATAGTTGTTGGCTGAGTTCAAGACAATAGCAAACGGCAAAAGAATAAACGGTGTTGCTGTAGATTTCGGTCTATATAAAGGGGGTAGCTGCGGGCTAAAGGAGATAACAGTTGCATACCGGTCAGTAGTAAGCACGTCGAGCGTGCGCAGTGGCGAGAGGATTTAATGGTGTTTTTTTTTAAAGAAATAAAATAAGTTTTCCCTATGCGCGAAAGGTCCAGTTGGGACAACCCGTTTCAAAGTCCAAAAGTTTACGTATTTATAGTCAAGTGGAGTGTTATCGGACAAAAGGCAATAAATATAAGGCGTAATTTTTTTTATTTTGTACTGGGCCAGAGGCTGGAACGCCCTCAAGTGGCGGGCAACAAGAGATTTTCAACCCGATGGGTAATGAGAGGCATCATATCCGTAGATTAACCATCGAAATTCACGTCATTACCTTTATGCATATTAGTCGTCTCTTACGACCGTATGCATACCTCGGGCATATTCTAAACCCCTAACCTGCAGGGGGGTGCACGCATAGTTGTTAATAGTTAGTAGAGCAAATATTGCTTATATCGTTGAAATTTCAAGGAGGAATATCCAAATTTTTATTAGCTATTTGTTTATTTTAGCTTGGTATAGTAATTTCGCTTAAATTCTGTTACCATTGGGCAATTTCACAGTCAGCTTCCTTCGGATTCATGCAAGTTGCGTGGTGTAACAATTGCATGTACTAAATTAGAAGTCGGCCGACTTTGAATCAACATCTTGTGCCACTGAAATTGATTCCACAGTTTACTTATGTAAACAGCTCTTTAAGTTCAAATAATGCTAAATGTATAAAAAAAGAAAATGTATTTTCCAACCCTATTTATAAACCAATAATAACAAGTTCAAATAAATTTTCATACAAAGTTTGCACACAGGTGTAAGTTAAATATATCCAGGACGCAGTCTCTCTAAATTTTCTCTCAGTGGTTTGATTACTACTTGTCATAGTATATGTCTACTAGTAGCGCAACTTTCTCCGAATCTGCACACGCACACAAACCACACAGGATGCGTTGTATGCAGTAATAAAACAATCAAATTTAAATACTACAATATTGAACATGAATACTTGAAACTCCCAAATTATTGAATATAAAGCAGTTATAACACGTTATCAGTTACCATAGAATGTATATTTCAGTTTAAATTAAAGTTTTTAGTTGCAGTTTTTACTTTAAAACAACTCTGAACGCGATTTCCTTCATTACACTCTCTCGGAGTACCTTCATCCACTACCTTCCACTCCGATTCGCAAAAGAAGATGCCAAACTAATACGGGTAAACAATGCTACTTGTGGTAAGTGCTTCCCTACAAGACAGCTGACCTTCACATGAGACGTCATTTGAAAGGAAGCGCTGAAGGGGTAATCAGGGCGTAGAACATATCGGCCATCAGATTTGTAGCAGCAATATAAAAAATTTGATGCATCTATCAACAGCGTCTCGTAGGGTTTATTTTGTTCTGCTTTAGGTGCTCCCGCTGTGTAGATAGAATAAGATTTAAAGAAATAAGAGAAATTAAAAATACATAAGTCGCCTTAAAGCAGCAAACGGGAGTAAAGTCCTGACTTTGAATTTGGTTCAAAAAGGGATTGAAAGTGCCTTGAACTTATAGCGTTCCTGTGGTATGTAGGTTCAGGCCCATCCAAATCAAAATATTGCTGTTGGAAGATTCTGCTTCATTTAGCAGTTAAAAGGATGATTGTGGCATTTTCACTATGATTTATGATTCTTTTACTTTTCAATACGATTTTTATGAAGTTTCCCAACGCTCGATCACGATTTTATTAGTTTTCACCAAGGCGACCGATTCTAACAAGAAAGAAGAAGAAGCAATCAATTGATCTAAAGAAGGCATCTTCTATGAACTCGCCTTGAGGAAACTTGAATATTGCATCAATCAGGCAACATTATACGCTTAGCGAGTAAAGAGCACGTCCTCAAGAGAAATAAATAATTGAAAATAAAAATGTTCAGCTGTGCAGAATTTATTGCAACGGAATTCCTTTTTAATATAGAATATAGTTTATTTTCCTGGTGAAAAACTGAAAAACATGAGTCTATCAAAAACTGCGAAAACTGCCGCTTTCAAAAAACAGTTGTCCTTGAGTTCATTCCTTGAGGGCAAGCCACTTTGTTCTGAAACAAACACCCGCGCTGCTGATCGAAAGGCACCTATAAATAGAGAAGATACCGCGAAAATATCTTCATTAATAAATGAAGATATGGCAAATTCTACTAAAAATGGCAAAAGTGTTGCTTATGCGCCTGTAAGGAATCAAAAATCAGCAAAAATGTTGAATCCCATCTTTCTAGATTCGTCAACGGATGACGATGAAGAGGACAACGACGAGAAACCAAAATATCACAGCACCGACAAAACTGATAGAACAGCAGGAAAAGCATTTGTTCAACGATATACATTTGATGACTGCAGCCAATCACCACTTGCTCCATCGACAAAAACAAAAGCTCAGACAAATAAGGAACTACTTTGGGCAACACAAGATTGTGCAAGCCAAATCAAATATAGTACAACGGACATAAGCATACCCGAAAATATCACTCAAACTCAGAAAACTGATAAATGTAGCGATACAAATTTCGCATCGAATAAGTCTTTAAAAATACCGAGGTTGGACCAAGAATCTCCAAAAGAGCAGGTAATTGATGACCGAAAGACTTACACATTCAAAGAACCCAATTCGCCAGCAGATAGTAAAAGCAGGAACATAATCGAAATATCGTCCAATAAGACTCGAAAAAATGAGGTAGTAGACTTGAAAGCTTCTGGCCAAAATAAATTGGTCAATGGGAAGCAAGAGAAATGCTCGCTATTGTCAAGTTTGGATTCGGCCAAACCAGTGTCTAAACCCCAAATTCGGCAAAAGTCGCCGACCTTGAAAGAAAACCAAAGAAAGTTATCTGTCGAGACGTCATCAGTGATTAAATCTGAAAATCTTCGAAGGAGTCGAGAATCACCTAAAAAGAAATCAATGTTTGATAAAGCCTTGCTACAATCAAAGGAAAAAGAAAATGTTTATAAACCAAAAATAACATTTGATAACCAGTTGTCTGATTACTTAAATACAGTTGAAAAGGATTCAACTTTTCAAAGAAGTACAAAGGATGTAAGTAAAAAAACCTATATGAGTCATATATGGTTGCTTTATTATCTCTTTAAACACATTTTTCAATTCCAGGCCACTGATTTAGAGTTGAAAACTAGCAACTCTTTCTACAAATCAACTTATATGGATATATTGGAGAAATATGCCCAAATTATTGACCAAATACCTGTGAATTTCTATGATAAATTTGAAGGTTTCGATACAAATATTTTTATACGTTTAAAAACTTTGCGAAACAAAATAAAAGCACGTACAAAACTCGTCCAAACGGAATTAGAAAAACGAGCGTTCCGAGCACAACAAATTCCTCTAGAGAATGAATGTGATTTGGATTACGATGCATTGGAGGAGGAAGAAATGCAGATGCATGAAGAAAGCAAAAGGCAACAACAGGTAGAGGCGAGAAGTACGCCACACAGTATTTGTGGTACATCAAACGAAACAGATCAAAGACCTGAAACACCAGACTTATACGATATATTTGGTAGTAGAGTGGATGCGAATAATACTGATGATGATGACTTGCAGCAGAAAGCTTATTTAACGCAGGCTAACAAATTATATGCCGAAGAATTAAAAGATATATCTAGAGAAAAATCAAATCTTAACTCTACTTGCCAACCCGTGGAAGATGAGGAAGATGATTTGGAAGGTTTACTAGCAGATATACACAGCCAAGATGAGCTCCTTCGTGGAAAATCAGCTTACAAAGATTACTCGTATAAGGATTTCGATGATCAAGCTAAACTAAAGAAACATCAGAATATATCTAAAAACGAAGTATCACCTGAAGTGAAAATTTCAACAGAAAAGCTACAACAGTGGTCAACTCAAACCGATGATGATGGCTGGCAAGTTTACGATCCACAAAAATTTGAAATAGCTTCATCGCAGGCAGTTCTACTTGATTCGCCTGTAGCTAAATCATCAGTGCCTAATAAAACTCATATCACACCAACATTCAATATAACAATAAGCGAAGATGAAGATGACATTATGCTCGATCATGCGAATGACGTGCCTACGTACGTAAGCAATAACAATACCTACCCTAGCAGCATGCCGCAAGACTTACGGGGAGAGTTTTTGCCGTTAATACCTCAGCAAACTAATAACAATATGCTGCTGGCAAAAAAATTACATGACGACATACCATCCACAAGTACTGCAAGTAGACTTGTGAGGCTAGCAGAAAAACCCAGTATTGTGTGCAGTCCACCACGGCCAATAAAAGCAGCGGTACAGAAGGTAGCTGGAAACTTCCACGCAGACACACACAACGATGGTATCACAGGGGAATTCGATTCGTGTAATTATTCGCATTCCCAGCAGGTCAGAGAAGCATTAAGGAGTAATTTTGGTTTGAAAAGCTTTCGACCCAATCAATTGCAAGTGATCAATGCTGCCTTACTGGGACATGATTGTTTCGTACTAATGCCTACGGGAGGCGGAAAGTCATTATGCTATCAGCTGCCCGCTTTGCTTACCGAAGGTGTTACACTAGTGATTAGTCCTTTAAAGTCCTTAATTTTGGATCAAGTTAACAAGTTGGAATCACTTGATGTGAGTATTTAAAAATTAATTGATATTGAAAAAATAACTATTTATAAGTACATTACATTAGATATACGCCAAAAGCTTATCGGGCGCTACAGGACTGCAGGAGGTACGCGCAATATTTTGTGATCTAAAAACCAGTCCTCCACGCATTAAGATACTCTATGTAACCCCTGAAAAAATTTCAAGCTCTCCACAATTTCAGGATATGCTTGATGATTTATACGCAAAAAACTATATTAGTCGTTTTATTATCGATGAAGCGCATTGTGTGTCGCAATGGGGACATGATTTTCGTCCAGACTATAAGCGTCTGGGCATACTACGTAAACGTTTTCCTAAAGTGCCAACAATGGCTCTGACCGCTACAGCTACACCACGCGTACGCACTGATATCTTACGTCAGTTGCATTTGGCACATCCCAAATGGTTTTTATCTAGTTTTAATCGTAGCAACTTAAAATATTCCGTAATGCCTAAACGTGGCGTTAGCACTTTAGATGACATAAAAGCTTTCATACGTGGACGTCCATCTAATTGGAGTGGTATTATTTATTGTTTGTCTCGTAAGGAATGTGAAGAGGTGGCTAATAAATTACATGCAGCTGGTATAAAATCACTAGCATATCATGCCGGTTTAACGGATACGATGCGTGAGACCCGTCAAAAGGATTGGTTGGCTGGTAAAGTACGTGTCATATGCGCAACAATCGCTTTTGGAATGGGCATTGATAAACCAGATGTACGTTTTGTATTGCATTATTCGTTGCCCAAATCGATTGAGGGATATTATCAAGAAGCGGGGCGAGCAGGACGTGATGGCGAAATTGCGCATTGCTTGCTCTACTACAATTATTCGGATATGATGCGTATGAAAAAACTGTTGGACTGTAGGATGTATTAAAAATTATCCTTCCTAAAATTCGTATTAACATTTTCTTTCTTTTTAGTGGACAATACGGTAGCTTTGGAAGTAAAGAAAATACATTTAGAGAACTTAAATCGAATCGTTGGATATTGTGAAAATGTTACAGATTGTCGTCGTGCTCAGCAGCTTGACTACTTTGGGGAGCATTTTACAAGCGAACAGTGTCTGGAACAGAGGGATACAGCATGCGATAATTGTCTTAAAAAGCAAAGCTATCAGGTAACAATAAATATACTTCAATGTAAATATTTAATTGAGTAACAGAGCTTTTTTGGCCGGTGGGTTTTTTTTGCAAGGCATATCCACGTTACGCTCACTGATGCCAAATAGGATGGCCATAATCTCCGGCGGGTTGAGGGCTTAGAATATGTCCGAGGTATACATACCAGTCTTAAGAGGCGACTAAAATGCACAAAGGTAATGACGTGCAACTCTATGGTTGATCTACGGATATGATTCCTCTCACCTCTCATTACTCATCACCTTCCTTACGGAAGGAGGGATGGCATGACCTAAAAGGTTGCACTGGTCATACTAAGGCGCTACCACGACAGTCGCGCATATACCGCAAGGGTATACCGGGTTGATATCCGACAAAGGCCTGTCACTTTCGACAACACTCCCCAAAGCCTTCGGGGAGTGTTTTTGTCGTTACAAAACAAACAAACAAAAGGGTGGCCTAGAATTTGATGGGGATGTGTGTATTCTCATAAGATCTTGCCTCATTTGCTTTTAGCTCCCGGAACCTTATATTGAAATTGCTTAACCCATACTTTAGCCTGAATCCATGCCTTCGTTTACTAATATTCACCTCTGATATCATTGCAGGAAATAAATGTGCTTGAACAGTGTCGAAAGGTGGCGCGTGCTATTAAGGACATATGTAATGGACGTTCGCGTTTTACTTTACTTTATATAGGTAATCAATCGAGACATTTTTATATTCACGCATTCTATTAATAAACTGTTATTGTTTTATACGTGGTAGCTGATGTTCTGAAAGGTTCCTTAATTAAACGCATAGTAGATTGTGGTCATGATAAAACACCACATCATGGTGTTTTTAAAGACTGGGATAAAGCGGATGTGCAGCGCTTAATACGGAAAATGGTTTTGGAAGGTTTTCTACGTGAGGATTTAATATTTTCCAATGACATTCCGCAAGCTTACATTTATTTGGGTCCAAAAGTACATACACTTATGCAAGATAGCATAACACTGACGTTTGCACTTTCACGTAAAGATGTTTCCAAACGTACACTGCCTGGCCTCAGCAATGGGGCTGCTTCGCCAAAAGATCCAGTAGCAGCTGGTGCAGCACAATTACGTACCATTTATGAGCGTTGCTATTCGGATCTATTAGATTTGTGTCGTACAATAGCTGCTGCACGTAGTGTAACTATGGCTAGTATCATGAATATACAAGCCCTAAAAGCTATGTCCGAAACACTGCCAGAATCAGAAAGCGATATGTTAAGTATACCGCATGTGACTAAAGCGAATTTCGATAAGTATGGTAGTAAAATGCTGGAAATTACGCGTAATTATGCAGCGGAGAAGTTGTGTTTGTTAATGGATTTGGAAGATGCTCATCAGCAAAAAGCAAGTGGACCCGCAACTGCACAAGCTCGCGCACCATCAGCAGCAAAAAAAACAAACTACGATTCGGATGATGGTGATGAATGTAATTGGTCAGCTGTGGCAGCTTCTCAGGGTAGTACACAAACTAGTGGTGGTTATAAACGTAAGCGTACATGGCGTAGTGGTGGTGCTAAACGCGCTAAAAAGACACCAAGCTGGACGCCGGGCGGTAAGAGTCCTGCTAAGCGTGCTTCAGGGAAAGCGAGCCGCAAAACTTCTTCACCGAGAGCGGCACGCGGAAAAGGGATAAGTAGCAGAGGAGGTAGAGGAGGTGGTGGCAATTCTTGGTTGTGTAAGAAATCAGGTTCCGGTGGTGCTTTTGAATTAATGCCAATGCCAAAATCAAAATAGTATAACGTATTAGCCAGTTGACGTCGAAAACAACTATTACTAGCTACTATAATATACTCATTTGTTTACATTACCTATAAATAATATTCCCGTTTTGATAGAAAAAGTATGTTAGTGTATGTCATTAACATTAAACAAAAAACGTTTTTTAAATAGTTATATATCTGATTACTTTTATTGTGAATCGCTTGAGCTAGAACTAGAGCTGTCTGTTGACATAACTTCGACATCATCTTGAGAGGCTTCCTTATGTGCGCGTGTCTCCAACGCTACTGAATTTCCTGTAGATCCCATTGACATATGCAATTCACCAAGATTATTCCAATTGAATTGATTTTGGAAAGTAGTTGGAACTTCTGCCATACTACGTTGTGCATCTGGTACATTATTTTGATGAGATACACCCCCACCATTTATACTCAAATCAGATTTGCCTAGAAAACCATTACGCATTTCGATATCTGTAGGATATGGTCGACGGACATCTCCAATACACCATGTTAATGGTGCACTCACCGCATTTGCGGCGCTAATGCGGTGTGCATATTTGATGAGTTCCTCTGACGATACGGGACGCTTTTTTGATTGATTTATACTTGCTAATTTTTGCCGCGCTTGAAAAATAGCTGTAGCAAGTATATGCTCGGCTTCTTTTAATGATTTTTGTAGCTTTTGAATTTCGCGATCCTGCACAAAGGTTTAGGTATTCAAATTTATAATCACTACATAATTTATTAGGCAGCGCCTATTTGTACATGACGGTATAGTGTAGTGATTTTTCGACAAGTATGAAACCGTAAATTAATATCCAACCTAGTTATACGGACACATGATATGGTCCGCACAACCAGTGGTCTTAGTTCGCCATAATCGCTTAACTAAATTTTTGGTATATTATTCGTGGTCCGTATAAGTAATGCCGGGTACAGATAGATGTACAAATAGACACAGCCACTTTTTTGGGGGTATTTATATATATATCTTACATGTACTTCTACCCTAGCGCGCAACTCATCCATTTTTTGTTCGATTTTTGCTTGTTCATCAGCAAGTTCCAACATTTTGCGAAACTCGTCATCTTTCGACACCAATAAATCTACTAGCGATGTATGTTCAGCTGTAGATATTTTTTGATGTTTTGGCGCAACGGTGTTTTCAATGAGCTCTCTAGTAAGTTAAAGTTGCTGTAAATTAATCTGTTTATAATGCTTAGAATAAATAAACTTACTTTGCTATTATTTCTATGTCGTCCAATAGCAATAGCAAACGCTCCTTCGTACTCAAATGAAAGGACATGTTTCACAAACGGATATAAGCTTTTGTTTACTTATTTTTATTGTCTAGAACTCATTGTTGTGACTTCTTTTGAAATTAAATTTGTTGCAAAATACTTGCAATGAACAATTGTTTTGATATACAATGAAATAAATCAAATACCTAATAGAGATGTTTGTTTGATCATACGAAATTGTCATAACAACATACGGTGTTCGTTTTAAATGTGTGCAACGAATACAAGGTGTCAAAATCACACAGCAAAAAGAAATGTTCTGTAGTGGACGACAAACGAAAAGCTACACGATGTCGTAATTGAAGGCATCGTTGGTTGGGAGCAGGTCCGTTCGCAAATTTCATTCCAACTGATACTCCTCATGATTCAATAATTTATATGTAACTGTAAACAAAGAATGTAAACAAAAAACAAACATATGATAGTTTGACATAAGGTGTGGATAAGGAAGAAGAAGACGCTATGTCATCAAGGACGACCATATAAATTATTGGATCATGATACTCCTTACAACCTTAGAAAAGGTTCAAATTTTTTGGTGGGCATATGTATTCAAATTGTCATTTACGTTCGTGCATTCACTTGTATGCGGGTGTATTTGAATTTGCCTTATTACTTATAACTGAGCCGCAATGCGGCATTGAGAATGGGAATCGAAGAAGAAAATGCTTTACCCATTGATTTGCAACTGTAGAAACAAAACTTAGACTTTTTGATTGAAAGCAAACTACGAATGATTCCAATTATTGCATCAGTTATCCTGTGTAGCCGAAAAGGATTTGCTCTCAGAGGTTCCAATGATACGGGAAGAATTTCTGAAGACGAACCGTTGATATCTAGCCAAAACTGATGAGCAGTTGAAAAAACACCTGAGTGATTCACCAAAGAATGCTATGTACATAAGCAACCGTGTCCAGAATGAAATAATCAACATTTGTCACCACCTCATCATGAGTTACAACATCGATCGAGTGAACAAATCGAAGGGCTTTTCTTTTCTCGGAGATGACACGCCAGACATTGCAAGAGTAGAACAAAGTTCAATTTGCATTCGCTAATTGGATAAATTCGGCGAAAAGTTCATCATTCAGGAAGATTTTTCGTGTTTTATTCCTATCACCGATTTCACTGGAAAGGGAATAAGAACTGCTTACCTTGATTTCCTAAAATCTTCCGGTATGGATTGCAGGTATTTCTTTGGGCAAGGATATGAGGGTGCGAGAGCAGTTAGCGGAGAGTTCCAAGGGGCTCAAGCTGTTGTCAGAAAAACTTATCCACTCGCGATCTACTCCCATTGTGCTGCTCATAGCTTCAATTTGGCAGTAAGCTCTGCGTGCAATATAACGGGAATCAAAAATTGTCTGGGAGTTCTAGAGAATATCCATTCCTTCTTCATTTATCCGAAACGCCAAAATGCCCTTCAGGATGCGCTAAGTGAAAATGAACATCTATCGGAAACTCGAGTGAACAAATTGAAAAAATTTTTTAAAACCAGATGGGTAGAACAGCATGAGTCCGTTGCAACATATCTCCATTTACAAGCAGCAGTAATTCGCGCTCTTGAAGTGATTTCCACCAACTGGAAAGACCCGAGGAGCTTTCCAACTGCTTTCAGCTATAAAACCGCAAATTTCCAGATCATGCATATTTTGAGGTCGGTGCATTCTCTCACATTGTCTCTGAGTCGAGTACTTCAAAGAGAAAATCAAGATCTGGGAGAGGCTATCAAATTGAAAAAAGTTTAATGGAAAGAAAAGAAAACGCTAAGGGAGAGTTCAGACAAATTTTTAAAACCGTGAGCGAAACTAGCGAGCAATACGAAATTGAATTGCGAAAGCCAAGGACTGCGTCGAACCAGACTCAACGTCCCAACGTACAAACTGATTCAGTTGAAGATTATTTCCGTATAACAATCTACATACCGTACATTGATTCGTTTCTGATACAATTGCAAGATCGATTCTTAAATCACCGCAATATTTTATCAAATTTCGCTTGCCTTTTTCCCAACTAAATGAAAATTTTCGAAGAGTCCTGCGCTCAACTATTCCGATCATACTGATCATTTTTGCACGACGATTCCCGTGACATCTAGGTGAACGAAGTACAACTTTGGCGGAAGCTCATTGGCGGAAAGGAAAGAAAAAATTCACTTGAAGCACTCAATATTTCTAATGAAGATGCGTTTCCAAATGTTAACCAAATGCTTCGCGTTATGGCAGTTTGGCCTGTGACAACAGCGACGAATGAATGATCCTTCTCAACTTTGCGATGATTAAAAACGTATTTGAGATCAACAATGTCTGAAGATCGTCTGAGCGGCTTAGCCTCACTCAATGTACACCGCGATGTCAAAATCGAACAGCAAATAATTTTGAACATTTTTTTTTAATAATTGTAGCTAAATATGATTTTTGACAATAAAATTTCCGTACTAGGAAAATAAATTTGTTATCTTTTTTCATTGATTACGTAACTTGTTTGCGAGTATCTTACTCGAAAGGGAACGGAGGCAATTATTTTAAAACAAAAATAAACAATTGGCCACCATTAGCATTGTTTATTCCTATATACTATGACCATTTTTGTATATGTATTATTGTATATGTTTCTATAGTATCGCCTACTTTTTGTCTGCTGCGAATGAGTACCACTCTGCGTTTAATGGCCTCTGAATGACTACAAATTTACATTCTGCAGGAACTGATAAGGTGTTATAATTAGATTTTTGCATTGAAAACGGTGTTATAATTACTTTATGTTCAATATTTAGGTATTTTTATGTCTTCACTTTCAATATTGCAGTATTTGATTGTTTTAATATTCAATACAACGCACCCTGTGTGGTTTGTGCATCATACTCCTACCAGAGAATCAAGATGCACTCCAACACATACAGACATTTGTTTCATCAGTGAAAACTCAACTGATACTCAGGTCTTGTGTACACGTGCACATATGTATGTTTTGATAAAATTTTACACAAGCGCCATAGGCACAATTCTGATGCCTCACTACAAAAGGCCTGAGTATCAACTGAGTTGTCACTCATAAAACAGCTGTCCGGTAGGGTACTGCATAAAGCCGGGTTTCAACCCACCCTACCGGACAGCTGTTTGGTCAGTGACAGCTCAGCTGATACTCAGGTCCTAGGTAGTGAGACATCAGAATTGTGATAAGATTTCTATGGCGTTGGTGAAAAATCGTATCAAAACATTGGTGTACGTGTGAGCCATTTGCGCTACATCTAAGACCTGAGTATCAGCTGAGTTGACACTGATCAGTCAAATGTCCACATGTGTTGGTGCACATCAGGATTTTCCGGTAGACTAGTTTGCCTCAAAAATGAGAATGAGCTCCAAAACACAAGCTACCCTTAAGGCCATGTCTGCTACAACTTTGGGGGGCGCTTTGCGTGATATTTAATTTTTGACAGCTGAGATAAAATGTACATAGTTCAAAGCTCCATGTCAACGTAGAGACTTCACCAAGTCCTGTCTTTTTACGTATGGTTTATTTTTAATGAAATTCGAAAAATTGTATAACTAAAAGAATCAATCAGGTAACTTTAACCATATTTCCATAAACATAGTACATCGTAACAAATTTTTTTGATACACACTTTACAAATAAACAATGTGCTTACACGCTTCATTGTGACATACCATTCGCGTTTTCTCCTTTTCTAAAAAATTTTAAATGTCAAGCGACAACGCAAAGTTTTATCAGACATCGCCTCTATAGAGTTGAGGCACGGTGAATCCCTTACCCGCGCATTCATAGTATGTGCATGATCCAATAATTTATATGGTCGTCTCAATCGGCCAACAACACGAAATTACCGTTTGACGTCGCTTAATTCTTATGTCAAAATGCACATGTGAGAGGGAACGCGCAAAAACGATTCGCCAATTTTCTAAGCTTTTCACGTATAACACACACATAAATCACGCATTTTCTTAAAATGTTATCACAAAGCACTCGTTAAATATCAATTCACAGCGAATTTTTATTAAAAATAAATAAAACACGAAGCGAACTCAATAGAACTGTAAACACAGAATGTAAACAAAAAACAAAGATATGATAGTTTGACATAAGGTGTGGATGAGGAAGAAGAAGCCGCTATGTCATCTGAGACGACCATATAAATTATTGGATTATGAGTATGTGATGTTTTGCGTTTGTTATTATTCTTAGGCCTTTTCTCAATATCCGCATTACACTAACTGGCAGTTTGTCGGATAACCGAGGAACTTCTGTCAATTAAATTGCCGAATAGTCTTAACTTAACTGTACATTAAGGAAAGGTTCCTTATTTGATGCTGTTGTTGTTGTTGTTGTTGTTGTTAACAGTGCTTCGCCCTGCCCCAGATTGGACAGGGTTACACTGAAATAACAGCCCTTGGCCGGGTGAAAAACCCCGGGTCATTCCGGTGCGATAGAACCGGCTGTTGTGGGAATAGTCTTAACTTAACTGTACATTAAGGAAAGGTTCCTTATTTGATGCTCTTTGCTACCGCTTGGCAAAGGACCAAATTCGTTTTGTTAAAATACAACCTTGCTAAACGTTCTTATCGCCACCTCATGTCATGTACGATAAAAAATTATTTGTCTTTTCGCAATCGTTCTCTTGCATTTCTTTCATTGGTTTTTCTAAATAAATTGCTTGCTCGAGAAATAATTTGTTATTTGAGGTTTAGCATTGCAGGTCTCGTATAGACAGAGCCTTTAATTCTTATATAGTCTTGCATAAAAAGTACACATGGCACCCAAAATGAGAACGTAAGTAGCACTTTCCTCAATTGTGTGAATTGATCTGATGTATGCTTTATAGGCGGGAAATTTTTAAAACTCCTGGCGAAGAATCCGAATCAGACGAACTAGATGAACTTGCTGATGTTGAGGATGGCGAGGATGTGGTCGCGTTCGAGGTACGACTGGAAGAACCATTAGAATCGGAAGATTCAGAAGTTGAGTATGGTATACCTTATGGTAGTGGCACCAACGAACCTGCCGCTGCACAGAACATTTCTGAAGACGATGACTCTGATTTCGATCCAAATGCAGACGAGGACGAAGATAGTTCAGACTTTCAGCCAGACGACACGGATGATTCCATGTCTGACGCTGGTAAAAAAGATGATATAAAAAATGTAAAAGTTTTAAGCACTATAAAACAAGAAAACCGTATGACAAATAGCGCCAGTGTAAGTAACAATGATCCTGGCCCAAGTTCCAGTGGTGCTGGTAAAGGTTCTGGAGAAGAAAATAACGATGGTAGTAATGTGTTGGAACTGAACGAAGAAGATGAGGATGACGAGACTATACGCGCTATTATAGCGGCCATAAAGAAGCCAAGATCCACACCGCCAGAAATTAAATCGGATGATTTTATAACAGATATTTGTTTTCATCCCGAACGTGATATTATAGCACTTGCTACTATTACAGGTGATGTATGTCTTTATGAGTATGCAAACGAAGGCAATACTCTACTTCGCAATATCGAAATACATGCAAAATCTTGCAGAGATGTAGAATTTTCAGAAGATGGTAGCCATTTGCTCACATGTTCGAAAGACAAATCTATTATGGTCACAGATATGGAAACAGAAAAATTAAAGAAGTTCTACGAAAGTGCTCACGATGAGGCAATAAATAAATTACATGTAATCGATGAAAATATTTTCGCTACGGGTGACGATGGTGGCACAGTAAAACTTTGGGATTTACGTACAAAAGATTCGATATTTTCTTTAAAAGAAGTGGAAGATTTCATATCGCAAATGATCACAAATGACCAAAAGAAGTTATTGTTGATCACTAGCGGCGATGGCTATCTAACGACTTTAAATATTGGTGCACGTAAACTTTATGTACAATCCGAACCTTATGAGGAGGAGTTAAATTGCATGGGTACGTTTCGTGGTAATTCCAAATTAGTCGTAGGTACATCAAAAGGTCGACTATATTCATTTAATTGGGGACAATTTGGGTACCATTGTGATATGTATCCAGGTATAAAAACTCCTGTGAGTGAAATGATCCCCATAACAGATCGTATATGTTGCGTGGCAGGCGAAGAAGGCATTATACGAGCATGTCACATTGCACCGTTTCGTAATTTGGGTATTGTTGGCCAACACAATATGCCCATTGAAAGTTTGGATGTAAGTAATTCTGGTGAATTGCTTGCATCATCGTCTCATAATAATGATGTACGCTTTTGGAATGTGAAATATTTTGAAGATTTTGGTGACATAAAATACAATGAAAAACACAACACTTTTCAGGATAAGCGACATAATTTACCCTCCTCCAAATTTACAAATGCTGGAGATTTTTTTGCCGACTTAGCGAAACCCACGAGTGATGACAACGAATGAGATTCGTACACTTAAAGTCAAGATATATGCTTCTATGTACTGATGTATGTATATATGTACGCCTAAGAAATTGTATTGTAAATTTTTTAAGAAAGTCGTGTTTAATAAATTTAAAACATATCGGGATATTTATATTTTCTTTAAATAACAACACAGACGCTATCTCGGCAGTAGGTTCGAAAACGTCCTTTCACAAAACACTTTTAGAATTTATTTTAAAAAGTTATATCTTGGAATTGGGCAAAAATGTTTGAGCGAAAAAGTATTTATATTTAGATATTAAGTTTTCGAAATTGCAACCAATATACATTTACAGACTAAACAAGGAATTACCCAATGTACATCTAGCACAACTTCCATCGTATCACATAATGGACGTGCCGACTAAACAGGACGAAGTGGTGGATTTCGTCTATTTAGAAGCCAGCGTTAACAGAAAAATAGTTCAGCCAGCACTCTTACCAACAAGAGCTAATTGAGACTGAGTTGGTAATTGAGAACAAAGATCACGCTATACATTCCCACAACAACCGGTTCTATTGTACCAGAATGACCCGGGTTTTTTTACCCGACCAAGGGCTGTTATTTCAGTGTAACCCTGTCCAATCTGTCCCGTCCCACCCTTAAATTGTCATCCTCGGAGCAAACCCTGGCAGCTGGGTTGCTCCATTGTCTCTTGTTACGGGCTGAGGTCGAACCCAACCCTGGATCAAGCGATTGGATCTGCTGCGTTTTGCTGGAAGAAAATTTATATTAAACGGCCGCATTCGGTTCAATGCGACAAGTATAAGAGATGGCTACATAAATCTGGATGTTTAGGGTTTAACCCTGCCCTCCACAGACGCCGTACTTTCGAGGCGCCATGCTGTACACGCCTAAGGGCGTCCCGCGGTAGTCGTCGCTCTGGAACTGCCATACCGCCCCTTCCAACTTCAAATAGCCACAATAGTGGGTCTGTCTACACGACTGGCAGCACTGCCGCCATTCCCCCCTCACCCCCTCCCGACTGTCGCTAACGCTGTTGTTGTTGTTAACAGTGCTTCGCCCTGCCCCAGATTGGACAGGGTTACACTGAAATAACAGCCCTTGGCCGGGTGAAAAAACCCGGGTCATTCCGGTGCAATAGAACCGGCTGTTGTGGGAATGGTCGCTAACGCTCACCAGCGTCTCCATCTCGCACGGCCGCTCAACACTCCTATCCCCTCCAGAATAGGCCAGATATGAGCATTGCCGAGCGTCAGTCCCCTCTTTCTCTGCCCCCAATGCCCCTTCCTGCTTCCAGCCTGCCCGTTGGCCAGGACCACCTCCTCCTCGTACCTTTCACTACGTGCACCGTTTGTCGGCAAAGATTATTTACGCCTGCGACATCGGTTAAGTGCAACAATTGCCTTGGCCTGTGTCACACCTTTATGTGCTCTGGGCTCGCAAACGGTAACCTTTGGACGGATACGTTCATATCCCCCTGTTGCAGAACACAGCCGCCTTTCACGCCAGACAACAACGGGCATGGCGCTGTTAACCCTAGACTGCGACATAGTTTAGGCCTTAGCCTACCTCCACCTAGGCAAGCGCATCCGTCCCTAAGGCCCAGCATGTCCCTCGTCTCCCCTCCTACACGCTTGAAAATTTTACAGCTGAACTGTAACGGATTAGCTGGAAAGATCGCGGAGATAACTGACTTTATGAAGTCGCACATCGCCGGAATACAAGAGACAAAACTGAACACAAGATCGGACTTACGAACTTGTGATGGGTATAATGTAGATCGAAAAGACCGTCCCAGCGGTCATGGGGGTGGCCTTGCGTTCATTACACATCTCTCTGACGTCGACCCCAGGGACTCTACCTTAGAATGCCAAGGCATAGTAGTCCCGTCAGGCGACGTCAATCTGCAAATCATTAACATCTACATTCCCCCTGCCACGTGTTGTCCTAAAGATTATCATCCCGCACATCACGATCTCTGGCACTCCAACTTGCCAGCAGACAGCAGAGGACGTCAGGCGACGTCAATCTGCAAATCATTAACATCTACATTCCCCCTGCCACGTGTTGTCCTAAAGATTATCATCCCGCACATCACGATCTCTGGCACTCCAACTTGCCAGCAGACAGCAGAGGACGTCAGGCGACGTCAATCTGCAAATCATTAACATCTACATTCCCCCTGCCACGTGTTGTCCTAAAGATTATCATCCCGCACATCACGATCTCTGGCACTCCAACTTGCCAGCAGACAGCAGAGGAACGCGATTGCAAACCAAATAGACAACTCAGCATTCTGTACAGTCACAGTTCGCCAGACATCTCCATAACGAGCGCGGGCCTAATTATCTTTGTCATCTGGCGACCGATGCTTACATTAGCTTCAGACCACCTACCCATCCTACTCTCCGTTGAACGACCGACCGACTTCATAACGACTGATAAACTAACATACATTAACTTCACCAAAGCGGACTGGGACCGCTTTACGGACTATACAGAGCGCTCCTTCGCTGCCTTACCCACTCCGACAGACGTACGCAAAGGTGGAAGAGAGTTTCCCAAGGTCTTGATTCAGCCTCAGGCCGCTGGAATACCAGAAATTCGTCCAAATTTTCCTGCAGAAGCTGCGGCGATGGCAAGAGAACGTGACCAAGTGAGATTCATCAACCCCGCAGATCCCAGAATCAAAGATCTCAATGCGGAAATTCGTAGGATAGTCAACGAACACAAACTGACCAAGTGGAAACAACACCTTGAGGCATGCAACCTCTCCGGCGAAGTCGGCAAATTATGGTCGACTGTCAAGGCCCTATCCAATCCGACCAAATACAATGACAAATTCGCCATTGTATTTGGCGACAGCGTCAAATCGGACGCCAGGAAATGCGCGAGATTCTTTTGCCGGCTGTTTATAATGCATCCACCTGCGGATAGGACTAAGAGAAGAGTCATCCGACGTGCGCACAAACACTCCACTGCGCCCATTGTCGTCTCAGTCGCAGAGGTCAAGGAAGCCATAATGAAGGCCAAACCGATGACGGAAAATCGTTCCAACCAAATTTAGCTTACTACCCTGTCGGAACACAACAGAATAAATCAGATTCTGACAGACCATTCTGCTCCCTTATTTTATTGCAAATCTGAAATTGGCCGATCACCAGCATGGTTTCCGCAAATCTCACAGCACTACATCCGCTTTGAATGTCATTACAACACAGATAAATTATGGTTTGAATCAACACCCACCAAACCATAGGACGGTTCTCGTGGCACTTGACCTATCAAATGCATTTGATACGGTCAACCACGCCACACTCCTTAGGGACCTGGAAGAGACACCGCTCCCTGCCGACCTTAAAAGGTGGACCGCTAATTACCTCAATGGTCGACAGGCATCAGTCAAATTCAGGAACAAGAAATCTGGGCCACGAAGAATAAAACAAGGAGTGCCGCAAGGTGGTGTTCTCTCTCGCCTTTTGCTTAATTTCTATGTTTCGAGACTACCCCCCCCCCCCTCCCCCCCCACCACAGGGAGTCTCCATTGTTTCCTACGCTGACGACTGCACGATAATGGCCTCGGGAAAGGGTCCCTCCATTGACGAACTCTGTACTAGAATCAACAGTTACCTCGGTGACCTTTCCAGTTTCTTCACCGAGCGAAATCTGACCCTATCTCCAACTCAATCGACGGCGACCCTGTTTACCACATGGAATGCGCAGATGGGGCAAGATTTAAATGTCCACGTAGACGGAGTACCTCTACCTACTGTCAACCACCCCAAAATCTTGGGTGTGACGTTTGACAACGGCCTAACCTTCGCTGGTAATGCAACAGTTCAAAGGTACAGAGCCGCAATAAGATCCTCAAGTCACTGGCCGGCAGTACTTGGGGAAAAGACATAGAAACGTTGCTTGCTACATATAAGGCTATTGGCCGGCCGGTTATTGACTACGCTGCGCCCATATGGTCGCCCAACCTTGCTGACACCAATTGGAGGAAATTGCAAGTATGCCTAAACACCGCCATCAGAACTGCTACGGGGTGGCTGCTTATGTCATCTGAGTCTCACCTCCATCAAGAGGCAAAATTGTTCAATGTTGAAGAGCACGCGGAACTCTTCAGTAGACAGTTCTTCTGGACTGTCATAAATCCAGTCATCCAAATCGACATCTATTGGATGTAGCCCCGCCCCCCAGAGACTTAAGGAGACATCTTCGTACGCACTACGATGAGATCCGACACCACATCTCTCTGCCGTTTGATCTGCGGAACCATAGGCGGGCTTTAAATGACCTCCACACTGAGTCGGTAGACAGATCCCTTAGATCTAGGCCTGTGAATCCTGTTATCAGTACTCAGCCATCTGAATTGGCTGTAGAGGAGCGTGTACTTCCGAGGGAGACTAGAGTCATGCTAGCACAACTTCGTAATAGGTTAAACTCTTACTTATCCAGACTGAACCCAATATACCAAACACATGTCCTGCATGTGGTATGTCCCCTCATGATACCAAACATCTCTTCTCCTGTTCAGTCGAACCTACTCTTCTAACACCTACATCTCTCTGGTCCAACCCTGTGGAAACTGCGCGTTTCCTCGGACTTCCGTTAGAAGAGCCTTATGACAATTTAGACTAATCGAGCCAGGGCAGGGCGTAGCACTGTTAACAACAACAACAACATCACGCTCTATAGGTCTGCCATGAAAAAACATTCGTGTGTTCTGGTTACAACAACAAGGAATTTTAACGATGAGCTGCACAACATTTTCGCAGATATGGGCATGGACGATTTCACCTCCCTTGGTGTTTCCAATTGGCGCCTGTTACCACTGCCGATAAAACACCAATGATTGAAAAAATGACCCTCGCATAGTTGAGGTTGTTATACAGTACCCGGGGGTAAAACCTTTTTTGTATAATTTTTTAATGAAAAACTCTAGGTAAATTCAAAAACTGTCACATTTTTATTCATTTAAAATTCTCTTCACATGAAACATTACACTTTCCCTATTTCTTAATTTATCTTATAAAACTAAATCTTTTTATGTAGTTTGTATTAAACAATTCGCTTTATTTGTAAGTTGGTATTTATATGTAAAAAATCGATACCATTTTTCATCGGACTTAAAAAACTTTGCTGTATTTTAACAGCTCACCAAAAATATCTTTGAGCAATTTCAAGGTTTACGTAAATTGGAAATAATGATACCCGGTAGGCACCTAAATATAAACAATATATACAGGAGCAACGGAAAAATATGTTCTATATATCAAGATAGACCTGTAGCAATGGGTCGGTTATGTAACCATTTAATTCCAAGTTGTAATTATTTATTGATGAGCGTTAAAACATATATACAGCCAAAAATTCGACTACCCATATGCATTTTTACGTACTATCTGCATATAAAGACATATGTATGCCTGCTTCAATTTTATCATATTGAGCCCTAACAATCATTTTAGTGTAACCAACAAAAATAAAATTTTGCAGAAGATTTTTAGTTTGCAAATATATAAAATTTTGAGAAAAATTTTCCTGTTTCAATAATTTTTTCATTAGAGAGATTTCAAGTTTAGTTACTCAGTAAAATCTTGATCGATTTCATTTTTTGAAAGTTACTTTCACACCCTTGCGATTTTTGTGAAAACTTCTGCCTTTATCTATAAAATCTATAAATGGATTTCATTCAAAAGTCTTATCAAACAGCTCACGTATATCTTAAAAAACTTTTCCAAAATATTTTGACCTGATAATACAATAAATTCTCTAATTCCGTTATAAAAAAAAAAAATTGATTGTTTTCGTATGAATGAGGCATTCTTATGTGCGTAAATGTACAAAATTTTGGTATCAATTCAATTAGTAATTTTATCTAAGTTAATTTATGTTGTATAAAATATTGCAGAGCACCCAGTTCAATTAAATTTAATTCATGTATGTAAATGTATATATTAGATTGCACGTGGTGACGCGAAACTCGGAAATTACTATTTTGCTTGAAAAATTTCACAATTCGGTATAAAAACAGGAAAACAATAGAGGAAAAATTTTCATTGGCTATGCCAAAACTTCACATCTGTTGCAAAAAATTATTTTCAACATTTTTCGAAGTTAGATTTCGGAAAGGATGTGTAAGACTTTGTAGTTCAAAATTGTAAGGATACATATAATTTTTAGTGCCATAAATGTAAACCGAACTACAGAAAGTTCAATGTAGTTTAACCCGGACACTTTTACCGACCTATTAACCTATAGCCGATTAATCAAAAAATCAGGTAATAATCATTAACGCCACGATTAATTTCCCGATTATTCACATTTCTGTTAATCATACTTTAATTAGTTTGACAATTCAGAAAATTGAGTAATCACAACCTGATTATTCAGAATATGTTAATGCTTAGACCGTTTCACGTTTCGATTAATGAGAAAAATGGTTAATTCAAAAACCATTTGCTTACTTCATTAACCCCACTAATATTATATACATGGACTAAGGGCCGCTTACATAAAAGCCGGTTAACGCTAACTGGCTGTTAATTTAGCAGCTTAGCGAACGATTTACGTTAGTTAAAGCCCGATTAGCTTTAAACGGTATTAAGTGTCAACTTTATGCTCTATTTAACTTAACTGTAGGTTAAAGTCGCACTGAAGTATGTTTAGAGCTGAGGAGCTATTAGAAGTTTTTAAGCGCTGCTTATTTCTATACTCACGAAGGAAATTTAAATGACAGCCGAAAAAGTTATTTTTCACTTAAATTGTTTCGTGAGAAAACCAAAATGCGGCAAAAGTGTAATGCGTTTGCTTATCTGAATATTTAAATAACTTCTGAACCTGCGGTTGCTGATTTCATTTTGCTAAATACCGCGCTGAGTTTTTATATAAATTTGCTAGGCGGATGTGCCTTTTCCTATATTTAAATTAGTTATGAGAAAAAAACTAGGACATCAAAGGAAATCCCATAAATCAAATACCAATACATCAAACCATTTCATTTTAGTGTTTTTTTTTCAATAAGGTTTTAATCATAATATTTATGGCTTTGTTAATCACATTTACAGATTGTGTTTTTTATATGAATGTTTTACACACATATTTTTAAATTTATTAGCTGCACAAAGTTTATAAAATTAATATAAATTATAACGATACAAATACTTAATTTATGTATATACATATTTAGTAAGTTTTTGACCTTTGAAAGGTAAACAAATGAATTGCACAATTTTGTAGTGTTTGAATGTATGTATATATATATTTAATGGTTACTTGGGTATATAGCTGCTTAGAGAAATAATTGCTCACATTTAACATTGGCAGTATGATCCATGTTAAGCTTGTGTTATATATGTCGACACCAATCGATACGAAGAAAATAAAACGTTTTACCTTACTTATATGCCGAGTTTAAAGAGCCAAGACGTATTTTTATCTTGAAAATCTTTAAACATTAAACTTAAATAACAATGTGAAAAATGTAAAGTTAGGAATGCAAAACTTAAAAAAAAAACAACACAGTAGTTTTTAACAAAATTGAAGCAGGCACAGGCTCACTTTGTGCTATTATGTGTTCTTGCCTAGAAGTGAGTGGAGCCAACACACATTAAACCATGAAAAGTGCCCTACTGAACTGCCATAAAAAGAAAAATACTGTTATTGTCAGTTACTGATATGTTCTTATTCCCAATCCGTAATTTCGAATCGCTGTTAGCAGTGCATTGCTTTAATTTACCAAGTGATAGTTTTGGTTCAAAATAAGACGGAACAAACTAGAATAGAATGTCTAGAGACTTATAGGTTGCAATTGTTCTAGAACCCTCCTAGAAACAGCGACGGATAACATATTTAGCATTTTGAAGAAAAATGTGGCACAAAAAATGTAAGCATATTCAACTATTTAATCTAATTTGGAATTAGTTTGACATTGAAAAATCGATTGGGAAATCTCAATCACTCATCACAATCATGAACACAAATTCAATGCACCTATTCATTTCAACATTATTTTTTGTGTGCTATTTTATCAGTTATCCTGTTTTATTTAACTAAATAGGTACCTCTTATATCCCGCTTTTCATTCCGACTACGGCTCCGATAAACTTAGTAGCGTAACATACCTAATTCGAATATACAGATTTTGTTGTTGGTGTACTTGTATTTGTATATGTATGTACATACTATCTTACCAGAAGCATGAAAGTGCTAAAATTAAAATGTTCAGATATCAAGTTTAAAAGTTTATCGTTTTTGAAAAATTAACTCGAGGTAACTTAGATTGCATAATAGTCTGGTTGACTTGTACGTATGGTCCTCAGGGTTTTTTGCACATTCATTCTCATGGGAAGACGGCAAGGATATGTATTTATGTATAAGAATTATGGGGGAGGAAAATACAAACAAATTTTATCCGAAAATTAACTTTTGGAATATGTACAACTTAAAAAATATGTTTGATGAGCCAATGAAAATTATTCTATACAGTTTATTTTCGAACCCTGTTGCTAACATAAACAACGGTATGCAAAGCTGCTAACTCCATACATTTAATTTATGTTTTAAAGGTTGAGTGTAATTTTCACTGAACTAAGTTTCTCTTTTCGACTGAACTAGTTTTTTTTTGGAAAGAGTTAGCAGCTTTTATCTTTTTTAAGCTACTACAAATCCTATCCCCAATATTCACCAAGCTTCCTCCTTTAGTCTTTTCTACAACATCACGATTCGTGCATACTGTGCGTTTCCATTTTCAAAATTTCTCGGTAGTTTTCTTGATTGCTTCAATGTTATGTTTTATTTCTAAATATTTTTTTTTTAATTTGAATACGTGTTCGCTGCTTACATACTTTACATACTACCAATAAAAACAACTTTGAGTGAATGCTTAGCACCCTTAAAAAATTGCTGCTACCAGAAAAAGGGCTAATATATATCACCGTAACCGAGTAAAGGACGGAAAATTTTGGCAACTTTGTACAGTTAACATGAAAAATTTAGCCCACACTTAACTCGGCTATAGTATTACCCCGTTCTAGATAATACATTTCTTGCACTTTCACCGGCTTTAGAAAGCTTTTGTGCTAACATTACAGCCTATAACCATTACTGCTACCATCACGGCTACCGCCGCCAGCAACACCAACAACGCTTGCACCATTACTGCTACTGCTGCTTACAGCGCTGCCATGTGATGTAGATGCTGACGCTGCTGTTGTTGCCTCTTGTATGGCCTTTTGTTTAGCTCGTCGTGCTTTTTGTCGTGTATGTTCGATTTGAAAATCTTCGACACGTAAATTTAGCCTTTGTATATTATTAATAATGAATTCCTCCTCAAGCACATGCTCAGGTGGTGATCTTAATACCTCTAATGTTTCACAAAGCCCATTACATTGTTTACGAACCTTATGCTGGTTCAATGAAGCACCAATTATTACTAATGCTACTTTGAATATGACACGTATGCCTTCGGCGAGAAAACAATCCCATACGCGCAATAATGTTTCCCATGGTAATGTTCGTGTCATAGCACATAGGAACCAATCGGTCATATAAAGTAATGGTTCGACTTTGTGTTTTTGTAAATGACGATATGCTGGGGGACAAGTTTTTTTGAGTAAACCTTCCAATATTCCAGCATCATTTTGCAGCACCTCGAGTCCACTAATGAAATAGTCTTCTAAATAACTGTAAAATATTAAAAACAAAATAAGTTTTAATAAGTTTTTTTTTTTAATAAGTATCAAAATGATTTTTTGTTCACGGAATAGCATATTTATGTAGATTAAAATTAGTTATATCATACACTTCCTCGAAAAGTGCATTGAAAATAAGTTAAAATAAATATAGAGCTGGCTGTTTTGAAATTAGTAAGGCGGACATTCCCGATAACAGAAGAAAACTAAAGAGTTTGCAAAATGCGTACAAACAGAAACACTATCACGCTTATTTTAATCTATTATACATCCATATGTTAATTGTGAACTTGTATAATGTACTTATGTCGAAACACTTACACATCACAAACACTAACAAACACCCAAAACGCATCTTCGGCTGGTAAGTGCATTAGCAAAAATGCAGCAATCGGCGCTTGAGCCTGACAGAAGCCAACTTTTGGATTATATATAGAATACGCTTTTAGCACATTGAATAACTCGATCTGACCTACTTTATCTTCATCCAGAAACATTTCATGAAAAGGAAACTGTCGATGTTTATCCTTTTTAATTTCTTCAATTACATGAGGATTTCCAGGTTGTTCGAGTAATTCTTTGTAGACGTTCGGGTTTTTCTTTTTTAGCAAATACGCACCAGAGAGATAAAACCAAGCACGTGGACGTACTGATTTTGGAATACCTTTGCGACAACGATCACGAATCTGTAATTAAAATATATGAAAATAAAAGTGATAAATATGATTTATTATGTAAGTACCTTTTTATAGTTTTTCGACATATATAGCGACCAATTATCAATCATGTATAACCATTTCTTTTCTCGTGCAATAATTTGCGCCTTCGAAAGTGGTTCTTTGGGTTTTTCTGTGCGTTGGAAGCCACCATAAAAGCCATTTCGGTCAGGGCAACTGGAAACGGTGGAGCAAAGTGATATTGTATCGACAGAGCGTGGTGATGTAGCCATTTCAGACTGGAAAAAATAACTGATTTTAGAATTTATTAGGTACACCACTATTAAATTAAAGTGGATAAACTAAGGATACTGATTAAAGTAATTGAAAATATATTGAAATACAATAGGACATTTCTTTGAATAAAACTTTAATAAAACTATGTTTAATATAAGACATTGCTAGATCCTTTGTGCTTACAGAGCATCAACCACATATTGCGCTCTAACTGCCTCTCTTTGTTGCTCAGCCACAAAAATTTGATATTTACGACTTGTTTTTTTTTTTTAATTTTTTCAAAAACACTCTATTTCAGAATTTGATTCAAAAACGACCTATCTAAAAATGTTTTGAATTTTCGTTCAGATAGGTCGTTTTTGACACTCATTTTGAGATAGGGCGTTCTTAAACCAAGTTTTTAAATTCTCGGATGTGATATTTATGAGTTCCTAAAAGTAAGAAATCTCTTTCGCGATTATCTCGAAATCATATTTTTCCGAAAACGTCGTTGCTGTGACTTGGATTGCGGAAAGAGTTTTCAACCGACTTCAATTTTTTTTTTCAAATTGTTTGTAATTTATTTGCCCGGTCCTTGAACGACTTCACTTTTTCGTTTAAATTTTCATATCAATGTTATGAAATTTTCAATACATTCCATAAGATAAAAAAGTAGCCTTTTTGAGAAAACCGTCCCCGTTTGCAGGAAAAAATTTGTCTCATTTCAATGAATAATTCAAGGACAGCACAAGTCCCCTTACTAACGAAATTTGTTTGGTTTTATGCTTCCAGTTGAGCTGATGTACTGGAATCGGCATGGCGGAATTAGTTATTATTATTATTGGATCATGACGGCAAGCCTCTTTGAAAAAACCGCGTTTTGCGTAAAATGTCATAACTTTGATAATTATTAGTATTTTTTTATGTTCTTGAGCTGATTTTACAAATTGGACGTTGTGCTACGCAAGACGTATAACAAGTATTCAATAAAAATATGGCTACATACCTCTACAGAAAATCCAAATTTTCCCCATTTTCCCGCACCTCAACATATATAATAATGCATGATTACATTATCAAAATTAACCCTACTTTTTTAAAAATCTAAATTTCTTCCAGTCTACCCGGACTTTGAATCTATTGGTTCCGAATTTTAGCTGCACAGTTTCCTCCAGAATGTTGTTTGTCAGTACAATTCGTCTGTAGAACTAACTCACTTCCCTCAAAAACGAAATCTAGTCATAAAACATGGTGCTTTAAGCTAGCAGTATTACCTTGTCCCAACCCATAACTATCTTTTTAAATTAAAGTCTTATCTTTGTTTTATCGACCTATGTTCTGAATATGTTTTGATTGTAGAATTTTTAAGTTATTATCTGTGTTAATTTTTACAATAGTTTATGCTACATTTCCTTAGTAATTATATAATTTTTTAATCAGATTGATGTACTTCCAAAAGACTTAGTATTACTTGTACGAATAACAATCACAAATAAAAACAAGTAAGGAAAGCGCTGTCTTCATGAACATGAAATGGTATTATTACTTTGGTTCGTTGGTTGTAAGTATGAGAAGAAGAGATAGACCCACCAATAAGTATACCAAAATGATTAGGGCGATGAGCTAAGTCGATTTAGTCATGTCCGTCTGTCTGTTTGAGATATCGATATCAATTTTAGAGATATCTCGATGAAATTTGGTATGGGGCCATTTTGTAATATATTAATCATTTTTCGGAACCAACAAGATCGTACCAATACAACGCATAGCTCCCAAAAAATCGTTTGTTCCGATAAACGGGTTTTGGCCAATAACTCTTGCAATTAATTTGAATTTTGCAGGTTTGGTACATATTATATATGAGTAAGGTGAATGCATAAGAGATTAGGATACATAAACACATATAAATCATTTGTTAAGAGAGGAGAAAACTATTTTTTAATTATAAAAAGCTAGTACGGAATATCAAATTTACCTGAATGGTAGTTATAGTTTTCACACAAAGTCTAATAAGGTTCGTGTTGTTGAAAATTGGCCCTGCATTGCTTCAGAAGAATAGGTTAAAGTTAACTTCGTTTAAAAGAATTGGACTTGAAATATATCCGTTTAATAGTTTGATCATAAATATTACGCCTAGCATTTCCCTACGACTTGCAAGGGTTGGGGGATCGATAAGTTTTAACCGACTAGTATGAGGTGGATGCCGATGACTGCACGATCCTGGCGACTGGACCCTCCGTTGATGAGCTCTGCTCGAGAATTAATTCCTACCTTCCAACCCATTCCAGTTTCTTCGCTGCACGGAACCTGACATTGTCACCGACCAAATCCTCGGCCACCTTATTTACGTCGTGGACAGCGCAGGCGAACATGGAATTAGACGTCTACGTCGACGGCATTAAGCTTCCGACTGTCACACACCCCAAAATCTTAGGGGTCACGTTTGATAAAATGTTCAAATACGGTGCTCATGTAGCCGCGATTGCCACCAAAGTACAAAGCCGTAACAAAATCCTCAAGTCACTAGCTGGCAGTACTTGGGGGAAAGACAAAAAAACGTTACTGGCAACGTACAAAGCAATCGGCCAGCCGGTTCTGAGCTACGCGACGCCGATATGGTCGCCGGGGTTAGCAGACACACATTGGAGGAGGTTGCAGGCCTGCCAAAACACCGCACTCAGAACTGCCACGGGGTGCCTCCTTATGTCTCCTGTGCACCATCTTCATAATGAGGCAAAAATGCTCGATGTAAAAGAGCACTGTGAGATGTTGACTAGACAATTCCTGTTCAACTGCCATAAACCGCAGCACCCGAACAGGAACCTGCTCAACGAAAATCCGCCTCCCAGGAGAATAAGGAGTCACCTCCGTAAGTACTATGACAAGATCCGGCACCACATTTTATCGCCGTTTGATCCAAAGGTGCACAGGCGGGCCCTCAACCTCATCCACACGGAGTCGGTAAACTCCTTTGTCAGGTCTCGTCCAGTGAATGCAGTCCTACAGGCACAAGCCCCACCTGTTGCCGACAAGGAACGCGAACTGCCCAGGGAGACAAGAGTTACGCTGGCTCAACTTCGTTCTGGATACTGTAACAGACTAAACTCTTACCCATCCAGACTGAACCCTGACATGCCACATGTCTGCCCGGCATGCGGCGTGTCTCCCCACGATACTAACCATCTGTTCATCTGCTCAACTGAGCCCACTCTTCTAACACCAATTTCACTTTGGTCCACCCCTGTTGAAGCCGCGAGGTTTCTTGGACTTCCGTTAGAAGAGCCTGATGACAGTGTTGGATGAGGGGTGACATCCTAGGCAGGTTAAGTAGTCGCTACAACAACAACAACAACAGGTGGAAGACAATTCTCATGGCAAAACGTAGGAATTGTTTTGAATTATTCTAGCTTATCTACATTAACTTGATAACCCGGATTCCAGACAATCGAGCCGTACTCTAATAATGATATTACTAAATTAGTAAAGAGAGACTTAGTAACAAAAACTAATACACCCCTAGCCTCAATATGAGAACTGCAAACTAAGTTTGCAGTTCATCGTCACACCCAAGTCGACAAAAACATTTATATGTTCAAGACTGTGGTTGTTAATTGTCTAAGAAGCTGGCTGTAAATACCGACGTGAAAAGTACATGACATTTACATTTAGCTAAATTGAGCAGCATATAGGTATCTTTACACCAAGTAACTAAGTAGTATAAATCCATTTGAAGGAAAGAACGTTCTTCCATCGAAGCATACGACTTAAATAGTTTTACGTCGTCCGCATACATCAAGAGTTTTGAATGTTTTATTGTAGTACAGATATCGTTTATGAAAATCAAAAACAGAACAGGGCCCAGATGACTGCCCTGCGGAACACCAGAGGATACATCAATGGTGTTAGAAACGTAATTTTTAAAAATTAATCTTTGCGTTCTACCAAGATCTTTTACCTTCTATGCTGGATGATGACCTCGCTGAACTCGTGGTACAATTTTTTTTGCTTCTTGGAACGTTTTAGCATACACCTAAGCATTTTGCTTATTAAAAACTTCCTCCACGGTAACCATTTTTTTATTTGTAAAAAGGTTGTTTTCATGGCCGTTTAAAATCTTCTTACATCTTTCTAGTCTTATTTTTTTAAACCGCGGAGTTAAGAGATGGTCAGCGCTCCGAAAAGCCATCATGTGGAGGTCATCACGAATCAGCCGGGACATGGATGGAGGACGGATCCAGCTCTCTGGCCATTACTTTTTGGTTCCTTAAAAGGATTTCGACGAAATCGCTTCGAACGGATTTTATGGCTGCAGTCGTACGAACAACTTAAGTAGTTTCTAAGAATCGATCGATAATACGATAAACGAACATCTTGATGAATATCTGACTCTCACTATTTCCACACTTATGTAAAGCAATTACCGCAAACTGATTTTCTTTGTCACCCCACTCCATCATGATTAGACGAAATTTTAAACCAAACAGATTTAAATATATATTGGCATAAAACATTTAATCAAAATGTGAAATTTAAAGTGTCCAAGTCTATTGCCATAGTATATGTCTACTAGTAGCGCAACTTACTCCGAATCTGCACACACACACAAACCACACAGGGTGCGTTGTATGCAATAATAAAACAAACAAATTTAAATACTGCAATATTGAGCATGAAGACTTGAAACTCCCAAATTATTGAGTATAAAGTAGTTATAACACGGTATCAGTTACTATAGAATGTATATTTCAGTTTAAATTGAAGTTTTTAGTTGCAGTTTTTACTTTAAAACAACTCTGAACGCGATTTCCTTCATTACACTCTCTCGGAGTACATTCATCCACTGCCTTCCACTCCGATTCGAAAAAGAAGATGCCAAACTAGTACGGGTAAACCATAGTATATGTCTACTAGTAGCGCAACTTACTCCGAATCTGCACACACACACAAACCACACAGGGTGCGTTGTATGCAATAATAAAACAAACAAATTTAAATACTGCAATATTGAGCATGAAGACTTGAAACTCCCAAATTATTGAGTATAAAGTAGTTATAACACGGTATCAGTTACTATAGAATGTATATTTCAGTTTAAATTGAAGTTTTTAGTTGCAGTTTTTACTTTAAAACAACTCTGAACGCGATTTCCTTCATTACACTCTCTCGGAGTACATTCATCCACTGCCTTCCACTCCGATTCGAAAAAGAAGATGCCAAACTAGTACGGGTAAACCATAGTATATGTCTACTAGTAGCGCAACTTACTCCGAATCTGCACACACACACAAACCACACAGGGTGCGTTGTATGCAATAATAAAACAAACAAATTTAAATACTGCAATATTGAGCATGAAGACTTGAAACTCCCAAATTATTGAGTATAAAGTAGTTATAACACGGTATCAGTTACTATAGAATGTATATTTCAGTTTAAATTGAAGTTTTTAGTTGCAGTTTTTACTTTAAAACAACTCTGAACGCGATTTCCTTCATTACACTCTCTCGGAGTACATTCATCCACTGCCTTCCACTCCGATTCGAAAAAGAAGATGCCAAACTAGTACGGGTAAACCATAGTATATGTCTACTAGTAGCGCAACTTACTCCGAATCTGCACACACACACAAACCACACAGGGTGCGTTGTATGCAATAATAAAACAAACAAATTTAAATACTGCAATATTGAGCATGAAGACTTGAAACTCCCAAATTATTGAGTATAAAGTAGTTATAACACGGTATCAGTTACTATAGAATGTATATTTCAGTTTAAATTGAAGTTTTTAGTTGCAGTTTTTACTTTAAAACAACTCTGAACGCGATTTCCTTCATTACACTCTCTCGAAGTACATTCATCCACTGCCTTCCACTCCGATTCGCAAAAGAAGATGCCAAACTAGTACGGGTAAACCATGGGGTAAACCATGTCTATTGCTTTGAAAATTTTGTAATAGAACTTAAGGCAATACTAAGTATAGACGGGGGAGATGTAAAAGATCACGAGATAATACAATCGATTTCATCGGAATTTGGCAGCGAATTTGTTGTTGTTGTATTAGCCAAATGTTGCCAGCCTAGTCGTCATTTCCCTTACCTAGCATTGTCATCAAGCTCTTCTAACGGAATTCCAGAAAGATGCCGGATCTCATCATAGTGTTTACGGATGTAACCCTGTCTAACTGGCAGTGAATTTCGATAAAGTCGATAGAGATCACAAAACTCTATTACAATTATCCCCCGGCGGAGGTTCCGCCGTAACAGTAGATAGACCTAGTAAATTTACGACCTCGAAAACGTGTGTCAAAAACTGTATCAAAAATATTTTACACAGTCACCGTAAGTTTACGCATAGAATTTGGTTCAAACGACATGGTAAGCTTACGAGGCAAAAAAGGAAATCTTGCTTATTAATGACAATTGGTTATTAAAATTTTAAATTAAAAAAATTTTTAATTTTCTAAAAATTTCTTTAAAAAAATTGAAGACGAAGTTCTATTTGCTGTTTTTTTTACGTTAAGAAGACAAGAAAGAGAGACAATCCAACCCATAGTTGGTTGGAGGAAGAAACCATTGCGCTGTTACAAGCCATTGCCGACTTTGTGAAGAAAGTAAAAAAACCATTCGAAGTAATATATATGTATATAAATTAAAGTGCCCTAAGCAGCTGCAGGCTTTTAACCAATTCTTCGCTTCGGTGTTTAAAAAGCTCGCCGGGCAGATAGCAATTTCCTGTGCCTTTTTATTTTTGAGCCGCAATATTTTCATTATAGTCAGGTGAAGCGACGCATTTTCTCATCATTCCCCTCGCTATTTTGCAGTGGGTAGAAAATCTCCCTTCATTACTTAAGCACAATCACGGATACCAGACTTCAGTTCTCGTCGCGCTGGAATTCGTCCGATCTCGAAACCTTTTATCATCCACCGGATTTTCTGGTAGAATTTTCGGGCATAACGGGCTCACGTCTTTCGCCCTTTAGTTCCTTTCTCCTAATAAGGCGTATCTTCTCTCTAGGCTTCAAGATAGTGTGCATAGTCTGACAACCGATTTTAACACTCCAATCGGATCATCTGCCCATATTTCTATTGGTTGACAGGCCAGCCGATTTCATAATATCCAAACGGTGTACTTTTGTCATCTTAAAAAAATCAGACTGCGAAGACTTCATGGCGTTTTTCACTTACTTGTACTAACGTACCCGGCAGACGTTGTTCTGACTAAAATTTTACTTGCCTACATTTAATAAATGGTACTCTTTTCCCTCCTACTTGGCTCTTCTTCTACATTTATCCGTGTATCTTCCTTTTTCTATCTGCTTTTGCTTTTCCCCAACCCAACCCCAGACGTGGCACCGCTCACTTTTCCAAAACTATATATAGCCTATACCGTACCCAGCGAACTTCTGAACCTATAGTGAAAATTTCATAGAGATCGACCATAAACTTTTGGACATTAATTAAGCACAAACAAAACACCAAAAATTCGTGCGTGGCACCGCCCACTTTTCCAAAATTATGTAAATCTTCACTAAAGGACACATATATCCAAATATCATTAATCTAGACCAGATATGGTCAGAGTTATAACGGATTGAAATTTTATATAGCCAGGGGGCGTGGCACCGCCCACTTTTACAAAACTATATATAGCCTACGCTTTAACCCATGATCCCAAGAATATACTGTGATAATTTCATAAAAATCGGTTGAGTACTTTGGACGGCTATAAAGGGCACACGTTCATTTTTATTTATATTAGTTAGTTGACGCCAAGGGATCGCAGATCGTTCTCCACTTGGTCTTTCCAAACAAAATTTTTAGGAAATTTACGGTATTTGAACCAGCAACATTCAGAGCAAAGGTCTAGCACATACATATTCATTAAGCTACTAGCCTGTTTTTACCGTAGTTGCCTAACCTGGAGTTTTATCCATCAGTTTTCAACAAACCCTTACTGTACGTTGAATAAAACGTTAATTAAAAATTGTTTCCAAACCTCAATTACAATTGTTTTAAAAGGGATCACTTTGGTTGATTTGACAAATTCCAAAAGTTGCTAAAGTAAGTTGATTTGATTTTCTTTACCTAACCTAACATCCACAAACTAATTAATTAACGAGCGTTAAAAACATCCATTATTACAGGTACCCGTTCGGGAGCAATCGTAACACATGAACCTAACACACGAACCATATACACGCATATTAACAGTACCTGGCACAGTATCCAGACTCTAAATACATAACAACGGATAGACACAGATCAGAACGAAAACATACACTGAAGACGGCGGATCGCCGAAACCGGTTTGTAACAAAATAAAAATTGACAAGGGATGACGAAAAATCGTTCCAATATACATCTTGCTAAAGTAAGTTTATCGTAAGCTTGTAGCAAACGTAGGTATTTTGCTTATTGGGACGTTACCCAAAAAATTTTTATTTTTTGATTTGATAATCAACGAAGAAATATATTTTTGATAATAACCGAAACGAAATATTTTTTGATAATCAGGGCTGCGCAATCCCTGTACACTTGAAGCATTTTTTTGTTTTGTTCTCAAATATAGGCACAGATACAAACTTACGCTTTGAATACAAAAAAAATGTTTAAAGCACCTCCATACGCCCTCATATATAAATACAATTTATATGAAAGTGCCTGAGTTTCTTATGAAAGTGCAAAACAAAAACAATTTGGTATAAAGCTCACTTCCATATGAAATAGAAATTTACACTAACAAATTGACAATGAAAAATAATTAAAATATTGAGGCACTGAGAAAAATGTATATTCAGAATTGAATGTACTCGAATTTAATTGAACAAGAAAGGAAAACATAATTTGGAACAATTTTGATGTATAAAACCATCTTCCAAGTCTTATAAGAAATACAAAAAGGTCTAAAGGAACATAAACTTCGTTCAAAAATCCATTAAAATTAAGCTAAGGTTGGTTCAAAACGGTCCGAAACATAGATGACGCAACCGTAACTAGTGCAGCTGGGTATAAAAATAGACTTGTGGACTCAGAAAAGTCGAAAGATATTAGCAAGGACTATTCCTTGATACACCAAAAAAAATACCAGCTAATTTCAATAGGTAGCGTTGAGATGGAGACAGAATGAAATTTGGTTGGCATTGGAAATTTTGTTACCGAAAATGTGTGGAATCGAGAAGTAACCCTAACTTTTATAGCTGTATGAAATATTTTATCAAAAACTCTGATAGTCCTGAATTTAACTTGCAAATGGTCCTTTTAACAGCTTTAACTGAAATCTTTAGCAGTATAAACTTGTTTGAAATTTAATTTGTTACTGATACTAACTTTACGAGAATCCCCGCACACCCACTTTTGTTATAATTATCGAAATTGTGCTTCTTGAGTTACATAGCTAAAATTACCTGGAATAATCTCCGTAATTAGAAAACAAGTCAATTCCTAATTAGTGGGATCCATTAACTTTATGTAACCTATCACGGCCTGAACTGATCTTGCTTGGAACCGGACTCGTTATTTAAAAAAAAAAAATTTTTTATACTTACTCAATTTCAAAAAGAAAATCTCAGTGTACACAAATTTTTGGGCATATATTGTGATTTACCCTTCCATATAAAATAGGTTGAGCACCACTGTTGATCATTCACAAAATGAAATTTTTCCCTGAAGGAAAGTAACAGTATGAAAAGAACGGAAATTAAGGTGAAGCACGGAACGTTTTTTTAATTAAAATACAATATCAAATAAAATAAAATTAGAAACTGTATTAATAAATGATACAAAAAGGAAATAAAGGAGAGGAAAGGAAAACAAAGAAAGTTATAGGATAGTAAAGTAAACTAAGAAAAGCAAAGACCGTTATAGAAAAGTAAAGTAAACTAAGCGAAATGAAAGGACAAAAAAATTGTACAAATATTTACATGAAATAAAATTGTGTGGTTAAATTTCCACATCTGGGCCAACTCTAGTTAAGATAAATCTGCATAAAGTGGGACACCATAATAAATCACTTTTAGGTACATATATATTGGTCGGTTTCATAAGAACTTTGGCTTATTTACTTGTTTCAAGTAAACTTTGATAAATAATTTATTGGTATACAAAATTGTTGTTTTTGTGTAGTTGTTTCCTCTTTGCAAACATACTCAAAAGTTGCGATTGGCCGATTCGGAACCTAACTGTCCACCCTCTTCGAAAAAAAACTAAAAACGTTTTTTCAGGCTAATGTATATATACATACATTACATATGTAAGTACAAAATATATCATAAGCAATGATATTGGGCCTGCAATTCGAAGAAAGAGGTGTCTTCTTATTCTATTGACATCTTAAAAACCTAAAAGGAAACTTGTAGTTACTTTACTATTGTATGACTCGGAATGTTTTGAATATTAATAACTTTAATTACTGTTACAGAGGTTACATGATTAATGACGGGAGGCGGAAAGAGAGGACACGCAAGCAACGTGTTTGTCCAAAACTTTGTGAAATTCACTTTCAAGTATCTTGGGGACGTACTATTGTGGAAATATTAAATTAGCACAAGAAAATGAATATAAAGTTATTAACGAAAAGTCATAGTAAAGAATTTTTATGTAAAAAACTTGAATGTAAATAATTTAAGTCTGGGCGGCCGATAGGGAATTTTCATGCTTTTAGCATTAGGTTTCTGCAACAAATTAGTATTACCGAGCATTCTCTACCGTCGTCGGGCATGGTTGAGCAGTGCCTAGTATTTGCTAGCATTATACAGCATTGTCTAGCATCATTGAACATTGCATAGTAGTCAAGTATTGTTGAGTATTCTTGAATCTGATCAAATTTACTTTAGATAAAAATTAATGGGGATTTTCTGAATTTTTCCAGTCTTTGCAATTTTAGTATTTATGAACTATCTGTTGAGTTGTGGTTATAAAATTTTGCTCTGATCTATTCTTGTTGTAGTTGTGGTCGTGGCCCAATGGGCTCGATCACTCTAAATTGGCAATGCTCTTCTAACGGAAGTCCGAGGAAACGCGCAGTTTCCACAGGGTTGGGCCAGAGTAATGTAGGTGTTAGAAGAGTAGGTTCGACTGAACAGGAGAAGAGATGTTTGGTATCATGAGGAGACATACCACATGCAGGGCATGTGTTCGGTATGTTGTTGTTGTTGTTGTAACGACAAAAACATTCCCCGAAGGTTTTGGGGGTTGCTGTCGAACTGACAGTCCTTGGCCGGATATGAATCCGGCATGCTCCGGTACTCCCATGCGGTACTGCCCGACTGTCGTGGTAGCGATTTGGTATGACCAGTGGAACCTTCTAGGTCATGTCACTCCTCCTTCCGTAAGGAAGGTGAGATGGGTAATGAGAGGTAAGAGGCATCATTTCCTTAGATCAACCATCGAGTTGCACCATTAGTCGCCTCTTACGACCGGTATGCCTACCTCGGGCATATTCTAAACCCCTAACCCGCAGGGGTTAAATGTTTGGTATGTTAAGGTTCAGTCTCGATAAGTAAGAGTTTAACCTATTACAATATCCAGAGCGAAGTTGTGCTAGCATGACTCTAGTCTCCCTCGGAAGTACACGCTCCTTTTCAGCCAATTCAGGTGGCTGAGTAGTGATAACGGGATTCACAGGCCGAGATCTGAGGGATCTATCTACCGACTCGGTGTGGAGGTCATTTAGAGCCCGCCTATGGTTCCGCAGATCAAACGGCAGAGATGCGGTGCCGGATCTCATCGTAGTGCTTACGAAGATGTCTTCTTATGTCTCTGGGGGGCGGGGCTACATCCAATAGATGTTGTTGTTGTAACGACAAAAACATTCCCCGAAGGTTTTGGGGGTTGCTGTCGAACTGGCAGTCCTTGGCCGGATATGAATCCGGTACGCTCCGGTACTCCCATGCGATACTGCCCGACTGTCGTGGTAGCGATTTGGTATGACCAGTGGAACCTTCTAGGTCATGTCACCCCTCCTTCCGTAACACGTAACAACAACGTCATTACCTTTGTGCATATTAGTCGCCTCTTACGACCGGTATGCCTACCTCGGGCATATTCCAAGCCCCTAACCCGCAGGGGTTTATGACAGTTCAGAAGGAACTGTCTACTCAAGAGTTCCGAGTGCTCTTGAACATTGAGCAATTTTGCCTCTTGATAGACTGGTGAGACTCAAATGACATAATCAGACATCCCGTAGCAGTTCTGATGGCGGTGTTTTGGCAGACTTGCAATTTCCTCCAATTGGTGTCAGCAAGGTTGGGCGACCATATGGGCGCAGCGTAGTCAATAACCGGTCGGCCAATAGCCTTATATATAGCAAGCAATGTTTCTTTGTATTTCCCCTGAGTACTGCCGGCCAGTGACTTGAGGATCTTATTGCGGCTCTGTACCTTTGAAGCTATTGCGGTGGCATGACCAGCGAAGGTGAGGCCGTTGTCAAACGTCTACGTAGACATTTAAATCTTGCCCCATCTGTGCATTCCATGTGGTAAACAGGGTCGCCGTCGATTGAGTTGGAGATAGGGTCAGATTTCGCTCGGTGAAGAAGCTGGAAAGGTCACGGAGGTAACTGTTGATTCTAGTACAGAGCTCGCCAATGTAGGCGCCCTTGCCCGAGGCCATTATCGTGCAGTCGTCAGCGTAGGAAACAATGGAGACTCTCTCTGGTGGGGGAAGTCTCGAAATATAGAAATTAAACAAAAGGGGGGAAAGAACACAACCTTTCGGCACCCCTTGTTTTATTGTTCGTGGCCTAGACTTCTTGTTCCTGAATTTGACTGAAGCCTGTCGACCGTTGAGGTAATTAGCGGTCCACCTTTTAAGGCCGAGAGGGAGCGGTGTCTCTTCCAGGTCTCAAAGGAGTGGGGCGTGGGTGTTGATTCAAACCATGATTTATCTGTGCATTCAAGCGGATGTAGTGCTGTGAGATTTGCGGAAACCATGCTGGTGATCGGCCAATTTCAGGTTTGCAATTAAGGGAGCAGAATGGGATATCGGACGATAAGAATCTCCTTGTTTCGCCAGCTTCCCTGGTTTTAGTAGGGGAACTACAATCGCCTGTTTCCATATCTCAGGTATGACGAAAGTAGTTAGAGAGAAGTTGAAAGGAGCCGCTAAATAACTGTCCCTCGTGGCCTAGGTGTTTAATCATCTTCACGGCGATTCCGTCGGGTCCGATGGATTTTGAGGGTTTGTCCTTCATTATGGCTTCCTCGACTGAGGCGGCAATGGGCGCAGTGGAGGGTTTGGCAAGGACACATCGACCAGAAGGGGCAAACCAAAAAACGTTTGTTGGGCTGTGGAATACACGCACTCCTTGAAGGTTTTCTGTATACCGCTTGCTATGGCAACGCTCACCCATATACACTGCTTGACAAAGAAAATTTTGATTCATGTTTCCAACAAATCAACGCTTCGTGGCCTCAGTGACAGCCTCTCACAAAGGTCATCGTATGCAAGGAATAATACAATAACAACAACTTAACCATGCATGCATGTCAACTCACACGACAACGGCTGGTAATTCTTTACGATCGTACGCAACTGCTAAAACACGCCCAAAAATATCGGGAAAGGTATCAAAAGACGCGTTTTGACCTCGGTATCAATAATCCGAAGGTGGAAAATAAATATTTTGTTTCAGTGAAAAGTTATTACCAAAAAACCAAAACCGATTCCAAAGAGGGGGCCTGATCCATGTCATTTATGTACAGAATACCTTCCTGCGTAGGCGACCTCCGCCTCCCCAGTATTTCTGCGCAGAACACACTTTTGCACGTTTCGGAACACTCAATATGTGTGATTACAACAGCCACATTAAAATTACAGAACATTTTCAAATTTGATGGCAAATACCTCTTGACAATAGTTTCCGCTTTCGGATTATTGATACCGAGGTCGAAACGCGTCTTTTGATACCTTTCCCGATAGTTTTGGACGTGTTTTAGCACTTACGTATGGTAGTATAGAACTACATATTTACTTTTTAAAATTTTTTTTTTAATTGATGGCAACGCAACTTGAGCACACATGTCGATAGGGCACGAGCGCGATGATTTTTCCTATTGGGGCCTAAAGGGTTAAATTGCATCGTCAGCTGCAGGGTATACATTATTGTACACACCCACCTAAATGTTATACGCACCACCTACGTTTATACATACATACCTGCACTGCGACACTGCTGCCTGGTATACAACTTTTTCTTAGATATAGCAAAAGGATTGGTTTTCTTCCAAAATTAGTTCTTTTTGGATGTGTCTACATATATATATATATATATATCACTGCACTAATTTCTCATAGTGGCCATTCCACCCATGCACATCACCGTAAAATGCGACAAAATTTATTGGAAATAAATAGCCACATTTACAATAGGGTGAATCCAAGTCATTCTTCCACTGAAATTTTCTTTTTTCACTATACAAAATACATCACCACTACCCTTGTTTTTCAAGTAACGCACTCACATAATTACCAATATCAGCAATTTTTGGGATTTATTAAAATATTTGCACAATACCAGAGAACGCAAAATATTTTCTATCTTTTCGATTTTTCTTTCCCTTTATTTTGTTGGAATGACAGAATTGACAATTCTTTTCACTATCACAGGGTTGCTAGAATTGTACCATACAGTTAAGCCGAAAAGTTAGCGGCTATCGTAAAACTTCTCATTGTTTTGCATAGTATATTTCTACTAGTAGCACAACTTACTCCGAATCTGCACACACACACAAACCACACAGGGTGTGTTGTATGCTGTAATAAAATAAATATTCGTAGAAAGTTGCTGACATAGATGATAAACTAAGACCACTTTCCTTTCGAGTAAAGTCCTAACAGAAATTTGCATCGCTGAACGAGCGACATCAGACTAAATTTGAGTTGTGCAGGGCGAAGTCTTAACACAACAACAATGATAAAGGCTGTAGTCCAATGGTTCCCACTTATTTCTTTTTAAAATTTTTAGTAATTTATATTAGAAATTCTAATGTACAAAAATGCAGTAAGTTGATTAGAGTTTTTTTGCTCCAACTTGTATATTTTTTATATTTTGTTACTTCAAACTCTACATTCGAATTTTAATTTGGGAAAGTCAGCTGAATATTTCCATTAATTGGATTATAATAAATGTTTTACACGAAGAAATTATTGAATTCAATTTTGCTTTCTTTCGCGTTTGTGTTATCTATCCGCGTTTACATGTGTCAATTTTTGTTGGAAGTGAAAACTTGAAGCGAATTGACGGTACGGATGTATTTGTACTCTATACTTGAATCGTGTAAATCAGCATGTTTTAATGCTTTACTCTGCATCTCCCCCGTTTTCTGGTTTCCTTTTTCTTCCCAGGGACCATTCATTTAACTCTAATTTTTCGTCTTCCTGCATATCTCCGTTGAGTCTTCTGCTTATTCTCCTCAGCTCTGTCTCTTCCGCTTTAACTGTCACCTCTTCCTCTACATAACTTGTCCCCTTCCCAATACCTCATTCCTACATCAATGTAACTTTTAGAATAAGTTCTCCCAAAAAATAAAGATGACGAAGTGATGAAATCAAATTGTTAATCTAAACCATTCTCGAGCTTTTAATACGCACAACAAATTTAAACTAAAGGAGGAATTTACTGCCCTATTTTGGGGCAGCTTATCATCATGACTTCTGACAATTGTTATAGGCCTATTCCACTTGTTCCTATAATTTGCAATAGTCATTGCAGCTGTCATCACTTCGTTTTTAGATAACAAGCAAGCTGAGAATAGCACCAGAAGTCACTGAAGAATTACATATATAAAGATTTCCCAGCAAAAAAAAAAACATTTTTCACTTCGCGAAACTGGCTGTAAATCACCCAAGCAAAATTTAATTTTGCAATCGTTGATTTATTAACTTTCAAGGAAAAAAATTTGTTAACATATCTCGATAGCTAATAAATTCAAAAAATATCTACCCTGGAAAAAAGGATTAGTAGTGAATGGTAAAAAATGTGCATTCTTCTTTAATTTCACGGTCATTTGAAATTGGGAATACTTTCCTCATTCCCGTTCTTTACTATTTACCCTATTTGTTTGGCTTAAAAATTTGTAAGCCATTTAGGAATGAATATTGTTTTACGCAAGCACAAAATTAAAGTTTTGAAAAGAATGTCGACGGAATACACACTGAATTGATTGAATCGTTTCACAACTCTGTTAAAAAGTGACTGTAACAGCTCAACCATATATAAACGCAAAAAATATTTGAATTGGCTTGAGACGCACAGAATTTAATTTCGGTTGCTCTCATACAATTTCTGTTGGTATGCGACATTTTTGACAAAAAATTAACGCTGTGCGTTTTTATATGGTTGAGCTGTAAAGCTCTCATTATAATATGAACGCGTGACTACACTGCAAGCTTGACTGACAATTTTTAAGGGCCAATTTCACAAAGGCCGATTAGGCTTAATCGGCGATTAATTTGACAGCTAACCGTACAATGTACGTAAATTAAATCCCGGTTAGCGTTAACCGGATTTTATGAAAGCGGCCCTAAGTGTAAGCGCACTCGTCGGTCCTCTTGCATTCGGCTGACATTGCGTCTCTGGCGGCATTGAGTGGCTAACATCTAAAATTTTGGCACACAGGATTATTTTGAATCAAATTTTTTATTTAGGATTTTGATTAGACGTTGGTACATTTAGTTTTTTTTCCTGTTATTTTAACAGTTAACAGTTTTTCGAGACAAATTTTTCTCATACACGAAATTTTTATGATTGATATATTTATATTTATCAAACTTACATCTATATACATCTCGTTTGATTGATCAAGCGAGCAGTCCTAGTTAGGTGGTGGTGGGACATTTTGTTATATATCGGTATCGATTGGCAATTATCGATCTGCTGGCATCGTATCTCATAAAAATTCATGTTTCTAGGCAAATGTCACCTTTGGTGCAAATTGATTGGATTCAATAAAGTCGCTTTTTATTCCATTAGCCATACTTTACATTAGCTTTACTTCACTGTTCGTACTGTTTTTAATTACAATGGATATAGAGAAAATATGTCGCACTTGCTTGGGGCTGAGCGGCCCATTACTTTCTATATATGACAGTGGCGGTAGTGGAGGAGGATGTATTGCTGATATGTTGAGAGATTTTACAAAATCCAAGGTAATGAAATATTTCAGAATTATCTATTCGATTCCCTCTAATACGCTCACTTTGTTGTAGCCACGCTTAGAAGACAAGCTTCCAGATAGAGTTTGTTTATCATGCATAAGTGAGATCAATCGTTGCTATTCATTTAAGTTAAAATGTGAAAATTCGTGTAGAACATTGCGCCAATTACTTCCCGATGCGCTTACTGACGAGGTAAATGAGCCTGTAGTGGCGGTTAAAGTGATGCAACATGACAAGAGTGTTCAAACTGAACCGAAACTAACAAAAACAGCTGTAAATATCTGTACACAGACAGAAAAACTAACGATGTTACAACGCGTGGACCAACAATCCCAAACAAATCCAATAGACAACACGACAGTAGAAAAAATATCAACATCTTCAATTATTTATGGACAGTGTGATGGTATAAAAATAGAAAATGCAATAGGAAAAAGGCGAGGGGAAGTAATAGAAATCTTTGCTACCAAAAAAATGCATCTACAAAATCAACAATTATCAATAAAGCATGACCACAAAAACATAGACGATTCCGAGCAATCGGACACAGAAACAAATGCAATTCTTATGGAATTCGGTGGTGCAGAAACGGAAATCAGGGCAAAAGTTCCGGAGATTACCAGCTATGGGTCTTTATGTGTCGTACAACAGGAAAATGAATCAGGTGAAAATGCAATTACACACTACAAGCTTATGACGGCACAATCGGAATGTGAAACTGCACATACAAGTAGTGAACACAACATGGATGAAGAAGGTGATCCACTAAGAGATGATATTGGATATGTAGATGGAGAAAACTTTACTCGTTTCACATATAATGAAGAAAATGAAGAGTTCCTTACTGAAGATGGCAGTCGGGAACAAAAAGTGGATTACAATTTCTCCATATTAGCAAAAGCAACTAATACCGAGGATGAAGTAAAAGCAGGAACAGAGGCAAACCTAAAGAAAACACCTTCTATAAAAAAGGAGATCAAAAAGGAGTTAAAATGTAATTTTTGTTCCATGACTTTTGTTAATGCGAAACGCCTGGCTTGGCACGAAGCAAAGCATCATGGTGAAGAAATTCGAAGGGCAAGGACAGCGAAAGGAGAAGAACCATCTTTCGAGGTCGAAACGGTAAATTACCGAAAATACTTCATTATATAGAAATTCATTGAGACTTATCATGTCTTCTGATTTGTGTATGCTTTTTTTAATTCTTTATCTTTACTTTATATATTTAACTATAATGAATGAGATGGTTTCGCTTACCCGTGGCTTAAAAAAAGTAATTGGTGCGATATATACCACCAACGAGATTAAGGCCGAGCTTCTCTAGCAACTTGTGGTGTGCGTCTTTTAATTTTCCTACAAGTTGGCGGGACCTTACAGTTTTTTCTGACTCCGAACGGCATCTGCAAAGAGATGAATTATTGCTGAGAAGCCTTACATGGCAGAAATACACTCGGAGAGTTTGCCAAACCACTGCCGAGGGGCGACCCCGTTTGGAAAAAAAACTTTTTCAAACCACTTTTGATGTTACCTGTCCTGTTGTTGGTGTTGTTGTTGTAACGACAAAAACACTCTCCGAAGGTTTTGGGGATTGTTGTCGAATTAACAGTCCTTGGCCGAATTTGAACCCGGTACTCCCTTGCGGTACTGCCCGACTATCGTGGTAGCGATTTATGACCAGTGAAACCTTCTAGGTCATGTCACCCCTCCTTCCGTAAGGAAGGATAAGGTGGGTAATTAGAGGTGAGAGGCATCATATCCGTAGATCAACCATGGAGTTGCACGTCATTATCTTTGTGCATATTAGTCGCCTCTTACGACCGCTATGCCTACCTCTGGCATATTCTAAACCCCTAACCCGCAGGAGGGTTACCTGTCCTAATTGTTATAATTGAATTGACTTTCTTTCTTCTAATTTAGGCAACTGATTTGGAAGTTAATATTGTCAGTGAGCATAATAAAACGTTAATAAATTCAAATATTGCTGACGAATTGGCAAAACACACAACTTCTGGCACCACGGCACAACCAATTGTACAGGAAACTAAACCAAGCAAATTGTTGCACTTTTGTGAGTGTTGCGGTGCTGGGTTCGCGCGACTTAGATCTCTAATGCAGCATACAAAGGAAGATGTATGCGCTAAGCCGGTTTATAAATGTAAAAAATGCGCTCGTGTTTTTATCTCAGCAGAACTATTGAACGAGCACAAATATACACATTTGCAGGAGTTTTCATGTACAGAATGTGAAATCTGTTTTGAAACAAATGATGGACTTGCCCAACATATGATCAAAGTACATAAACGAAGCCTACGCAATCAATGCAATATATGTAAGAAAGGTAAGCAACACAAATTTCTATAATTTCTATTGATATCGATATATTTGAAGACTTTACTAATATAAAAGGTTAGGTAGGCATAATACTAAATTTGAAATTTTGATTTCTATCTCAGTATTCACCATATTATCTGCCTTGAAGGATCATTTGCGTATACATAGTGGTGAAAAGCCATTTGTTTGTGAAATATGCAATAAAGCATTCAGTCAAAAGACAAATTTAAAACAACATGTAGCGCGCCATTCACAGGACAAGAAATTCAAGTGTCCTGATTGTCCAATGAGTTTCGTAACAAAAGCTGAGCTTGGTTCTCATCGGCGTACACATACCGGCGAACATCCATTTCATTGCGATGAATGTCAGGCTACATTTACAATATCCAGTTCATTGGTAAAACACAAGCGTATACATACTGGTGAGCGACCATACGCATGCGATCTATGTCCCAAACGTTTCACATCATCATTCACTTTGAAGAATCATAGGCGTATACATACGGGAGAAAAACCTTTCAAATGTCGTTATTGTGGTAAAGCTTTTACACAGAAACAAGATTGTATTGTTCATCATCGTACGCATACGGGTGAACGAAATCATATTTGTCATTGTGGTGAAAAATTTACACATTTGGGTACATTACGCACACATATGAAAACACACGAAAATCCTCGGAATTCTAAACGTTTACGCAAACTTGATATAACCATATTGGATGTGGACGAGGAAGTTGAGGAGGATGAGGAAAAGGCCACTGTGGTTACGGTTGAGTGTGAAGAGGATGCTGTTAGCGAAGAAAAACTAATGCAACTAGCCATAGAAGGAGTATAACAAACAAAATAAGCATACTCGGTTAAACTTGTTCTATAGAAAAGGAAAGTAAGACCGAGCATTATAGTTATAGTTTCCATATAGCTGCGTATAATAATATCAAAGAAACAAAAATTAGTATAAAAAGGATTATTTCCTGCAGACTTAATGAAATTTAATAAAATTATTTTATTTCAATAAAAATATTTCATGTATTATGTAATAAAAAATTAATTTTTTATCAATTGTATTGCAGTTGATTCAATTACATTTGATGCCCACATCTGATCGTTGTTAGTTTTACATACATATTGAGTATGCATGATCTATGTGTATCTATGTGAGTATGTGTGATCCCAAAACTTACGTCATAATGTGTTTCGCTAGCGTCATTTGTACACCAGCAAAACCACCAACGGTTTCATCAAAACTGTTTGACGCGCTAGCCGTAGTAATAGGTGGATCCGCATTAAACCAATTAATCAAAGCATGATGTATGCTTTGAACGCATTTGCGCTGATCGGCGATCAAATTTTCCGAGTATTTTACATGATTGGCAAACGCTTCCTTTTCATGGAGCACATCTTTCGACATGCGATGCAAATCTTTGAGTATCGCTGAACCCCACAATTGCACATGAATATCAGGAATTTTGGATGCTAATTGCATGGCTGGCGTTACCATATTCATACTCTCTTTCGAATTACCAATACTGAGGAACACATGGGACAGCAAAACCAATGAACAAGAGGTCAGCCTATTCAAATCTTCAGCATTAGCCATTTTCAATGTTTCGCGTAGAAAACGCCTAGCAAATTTAAATCATATATATAATCAAAATATGGTAGCAATTATGTATCTTAAAACTTACTTGGCCTCATGAAAGCTACTTTTATGGAACGCATGAAGTCCCTGAACATAATAAAAACCGCCCATTAATGCTTGGCTACTATGAGTGTGTGTATTTTCAGTAGATACAGTATCCAAAATTTGCTTTAGGTCGTACTCCCGTTTGGTGCGTAAGAAAATAATTGCCAAATTTAAATTTGCAAACAATTTCAGATCCCGTTCTGTTGTTTCCATTACGCAAGCAACGAATTGCCGTTCCGCATGCTCATAGAAGCTAGTAGACATCGAATATAAGCCAAGTAAACAATGTAATTGTGCGGAATGTCTCCGAAGTAATGTACGATTAGGTGACGCCATACAAACATCACGCGCTGCCGCAATTTCAGTTATGGCCAAAATACGATTGCCCATTACCATCCGACACATGACAATGTGTTCTAGTAATATAACCTTAAATACAGATAGTATGGGTTTATCATCTTGTGTTTTAAGTTTTTCAATTTGCGTTAGCGCTTTTTCGGTGTACTTCTGTGCCTTGTCCATATAACCTGCCATCATTGAATGCGACACGGTAACTAGATATACTAAAACATAAAGTTGCTCCTTAGGTAACCAAACAAACATTTCTAAAGCATTTTGTCCGAATATCGCTGAAATATAAAAGAGGTGATACAAAGTTTTTTTGGCAGACGCTGAAATCGGATTTTCACAAACCCTTATTTGACCAGGGATGATGGACAATGGTTACAATATAAATCAACTTTCCACCTTGTCGAAAATCAACCAAACAAAAGGAATACATGTATATTAGAGAAAAATTACAACGATATTGTCATCCCATACCATCGCTGTGTAAATCGTTGTAATTTTTCCAAAATTCCAATATCAATTCACAAATACAAATTTAAAAATGTCAATGCTCCCACAACAATAACTAAAACGAATATATTTATACAAATTTACCTTCATCAGATGGCCAATTAGGAGCCATTATAGTTTGTATGGACATTTGCAATTGCTTCAAACTTGGCTTTACGGTTTTTACTTGTCCCAACGCAAGATAATAGCAAACTTGCAACACAAGGAAAAACACTTTGAGATACTCCTTTTGATGGGCATTAGTTATATTATTATCTATAATTGCACCTGCTGAATTTAATAATGCCAATACATCGTTAGTTTTACGTTCAATCATTAAGATCATAGCGCGTGATAATAAGAACAGTACTTTTAAATAAGTGGCACCAGTTTCCTCAGCTGACTCTACACCTACAGCTAATAGTTCCGAGGCTAAGGAGTACTCTCGATCCGATGCATGTACCTGCGCAAGTTGTAATAATAATTTACAATGCCAAAACACATTATTTTGTGATAACTCGACCGCGCGACGTAGCATTGCTTTGGCTTGTGAGTTTTGCTCTAATTGTAAATGAAGTTGCGCCAATAGTGACGCGGTATCAAATTTAACATCATCAAAGTGTACCAATGTCTCAGATAGCTTCCATGCCGTTTCCAAGTGATTGCGTGCGAGATCAGTATTTAGCGTGTATGCCATTAATATTTGGCCCATTTGTAGATGAGTTCTTGCTTCCACTTTAGTCGGAGGCTGAAAAGTGAACAGGGCTTGCAAGCACTGAATACATTTTTTAATATTCGGTGGCTTAGATGTTCGAAAATACTCAGCTAAACCAAGTAACGAAATGTAACACGCGTCCTGGGACGGCGCTGTTGCAGTGCTTGTTGATGCCATTTCAATGCCCACCTGCAGCACTAGTGGAAAATGCTGTTCCTGCAACTAGCGGAGTGGGAGTACTAAATTAGTCTTACTGTCTATAACTCCTTTTTGTAGTTTAACGGGTTTGAAATACTGAAATTGAATGTAATTTTTTTTATAAAGAAACAAATGCGTCCGGTAATCCAAAATATTGTAAAAAAAATTATCAGAAATGTATCGTATTAAGGGTGTGTAACATGTTGTAATTGAATCATGGGTGTGTAACGCTGCGCGGCTTCACGGAATTGCGCTGATACCGGTGTTGGCGTCACTGGCGCTGATACCTTTATTTGTGGCGCCAGGTGTTAGCGTTAACTTCGCTTAACACCATTTTTAACGCTTTTTCCTATTCACTAAGTTTTAACCACACAAAAAGTGTTATCTAACACTGTCGCGAATTATTTTCGAGGTGTTAACAAAAGCGCTAATATATTTGCAAGTGTTTTAGCGTTTGGAAAAAGTAAAAAAATTAGTTTTGAGTTTTTTGCCTGTAATTTAGTGCAAAATACGGCGAAAAGAGAAGTATTACCATATTTTATTACCATCAAGAGTCAGCTGTTTAGCGGCGTTAAAGGAGAGTTACAGAATCACATTGGCGATAAGCTTAACGCTCGGCGCGTTTTTAAAAGTTACAGAATTGGGCTTCCCTACACTGAAGTGGCGCCAGTCCATTTCGGGCGCTGCTGGCGTCATGTCGTTATGGTATCACAAATAATGGTATCAGCTCCAGTGACGCCAACATCCGCGCTACAGCTACCAAGGCGCTACCAAAATTTTGAGAGGTATACCCAAAGACGCGTTTCGGTTTCAGGAATCACAATCTGAGGGGGGAAACTTAAGATTTGGAACAATTTAAAAGTTATTAACAAAAAAAGGTTGAATATTTTGCCTTTTGTTCATTATTTTTTAACGGGTGAAAAAAGTTACACTCCACCTTCGGATTCTTCATCAAGGCATGGATACGTGGGTGTAGATACCCCCGTATCGGACCGTTTTCATTCAGTACTCGATGGTGTCTCTCAAACTATATTATTACCGGAGCAAACTATTTTCGTTCAAATTTTTGAACCGGTAAAAAAAGTTAGACTCGGCCTTCGGATTCTTTATCCTGGCATGAATACGTGTTCCTAGATACCCCCTCCAAACGCTTTGTATTAGTTTTCGGTGATGTCTCATAAACTGCGCCCCTAGCAACATGGCATCATTGCTCCAAAAAAGCATTTAACGCAATTGCGTTAACGCACTGCCCTGATACCGACTATGGTGCTGGCTTCAAGGTATCAACGCCAAAAAATTGGCGCCGCGACCCAGCCTTACTGTCACTGATTAAACAAATGTCTGGATGCATCCAAGGCGAATTCATATATATATATATTCGCCTTGGGTGCGCATCTTGATTTTCCGGCAAACATATGAATGAAAGAGAAAAGAGATTGAAACTAACAGATATGTAAATGGCCCACCGACACACGTACGTAGTACGTGTCAGCTGACAAGACCTGTCTTATGAGAGTGACATGTAAACGAACGCTCACCGACGTTCAATTTTTCCGTATACGTAGAACGTTCCGTAGAAATCAAAGGAATTTTGATTTTTTCCGTAAGAACGTGTCAGCTGATTGCTCTCATATGACAGTGTTGCCTATTCATACGTGTGTATGCTGATTATGGATCGTTTGCAGTTGCTTTACGAAAATACCTCAAAATACCTTTTAAATTTTCGTAATAATGTGGAAATAACCTGAAATTACGATATTAAGTTGTTGCTTTTAAATAAATTGACAGGCTATAATTATTTAATATTAATTTCGGGCACTCATAAAATGAAAAATAATTGTTTCAACAGTACACATTTGCGTTAGCATGCATGAAAACTGATCAATGGCAACATTGTATTGAATATAAACAACAGAAACTGGCTGATTTCTCCGTTGGCGCCACGGGCATAACATTCCCTCAAACGTACGTACGTACGGGATACGTAAAAGTACGTTGCACACGTCGGTGGGTAATTCGACTATTAGACCTGAATTTCGTCGGTAATCGTAAGTGAGAAGAATTGGGCGTATATACTCGCTCATCGTGAATGAAAATCATCTGTTAGGTTTGCCACATTATTAGCTACATACTATCGAAATCGAAACAATTTATTCATAAGCTCGGGGTGGACAATGTTATTATTAAGGAAGTTTTAACCATCCACAGTTAACGATAACTGGCAGTTAAATAGACAGAAATTGTTCGGCTATCTGTCAGATAGCACTAAAAGGCATTTTACACGATATGTCATGTGTATATGCCACATTTAACGTATGAAAACCAACATAACGTGTAAATGCAACTTAAACTTTCATTTTATACAAGTCAGAAAACTGCACATACGAAATAGAAACGTTTCTATTCTTATCTGACACACAATTAGAATCATTTGTTGATTTTAATTTTTTGGATTTATTTGTTTATTGTGTGAAAATAAGCAAATAAATTGAATGGTTGAAAGTATTGACAATCATACGACATTACATGACTGTAGAAAAAGTGGCAGGTCATGTGAAAAAAACATATCGTGTAAAAGGCCTTTAACTGGCACTTCATCTGACAGACAGCATAACGAATTTTGTTAATTTAACTCCCAGTTAGCGTTATCTGTGGATGGTGAAAACAGCAAAACTTTGATATAGGCCAGAGACACATAGAACTTTGCTACTGACTTCTACTTTGGCAAATATGTGCGTCAAACGAAGAAGCGCAACGACCATGTCACAATGTAGCACGAAAACATAATTTTCACTGGCATAAAACTTTTCTTAAAAATGTCTTCTAGTTATTTTGCTAGATAGATTTGTATTCAATGTGTTTTGAAGTGATATTTTTGGTTAAGAAAAAAGGAAAAAAATTGAGTATGTGAGAGAATAAAAATTCACCAAATCTCAGTCATAAAAAGTTAAGTTTTCGGCAACTTTGACTTCGATTTTGAAGTCGTAGTATTCATTGTTTTCACTTTCACTAAATCTGTATGTTGTAACTTTTCTGTCAAAGTCAAAGTCGGCCGAAAAGTTGTATGTGTCTCCCGCTACACTGTATTTGCCTGGCGCAATGATTTAATGATTTATATGGTTGCTGCAATCGGACAACCACACGAAATTACCGTTCGACGTCATTTATGCGTCGGCGGTGACGTGCTGTATCTGCTTGGCGCATTACTTCTTATGTTAAAAGGCATAAGAGGGAACGCGCAAAAACGTTCACTTGCTAAGCTTTCCACATATAACACACACTTTAATCACAGAATTTCCTTAAATGTTATTACAAAGCCCTCGTTAAATATCAAATAAAAAAGGCGTGAGTACATAGTACTCGTGGAGTTTGATTTGCAAACATTTGTATCCTGTACATAATTTTAATTATATTCGACCTCGCCCTGTGGTTATTTTAGTTATTGTCTACTTCCTTCTTGGCTTTCTTTTCCCTCCTCTTCTACGCTGTTCCTTTACTTTGATACATTTATATAGAATTTGCTATTCTCCTCTTTCCACATCCTCCCTTTCTTTATTTTCCTTTCTTTTCTTTTCCTTTCCTTTCCTTTCCTTTCTTCCCTTTCCTTTTCTTTTCATTCCTCATAATTTCTTTCAATAAATTTATTAAACTTTTTTTATTTTATTTTATTTTATTTTATTTCATATTAGTTAATTTTCTTGAATTTCATTCCATAAGTATAAAAACAAAGATTACGCAAACATAACAAATAACCTACCATGTTGATTAATCTGAGCTAAAATAAATTTAACATGCATAATCAGTTATTTTTTTTTGTAAACACTGTGTGTGTATGTTATAAGTGGAGATTGTGCAGCGGTAGAGGCACGCTTACAGGCAGTGACGACTAACTTTTCTGGACATCCCATACCGAGCCCAAAAATGTTTACACATCAAAAAGTTGGATGTGTCTACACGAAGCATCATCTTTTATTAAACTAAAGCGGAGGGATCGGAATGCTACTTCGGACTGAGTAGGCAATTGAAAAGTAAAGTCCTCTCTCGACGAACGAAAATAACACTCTATAAATCACTCATCGCACCCGTCCTGCTATATGGTGCAGAAGCGTGGACACTTACAACGTCTGATGAGGCGGCTCTGGGTGTATTCTTCGAAAGACTTGTGGACCTCTACGCGCTGGCGACGGCGAGTCCCGAAGAAGATTTTATAATGAGCTGTATGAGCTTTACGGCTGCCGCCGTTGTGTGAAGGTAGTGTTGCCGGCCTACCACACCGAAGGTCCATGGTTCGAGCCCTGGTACAGGTAACATCAAAAGTGATTTGAAAAAAGTTTTTCAAAAAACGGGGTCGCCCCCCGGCAGTGGTTTGGCAAACTCTCCGAGTGTATTTCTGCCATGACAGGCTTCTCAGCAAAAATTCGTCTCCTTTGTAGATGCCGTTCGGAGTCGGCAAAAAAACTGTAGGTCCCACCAATTTGTAGGGAAAATTCAAATCGGCACACCACAAATTGGAAGAGAAGCTTGGCGCAAAAATCTCTTAGGAGGTTTATGATGATATACCTGTTGTATATCGCGCCATAGAGAGAGAGTATGAGCTTTACACCGACGCCGACATAGTTCAGCGTATTAAAATACAGCGGCTTCGCTGGCTAGACCACGTTGTGCGAAAGAGTGAAGATGCTCCAGCCCATAAGGTATTCTTATCGGCACCCTCCGGTGGAAGCAGAGGAAGAGGGAACCACCACTCCCATGGAAGGACCAAGTGGAGACCGATTTGCGATCCCGCGGTGTTTCTAATTGGCGCCAGTTGGCGCACCGAAGAAAAGACTGGCGAGCTATGTTGGACGGTTAAAATCATCCAAGCGTTTAGATGCCCATTTAAAGAAGAAGAAAGAGGGATCGGAAGCCACGTTACTTTATTTAAGCATATTGTGAGGATGGTTACGGCCTTTGTGAATTTAGGTAACGGTTCATTGAATACATTTATTTCGCTTTACAGCAAAGTTCGTATTGTTTATCAAATAACTGTGAAGCCTGAAAACAAAGCGGCGACAAAATAATCAAAATAATAAACATTCCAAGCCAATTTTCGAGTATTGAGCAATGAGGAGGTGTGCGGGTACTAGTTACTATATACCCTGGCGAAATTGTGCAAACAAAATTGAGAACTCTATTATACGCCAAGCAGATACACTACGTCATCGTCGAGCAAAACCCACTTTGCTGTATCCGTCGAATCTGTTGTACGAACAGCGGTCAGTTTTTCCAACGTATTGTCGTAGTGTATCTGCTTAGCGCATTAGGGATAGTTCAGTAATGAAGTGCACGAAAACCGTCGATAGTGGGGTAAAAAACATGTGAAACTATTGGCAGTTTGTGATATCTAAATAATTATTGTAAGTCAAAGTGAAAGAGTTGTACCAATAACCATCGGTTTATGAGGGTAAAAAATAATAAATAAATCAATTACAAGGTGAATACAAGGATTAAATAGAGTTCTATTGGACATATTTATAAAATAAAACAAGCAATTGATTGTTAAATAACAGGTACAAAGATTGGAAAAGGTGTTTTCATTTCATCAAAAAAGAAAGGAAAAATACGGAGAAAACGAAGTTGCCAGTTAATTTTTTTTTTCGTTATTAGCCGATTGAGAGCATGACTACATTGGAAATATCAACATTGACATCTTATAATGCTGAAATTAAGGTAATTTTGGTAATTGTTTCGGTAATACTTTACATCCAACGTCAACTGTAAAAACTGCACTAAAAATGTCGATATTGGTACCCAGAGACGCGTATCGGTCCCAGGAACCCTAATCCGCTGAGGGAAACACAATATTTTTAGTAGTTTGCAAGAGATATGCAAGCAAAGTTAACAATTTTCTGTCATTTTCATGTGGTTGTTGTAGACAAAGATATAGGGTGTTCTGGAAAGTGTCAAAGTGTGTTCTGCGCAGAAATACTGGGGATCGCGTAGCCGATGTTTGACCGGTTAAGGGTTATTTTTTTGAAGGGCGGCCGAGGGCCGCCTATGCTGAAAGATGTGCTGCACCTAAATACTATGGAACAGGCTGCCCCTTTGGGATCGAACCTAGGTAATTTTTTGGTTTTTTCCCAATAACTTTTAAATTACTAAAAAAAAAATGGGTGTCCCCCACCGGATTAGAGTTTCTGGGACCGACACGCGTCTCTGGGTACAAATATCAACATTTTTAGTGCAGTTTTTACAGTTGACGTTGGATGTAAAGTATTACCATTGTTTCCTTTAGGCGCAAGTTTTGACCTCAGTATCAATAACCCGAAAACGGATTTTCCATTTTTTGCTTCAGTGAAACGTTATTGGCAAAACCGAAAAAATTACCAAGGTCCGACCTCAAATGGAGGGCGTGATCCAAGGTATTTATGTGCAGAACCAAAGAACGTAGAGCTATAAGAAGGTTCAACGCGGCGAATAGTGGGAAACAGTAAATCATCAATTCGCGGGTAGGTAATTCACCACTAGAGAAATTTGCTTTTAAATCACGAGTTTTAAGTCTATTAGCACTTTCATATTTATTCAATATTCAAGATTAAACGTTTTTGTTACTCCAACTATAATATTTTGTGTAAATATACAAATACTCAGTAAATTCAAGCATTCTACACGTAGGCATAGTGGTGAATTACTTACCACGATTTGACAGCGTCCACTTTCATTGGCTGTTGGACCTTCTTATGGTTATACGTTATTTCGCAGAACACTTTCTTGCGTTTCGCGACTACCCGATCGCCAGTATTACTGCCAAGAACACTTTTGAGCTTTTCGGAACACGCTACATGTGTGTCTACAACAACCACATATAAATGATAGAAAATTTGTAACTTTAATTGCAAATATTTCTTCACAGAAATAAAAAATCGAATTTCCGACTCGGATTATTGTCAAAACTCGTCTTTTGATAACTTTCTTGATATTATTGGACTTGTTTTAGCAGCTGACGTAGGATGGAAAGAATGTTGTTGTTGTTGTGGTAACGACAAAAACACTCCCCGAAGGTTTTGGGAGTGTTGTCGAATTAACAGTCCTTGACCGGATTTGAACCCGGTACGCTCCGGTACTCTCTTGTGGTATTGCCCGACTGTCGTGGTAGCGATTTATTACCAGTGAAACCTTCTAGGTCATGTCAGCCCTCCTTCCCCCCCCTAAGATGGTTAATGAGAAGGGCATCATATCCGTAGTTTAATCATCGAGTTGTACGTCATTACCTTTGTGCATATTAGTCGCCTCTTACGACCGGTATGCCTACCTCGGGCATATTCTAAACCCCTAACCCGCAGGGGAAAGAATTACTGAAATTAATATTCTGGTAACTTGTAGTTCCCTAAGGGCGTGTAGGAGGATTAGAGGGTTGTTGGGATGTAATTCAAGGTTCTGTCATCCGATTTATCCTCATCCATAAGCCATACCTTCAAAAAGTTTTGAGACAGAGAAGTTTTTCTTATATTTTGATAAATGCCCGATTTGATTTCTATCAAATAAGGTAGAAAAGTCTCGTATTAATATAACGTACACATATCACCCTAGAAATATAAGTGCTGTCAATTCTTTGCGTACTTGATTAGAGATGATAAACAAACTTAAAAAAGTTAGTGCAATGGTACAAGAACAAGGTAAAGTCCACTCTACAGACTCTGGCTGGTGTTATCGAATGAAGGGAAGAGGAACCATAGAAATTTTAATTTGTGAGAAATTATGTGGTGCAAACATGGTTGAAAATTGATTATTATCGAATAATATCGCCACATTTGCAATTGTTTTTAATATTAGCGGTTCAAAAAACGCTTGTTTAAATTTTTCTGGTGTAGATTGTGCTGTTTGCCTCTCCTTCTGACCATGTATACGCCAGTGTGCTCAAAAAATTCAATCAGCTGATAAAATGACACAATCTTATTATTGAACCATAGTTAGGGCCGCTTTCATAAAAGCCGGTAACTACTAACCGGAGTTTAATTGACGTATTTTGTACGGTTAGCTGTCAAATTAATCGCCGATTAGGCTTAACCGCCCTTTATGAAAGTGGCCCTTAGTATAAATAGTAATCGACGATTAAGCTTAAATGGCTTCTAACTTTTTGTTCCTAGGTATTGAATTTAAAAATTATTGCTCACCCATAGTAAATTATATAGGCGAATTAATACTATTTTTTTTTATTGACCCGTAGTCATCGTCAAATTAAAATAGAGTTTTATCTACTTAAACATGATTCTAAAATAAACATAATTTGATGTCTGTCATAGTCAACTTAAAATACATTTTATGTCTAAGACGGAGTTTTAATTTCAAAATGACGAAAACGTCATTTTAACATTTTAAAATCACAGTATGTGTCTATGGTTGTGTTTGAGACATTGCTTACTCCAAGACATATAAAGGGTGTTTTTTTTAGGGGTATAGAACTTCGAATTGAAATAAAACACAAGAAAATCGTTTTAAGGTCCATCAATTTGGCTTTATTGGAAGGATAATTTTATGCCATTAATGTTTCGGGCATGTGGCCACCGCGGCTGGCTCGAATAAAGCCAATTCTACAGGTCCAATTTTCAACCACTTTTTCGAGCATATGGGGCGTATGTCGGCAATAACGCCACGAATGTTGGCTTCCAATTCCCCTAACGTTTCTGGTTTGTTGGTGTAGACGAGCGACTTCACATATCCCCAAAGAAAATAATCCAATGGTGTCAAATCACACGACCTTGGTGGCCAATTGACAGGTCCATTCCGCGAAATTATGCGCTCATCGAATGTTTCCTTCAATAAATCGATTGTGACGTGCGCTGTGTGGCATGTAGCGCCGTCTTGTTGGAACCACAACTCATCCACATTCATGCCATCCAATTCGGGAACAAAATAGTCGGTTATCATGGCTCTATACCGGTCTCCATTAACGGTAGCTGCCTCTCCAGCATTATTGCGGAAGAAGTATGGCCCAATGACTCCACCAGCCCATAGAGCACACCAAACAGTCAGTTTTTGTGGATGTAATGGCGTTTCAAGGATCTCATGTGGATTCTCTTCACTCCAAATGCGGCAATTTTGCTTGTTGACGTAGCCATTCAACCAAAAATGAGCCTCATCACTGAACAAAATTTTGCGATGAAAATCAGCATCGAAATCAATCTCATTTTCGGCCCATACACCAAAATCACGACGCATTGCATGGTCTCGCGGCTTTAATTCTTGCACAAGCTGGATCTTGTAAGGTCGCAAGCCAAGATCTTTGCGCAAAATCTTCCATAAAGTTGATGGACAAAGCTCCAATTGCTGTGCACGGTGGCGAATCGATTCATTCGGGTCCTCTTCAACACTTTGCTCTACAGCGGCAATTGTTTCTTCGGTGCGCACTGTTCGACGTCTCTGCGGATGCGTATTATCACATAGAGTAAACGTAGTGCGAAAACGATCCATGGTTAACCGAATTAATTGCTCTGATGGACGATTATGTCGACCATAAAATGGACGGAGCTCACGGTAAACTTCGCGAACTGAACCATTATTTTCGAAATAAATTTGCACGATTTGCAAGCGTTGTTCTTTTGTCAACCTGTTCATGATGAAATGGCAAACCAAACTGAACATAAATGACATCAGAGTTGCCAGATTTGACCACAAAATGCCAGTTTTATCTCTATTCGAAAAACAAACCTGTAAAAAAAACACCCTTTACCATAGTTGACACAGGGTGACCTTGCAAAACATAAACAATTTCTTCATAGCACCAACAAAGTAAATTTTGTTTCATAAGGGGACCCTGTTACAATTCATTTAAACGACAAGAGTAACCAAATTCACCACAATAACAAACCGTCAAAAAATTTTACCGTTTTAAGTTCAAGCTGTTTGTTGTTATATGGTGTATAAATGAATGGAGTTTAAAGTACTGGGTTCTTGCAGTGAAAGTGGTATTTAAAAGTCCCTTACCCCACACATTTTCAAAGTTTGAAAACGCGGGCCCAATGAAAATAACAAATTTTTTTGGGGTTTTTTTTATTAAATATGCAAAGAAGATTTTTTACTACATCCGGTCACTCCATGCACTTTATGCCAAATGAAAAGGTATAAATACAGAAAAACAAAAACAAAAATAGAGAAAATATGAATGCAATAAGTACACACAAAAAATCAAACCAATGGATTAATAATGATGAAGGAATGAAAACATGATGAAAACACGAATAGTTTAATAGTAAATTGTGCCGCAGTGCGTTAAAGTGTAAACGAAGTGATTAGTGCAATGTAATGTGTGTTCAAATAAATAAATGTGCAAGGGGGCGAAAACACCAACAACTGGAAACCAACATAAAAATTATTACATTTCACCTGCAAAAGACACGGAAGAGTTTTTAAATTTTGCCATGTAGGTGAATTTTACATATGTTGATATGTATATGCTTAGATAGCCGTCGCATCCGATAGATATTTTACTATAACTATGTATGTAAGAGGTTCACTATTTTGGGTACATTGTTTTACTGATGTTTTATATACTCTCTTTGATTCTGCAGTCGGACTTGCGTGAAAGTTAAGAAACAGCTATCAACTGCAGTAAACAGTAAATTAACGTAAAATAAAGTTTTTCATATTGATGTATTACAGTGTGCTTACGAAATCTTTGGCAAAAGTTTCACAGTTAAATAGAGATATGCACCTCTGTTAAAGGAAAAGTTAGTATGTACATCCAGCAATGGGCCACAAGATAATGTATTCAAAATTAATTAATAAAATTAAAAAATGTTTTGCTTTCTTGGGGCACTTTCTAATTGGACCTTTTTTAAATTGCTGATTTAGAAATTACAAGATGATTACGATTAAAATACTCGTAATTTCAGCTTGGTAATTGTTTACGACCGCCACCGAGTGCGAGACACCCAGCAAGCACAAGGCCCATTGGGCCTGAACCAATGCTGCCAATGGGTCCTCAAACAATCAGAAAATGTATAATAAATATAAAATAAAGGAAAATACAGGATTACCTTTGGCAATCAAAACTCCTCTTGGGGACACAGAATCTCTCGCTATAGACCGATTATAGGCCTCTCCAAATCTAATTTAGGAATTCTTACTGGTATTCTTACAGGTCATTGCAGACTCAACAGGCACATGCACAAATTGAGTATAAGGCAGATGACAAATGCCGGTTTTGTTACACGACATCGGATACTGCAGACCACATCCTTCTGGCATGCGGCGCAACCGCATCCTGGGATCACTATGGCCAGAGCATACGCAAATACAAGCCCTCAAGCCAACTGAAATAACCACCTTCCAGAGAGATGTTAGCTCGGATGAAGTTATGTGAACAGATGAGGGCACAATAGACCTTCTGGTAGCAGTGCAATCCTCGAGAAATCTATCTATCTATATATCACCGAGTGCGAAAACACGTCCTAAAATGGCGGGAGATGTATCAAGAGACGCGTATCGGCCCGGATCCGAAGATCAATTATTATCAATAGTTTGTAAGCCATTTGCAAGCAAGGTTTGATTGATTGTCATTTCCCTGTGGTTGTTGTAGACGAAGATATAGGGTGTGCCGAAAAGTGCAGAAGTGTGTTCTGCGCAGAAATACTAGGGATCGCGTAGCCGGTGTTGGACCGGCTTAGGGTTATATTTTTTAAATCGCGGCCGAAGGCCGCCAACTCAGAAAGGTGTTCTGCGCATATTTAGGATCGGCATGGGACAATTTTTGGTTTTTTTTGCAAATATTTTCCAAAATAATAAAAACATTTGTTCTCCGGAAGCAGATTCTCTATCTTAGGACCGAAAGCAGTTTTGTGATGCCCATATTGTCATTTTTGGATGAATATTTGCACTTAGTAGTAATCGTAAACAAATACCTTCAGCTTTTTTGAAATCATAATTACAGTAATCGTTAATCCATCAACCCACGATTACTTTTAAAACTATTTTAAAAGAGTTGAAATTACGATTACTGTAATCATAATGGTAGGTTATGCAATTTGCTTTTGTAAAATCGATCATTGCTTAGAAAAAAAAACAAAGAAATTGGCACGTATATACCTCCTGAGCCAAGGGCTGTTATTTCAGTGCAAATCTGTGCGGGGTAGCTCGCCCCCTGAGGGTTAGGGGGTTAGAATACCTACCTTAGGTTATACCGGTCGTAAGAGACGACTAATATGCACAAAGGTAATGAATGACATTCAACACCATGGTTGTTCCATGGCATGATGCCTCTCATTACCCATCTCCTTCCTAACGAAAGGGGGGTGACATGACCTAGAAGGTTTCACTGGGCATACCAAATAGCTACCACGACAGTCGGGCGTACCGGGTTCATGCCCGGCAAAGGACTGTCACTTCCGAAAACATTCTCCAACACCTTCGGGGGTCTCCGCCCCCAAGAGGCATAAGAAAGCATCTCTGTAAGCACTTTGATGAGATCAGACATCACACTACCTTGCCGTTTGATCTGCGTAACCATAGGCGGGCTCCAAACGACCTCTATAACGAGTCGGTAGACAGATCACTCAGATCTCGGTCGGTGAACCCCGTGATTGACATCGAAATAGCTGATGAGGAACGTGTTCTTCCGAGGGAGATTAGAGTCATGCTAGCACAACTTCGTTTTGGATATTGTAACAGGCTAAACTTTTACTTATCCAGACTGAACCCCCCATACCAAATACGTGCCCTGCATGTGGTATGTCCTCTCATGATAGGTTAGGTTAGGTTGCGAAGGATGAGCTGAAACTCTAAGGTAACTGCCCGACACATCGACCGCCAAGTGGGTCCGTTGTGATACCCTATACGGTCTCGAAAGACCCCTTCCTTGTCTAAAGTTGGTCAAACCACTTCGTGGAGTTAATAAATTTCGCCAAAGCCTTGACTTCTCATCTTGAGACCTCAGCAAGGTCGCATAGAAAAGGTTTACCTAGAATGTTTAACCGCCGTCTGCTGAGTGCTGGACACTGACAGAGGAATTGCTGGACGCTCTCTTCCTCTTCGGTACATCTGTAGCTGCGACAGAAATCGAAGGTTGTAACCCCCATTCTAGCATCATGCGTGCCTATTAAACAATGACCTATTAGGACCCTTATCAGGGATGCTGAAACTGATTTGTGTAGAGTCAGAAGTGCTCTTGTACGCCCCTTATCATATGAAGGTCACGTCAGCCTGGATGTCTCACACGATGAGATGACTGACCATAGTCCGTTTGCATTTCTTATAGTGCTTGTGTTCACACTAAGCCTGAAGAGGTGGCCATGGGTATACCTGCCGAATCATTTCCCGGAAGTATATGGTCGGTGGTGCCTCTCCTGGCCAGCTCGCTGCAGTTGCCTTCAATATTCCTGTTCCCAGGTACTATGGGTGCTGATACTAAACATCTATTTTCCTGTTCAATTGAACCTACAATTCTTACACCAATATCACTCCGGTCAAACCCTGTTGAAACTGCGCGTTTGCTTGGACTCAGAGTGATAGTGCCCATTAGGCAGGGCGAAGCACTATTGATAACAACAACAACAACTTGTCTTTTATAAAATATACACGCACACTACGGGGGGATAGCTAAGCTCTCTCAGCTATTCCTAAAATTTTTGAACAGATCATTACTTGTCAACTTCAGCACACGTCTCTTTCTTTATTATCACCTTATCAGCACGGTTTCGTGCGTCGAAGATCAACCACCACCAACCTATTAGAGTTTTATTCTGTAGTTCGGGAGGGTTTAATGGCTAATAAGCAGACGGATGTGATTTATACTGATTTTAGTAAAGCTTTTGATTCAGTAAATCATGATCCTATTCAAAAACTTGATTTGCTGGGGTTCCCTAAAAATTGACATTATGGCTAATAGGACTCAAAACGTATTGCACAAAAATGTTATTTCCAAGGCATTCAATGTTACCTCCGGTATACTTCAGGGTAGTAATTTGGGTCCATTGCTTTTTACGCTTTTCATAAATTACTTACCACTGACTTTGTCTCATTCTCGAGCTATAATGTATGCGGATGACGTAAAACTCTGTTTCGCGTATTTGCCTTCGGACACATCCTGCGCTAATCTTCTTCAAGTTGATTTGGATTCATTTCAACGTTGGTGCACGACTAATGCTTTTGTCCTGAACTGCTCTAAATGTAAGCTTATGACATTTCACCGTGTAAAGCCTTTTTTGATATCTTACGTACTATATGGGACTCATATGGAGCGTATAACCGCAGTTTGTGACTTGGATGTTTTGTTCGACTCGAAATTGAGCTTTAATTCTCATATTTCCTCGATTATAAATAAGGCAATGGGTACTCTCGGTCTCGTTAAACGCTGGGCTAGAGAGTTTAATGATCCTTATCTCACCAAGGTCCTTTTCACCTCGTTGGTTCGTCCAATACTCGAGTATTGTCCTTGTGTCTGGAGTCCAACATATAACAGTCACATAATGAGAATCGAGTCAGTGCAGAAACAATTTTTAATTTTGGCTCTACGGGCTCTTAATTGGAACACTAATCTTAATCTTCCACCTTATAGAAACAGGTTTCTTCTTATCGATTTGCCAACCCTCGAAAATCACAGAATATTACTTGTTGATTCTTGGCGAGATTGACTCTTCTAATCTCCTAAGCCGTCTAAACTTTTCTGTTCCTTTTAGGACGTCTAGACACTATGTGCCGTTTTCAATTGCCTCTTTGTTGTCTAAATTTTGTCAAAAGCAATCCTTTACGTATTTGGTGCTCGTAGTACAACGACTTGTATAAATGCATTAGTATTGAGTGTTCGTTTGCTGCCTCACATACAGCAATACTTTCATGTCTTACTTGATACAAGGTGGCGCAAAAGTAATCCTCCTATCAGAAAATGCTATAAATTTTGCGATTGGCCCCTAAAGTCAGTTCTGTTTTGACATTTGTGTAGTAAACACATGCGAAATACACGTTAATAAACAATGTTACGCTACACTGCTCCAGAACGCGGAATATTGCTGACTATTTATTTGACCAATAATCGGTCGGGGCCAAACGGTTACTGTGAATGGTGAGCGCTACAGAGCAATGATCAACGAGTTCTTTTTGCCGCAACTTAATGAATTGGGATTGGAAAACATGTGGTTCCAACAAGACGGTGCAACAGCACACACTGCACGTGCCACAACCGATATGCTGAACATCGGAAGCTTACTTTTGCGCCACCTTGTATTTTGAAACTTTCTTTTTCAATGTTAAAAGTTAGATACTCATGTATCCTTTTAGCTAATTTTACTTAATACTTATTTCTAAGTTGCATTACTTTGTATGATTTGTTAGTCGACCGTTTTTGATTGTCGACTTTAAATAAATAAATAAATATAAAAACGACAAATATGGAAAATCGCAGGCATCTGCTTGCAAAGATACATTGGATGGTCATACATTAAACAGACCTTAAGCAAGACCAATTTTTCAAATTGTTAATGAGAATAATGCTCCCTTACTTTGTTGCAAATCTGAAATTGGCCGATCACCAACATGGTTTCCGAAAATCTCACAGCACTACAGTGCAATTACAACACAGATAAATTATGGTTTGAATCAACACCCAACAAACCATAGGACGGTTCTCGTGGCACTTGACCTATCAAATGCATTTGATACGGTCAACCACGCCACACTCCTTCGAGACCTGGAAGAGACACCGCTCCCTGTCAGCCTTAAAAGGTGGACCGCTAATTACCTTAACGGTCGACAGGCATCAGTCAAACTCAGGAACAAGAAATCTAGGCCACGAAGAATAAAACAAGGGGTGCCGCAAGGTGGTGTTCTATTTCCCCTTTTGTTTAATTTCTACATTTCGAGACTTCTCCCCCCCACCAGAGGGAGTCTCCATTGTTTCCTACGCTGACGACTGCACGATAATGGCTTCGGGCAAGGGTCCCTCCATTGACGAACTCTGTACAAGAATCAACAGTTACCTCCGTGACCTTTCTAGCTTCATCACCGAGCGAAATCTAACCCTATCTCCGACTTAATCGACTGCGACCCTGTTTACGACATGGAATGCGCAGATGGGGCCTCACCTTCGCTGGTCATGCCACCGCAATAGCTTCAAAGGTACAGAGCCGCAATAAGATCCTCAAGTCGCTGGCCGGCAGTACTTGGGGAAAAGACATAGAAACATTGCTTGCTACATATAAGGCTATTGGCCGACCGGTTATTGACCCATATGGTCGCCCAACCTTGCTGACACCAATTGGAGGAAATTGCAAGTCTGCCTGACTTATGTCATCTGAGTCTCACCTCCATCAACAGTCAAAATTGCTCAATGTTCAAGAGCACGCGGAACTCTTGAGTAGACAGTTCCTTCTGAACTGTCATAAACCCAGTCATCCAAACCGAAATATATTGGATGTAGCCCCGCCCCCCAGAGACATAAGGAGACATCTTCGTAAGCTTCGATGAGATCCGGCACCACATCTCTTTGCCGTTTGATCTGCGGAACCATAGGCGGGCTCTAAATGACCTCCACACTGAGTCGGTAGACAGATCCCTCAGATCTCGGCCTGTGAATCCCGTTATCAGTACTCAGCCACCTGAATGCGCTGAAGAGGAGCGTGAACTTCCGATATATTGTAATAGGTTAAACTCTTACTTATCCAGACTGAACCCCAACATACCAAACACATGTCCTGCATGTGGTATGTCCTCTCATGATACCAAACATCTCTTCTCCTGTTCAGTTGAACGTACTCTTCTAACACCTACATCACTCTGGTCCAACCCTGTGGAAACTGCGCGTTTCCTCGGACTTCCGTTAGAAGAGCCTGATGACAATTTAGAGAGAGCGAGCCCATTGGGCAGGGCGAAGCACTGTTAACAACAACAACAACCCTGCTGGTTATGGGGTGAGGATATGCCCGTTACATCGCTACTATGGCAGTCAGGCTGGTGCCGGAAGGTGCTTGTACCGGAGCGTACTGGATTTTTCGCAAAGAACTGTTAACATCAGTATAGCCCTGTTTGGTTCGCAACGTCCCATTCCATGAATTAATGCGCCGGCTAAGCATGGCGAAGTTCTGCTACAATAATAATAAAAATTAGTAAGACGTGATTTGAAGTTCAAGGAAGTCTTTTTAGCAAAGAATATTTCAAATCGTAATCCTTAGTATTAAAATTACTGATAGCAGTAATCGTAGTTTAAAAGAAGTTAAAATTGCGATTACTGTAATCGTAATCCCAGGTGTAATCTATTACACATGTAATCCTTATTGCCCAGCTCTAATCGTGAATACTGAAGGGCTATCAGAAAAAATAAAACATTGTCGGGATGCTTTCAATATTTCCGTAAAGTATGATGAGCTCTGCGTTACGGAAGATGAAGTTGATAGACACGCACTAGAAATGCAATTGACTACACAACATACATATATGTATCTACATAGTCGCGCCAACTTGCACCAATTCTGTTGCAAATATGAAGGTTTAGCCTTTTTCAGAAAGACAGTGTGAAGTTCTAGAAGGTTCGAAAAAAGTTATATCAAATCCTTAGTGGGGCTTTTAACTTATAGTCTATTCAGAAGTACTCCACAAAATTAAATACATAAACCAGACAGAGGCGAAATCGAATGATAGCCACGCCCACTTTTAATGCATCGAATATTTTGGAAAATACAAAAAAGATAATTCATTTATAATTGTGGCATTAAATAATTTTTTTTGGAAATGGGGGGGGGGCACCGCACACTTTTATAAGTATTATCATACTATATAGGTATATCAGTAGCGGATTCAGGATTTTGGGAAGGGGGGTCAAAATGTTTTTTTTTTTTAATTTCGAGGACATTTATTTACACCTCCTTAAAACTTCTTATTTTTTAAATAGGGCCAGAAACGAAACCTGAAACGCTGCCTCTATAACAAAACTCTAACAAAACAAGGAAATGTTTCTCGTTATCGAAACTGTATAGAAACAATACTAGTAGCGTTTCTTGCGTACCGTAACATACCCCTATGTGGTTTTTGCTAGTGAGGTGTTGTTTATAATTATGTATACATATGCAATTTTAATTTAACCACAAATTCTACACATTTTGAACTATTAAGTAGGTAATCTACTTAATTTCCGCTTTTTTTTAGGTAATAAATGTGAACGCATTCTAAAATGTAAATACGTTATTGCGAGTTTTTGACAGTATTGCCTGCCAGTTACTACAGTGACTCCAGAACGTTCATTTTCAACCTTGAGAAGAATCAAGACTTATTTGAAAAATACGATGGGACAAGAGCGTCTCAATGGTCTAGCTTCTTTGAATATCCATAACCGGATTGATTTGACTGAAGACGAAATCCTGAAAGAATTTTTCCATAAGCCTAGAAAATTTAAAAACGATTAAGTATGGTACGAATGAATTTTGCAACACAATTTAAATTGTTTTAAATTCAAACCTACATTTTGCAAACATAAAATAAAATAACCGAAATAATTTTACGTTCCAATCACTTAACTTTTTTTTTTCTTGAATTGAATTGTACTTATCAAGTTCCAAAGATAAATGCGTATAGAGAAACGGCTGCGAAAAATATGACTTTTTGGATCCCGAAGGGGGCGGGGCCGGGTTCGGACCCGAAAATCACCCCCGTGGATCCGCCCCTGAGGTATATACAAATATTAAAAACCATTTAGATATAGCAAAATTCGGCACACAGATTAACATTATTTTATGGAATGTGCTAGAGAAAAGGACTACGCGCACTTAAATATAAGTAAAAGATTTATAATATGATTATAGACGAATATAATAATAGTTAATACCTTTGCGAAAAATAATTTTATATCAAATCGATTTTTCTTCTAACGTGTCGTTGTTAGAGAAATGCGAAAAAATATAAATTTATGAAAATGGGCCTGACACCCCCTCTTTGGACCAAGCCTATTCTAACGTGTGGGTAGCCATAACTCGATGAGGAGTTCATAAACAAACTTGGTACACATATTTCACGTATATTGAGAATATTTTTGTAAATATGGGCAAAATCGGTTAAACACCAGCCATTCCATATAACAATAAAATATTTATATATGTTTCTGTACTGAATAAACTTGCTTTTTTGCATAAAGCCATAGTAATAAGGCTCTGAAATATAGATGAATACAATCAAAGAAGATCTCAAAACATATTTGCGAACAAATTTTATATAGTCATGGCTTAAATTAGGGAAGTAATAACTCCAACTTTGATGATTTTAGCTATATTTCTGTACCTAATTTTCGTATTTCTGCCGGCTAAAGGTCGAAACAACCCAACTGATTTTCTTTGATTTTCTTTACCAACGTTGCTCACTGCTGAGTATACTTATAATGTTCGGCTACACCTGAACGTAAACCCCCTTAGTTGTTTTAATTGAAATTGAAAAGCATTTAAAATAGCATATTTTGGCATTCCCACGAAAGCCGATTCTATGTACCGGAATGAACCCGGTTTTTTTTACCCGGCCGAGGGCTGTTATTTCAGTGTAACCCTGTAATTATTCACTTCTTTAGGTGATCTCGTGTTATACATTGAACCTGCAAAGGCCAATGACATATCACTCATATCGTGTTTCATTGTGTTATTGTATTGTGGATCTTTCTACAGATGTTTTTTTGATAATCGATACACGAAAAGATCGTGGATTCAACTGAAAATTACCAAAAGCCAAAAAAATGTAACTTGTCACCTTATGAGAAGTATTTGTTTAGATCAGGGACCGGGACTTTTATCCCTTTTGAAATAAAAGTCCAAAGAAAAAATTTATTTCAGAAGTTTATTTTTTTACGTATTTTGGTCCACCCGGTGTTTTATTTATTCTCTCCAACAAGAAACGTTACCATTGGCGAGATATCTTTTAAAGACATAAAAAAGTCCTTTTCAATAACTAGCAAACATAACTTTTATTCCTGGCGAGAAAAAATTAAAGTTAGGATTTTTAAATATTAGCGGACTGTTAATTACAATTGAAAAAATTCTAATTAATTTTTTAATTTTATTATGAAGCAATTAATAATAATTAACCTGTATTTCTTGATTGATTTCATTCAAATATTCAATACAATTTATCAGGGGCATAGAATTTCCACGAAAGTGATATTTGAAAGAAATCAAGCAATTGCTTGCCATATATACAGTTACTCACATAAATAAGTATACATTACTTTTTTGACAATTCTCACCAATTTTGTATGAAAAATTCGACGAATTTTCATGCAAATTTTCAAATTTTTCCTCAGAAGTTTCAGAATTTTTTTGAGTATGCAGATTTGTAGCCCGTTCATTTTCAGTATCATAAGGTGTAAGTCTTATGTCCGTAAAAAATTTTGCTGATTTTTGGCAATTTTTTTCCTGGGGACTTTAGGATTTTCCTCCATATAAATTTATGAACGTAATTTTTTTTATATGGAAACAGTTATTCGGCTATACTACATGACGTCGGAATTGGGAAGCGCCTCTCCGAGCCATTGGACACCAAACCAGGCTTCAGACAAGGCGACTCTCTATCGTGCGATTTTATTAACTTAATGCTGAAGAAGATAATTCGATCAGCAGAGCTAAAGGAGGGTGCAATTGCTTTTGTGAAAAAAGAAGACAATACGAAGTTTTTGCTGTCATAAAATAAAGAATGGGAATACCGCGCCTTAGCAACTACATCACTGTTGATGGTTACAAAGTTAACCTGTTACTGTTACTAGGTCAATCAACCAGCATTATCACAAACAATAATTTGAGGCTCTGATCGCCTCTGTCCAGATGTATCGCTCGGAATCAGGGACATTGTGGAAAGACAGCTGACCTTCACATGAGCCGTCATTTGAAAGGAAGCGCTGAAGGGGTCATCGGGGCGTAGAACAAATCGGCCATCGGAATTGTAGCAGCAATATGCAAAATCTGATGCATCTATCAGGAGCGTCTTGTAGGGTTTGTAAAGTGTGTTAAATTGTTATAATGTACTAAGTTAATGGAAATATGGCGAAAGTTACCTGATTGACTCTTTAGATTTTAAATTTGTGCGAATTTCATTAAATAAAACATACATTAATAAAAGCTAAATCTCACACGCAGAAAGATAGTACTTGGTCAGGGCTCTGCGTTGACGCGCTTTAAAAAACGTTTATGAGACATGTCGCTTTGAACTACGTACATACATTTTATCTCAGCTGTCAAAAATTAAATGTCACACAATGCGCCACCAAAGTTGCATCAGACAAGGCCTTAAAGGGAAGGCCTTGAAATGTATAAGAAAATGTGGAATATGACTTGGCCTTCCTTCGTGTTTCCAATTCGAGTCAGATTTCGCAAAAAAGGGATGACTGGCGTTTTTTGGTAGATAACTGCCATTATAATATATAAAATCGTCAGTATTAGATCAAAATATCATTTAGCTTTAGTACCACTAATAGTTTTCAATTTTCAGTTTTTAAAAGATTTTGGTTTAAGTATACCATTTTCATGAAAGGGTACATGTTATTAACTTTCTGCATTGTTTCTCTCTTTTCAGTAAATGAATTATAGTTCATTGAACAACCAGACATTCAATTGAAGTCCCCAGCCTGGAAACATTAGCTTCTGTTGCTGCCTGCCGTGCTGATAAGGCAAATAGCGCCAAGGTGCTATGTTCCCTCAATAACTGTCGTTTGCATTTCCGTTGTTGAGAAGCGTGATCATATGTTCCGACCAACCGACTTCCCGTTTAGCTGTACTATATACAAAATGTAGAAGAAGCTTCATGTATTTATTTAGCAGGTATTTAAATGCTACGTTATCAGCAAATATAAGCCACAAAACTGAGAATAAGCTAAAGGTGCGTTGACGGCAGGCAGTAAACGGACGTAAATATATTCACACACGCACATATACTCAAAACGAAACCTCTAATCAGTCTCAAAAGCGAAAGTATTTACTTAATATACTATATACAAAAAACATAAGTACAGATGTTTGTATAAGTACAGATATATATTGTAAAATTAATGATTGCAACTGCATGAGGAATATTGGTTCTTTTGAATTGTGATCTATGCCTGTGTCAACGAATACATCCTATTAGGACGTTAACGTCGTAGCTGTTGTTTTTTGTTACAAGCGCGCAAGCGCAACACAAAACATAAAAAATAGTACAATTACGTGTCAGCTGTGAATTACAACACGCAATGTCGCATGGCATAGTTGGTGGTGGAGCAGGAGCAGCAGCTGCGGCAGCAGCGGCGGCGGCGGCAGCGGCAGCAGTTGTTGATAGCGGTAATTTGAACGCACAATCCGCCACAACAGAATATCGTGAAGTCCATTGGACATCAAATGTCATGGACTCATCACGCGTCTCCACATGTCTTATTTCTATGCTATTAATCGTTTATGGCAGTTTTCGTAGTTTGAATATTGAGCAGGAGGCACGTGAACGTGAACAAAAAAAGCGTAGCGAATCCATGTTGAACTTGATAACGGGCGAGCCAGTAGAGCAAGAGACCAGTAAGATAATCATCAATTGCTTACCACATTGAAATTAAATCTAAATAATGTTTTGCACTTTTCAGACAAATTCGCAACGTTGGACACTATGCATGCCTTATGCTTACCACTAGGCGCATCCGTTTCGCTGTTAGTTATGTTCTTCTTCTTCGATTCGATGCAATTGTTGTTCGCCGTTTGTACAGCAAGTGAGTAAGAATTAGGACCATATCCGAGTTGACGCGAAGGTGTAGGGCCTTTATATACTGTGCTGATCTGGATAAGAGTGAAGTTATAGCCCTGTTGGCTAACTATCAGGTTGTTTGTTTGTTTGAGTAGCGACAAAAATACACCAGAAGGTCCTGAGGAGTTTTGCCGATGTGACGCTCCTTTGGCGGGCCCGGATGTCAGGGGAACGATTTGGTGTGACCAGTGCAAGCTTCTAGGTCATGCCACCCCTCCTTCTGCGGGTTACTAGTTTTAAAGAGGACAGAGATATTTTACAACATCAACCCTGGTTTTTGATAGGGGGTTACAATCTAGTTGAACAAAATTCTGGTAGCACTATGGACATAATCAGTCTATCCAAGGGCTTTATGGACCAGCTCAACGTAAACTTAACGCATACAAATTAAACCAATCATGGCGCTTATCTTAGTTGTAGGCAATATATCGCGATGATCCACAAGAAGGAAATCCTTACGAATTTTTTCCGATCTTAGTGCTATGAAGCTGTCACTTTCTCTTGAACACTCTTTCAACCACCAATATGCTGTGGGTTAAAGTGAAATTCAAAATCATGGTTAGTGTTAATCTCAACGATCCCAAGATCAAGCAAAAAACCTTAAAAATCAATTGGATGTGGATATGGGAAAACCAAACATTCTAAACAATTAGTTTTCTAAATACAAAACGATTGCTACTTTTCTGGCTTTATTTATTTTCTTATCGTACATCCGAAAAAAGGATTGAAAGTAATAAAAAATATCTGTACCAATTCCTAAAAGAGCATAAACTAAATATCATGTCGAAAATAACACTGACAAAAGGTTGGTGCCCTGAAAATTTGTCAAATGACAGCGAACCTTCTTTATGCTAATAAAGAGAAATACAACCAGTACCATATTCCCCGGTTAGAACCTTTTGCTTTTAGGTTATTTAATAAAAATTGAAAAGGTTGTTGGTTTTCGACAACATACTTAAACTTTACTAATAAAATGTGCATTCTATTTTTAGTAATTGCTACTGTAGCTTTGGCTTTTCTGCTGTTACCCATGTGCCAGTACATCATACGACCCTGCACCGACGGTAATCGCATATCATTTGGTATATGTGGTCGTTTCACAGCTGCTGAACTCTTTAGTTTTGCACTCTCTGTGTCAATTGTATGCATTTGGGTATTAACCGGCCATTGGCTGCTAATGGATGGTAAGCTGCATTAAATTGTGTTTTGTTTTGTTTTTTTTTTTTTTAATTTTTATAATCGTATATTTTTGCTTACAACTATTTGCAGCAATGGGAATGGGCTTATGTGTGGCATTTATCGCTTTTGTACGACTGCCTAGTTTAAAAGTTTCAACGTTGTTGTTAACTGGTCTACTAATTTATGATGTCTTCTGGGTATTCTTTTCCTCGTATATCTTTAGTACGAACGTAATGGTTAAGGTGGCTACCAGACCAGCCGACAATCCAGTGGGTATTGTAGCGCGAAAGTTTAATTTAGGCGGTATAGTGAGGGAACCACCGAAGCTTAATTTACCAGGAAAACTAGTTTTTCCAAGTATACACAATAATGGACATTTTTCGATGCTTGGTCTGGGCGATATTGTGATGCCGGGTTTGTTATTGTGCTTTGTATTGCGTTATGATGCATATAAAAAATCACAGGGCATCACCACTGATCCAACGTTACAGCCACCGAAGGGAGTCGGCTCGAGGCTTACCTACTTTCACTGTTCCTTGTTGGGGTAAGTACATGAGTGTGAAGTTCTTAGTTCGAGCATATTATCTACATAAATTAATTAAATTTTTATGAATTAGGGATGTGTGATTAATTATTTTATCGACCATGCCAACTAGATCACTGAAAATTGGACACTGCTTGTATTAATTAATTAATCAGAAGATAAAGATCGATTAGTCAAAACTGTTAATTTCTCAATTAATCGATTTTAATCTGAAAAATGGACAAATTGGTGCTTAAGTCGTGCAACTGGCAATGTTGCTCATGTTGATCAAAGTTATGTACAGCTTTTTCTCTACGTTTACCGAATATTTCTTAGTCACATTTTCCATTTCTTGATTTGCGACTCGTATACCGTGGGCGAAATTATATATCGGGCTTCAGTTTAGTCACACAAATTTTCGAGTTAGATTGGAATAATATACTGTATTTTTACAACTGACTTTAAAATGAAGTTCCTTGCTTCAAATTTTCAACATCTAGTGTATTTTTTTTTTCTCAATAAACACAAATATAAAATTTATTACTTACAGCGAGTTTCATAAAACAATTTAAGTGAAAATTCATTTTTTTGCTGTCACATTTCATAAAATCAAACCAAAAAATAATTTTTCATTTAAATTTCTTCTGTGAAACCGGCAGTTAGACTTAGAATTTTCTTCAATCAAACATTTGTAGCAGATTTACTTTTGTACCTTTAATTATAAAAATATTTATTTATATCGTTAACAGCTACTTTCTTGGCCTGCTCACCGCTACTGTAAGTTCAGAAGTTTTCAAAGCGGCACAACCGGCATTACTGTACCTGGTGCCGTTTACATTATTGCCACTGTTGACTATGGCTTATCTCAAGGTAAGAAAATCATCAAAAATCTATCATATTTTTGCTATGTTATTGTTTTATAATAACTACCCTGAGGAAAAAACCATCGATCAATCTTAATAAATAACAAGTAAGAAAGTCTAAGTTCGGGTGGAACCGAACATTATATACCTACTATTCATCTATTATGGCATACCAATTTACGCAGGACTATTTTAATACTTTTCAGTTCGTATTATAAAGCCAGCTGATTGTTTTCAATAAAAAAACTTCTGTTATGAGTTTCGAGGGGTAAATTAATTTATTTGTATATAAATAGCTTTCCTACCAAACACTGCTAATAAAATTTTTTCAAAATACCAATACATGCACATTTTATGTTTGAAAAATTTGCGTTCAAACAAACAGACGGACAGACAGACAGACAGACGGAGAGACGGACATGGCTAAATTGACTCAGCTCATCGTCCTTATTATTTCAGTTTACTTATTGATGGCCCAATCTCTTCTTCTTTTCATACTTACAAACATTTCATGTCATGAAAGGTACGAAAATCGAAAAAGATATATAACTTATCTATTGCGTGGGGTATTAACTACTTGCCCTGATATTTTGCTTGTGTGTTATCCGATTTACTATTGATACTATTGAAAAGCAGCCGACCAATTTTCATTGAAATATGTATCTAGTTGAAACTACAAGCAATCGCCTTTGAATTTTTGTGCTGAAAAATGGGCGCGCCACGCCTATTTCCCAAAATCCACAAAATTTTTTTGCGGTCGAGTTTTGCTTAAGAAGCTTATTATGTGTGCAAGGTCTTATTGATAAGCTTGCATGGTTATAGAAATATCGCGTTTTACATTTACAAACAAATTTTTTAGAACTATGTTAAAAAACTGATTTCGCCCGTTTTTACAACAAACAGTTACCTTTATATTTTCAATATTGTCGCCGAAAATAGTTTCGATAAATTAATTTTTTCCGGAATTATGACATAAAACGTTTTGTGGAATAATCCATTATAAAAGGGGCGGGGCCACGCCCATTCTCGAAAATTTATATATTTCGACTTTCTTCGTTCACAGACACTTTGAAAGTGAAATAGAAAGGATATAAAGCTGTTTTACGCAAAGTTAGTGCCTATTAAATATATCTATGATCCTTTCCAAAATCTTTCGTATAAAAGTGAGCGTGGGTGGACCTTTACCGATGTCACCCTTTTTTTTCGGAACATTCCTTGTATTAATATAAATATGTGTGCTGAATTTCGTTTCGATATCTTGAACGGTTTTTGATTTATGATTAATAATAGCTTAATCAATTAATCAATAGCTTTCTCGATCCGTTTATGCTGTTACATACTACCGTTAGGCGACTTAAGTTAATATACCTTGTGTGCGTAGCACTACTAGGTATAAAAATCGACTGTCCCTCTCGTCTTTATCGATCCTTATAAAGTTTTCATTATAGTTTTATTTGGACACTGGGCAAAACATAGTGTAAATAAAGTTTTGAAAAAGTGGTGCCACGACACTTACTAGGAGAAAATTGAATTCGCTTTATCTTTACGGCTATTTAATGTACCTTATGTAATGATATCTCTACATATAATAAAATTATAACAGGTCGATGTCTGTGCATTGCAGATATTTAAGAAAAATCGATAGGATCATCATTGAGGCAATAGAAGCCATATTAATAGTTTTTAGAACTTTTGTCCGTCTGTATGTTTGGTCGCGCATCACCCAAAAACTTCTGCATGGAATTAATGTAACATTTACCTTACTATACATTTAACTCAAAGTTTAAGATATCATTTGTTCCGATAGCTCTATCAGTTTCGGAGGTATCGACCGATATGTGCACCAATGTGACTCAAAATGTGTTTAGTACAATATGGGTATCAAACGGAAGTTGGTAATGATTGCTGCAATAAGCGATGTAATTAAGTTCCATATCTTATCTGGTATGGGATATGAGTGGAAAATAGGAAATGGAAACGAAAAGAGAATGTAAAAGTAAACGGGAGTGGAGAGAGAAAGGTAAAGAGAGAGAGGAAAGATTAGAAAGATGAAAAGGAATAAGCAAGATATGTGAAGTGGGCAAAATTTTGAAATATGGACCAGCCAAAGAAGAAGAAAAGAAGAGCAAGGTAAAGAATAATAGCGTGCTGTTGTTTGCTGGTCATAATGCTAGGTCCTTCAGGGGTACCACTCTTAGCTTTTTTTTACCTACTAGTGCTACGCACACAAGGTACCTATATTAACCTTAGTTGCCTAACGGTGGTATCTAACGGCATAAAAGGATCGAGACAGATATTGACTTATACATATCAAAATGTCCAGGAGGAAAAAAAAATTGATTAAGCCATGTCCGTCCGCCCGTCCGCCTGTTAACACGATAACTTGAGTAAATTTGGAGATATCTTAAAAAAATTTGGTATGCAGGTTCCTTAGCACTCATAGAATATTTTCGAAAATACAAAAGAAGTGATTATTCAGTACAGGATAAAATTTGGTGTGTACGAGTACATTAACATTAAGGCAGAAACACAATTTTTTAAGAAATTTTTGAAAATGGGAGCCCCACTGCAATAGGGAAGTTATATACCTTTTTTTATTTTCATACCTTTAATGAACATGAAATGTTTGTAAGTATGAGAAGAAGAAGAGATTGGGCCATCAATAAGTAAACTGAAATAATAAGGACGATAAGCTGAGTCAATTTATCCACGTCCGTCTCTCCGTCCGTCTGTCTGTCTGTCCGTTTGTCGGTCTGTCTGTCCGTCTGTCTATTTGAACACAAATTTTTCAAACATAAAATGTGCATGTATTGGTATTTTGTAAAAATGTGGTGAGCAGTTGTTGGTAGGGAAGATACCACCCCTGCGGGTTAGGGGTTTAGAATATGCCCGAGGTAGGCATACCGGTCGTAAGAGGCGACTAATATGCACAAAGGTAATGACGTGCAACTCGATGGTTGATCTACGGATATGATGCCTCTCATCTCTCATTACCCACCTTATCCTTCCTTACGGAAGGAGGGGTGACATGACCTAGAAGGTTTCACTGGTCATAAATCGCTACCACGACAGTCGGGCAGTACCGCAAGGGAGTACCGGAGCGTACCGGGTTCAAATCCGGCCAAGGACTGTTAATTCGACAACACTCCCCAAAACCTTCGCGGAGTGTTTTTGTCGTTACCACAACAACAACAACAACAAGATACTTGTCTATATATATAAAAGAAAGTGACGTTAGTTCCAACGCTCATAACTCAAGAAAGCCTGCACCGATTTGGATGATTGACACTAATTTAGTTTGTTCTCTGACCAGAATAGGAGAATACCCAATAAAATTTCCGAAAAAATTTAATATCAAAAGTGGTTTGAAAAAGTTTTTCAAAACGGGTCGCCCCTCGGCAGTGGATTGGCAAACTCTCCCAGCCTCTTTTTGCCAGGGAAGGCTTCTCAGCAAAAATTCATATCCTTTGTAGATGCTATTCGTTGACGGGACGACAATTTGTAGGAAAAAATTCAAAACGGCACACCACAAATTTGAACTGAAGCTCGGCGCAAAAATCTCTTAGGAGGTTTATGGTGATATTTACCCCTCAAAACTCATAACAGAAGTGTTTTTATTGAAAACAATCAGCTGTCTTTATGATATGAGCTAAAAAGTATTTCAATAGATCTGCGTAAATTGGTATACCATAATAGATCACTACTAGGTAGAAAATTTTCTGTTCCACCCGAACTTAGACTTCCTTACTTGTTTTAGGTTCCAATCGTCCGCACGTTTTTAAGATCTAAACTTAGTAATTAGTCTCAGTAGCGCTGCAAGATTGAACCCAAACGAAGCGACGGTTTATGAAAACTTGCAAACAAGTTTTTATATCCGTGTAAGTTTTTCCTAATAGTTTGAATAAAAAAAATCGGGCTTTGAAGTGGCTTACATGAATTATTTGTGATGCTACAGCACTGACCACATCAAACAGAGTTGGAACTATTTTTGTGAAAACCAAATAAACCATACGGTGTCATGTATCCTTTTTATAACTTGATTCATTCCAAAACATATTTGAAAAATCAAAGTATGAAATATTTTGGTTCATTCATTCAAGGTTTACGGGGGTGTTACTGATGTTACCAGGTTAGAGGTTTAGAATATGCCCGAGGTAGGCATACCGGTCGTAAGAGGCGACTTATATGCACAAAGGTAATGACGTGCAACTCGAAGGTTGATCTACGGATATGAAGTCTTTCACCTCTCATTACCCATCTCTCCTTCCTTACGGAAGGAGGGGTGACATGACCTAGAAGGCTTCACTGGTCATAAAAAATCGCTAACAGGAAAATCGGGCAGTACCGCAAGGGAGTACCGGAGCGTTCCGGATTCATATCCGGCCAAGGATTGTCAGTTCGACAGTACTCCCCAAAAGCTTCGGGGAGTGTTTTTGTCGTTACAACAACAATAACAATTTTCCGGATATGGATCCGATACTAGCATCTTCTGTTCCTAGCCCGACGTTGCGGGAGTAACTAGTTTACCATCGTCGAACCTTCGGTGTTTCGCGGTTGCAACAACAAAATATCGATTACTATCAAAGGCCTTGCTCAAAACACTAGTTTATACTATGCAGACGCAATTTCGTCACAATTTCTTTCATCTTATCTCCCTTTCTCTTACTCTCGTCCTAATGCTCTTCCGCTCTCCATCTTTTTTTTTATATTAAACTCGTTCTTCTTTTACCCTCTCTCTCTTTTTCTCTTCACCTAGGTTCAAAACTTGCGCCTTCTATGCTTTTTCTCATTCTAAAATATTATCTGTCTTGAACGCCCCCTCCAAACCTATATAGCAACCGTGGTTAGCTCCCTTAATTTTAAATAAATCATTGCCTTAAACATTTTAGATGTATATATGTATGCCCATGTGTATTTATTTATTCTCACTCATTTCAAAGGGGGACTTGCGACGTATGTGGAGCGAACCGTTTATAACGCAGCAACCATCAAAACAACTGGAAGTCTGAGTGCTTATCCTCTCATTTAACTGGATTACGCAACAGCACGCGAAATTTTTACTGGCAAATTATTATTTAAGTATCATAATTTAAGTATAACGACTGACTTTCACCAGTTTGGCGTGTGTAACATACGTACGTAAAAGCATACATTAAATTAAGGTGGGGGACGGTGAAAAACACACATACACGCATATGTTATATGCTATGTAAGATGCTAAGATCGTTTGAGAACTCTAAACGAGACGGTAGCCAAGAGATACTCACGTTCATATATTTTTTTTACGTTTTAAGCGGTAAGTTTTCAAAATTACTTTTTTAATTATACATTTCATTTGGCCCGCTGAAATCATACTAAATTTTGGATAAATATTATACATACTACGAAAAGATAATAACCAAGAAGTTGAAATTATCTTCGAGATTATATAGATGTAACAAAGGAAACATATTTCTGTGTTGACTTTGACAGTTTGTAACGTGACTGCACAGCTTATCGGTTAGTCCTTTGTTGTGTTATAACCTCAGTGAAGGTATCCAATTTAGACTTAGGGTGTGTGCGATTTCGTTTAAATTTTTCATATATTCATACATATATTTCATATATTCAATTAATTTCCGTAATGACCCGTTTTTCAATTCCACCTACATACATAAGAGGTGGGTTTATTCGTTACATTTAGTAAACCCTTTTGAGCATACTTCGGTTCGTAAGTAATAATTTTTCGGCATGAAATAGTAGTAAGGATGTCGGTAAAACAAAACAACTCTCGCACACTGCAGTGTCCAGAAATCGAACGAATCTCTACTTACTTACTTAAATGACTCTTAACCGTCTAAACGGCTTTGCCCATTCAACATGCCATGCCAGTCGTTTCTTCGCTCTGCCAACTGTAAACGCCATAGGATGGCAAAATCGGTCACCGCTTGGTCTTTCCATCGGTCGCCCTCTTCCTCTGCTTCCATCGGTGGGTGTTAATTTGGGTCGAATCATCTTCGTTCATTCGCACAACATACATATTCTTCGGTACTCTCCGTCGCCGTCTATAAGACATATCGTGAAAAAGTATCAACAAACACTGAAGATAGATATTCTCGAGGACGACTCGAGAAACACTGGAGACACAAAGTATTCTCAAACAAAATGGTTCATAATTCTCAAATGGAGAAAATCATAGTTCTCCAAACGAATTGTAAAGTCATTATCTGAGGGCATTCTAAGGTATTAAACTTGCAATTGTTCTCTAATCATTCACGAGTCGAGAAATACGCTAGTTATTCAGTGTGGCAATCAAAACTTCTTGAACGGTAGATACTGTGTTTGTTGGGGTTGTATTTCAACATTACAGATGTTCAATTGATATATTTTTATATCCAACATTTTTCAACCTATGAGTGTAAATGGACAAAAATGGCGGCCATCGATATCCCTTAATCTTTGTTTTACAATGGAATGCTATGTAAAAATAAAACTTTGGTGGCGTTTTCCAAATTTAACCTTACATCTGTTTACAATAAAAAGGGCGGTGTATGTGCATATAGATTTGTATGTAATACATAACGTACTGACTAAGAAAATATCTCTTTTTTCATCGAAACATGCTCACAGTTTTTATACTTTTCGATTTTCCATAGAAATTATATGGGAGGGATACCAAGTTCCAAATTGTGGTTGATTGCTGCAAATAACACCGAATTTGTCTATTATTTTCGTAGTGAAAAACTCGCCCTTTTTTTAAAACTGAGTAGATCGTTTGCTTTTATCTTGAAATCTCCGCCTCACTTGCCCCGATATCTTTCTGAATTCAGCTTGCTCGCTTTCTGCTTCCAACTGTTCAATTTTTGATGTAGAGTTATTCGCGCAACTAGCATTTCTGTAAATGTTTTTAAAATTCAATAAGTATTCAAATATTTAGGAATAGGGGGATTTCCACTCATATAAGCTTTTTAGGTATAACATTGTTTTGAAGCTTTAAAGTGTACTTTTTATAAACGTGGAGAACGAATTATTTTTACAAATCAATTAACTTTCAAACTATTTGGCACCTTTCTTTCAAATTCTTTTCATCAAAGGAATTGATTTAAATTAAAGTTAATACATACAACTGTAATAGTACAACTATAATGGTAGTGAAATTAAATTGGATATCGTTCGACGAAATAAGAAGCTGTGTTTTTAAAAGAAATTTCCAAGTTTACACAAAGTTCAGGAAAGTTAATTAAAATTTAAAAAATGACCATCAATATCGGCAAATTAGTACACAGTGTTATAGCCCAATCAATTTAAGTCTAATAATGTGCAAGTTAGAAAATGCTCAAAAATTTCCCTGAATTTTCAGAATTTTGTTCGTCGAGATTGTTGGGTGATTTCTTCCATACACCCAGAGCTGGGTAAATTCAATTCCATTACAATTACAATTACATTCCTCAATATTTGGGGAGAGTAATAAATTCCTTTGCCCCACACAAAAAGAATTTATTACATTTCAATTCCTCAAAAAAAAATTACCAAATGTAATTTCCTCCTTTTGAGGCTCGAGTACAAACGATTTTTTTTTGGAATTGAAAAAAAAAAATACTTTGCGCAAGTGTAATTTCTTCCCCAATACTTTCGAAAGGAATTAAAAATGTAATTGAAATTTTTCCAATTACATTACAAGGAATCCCAAAAGTACTTTCGAATTTCCCATTACATTCCTCAAAGGAATTGTGGAAGTAATTGAAAAGCGAAAGGTTAATTCGTGCATAAAAACGTATTTCAATCGACTTTTCGGGCCATATTTTTCATTATTTCAAAAGGGATCCCTTTTAAACTATAATTACCCACATTCGAAAACACCAGGGAGCATAAAGTTGTCCTGATTGAGGAGGAGACCGCGTCCAAACAATTGTCGTCTGCTGTACTGTAACATAGCTCCAGCGCCTTAGTTGTGCGTAATTTTCGAGTTCCAAATAACGATCTGGAGTCCTTGCTGCCGATAGTGTGCTCACACAGCACCTGGAGCAATTTCGACCTAACCACTTATACCTGAAGCCACTTATACCCCATCAGTTCGTACCGCTGCCAAGGACTATTGAGGGTTCCAGCGAGATCCAAGGAACAACTGTTACAATGCCTCAGAGAAGAAAATGCTGCTTACAGAGCAAAAAAAGCTAGAGCAAGTCCCACAAATCCTCCATGGGGTTAAGATCGGAATATTGGAGAAGTATTCGCCACTTGTTCTCTTTACTGTTTACAAGGCAAAGCTCTGGTTTTTGCGCAGCACTTTGGTCTTTCTGGGACAAAAAATTCTGTTCCATCCCCAATCGCCCACCACTTTGGTCAGGTTGTCCTTTAAATGTGTATACATTAAAAATAAATAAATAATTGGCGCGATATATACCTCCGAGGAGATTAAGGCTGAGCTTCTATACCAATTTGTTTGTGGTGTGCTGCTTCTAATTTTTCCTACAAATTTTGTTAACGTACAGTTTTTTATTTTTGCCCACTTCGAAAGGTATCTGCAATACAGATGATTTTTTGCTAACAAGCCTTCTATGGCAGAAATACACTCCGGAGAGTTTACCAAGCCACTGCTGAGGACGACCCTGTCTTGAAAAAACCTTTTCAAACCACTTTTGATGTTACCCATCCCATGCAAGTTTTGCATAAATGGGAAGAAACTGGTTTGGAGAACAATGTCTTATAAAAAGTATTTGACACAGTCAATCCCATTAAAAGGTGGACCGCTGACTACTTAAACGGTTGGCAATCGTCTGTTATATTTAGGAATGAAAGATCTAAATATAGAAATGTTAAAAAGGGGGAAGGGAGGGGGACAGGGGTTGTGCTCTATCCCCTCTCTTCTTTAATTTTTACATATCGAGACAAAAGACGGTTACAGAGACGCAACAAGATACTGAAGGCAGTACTTGAATAAGATATTAAAAAAGTTGCTGGATACATATATCCGGTTAATGATTACGCGCCGCCAATATGGTCGCCGAATCTAAACGTAACCACCTGGAGGAACCAAAACTGCTACGGGATGTCTTCTAGCTATGCTTAAAAGAATAATTATAATTAATAGGCATGGCCAGACACCACACCTTCAAACGCAAACAAATTTTATACGCAAAGAAACATTCATCAGTTTTTCAATTACTTTTGCAATTCCTTTGAGGAATGGGAAATCGGAAATTACTTTTGGGACTCCTTGGAAAAATTTTAATAACATTTTCAATTCCTTTTCAAAGTATTGGGGAAGAAATTACAATTGCGCAAAGTATTTTTTTTTTTTTTCAATTTCAAAATGTTTTTACTCGAGCCTCCAAACGAGGAATATTTTTTTGAGGAATTGAAATTGAAATGTAATCAATTCCTTTTGTGTGGGGCAAAGGAATTGATTACTTTTCCCATTACATGTAATTGGGAATTGAGAGTAATGATTGTGATATAGGCATACTTTTTTCGGATGCTACTCGACACTTTATTGAGTAGACAGGTAGAAAATCATAAAATTCGATAGATTCCAGTATTGTGAAGCACATTCCAAGACGAGATAGATTTATCTTAAGTATTCCGGAAGATATTTATTCAAACTCATAATAAGTCAAAAAAGCCGTTTTGTCAAAATGGGGGGGTAATGTGATATACTATACCACATACTTGGCTTTTCTATAAAAGATGTGTTAACCGCATGAAATAATTAAGCCACATTCTAAATATAGTAATTTGCGTTCATTCAGTTATGTGACAAGCTGATTCGGAAGCAGGAAGAGCATGTTTCATCAAAAGTAGAGAAGGTTTCCCTTTTTATGCAGATCTAATGCACCCAATTTGCTTTTCTGTTGTAGCTAACATTTTCGGATGCTTACTTGGCCTGATAGACAATCCTGTGTCATTAACGCTCCAAATCCTAGTTGGAGGAAATTTATACATTTCATACTCCTGTTCCACATTGAACTACTTTTACCATATCACATTACGCAAACTAGAGATTTTAAGGAACGAAACATTTTTTCACCAAAATTTATTTAAAAATATTGAGTAATCACCTCAAATATTGGTGCCTATATTTACCAAAAACGAAAATAAAATATAAGAAAATTACAATCTAAGAACATTTCGGAATTATCCTTGTTTAAAGAGTGCTCTAAATTATTGACGACCGCACGAAGGAACATGTTTTTTCACACTGATAGCAACCTAGTTGACCAATGCCAGCCGTTGCTTTGCAGTAGAGGTTTTTGGCCATAACCATTATAGTAAAGAAGATATTCTTGCTCAGACATGAATAATTTAGGAAATACGCAGGTATATCACTTTAACAACCCATATCACAATACCCTAACTTACTCTACTGCCCAGCTCTGCATACACCATGAACAAAATTTAATTTTGTATGGAAGAAATGTTTGAACAGCCTGTTCAATAAAAATTCTGAAAATTCAGGGAAAGTTTTGAGCGAGTTTTGACTTGCACATTATTATACTAAAATTTATTGGTCTACAAAACTGTGTGCTCAAAAAAAATTGCAGATTTTGATGGCCTTTTTTTTTAAGTTTAATTAACTTTTCTGAACTTTGGGTAAGCTTTGAAATTTCTTTTTATGTGGATTCTATTATAGAATTCGCTATTAGGCAATTCACAAGATTCTATTCTTCGTACGACCATCATATTGTCTCTATTGTCATTTCTCATATAAACTTTTAATAGCACAATACAATTGAGCAGCCTATGTATATCAAGTGTGCTATTTTACTTTTCAAATTTTATTTTTATTTTTCTATCAACAAATGGCAGGTTTTCAATAAAATTCAACTTTATATATGTGAATATGACATACAACTCAATGTAGTGTTCACAAGAGTTGTATTAAAAGAAATACTGCATAAGACTATAAGAGACCTTGTGAATTGCCTATATATTTTAAATGAAAATTAATAAAAACACAGCTTCTTCTTATTTCGTCGAACGATATCCAATTTAATTTCATTACTATTAGAATGAACACAAGTGTATATTTATTTGAACATAAGAATTTATTTTAATGAACTGGCTAAAACGAATACAAATATTTGTAAAACATGTATAAAAAGCATGCTTTGAAAAATTTTTATAGTTTCCGTTCATAAGCTTTTACTCAATGCGACGTTTCGATTATTTAACGCTCTACGTTTACTTTGCTTGGTTTGGAGGTAACAGCTTTTCATAATGGTTTAATGTTTACTACTATTCGTCGCTTTGGGTATTCTCAATGTTCAACTTCCCTGGCTTAGGTGGTGTTAACACTTCGATTATTGAATCTGCAGAACAGCTCATAACGAAAATGAAATTTTATCATTGTATGTAGTTAGCATTATTAATTCCTTTCTGATTTGTGAACATACGAATTGGGAGGAGAGTATACATATGCATATGTAAATACTAATGCCAGGTTTCACACATTGTACTCAAATAGTCATCTCAGCTGAGCATCGTTTGAGTGTAAAAAATAATTCCGCTCATCTTATCTCTACATATGTATGTATATTAAAATTGTTACAGGTCGATATCTGTATATTGCAGAGATATCGTTATGCCCGTATGACACTACGTATTTTTCTTGTATTTTTTGTTTGAAATACTGACGAAAACCTACCGAAAATCAAATTGCAAAAATAAACAAATAAAAAATTAAACTGAAAGATTTGATTTTGATATTTTTTGTGCTCGAACTAAAAATGAAGCTTAAATGGCAAGACGCGTATGTAAGTTATTATTTCATTTAATAATGTTTGTTTTTAAAAAGAGTTGGCGGAACTTGTCCGCTCTTTTGCTTCTTTATTTCGAGTTCAACTTAAGACTAATTACAATCAATTTCTTAACTTAAAACTACACTACTATTGGCCCCACTCACGTTGCACTTTCATGTGCGCCCTATTTGTTGTTGCCGAATCGATATTTGCGCTGACTGTTGTTTTGCTATTATTGCGCTGACTGTTGTTTTGCTCAACTATGTTGAGGAGTCCGCGGTTATGCGAATGCGCGTCTAGAATAATTGACCATTGGCAAAAGTTGACCTGTTTGAACTTTTGCAAACTGTGGTGTTAACTTGTACAAAATACATAAAAAAATACAAACAAAATACGTAGTGGCATAGGGGCATTATCAAGCCAATAGAAACTAAATCAACAGTTTTTAGAATTTCTGCCTGTCGGTATGTTTGGTAGCGCAACACTCAAAAATTGCTTAATGGAATTGAAGGAACTTGCACCATTGCATTACTAGACATCTAACTTAAAATTTACGATATTCCTTATTTTCATAACCCGACCAGACCAAGGTGACCCAAAATGTAATAGTACAATATGGGTATCTAACGAAAGGTGCTTATGAGTGCTGCAACAAGCAATACGATGATTAATATCGGACTCAGTCTATTATAAGTTTTGAGACGCAGCGAAGCTTGGTCGGAAAACTAAAATAAGTACCCGGGCTGTTGTTGCCTCTTCCTCCGCTTCTCCGTGTGTTTTTTGTTATATTTTGTTTTTGCTTTTTATTGTTGCCCGTCTTGTTCATACGATCACCTGCTGTTTTTGTTGTTGTTTGTATTTCTCTGGACCAATTTCGCATCCGTATAGAATCGATTTTCAAAAAATTGGTAGCCCTCGAAAGAAAATTCAACATAAATTATGACTGTTTTATTTTAATAGCAAAAACTAGGTTTAATATATAAAATTTTTAACTTTTTTTGAAATACTAGCCATCAGAGTTTTCACTGTATTGCTTTTGACCTTCCGACCTGCAGCATACCATTTACGTTTGAAGTCTGCTATGTCTTTGGATACCTGCTTTGTTGTATTTAATTCTTTTTTCACTAGAGCCCAATATTTCTCTAGGCACAAATGTGATGTTGTTCTTCTCGTACCATTCAAGAGCTGCTTTTCTATAGTGACATGAGGCGAAATCAGGCCAAAAAAATGTAGACATACTATGCTGGCGTATAAATGGTAGAAGTCTTTTTCGCAAGCACTCCCTGACATATATTTCTGCATTTATTGTGCCTGCGGTCACGAAACTTTTGCTCTTCATGCCACAGCTGCATATCGCCTGCCAAACAAGAAACTTCTTGGGGAACTTTGTCTTATGTTATGTCTTAAACTTCTCTAGGTCATTTCCTCTCACATCAGAAACATAAAACGCCTGGCCAGGGAGTTGGGAAAAGTCAGCAAGTACATAAGTTTCATCGTCCATAATGCAGCATTCATATTTCAAAATGAAATTTGTGTACAACCGTTTTGCTCTCAATTTAGCCGCGTCATTCTTAATTGCGTTACGATCTGGTACTTTCTGAAATTTGTATATTCGTAAGCCAGCTTCCCTTTTGGCTCTGCGCACAAATAATTCCGAACATCCCACCACACGAGCTATATTTCTCCCCGAGAGATTAGGATCACACTTCAACAGGCTCACCACCTTTTCCGCCTTCTTGCGGTTACCACAGAACTTTTTTCGCCCTGTTCCACTTTTACGATAATTGTTAACATTCGACTTAAACCGATTTATCACGCGGCTTAAAGTATTTCGCGAGAGAGTAACCATTTAAAGGGGTTTGGTTGCCCAATATAGCGTTCCAGTCATTTCTTCGATTTGCAAACTGGCGCCAATTGAAAGCACCACGGGATCGTAAAGCGGTCTCCACTTGGTGCTTTCTTTGGAGTGGTGGACTCCTCCGATTCCACAGCCGGTTGCCCATAAGAATGCATTCAGAGCCGTCATCGCCTAGCCAACGAAGCTACAGTGTTTTAATTCGTTGAACTATGTCTATGTTTGCATACCGCTCATTAAAACTTTTTGTACGTTGCCAACGAGGTATATAAATCCTTCGAAGAACATTTCTTTCCAATACTCCCAGAACTCTATCAACAGATGTTGTCAGCTTACAGCTTTCTGCACTATGCAGCAAGACCACTTGACACCATGCATTCATCCTACCATATTTTGTATAGAAGCCAATGCACGCGTTTTATAAGCTTCTCGTCGCCGTGCTTAAATAGCTCTTTAGGCAATCCAGCAGTAACCCCTGCTTTTACATATGACAAGTAACTTGAAATAACGAAAGAAAATTGAAGAAAACCACAGTGTAACAGTGAGCCAAGTAGCTAAAATAAAAAAAGTAAACATGCTTATTTAACAATTCGCTTGGATGTATGAGTTGAAAATGTTCATCAAATGTAGGTTGCTTTAACCCGTATAAATTTTCTTTTGCTTTTTTTCTTTGAATTTAATTTCAATTTAGAAAGAAAAGATATTGACATTGTATTATATTAAAATAAATGGTGCGCAAATCGTTTTATTTGAACAGTGGTACTAATACGTATTTATTCCTAATTGTTACAGGGATCGGATATTTTCGTAGCAGAAGTTTTATTACTTCTAAATATATCGGAAGCTAATAATTGAACTTTGAATGCATATCATCTGCAATCTCCTAGTCCTTTATACAGAAAATTACATACTCCTATCAGTAGAATTCCACGAATTTATTGAGAAAGGGAAGATTAGAAGCTATATTACGGTAAATTCAAAAACAAATGCAGTATGTATGTGGCAATCGTTAGGTCTGTTCGGCGAGAAAGCTTGCAAGTATTCTATGGCCCTGCCGATTAGCACAAGGCCTAAGTAAAGAAAGAATTGAGTCAAGCTCTGCCGAAACCGCAAAAAAAGGAACAGGAATTTCTAAACACTTCCAAGCAAAACAGCTACTGCTGTTTTCATGCATTAATAACAAAGTTTGAAGTTTTTGTTGCTGTTTTGCTCAATCGATTAGCTCTTTTCTTTACTAGTGAAATCTCCCCAACAGGAACTTGCAGCTTCCTCTACCAATTAAATGTCAAAATGCGTTCTTTCCCTACAAGTTGTATGTGTCGCCGAACCCAATTCAGAGAAGTTTTATAAAATTGTTAAGTTGCTTTAACAGAGCCATTACCTAATCAATATTTGCGCAGAAATGGGAGAACCACATAATATATATGTATTTATTTCTTAAGCTCGCATACGAAACGTATGTGAAATAGTAACTGGAGCTTTGTGAACTTTTCGTTCAGTTGTTTTCAAAGGGTTAATGGGAACAAATTACTGCCACATACGAATTATTTCATATACATGTTGTCAAATAAGCATGTTGTCAGCGGCTGGCTCACTGTTTCACTGTGAAGAAAACCAACTTTTTTAAAAAAATGTTTGACGGAACAGCCAAATTATCAAAAAGTAGACTGATATGGTGAGGGCAAAAAAGACGTGTGCGCCATATAAAAATAAAATTGATAAGGCTGGACTAAAGAAAGGCAAAGTACCTAACTTCATGGCAAGACATAAACTTAATGCGAAATAATTTAAAAAAAACCTCTTGTAAAATTTTCTTTTTGGCTCTTACGTCTTTTTTGCGCACAGAGCTCGATATGCATGTTGACTGGGATGCAGCGGGCTGATTTTCAGGGTGTTGTCTCTGATATCATAGTCTATAATTTTTTCCATTGCTTTTACTACAAATTAATAATTTTCGGTCCGACGGACTTCGCTAGTTAGTAGACCCTTTCACCCAATTTTTTGTTATGAATACCACTATTGCTATCCTCCACATTGAAGGTATATATGTATATGGGATGAGTTCGTTAACCTGCTTTAGCAGCATTGGGTAGATGCTATCTGCCCCAGTGGCTTGTAACTATCGAAGGTGTCAATCTTTCGGAGAACATTTTATTTGCCGTGAGCCTGCCGATCTGGCTTCGGGATGTCCGGCGGAATTTAGGATGCATCAGAGCACTTCTCTTCAAAAGCGTAATAACCATTCGGAAGCTTTAGGGCTAGCCTTGGCTAGTGTCTTGTGGAACCTCGCCGTTTTTTATGTTTACCTCCATAGTAATATACATATGTATCCAGTATGTTTTTCCTGAAATTTCTTCCCGGGGTGAAGGTACCAGTACCAACTCAAACTGGATGATCATATGGTTCCAGAGGGATGGTTCTGATGAAACCATCTATTTCAAAACCAGACACTCAGTCAGGTTATTACCGAGTATGATGTCTAGAACTTCCTCTCTCGGTTCGTTTCCGACGTTGTACATACTTGATCATTATAGATTATATATTCTAATGAACAGTCACCTCTAAAGCTTCTTTTCGAGAACTTGTTGATGTACTGAACCCAGTTGAGTAGCCTGATGATGCACTTTCAAGTCTTAGACTTGATAGCTGCATTAAACACAACTATTAGGAAATGTTGTACCTAGCTCTATTAGTACTTTGTCAACATAGCGGTTATTTGTATACGGCATAAAGAAGTCGAAATAGATTTAGAGTTCGGACGTCAAAACGATATGTTGAGTGAAAATTTACATGCAATTTGAAGTCACAATAACTTTGGAACTGTCCAACTTTTTAAAAGAGTAACAATGCATAATTTAATCGACCGTTACTGCCAGCCAATTGCTTCATTCAGCATTATGTTCCTAGAGCTATTGTGATTAAAACATTCGCTTTCGATCACGGAACGTATAAGGTTTCTTTCCGGAAATTGATAATAGCTATGCCGCTTGTTTCGATATCGAAAATTTCGAAAAACATAAAAATTCATTGACTGATACAGCTAAATTAGTTCAATTTGAATGTCCCATTTTAAAATTTTGACCTTTAAGAATTTCAGAGCCATTTACGACCTTTCGACCATATGACAAGCCATGGAGTTCTTAATAAAACTTATAAATAGAATAACTACAACGCAATGGAATGAAAATTGGAATTATGTATATGTATGTATGTGAAGTGCCTAGCTTTTCTAGAACATCAGCAAGATTTAGTGTAATTATTAGACCAAGGAACAACAGAAGATTTGTAATGAGAGGTGAGAGGCATCATATCCGTAGTTCAACCATCGAGTTGTGCATATTAGTCGGCTCTTACGACATATTCTAACCCCCTAGCCTGCAGGGGTATAAATAGCAACTCTACTCTATTACAGTTCTTCGTCAAGTGTTTGTTATTATGTTTTTATAAGCGCAGCTGATATAAGTTATATTTTTTAGCTATTCCAGATTTTTAATGATATTAGCAATTGATCGAAATTTTGAGTTTTTGAAATTTGAATATTACATTCGGCCGTAATTGTTTGTCAGTTTTGATTGCCGAAGCTGTTCGAGATCGGCTTGACCCAATTTGAACGAAATCATTATATAAATGCTTCACCACTATTTGGATAAGGGATATGAAGATATGGAAATAACTTTCATTGTTCTTAATATGTGACGAACTAACGTTGCATAAAAGGTAATGTTTTGTTTTGCGATACTAAGAGCTTTTTGGTCGTTTAATTTAAAGCAAAACCCATTGGTTTTTCTTTTACGTCTCCGACGCGTTTCGACACGTTATTGTGTCTTCTTCAGGGATTTCTTAAATTTTTTATTTGGACATGAAAACAATTTTGTTGTTTTTCTTTTATAATCATTGAAAACTGAAAATATTGTCAATTAATTAGTTAACAGGCCTGCTGCACCCAACATATTATTTTCATTCCAAATAATCTTTGGCGTTTCAGTCTCGGTCCGCTTTGAGTTAAAAGTGGAACCAGCTACTTTTGTCACACCGCCGATGATATCTAGCAAAGAAAAAAAATGGGTAGCTACTAAAAACATAAATATTTATGTAACTTACATACATACATATTATACATTGATTTTTTAATTAAGTTTTCATTATTATAAATAATGATCAAGACTAAATCAATAAGTATTAGAAAAAATTAACATAAGAAAGTTTATAATAGAATGTAAAGGCAGTTTTTTTATGTTAAAGTGTATTTGAATTAATTTTAAAATACTTATTAATAAGTGAATTGTTTAACAATAAAGACTATATGAAACATAAATACACACTTCTCTTTTCTAATGATTGTACATATTTATATACTAGATATCGCGCAGTGGTTGAAATTCAACCCCAAAACTTTATTCTATTTGAATTATTTTCTGTCCCTTTTATTTATTTTTATTTTTTTCATTTCACACAAGCTAACCCATGATTCAATGATTTAGATGGTTGCCGTCATAGGGCAACAAATTACCGTTTGACTTCGTTTTCTCCTTATGTCAAAAGGCACGTGTAAGAGGGAACGCGCAATAAGGCCAGAGACACATAAAACTTTGCTACTGACTTTTACTTTGGCAAATAAGTGCGTCAAACGAAGGAACGCAACGACCATGTCACAATGAAGCACAAAACATAATTTTCACTGGCATACAATTTTACTTAAACATTTCTTCTATGTAGGTTTTTTTGGTTAAGAAAAAAGGAAAACTTTAAGTATGTGAGAGAATAGAAATTCACCAAATGTCAAAGTATTCATTGTGTTCATTTTCGCTAAACCCGTATGTTGTAACTTTTCTGTCAAAGTCGGGCTAAAAGTTGTATGTGTCTCCCGCTTAACGATCTGCTTTTCTAAGCTTTCCACATATATCACACACATAAACCACACGTTTTCTTTAAATGTTATCACAAAGCACTAAATATCAATTCACAACGAATTTTTATTAAAAATCAATAAAACACACAAGCGGACGCAATAGATTTCCCGAGAAATGTAAACAAAAAACAAAGTTTGACATAAGCTGTTGATGAGGAAGAAGAAGATACTATGTCATCTGCGGAAACCATATAAAGCATTGAATCATGGTGTGAACCAAACAGACTTATTTTCGGGACTTTTGCTGACTTCCAATGGTAACTCCAGCAGGTTTAATTTTTTTATGGAAACCCTTAACTCAAGTTACGGATGAAAATAATGCTGATACAACTAATAATTTCGACTGTTATTTCGAAAGAACCTAAAGAAATTAAAAAGTTCCTCACTTCATCTGTACCTCCTACGCTGCCTCGATATACCGTATATTTGACTTTTGCCACATTACCGCCAACATTTTTAAGGTAGTATGTACGACTTCTGGGCATGCAGTGTTAGGTATTTTGCATAATATTTTGCACCATTCCATCCGACTGTTATACAACTATGCGATATAGGTAACAAAAGTGTTGAATATGCTAAACAGGACTGATGTAGGATGAAGAAGGCACTGAATACAATAAAGAGTTAAAGTAAACCTGTTCGTTTTTCTGTCCCCACAAGTGTACTTTAGTTTAAAATCATCCCAGGCCCGTTAGGGTTAATCGCTGAAGCAAACTAAGTATTAGAGTAAACACAATCATTATGATCATGATAACGCCATAAGTTAGGCGAGTCCTAAGCACCACAACAGCCCGAATCCGTATCCACACAGAGTTATACATCACTCCAAAAGTTTGGTTAGTATATTTGCCACTTTTAATTTTTTTGTTTAACAAAAACAGCTATGTAGTCTTACGCATTCTTTTGTTTGGGTTTCGAGCTGTTGAATACGCTGTGAGATGATGAGTAAGGGTTAGGGCAAAGGTCGTGACAAACCCCAACACATCAGAGCTTACTCTTATTGTTAAATACCGAAGGAAAAGATGACGACTTAGATAACAACATCGAGGGATTTGGATTCTATGCTCCGCTTCCCAGCAATGACGAAGTGCTGCAATTTACCGGAAAGTGAATGATTGTGTGTGGCGGCCGCCGTGGTGTGAAGGTAGTGTTGCCGGCCTACCACACCGAAGGTCCATGGTTCGAGCCCTGGTACAGGTAACATCAAAAGTGATTTAAAACAAGTTTTTCAAAACGGGGTCGCCCCTCGGCAGTGGTTTGGCAGTGTATTTCTGCCATGACAGGCTTCTCAGCAAAAATTCGTCTCCTTTGTAGATGCCGTTCGGAGTCGGAAAAAAACTGTAGGTCCCCCCAATTTGTAGGGAAAATTCAAATCGGCACACCACAAATTGGAAGAGAAGCTTGGCGCAAAAATCTCTTAGGAGGTTTATGATGATATACCTGTTGTATATCGCGCCATAGAGATAAAGAGAATGATTGTGTGTTGAGCTATTCAACCATGGTAATGAAGACTTAGTTAAGATCATGCATCAGCGACAATGTAGAATATGGTCAATGAGTGCACATCTCTGACTGGAATTTAAGTATGATCTGCGTAATGTAGTGCATATATTTGGTAAAGTGCGATCCAATGAGCGATCCCGATCCGCATCACGGTCAAAATCTCACCGGAAGCACAGGAACGATACCGAGAGGGAATTGTTTGTCTATTTACTTATGTATGTCTGTGCTACCAAGCAAATAAAAGTTGGCTGTCAAAAAATCTACTACAAAAAAAAAAAAACGAACAACGGATCCGAAATTGATTTAGATAAATACCAGGATTTCAACATTGTTGTTTGATGTAAATGTCGGTATCTGGATCATTGTTCATTGGTAGTGTATCATGAAAATTGTGATATCATAGACTTCAAATCAACGCGACTATACAAAGTGGATGCAAGGCGAAATACGTTCATGCAAACATAAATTTCCCATGTATTTTGTTTTTGTAATTAATGTGTCAAAATTCAAGAAAAAAGTTTGCTATCAGCTGATCGGATAGTATCACATTGAATTGAATTCAGCAAGCATTAAGGTGTCATATATTGTGACGAATTCGATGATTCCTTGATTATTAATCCTGGGTTCGATCACTATAAAGTCCAATAAACACACGCACACATATTTTAACTACCCTGCAGTCAAATCTACTAGTTTTATACTAGGAAAATACTAGTTTGCCAAATCGGCTCAACTAATTCGAGTTCTCTAATTTTTCCATATTAGCAACTGGTATTTTTAACACGGCGATGTCCTACGAGATGGCAATTGTCCCCTTCTGCATCAGCATCATACCAATTGGCATACTAGTCAGTCTCTGCATCAGCAATATAGTACTAGTGATTTTATACATCAAGATCATACCATTCAACATACTAGTCCGTATATACATCAGAATCATACCAGTTTACGTACTAGTCAGTATATACACCGATATAATACCAGCCGTCATACTAGTTAGACCATGCATCAGTATCATACCAATTACTGTGCCACTTCATAGAAGGTTAGCGCATTTTGGGTTGAAAACATATATTTATTACTTCTATATTGGCAGTAAGAGCTAATACCGTTCGAAAACATTACAGTACAGATATATTCTTTTTCAAAAATTTCTTAAATTTTGATTAAATACATTTGGGCCCCTATGAATAGAATCCGCTACTGGATTGCTTTGACAATTTTTGACAATACATTCACAAAAACGGTACTAGCGTGCCTCAAAATGATTTCGTAATTTTTACACATTAAGAAGAACCATTACTAGCAATATAGAAGTATTACATATATGGTTGAAAAATACACGAAAATTTCAAAATTACATTACAAACCACTTTAATGAAAATTCAGTCATCATATATAAAATATGTGTATCAAAACAAATATTACTTCACTATATTGAACAATTGAAACAAATTTCAATAATCAATGTTATAAGTTTAGGAGTTGTTTGAAAATAACCATGCAGGTAACTCGACTATGGAATTCTAGTACATAATGTGCAAGTTCTTAGTATTTAAATTTCTTTAAAACTACTATTTTTAACCACCTTGTTATTGTTCGTGTCTCTGCTCGCCATTTTCGTTTTTGCAGCTTCTAAACGATTTCGTTATTCCTTGTTATTTTATTTATGAAAACTGCATTTCGCAATCACACTAAGTCAACCCTGAAAAATAAAAACAATTCAAAATTTTTTTATGAATGTGTTAAAAATTTTTTCATCAGATTGTTCCAAAAAGAAACGTTATTTACTTACTCAATTGGTTTGACAAGTGATCGCTTCGTTTTCACTTTTTTTTCATGGTTTCATTTGAGCACTGCTTAATCGTTTTTGCGTCGCTGGTACACCGTTATGCAGTAGCGACGTCACAAAAAATAAGGGTGATTTTGTTGACATGCACGTACGTAGATAATCTGCAACCCAAATGTACTGTTTTAAGCACGAAATTCTCAAAATGATTATGATTTTACTCTAAGAAATATTATTTGCAAGACAGTTTTATATTTAATTAAATTAAATGAATATTTAAATACTCAGAATATTAGTTGGAGAGAAAATTAATATGTAGGACGGCGTTGTTAACTTAACGATTGCTGCCCGAATACTGAGTTGTTTTCTTTTTCGCTCGCGTATGCATGTATAGACAATTTTAGGGGGTTGTTGCTGCTTATGATAGCGAAAACGTTGCAGTCGCTGAAACTGGTATGAATAAGACCACGAAATTCTAGTTAATGAACTAGAATATTTACTAACCAGTTTGGCAGTTGACTGCAATGTAATAGCTAGTTTTATTTACTAGTAATAAACGCAATACAAATTTAAAAGCTTGGTATCTTCACAGTAGTTCACTGTTCAACGCTTGAAAATAAACTCATCCACCTGCCTTGCTTGGTCACTGCCTCATATAGTCCGACAGGGTGCTTGCTCTTCATGTTCTCGAGGGATCGGTGTTATTTATTGGCATCTCCTTTTTGCATCGTGTTCGCAAACACTCGTGCGATCTCTCTTCCTCTTGCTTGGTACATGCTTGCATGCATAAGCGTAGCCACCGTTATCTCTGTTGTGTTTAACTAGTGGTGGGAGTGTTATTGAGTAAGGGATGGTACATGCTTGAGAATAATCGTCACACTTCCCTCCACCTAAGTCTGATCGTCCCGATAAGACACATTTCCCAAACCAAGATGCTCGATGATTCCGGCCATCTTCACTTTCCCATATCCGATGCAAACAACCAGATATTAGCTCCAAACTACTCCATTGTGCCCAGTATGCTTTTGCAATGCGACCATCTCTTCTCGTCTTAGCTGATTGTTTTCCTTCAGTCCTTTCAATACACGTGCCAAATCTGGATCTTCCTCCTCGCCTTGCGGAATCTTCTTCAGGGTGCACCTGTCCACGAAATCCAATGGTCGAGGAGCTACCTCTGTCTTACGAGGCTCCTGCTGCTCCATCTCAAAGATGACTCCCTTGGTGCTATAGCCACTATTGTGTCCAAAGGTCAGAGGAACTTCTTGGCCATTGTAAGTCATAACCCTGTTGCTTACGTTGATGTGAGTGTCTCTCTCAGCCAAGAAGTCGATGCCAATGATGACTTCGTCGACAATATTCGCTACCAAGAAGTTGTGATGTGTAGCCACATTTCCAATTACAACCTTGCATGCCACTATTTCAAGGACTGGCTTGGTATCACCAGTTACTGTCCTCAACTTAGCTTGCTGCAATCGTCTCACCTTCCCGCTGACGAAGTCACTCCGAATGATGGAATGTGATGCACCAGTATCCAGTCAGCAAGCGCTCTTTCCCGTCTACGTAGCCTTCAACAGTAACATTACTCGCTTTCCGTTCGAGTTGTGACACAGAGATTATGGGGCATTCATCTTGCTCATCTTCTCCAGCTTTAAGTTTATGCCCACTTAAATTGCCAGATTTACTGGAGCCAGTGCCGCAATAACGTGCTATGTGACCTGGTTTTCGGCACTTAAAGCATTTAATGGCACCATTACTTTTTTTCTGTACTCCGTTCAACGCTTCCAAAAGTTTGTCTACCCAAGCCGGAGTTTCCACTTCTACGTGATGAGCCTTGTATGCAGGTTTACTCAAAAGCGAGGCGGTTTGGGGTTTGCATACATATGTGGCCCGCTTCGTCTCTACATCGCGTATTCCATTTATAAAACTTTGGATTTTTACCCTCTCATTGTATTCCACGGGTGCGTCCGCATTTGCTAGATGGGCCAACCTCTCGATGTCCGATGCAAATTCCTGCAAAGTCTCATTCGGTTTCTGGGATCGATTCTGTAGCTCTATTTGGTATATCTCCCATCAATACCTCATAATTATTTCGTTCGCTGTCAGGAATAGTCTGCAAGATTTCAACTGCAGGACCTTTCAATGCCACGAAGAGTGCAGCAACTTTGTCTTCCGTGCCCCAATTATTCACAGCTGGCGTCTTCTCAAACTGTAGCTTGAATACCTGGAAAGGAACAGAACCGTCAAAAGATGGGGTTTTTACCTTGGGAATACTAGTTGAAGCAGTTGAACGATTTAGTTGCAATTCCTGGATGCGTCGTCTCAAAGCAAACACCTCAGCCTCAATTTTTTCCTGAAGTTGTGCAATTTTTGCATCTTGCACTTCTCTTCCTGTGCTTCCAACTGCGAAGAAATTTGTGCCACCTGCATGGATATACGCTCCTCATGTGCTTCCAATTTTGACGACATTCGTGACTCCTGCTCTTCCAGTCGAGATGTAATACGTGTCTCCTGGTATTCAAGTTGAGATGCCATGCAAGTCTTTTGTTCTTCCAGCTGTATTGAAATGCTTGTTAACATCTGAGTCAATACAGTCAACAACGCGTTAGTGTCCACACTTGCGGTTGGAATTGTAGGCTCCTTCTTCTCTTCCATTTTGGTTGATGCTTCTTCCACAAGATGAAACACATAATGGTCAACGTTAATTTCTTCAGCTTCCATAGCCTCTCCCAATCGTGACTGTAGGTCTGATTTATTGCCTGTTGTATGCAATCCACGCTGTTGCAGCTCATTTTTGAGTTGCTGGATTTTCAGCTCATTCAACTTAGCCATGCAGAAGAGGAGATGCCAATAAATAACACCGATCCTTCGAGAACACGAAGAGCGAATAACCAAGAAAGTTCTCGGTGCGTAGGCAAGCACCCTGTTGGACTGTATAGGGCAGTGACCGGGCAGGGCCGGTTGATCAGTTTATTTTCGGCGTTGCACAGTGAACTACTGCGAAGTTACCAAACTCTTAAATTTGTATTGCCTTTATAACTAGTAAATAAAACTAGCTATTAGTTACAATATCTGTGCGTGTGTATTGTGACGAACTCGATGATTCCTTGATTATCAATCCAGGGTTCGATCACTATAAAGTCAAATAAACACACGCACAGATATTGTAACTAATAGCTAGTTTTATTTACTAGTAATAAACGCAATACAAATTTAAGAGTTGGGTAACTTCGCAGTAGTTCACTGTTCAACGCTTGAAAATAAACTGATCAACCTGCCTTGCTTGGTCACTGCCTTATATAGTCCGACAGGGTGCTTGCCTACGCACCGAGAACTTTCTTGGTTATTCGCTCTTCGTGTTCTCGAAGGATCGGTGTTATTTATTGGCATCTCCTCTTTGCATCGTATACGCAAACACTCGTGCGATCTCTCTTCCTCTTGCTTTGTACATGCTTGCATGCATAAGCGTAGCCATCGTTATCTCTGTTGTGTTTAACTAGTGGTGAGAGTGTTATTCAGTTAGGGATGGTACATGCTTTAGAATAATCGCCACAATATGTTGAAGTCGTTCAAAAAATCGAAAATTTTTTTATTCTTTCATCTTAAAGTATAGGTTCTTAAGAATGTTATCTCAATTTTGATAGAGATTTAACCAGTAGAAGCGAAGTTATAGCGTTTTGCATCTTGTTTGGTGTTATGCTTTCAGTTGAGCTGATGGACTGGAATCGTAGTCACGCCAAACTTTTTTGAAAAAAAACGCGTTTTGCGTAAAATGTCATAAATTTGACAATTATTAGTATTTTTTTATATTCTGGAGCTGATTTCACAAATTAGATATTATACTACGCAAGACGTATAACAAGTATTCAATAAAAATATGGGTACATCTATCTCTATGGCGCGATATACAACAGGTATATCATCATAAACCTCCTAAGAGATTTTTGCGCCAAGCTTCTCTTCCAATTTGTGGTGTGCCGATTTGAATTTTCCCTACAAATTGGTGGGACCTACAGTTTTTTGCCGACTCCGAACGGCATCTACAAAGGAGACGAATTTTTGCTGAGAAGCCTGTCATGGCAGAAATACACTCGGAGAGTTTGCCAAACCACTGCCGAGGGGCGACCCCGTTTTGAAAAACTGTTTTCAAATCACTTTTGATGTTACCTGTACCAGGGCTCGAACCATGGACCTTCGGTGTGGTAGGCCGGCAACACTACCTTCACACCATGGGTACATACCTCTACAGAAAATCAAAACTTTTCCCGCACCTCAACATATATAACCCCTTAAGTATTATAGCCTTAGTATATGTCTACTAGTAGCTCAACTTAGGGGACATCCATAAAATACGTGAGCTTAAAATGGGGGAGGGGTCCTCCAATAAAGTCTCACTTAAACTGGGGGGGGTGTAGTCGAAAATCTCACGTCAAGTTAAAAAAATTGAAACCTATGCAAATATGAAACTTTTTTTTTCTGCAGATGTAAGACCTGCGGCATAATAGGGAGAGTATTCGTTTTATCGTTATTTTCAAGAAAATCTCACAAAATGGTTCACGTAATTTATATGCCCCCTTACCCCGAATCTGCACACAAACGACACAGGGTGCGTTGTATTCAATATTAAAATACTGCAATATTGAATTTGACATAAAACTCCAAAATTAGGTAATACTTTCCATCCAACGTCAACTGCTAAACTACGTCCCAAAATGTCGGGAAAGGTATCAAAAGACGCGTTTTGACCTCGCTATCAATAATCCGAAGGTGGAAAATGGATTTTCTATTTCTATCAAGAGATATTTGCAATTAAATCAGAGTTGGTTCTGCCGGCTTCAGGTCAAAATTTTCATGTTTTAAAATAAAAACAACAAAAGTTATTTATACTGTTTGCCGATATATTTCGGTTCCACGTCGGTAACCAAAAAAAAAAAAAAAAAGAATTGTTGTAAAATAATGTTTTTGTTATAGTTCCTTGAAGATGGTTACCGACGTGTAACCGAAATATATCGGAAAACAGTATAAATCACTTTTGTTGTTTTTATTTTAAAACATGAAAATTTTGACCTGAAGCCGGCAGAACCAACTCTGATTTATGACATAAAGGTCGCCAAAATAGCTATTATATTTGCAATTAAAATTCAAAATTTTCTGTCATTTTCATGTGGTTGTGGGCACAGATATGTATATGGTTATTTTTTTGAAACGTGGGCGAAGGCCACCTGCGCCGAAAGGTGCTCTGCAGTGTGACCAGGTGTTAGAAAAAAAAGAGGCTAAATCGGCAAAAAAAAAGGTTAGAAAAGGTTAAAATTAAGAAAAAAAAAGAAGCTAAAAAAAAGTCGGACATTTTTTTACGAAATCTTAAAATTTTTTATTTTAGTTTAAACTATTTGTATATAAAGCTGTAGACATAACTTGAAGGAACTATTCTTGGTTCAACACATATCAGGAACTTTTTCCTTGACTAGGTGTTGAAACGACGAGGAGGCACGAGAAATAAAAACGCTGGCAACGCGCTAAATTTTCTTCCATATAATATAGCAATAGTACAATACCAATTGGTTGGGGTGTGTTTTTATTTCCTACAAACATTACAATGTCACATGTTACAAACATTTTCTAATTACCATTAATTTTTATAAAACTTACGTTGGTTTGTCCTCCTCCTCTGCTGGTTGATTTCAATGGCTCGCAAATTTAGAATGACAACGAAATTTTACCCAAGCGAAATTTTTGCCAAAAATAATCGATATCACCCGGCAGAGGAGGGGTTGCCAGAAGGGCGAAATGACAAATACTCTTAAGACATGTTCACACATTTCAATCACGTAGCACAAACATAATTATTCGCCAACACTAGGAATTTTTTCAAAGAATCAGAAGAGCTTGAGTCTGCGTACAAATTTCGGTATTTATCATAGAGATGAGTTCACGGTAACTTAAAAATTAGTGCAACATCTAATATTAAGCAGCGAGTTAAGCATTTTAATTTTTAACCTGTTCCTTAACTTAATTTTTAAAATGTTCAAGGCACTAAAAATTCTTTCAACGTCCGCAATACTGAAAAGTAGTACCAAAAAGTTAAATACGAATTCGACCAGTTCTAAAAAAGGGGGTTCATTTAATGAATTTTTATGTTCTCGGACTTTCGCCAAAATTCATTGGTAGAGGCCACACTGGTCCACTGTACGGTTATTAGCTTTCGCCACTGCAGCCCAATCAATGCTACTTGACTTTTTGAAAGTGAGAAAATACATCCGGCGTTGTAACTTTCAAAGAATTATCAACTGAAAAAAAATGTATCTTTTGTAAAAAGTTCATATTATCAGATAGGCTATGTCGCAATTGGGTTATCAACACCATTAAAAGCAGTTGACAATTTTTACGAATAATTTTCTGTATTTCGTCATCAATACTACCTTCATTCAACTTTAATTTTATATATTCCTCGAATTTGTATAAAAAATATGGTGTTGGGACGAGAAAAGGTTTGGAGTAAAAAAAGGCTAGAAAAAAGCCACGAAGCTAAAACCAAAATTATGAGGCTAAGGGACAAAAAAAGGCTAAATCTAGCCTCGAAAAGGCTAACCTGGTCACACTGGTGCTCTGTACGTAAATACCATGGATCAGACCCCTCCTATGGGATCGGACCTAGGTAATTTTTTGGTTTTTTGCCAATAACTTTTCACTGAAACAAAATATTTATTTTCCCCCTTCGGATTATTGATACCAAGGTCAAAACGCGTCTTCTGATACCCCTCCCGACACTTTTGGACGTGTTTTAGCAGTTGACGTTGGATGGAAAGTATTACCCAAAATTATTGAATATAAGTTATAAGTTACTATAAAATATAAATTTCAGTTTAAAGTCTTTAGTTGTAATTTTTACTTTGAAACAATACTGAACGCGATTTCCTTCATTCCACTTACTCGGAGTACCTTCATCCTCTACCTTCCACTCCGATTCGGAAAAAAGATGCCAAACTAGTAGGGGTAAACAATGGTCTTGAACCAGGAGTTAAAGTGAAGTTTACCAACTTAATTCTTGCTATTTTAAAGCACATTACACCACTGCCAATCAGTGTGACCAGGTGATAGAAAAAAAGAGGCTAAATCTGCAAAAAAGGTTAGAAAAGGCTAAAATTAAGAAAAAACAGAAGCTAAAAAAAGTCTGAAATTTTTTTACGAAACCCATTTCAAATTTTTTATTTTAGTTTAAACTATTGGTATATAAAGCTGTAGACATAACTTAAAGCAACTGTTCTTGTTTCAACACAAATCAGACACATTTTCCTTGACTAGGAATTTTTTCAAAGAAATACTATAAAAAATCACTACAAACTAATTAATTTTATAATAGTTTCTTCGTCTGATGAATCAGAAGAGCTTGAGTCTGCGTACAAAGTTTGGGTATTTATCATAGATATGAGATCATCGGTAATTTCAAAATCAGTGCAACATTTGGATAAGCATTTTAACGAACATCCAATATTAAGCAGCGAGTTAAGAATTTTCATGTTTAATCTGTTCCTTAACTTAGTTTTTAAAATGTTCATGGCACTAAAAATTCTTTCAACCTCCGCATTACTGAAAGGTAATACCAAAAAGTTAAATACGAATTCGACCAGTTCTAAAAAAGGAAGTTCGTTTAATGAATATTTATGTTCTCGGACTTCCGCCCAAAATTCTATGGTAGAGGTCACACTTGTCCACTGTACGGTTATTAGCTTTCGCCACTGAAGCCAAATTTTGGCGTTTGTTCTTAACGAAAATGCGATTCTGTAACTCCTTTAACGCCGCTAAACAACTGACTCTTGATGGTGATAAAATATGGCAATACTTCTCTTTTCGCCGTATTTTGCACTAAATTACATGCAAAAAACTCAAAACTAATTTTTTTACTTTTCCCAAACGCTAAAACACTTGCAAATATATTAAGGCTATTGCTAACACCTCGAAAATAATTCGCGACATAACCACACAAAAAGTGTTAGCGAACACTTTTCGTGTGGTAAAAGTTAGTGAATAGGGAAAAGCGTTAAAGAAGGTGTTAAGCGAAGTTAACGCTAACACCTGGCGTTAAAATAGTTACAGAATCGACCTACAGAAAAGGTTTCGGGTAAAAAAAAAGGCTAGAAAAAGCCACGAAGCTAAAACGAAAATTATGTGGGTAAAGGAAAAAAAAGTCTAACCTGGTCACACTGCTACCAATGAGACTTTTCATATAAGCTGGCAATGCATATTCTGTACCCAAAATTGAGTTGGCAAGTCGCGCTGTATCGGTCAAGTGAAAAATTTTCAGTTTTGCAGTCTGTGCATTAACCAGATTTTCATCTTTAAATAGATAAAAACATTTTGAACAAAAGTTAATACATAAAGTTCTTAAGACGCTTTGTGTGACGAAACCATATTTATTGCATCAGACATTTTATTGAATAAACAATGAGGCATCCAAGTTGTTGACTGATGTCGAGAGGACGAAAAAATCCGTGGGTACAATAAAAGGCGTGAGCCAACTAATAAAATGCGCAAATCATAAACAATCTTTAACTTGATAATAAATAAATAAGAAACAAGGTAAAGTCATTTATAAACTGCACAAGAGAACGAAATAAAAAAGTTAAGTATTATGTACCTATCGCACTAAAAGGGATTAATTGAAAAAAAGTTTCGCCGCATCCATATGTGCTGCACGATTTTTTTTTTCTCTATTGAACAACTTTTTACTCTAAGTAGCGATGCTACTTATAATGCAATGTCCAATCTGGTGCAAAAATATTAGAACATTAATAATTTTGGGGAAATTGCTTCTAAAAATATACATGCCTTTAGGTCCTACTTATTATCTATGTACATTGTGAGGTTGCAGCAAACTCATGCATATATAGTATGTAAAACCATATCTATGTACATATGTATAAACGATACTTACTGTATGACCCATTGGTAAGTGAGGGATATTAATAGAAACTGGTTACTGTTTAAAGTGGGTCCGTTAAATAGTATGTTGTTGGCATATTTTTCTCCTTTAAACTAAAGGAATTTTCATCCAGAGAATACTAATGCTTACTAACATTTATTTTCCTCTGATGATTTTTATTACGCCTCTATATTTGCTTGTAAACAACGAAAAATGTGAGACATGCGCGTGTTATTGTTTATATGCACACACTTAGGTGTATTGTTCAATATATTAGATTTAGTTAGAAATTGGAAAAAATTACCTATGATCTTTATCGTGCCTTCAACTCATTCTTCATCAACCCACGGGGTTAGAGGCTTAAAATATAAGATAAATTAAAGACGACTAAAATCGAGGATCCGAAATTTTGGTTAAACAACTTGCTGCCGCGGTAGTTGGGTTTGTACCGGATCATAACAAATTCATATCCTGCAAAGGACTACCCACCGCGATAACACTCTTTTAAACCTTCGAGGAGTGTTTTTGGCGTTACCAAAAAAAAACAAACGAACTAATTTTTCATACCCCATTCAAGGTGAACTTTTAAAAATCTGGTTTTGCTACTGGCGTTTTAATTTTGTTCGCGATGGATTTTCCGGGCCTGATTATTACATTGGGTTATGATGTGACGAGCTAGACAGGTTAAAGTTAACACATGGTAAGAGTTTCCCGAATTCAGCAAGCTGTTTCAACACTACATTTCAAGTGTTGTTTATTTCGTATAACCTTTTTTAAGCCACATCCTTTGAGTGGACTTGCTGCTTTGTAGTGCTACTACAACAACAAATTAAGTTACATGTCATCCACCTAAGGCAGTTCAATTCTGTTTTGCAAATAGGAATGTCCTTTTTTCGATTTTCATACTTTTATTCAATTTTAAACATACACATATTCAGCCCAATTCTAAATGATAATTTTGCACGGATTTTTCCCCTCTCCCATTCCTCATATTTAAATAAAAAATCCTTGGGGAATTTTTTCCCTCCTCCCTTTCCTCTTATTCTAAATAATGTTCAAAAAAAAGGGAAAACCAGTTAAAGGAGAAAAGTAGCTATTACGAATTTGAGGAAAAGGGAGATTTCGCTGTCATTTTTAAGGAATTTTTACACCAGCTAAACAGAAAGCGGCGCGGGATAAAATTGAATGTTTCTGGTATTTTTATAGGAAAACTATTAACTTGTGTAAGTACATACTAAACTAAAATAATGTTATATTAGAATACAAATGTACAACAGATATGGCTGTTTAAAACTTGATGCAAGGCCATCATGAAATTGATTTTAGAGTTGCTGAGTGTGCGATGTAAGGAGTTCCGGGGTTGTTTATTCTATAACACTTTTTAAATCTGCAAACAGCAGAAAGCAAATTAAATATACAAACAAAAATTGTAGATAACGTTTGCGGCAACTCAAGCGTATATGTACTATCTCATAATCCTGTGTTTATTTTCCTGTGGCTCTTATTCGCTTAATTTCTGCCACAAACGTATGAAAAGCAACACTAAACGTTGTTTTAATTTTTTTTTCTTTTTTTAAAACGAATTCTTCACAATATTTACATTTTTAAATTTCGTTAGCCAGTTTAGAAAGCCGTGTATACCATGCCAATCGCCAAAACAGCTGATTTCGAAAATTCGAAATTCCTCTTCCCCAATTATTATCTTTTCTCTAGGAGAACATAATTGGAGGAATTTTTCCGAGGGAACAAACAAAAAAATCCGAGAGAAAATTATTCCGTGAGAATATTTAGAACTGGGCTGATTATTTTTATATTGTTTTGAAACGTTTTATTTTTAAGTTAAAAGTAAAGTTATATTCCATATTAATACTTATCGTCCCCAGCAGTAAACGTTTTAAACTAATAAATCAACAACAAAAGTAATTCAAGTATTTTGCGACCTGACGACGATAAACATTTGAAATTTAATAAAAAATAAAGCTATGGGCGGCAATAATACAGCAAGCACATTTACTGCCGGAAGTTATATTGGCCCCATCGGTGGAAGTAATTCTGCCAGTAGTAGTGGTGGTGGTGCGGTAGGTGGTGATTTAATACCAAATATGAGTACTGCAAGCAGTACCACCTCGTATCCATATGGTACTAGCTGGGAAGAATTTTGTGAACGTCATTCACGGGTAGCTGCTGCAGATTTTGCTAAGGCTTGCATTAGTTATATAAATGGAAATTTGCAACCAGAGGAGGCGCGCCATATTTCATATCGCAGTTTTGGCCAAAAGTTTGCTGAGGCATTTGTCGATCATTTTGATACAGAATTCTGTATAACACGCAGCAATCTAAAGGTAAACATATTATCTCATATAATTTAAAGCTTATGGAAATTAATTTCTTTGTATTTTACATAGACTGGTAATGGTAATTCTTTGGAGGAAACTAGTGTTGTCACAACCGAGGATTCACCGAAAATATTTCCAAAAGCTTTTTTCAGAAGACTTTCCTTTAAAGGTCTGCGTAAAGGCAAGGTGAGCCACGCTTTAGCCGAAAGTAACAAATGATTTAATAAAACCGATTTTCTAATTTGGAACAGTTCATGTTATATTTTTAATATTAGAATTTCTTATTCTTGCAGACATTATTTCATAAAAATTCCGAAGATTTAGATGGTAGCAAGCACGGCAAGACGAAAATCTCGAAAATTATTGTCGAATGTCGGAAAGAAGGATACGTTTATAATTTGACACCTGAAAGTTTGGATCAGCCGACGAGTACACAAAAGTGGGAAAAGTGTCGCCTTGCCTTAGTAAAAGCAGTTGGCGGCTATATGTTGGAATTCTATACACCACCCAAAGCCACAAAGGTTTGCGAACATAATAAAGCTTATATGCAGCTGTGCTTAAATTGCCTAAGTAACCCAAAATTCAAAATTAGTTGTGCTTGCAGATTGGTATTACTTACGGGAATTTAAATACTGAATAGGAATAGTTTATCACGTCATAGCTAAAGAGATCAAGGCCGACATTCTCTTCATTAGTTTGTGATACTTTTAATATTTAATGCTGAACCCAACGGCATCTGATAAGGCAGTTGAATTTTTTGTTGAGATGGTTTAATGCCAGAAATACACTTGAAAGATGGACGGCCACTGCCGAGGGGTGAAACCGTTTAAAAAACATCTTGTTTATAAAGTATTTTCGAAGTTACTTTACCCGGCCGGGAGTTTTATATACAGCCCAATTCTAAATGAGAATTCCGCACGGATTTTTTCCCCTCTCCCATTCCTCGTATTCTGAATAAAAAATCCTTGGGAATTTTTTCACTCCTTCCTTTCCTCTTATTCTGAATAATGTTCGAAAAAGGGAAAACCAGTTAGGGGAGCAAAGTAGCTTTTACGAATTTGAGGAAAAGGGAGATTTCGCTGTCATTTTTAAGGAATTTTTCACGAGCTAAACTGAAAGGAGCGCGGAATAAAATTGAATGTTTTTTGTATTTTTATAGGAAAACTATTGACTTGTGTAAGTATATACTAAACTAAAATAATGTTATATTAGAATACGATGTATTTTAGATCGAAAAGTACAAATGTACAACAGATATAGCGGTTTTTAAACTTGATGCAAGGCCATCATGAAATTGTATTTTTGAGTTGCTGAGTGTGCGATGTAAGGAGTTCCGGGCTTGTTTATTCTATAATACTTTTTAAATCTGCAAACAGCAGAAAGCAAATTAAATATACAAACAAAAATTGTAGATAACGTTTGCGGCAACTCAAGCGTATATGTACTACCTCATAATCCTGTTGCTCTTATTCACTTAATTTCTGTCACAAACGTACAAAAAGCAACACTAAACGTTGTTTTACTTTTTTTTTTTTTTTTTAAAGCGAGTTCTTCATAACATTTACATTTTTAAATTTCGTTAGCCAGTTTAGAAATCAGTGTATACCATACCAATTGCCAAAACAGCTGATTTCGAAAATTCGAAATTCCTCTTCCCCAATATTCTTCTCCCTAGGAGAACATAATTGGAGGAATTTTTCCGAGGGAACAAAAAAATCCGAGAGAAAATTATTCCGTGAGAATATTTAGAATTGGGCTGATTGTGATTAAACCAGATTACCGAAATAGTCATTCACATGTGTTCCCATCCTATAAATTTTTGGCTGGTCTTTATAGCCTCGGCAAAAAATTTAAAATGTAGCTAAATCCAAACATGTTAACAGTTTTGAACTTTATGAAACTTATTGAAAACAAACATAATTTGCAAGCAATGCCGTTTTGAATTCAGGAGTTCTTTTTGCTTCCGCGACTATATGTTTTTGCCCAGAGTATGTAAAAGGGAACTATGTATTCACAAATGGTTTCAGTGAATACAAAATTATTCCTAGTATGTGGTATATATTTTCATGCAGAATAGTACAAACAATACAATTGATTTAATTCGCGGACAAACCTTGTTGTGCAAGCGGTAAGCTTCACAATTGTAAATTGAAGCAATGCTAACAACCCAGCAAACAAAGACTCAAAAGTTAGAGAAATATTGCAGTTTAACATTACAATTCTAATATAGTTCTCTAATGCATCTGTAATTCGAAATTAGGTTAGATAACTAAGCGGATTAGACAGCGATTATAAAAACACTAGAGAAAAGGTCACATTAGAAACCAGTTAAAATTTAACGTTAAAATTCGATTAAATAACTTACGTTTTTCTCGATACCCAGAACTAAGTCCTCTTTTTGTAGGAAATGCTATAAATTTCCAGTTTCTCAAACCGTTCTGTTGTTGTTGTGGTAACGACAAAAACACTCCCACTCAAACCGTTTTCTAACCTTCTCGTTTACTAATCGACCTCTAACCTAAATGTTTGCTGGGAATGGCAAAGATTAGCTATAGACTACACTGAACGCTCTCAGATCTTTGAAAAACTGAGCTAAGGAACGCACATACAAAGCACTGGCCACTACCCTACAAGCATTCAAAGAGTATTCAGAATTTATGTGTCGGAAATATTTATTAATATTAAATATATGTATTAATTCCATTTATTTGATTAAGGGTACGGCTCAATGCATGGGCATGGTTTGTATGTATTGGTATTTGGAATTTGCATAAGAAAAATAATATATTATAACATTCATGATTCCATGTTGGTATGTATTTCCCAAAATATAAAAATTTAAAACTTTTGAACGAGGCACCTTTATAGTCCTTAAGTAATTTGGGAATCTCTCCGAAACCCACAGGACAAGCTAGAGAAATGATGAATACAACTTTTGAAATACTCCGAAAATAGTCCATAACGAACTGTTTTCGAAAATAGCCTCGATTAGTCCCAAAAATACCCCCTATTCTACCAATTTGGAAAATAAGCGCGGCCAAAATCTTTTTCGTATCGCTATCTACTGTTTATGAAGACGAATGTGTTTGTACTAATTTGATTGCATGAAACCACAGAAAAGGAAACGTTTGGTTGATACTCTGGCCAATATAGGTTGTCAAAAACGTATTTTATATATGATGATTTATTTTCTTTACAGCCACGAAGTGGAGTATTTTGTTTCCTTATATCAGAGGCACGAGAAACAACAATGCTTGAAATGCCCGATCGTGAGAATACATTTGTGTTAAAAGCAGATAATAACATGGAATATGTTATTGAAGCAGAAAGTGTTGATGAGATGCGTAGCTGGTTAGCTACTATTCGATATTGCATGCGTACACCACCAACTCAACAGTTACCCTTAGAAAATGCCGAAGCATTAGTAGCAGGCAGTGGCAGTGTGGGCGGAATAGCAGGTGGAATATCTGCAACAACTTCAATGGCTATGAGCCCGAGTGGTAATTTGACTACGATAGAGAGTACTGTACCACGAAGTGGTGCTGTAGGTGCTGTACAAAATCCGCAATACCATCAAACAAATACCCTTGGCTCTAATGGTAATGTTGGTCCTAGTAGTTCTCTATCGGAGAATGCATTAACAACAGCAACAACGATCGTAAATTCATCAGGGGCTACTGCAGCTGCCAGTGATTCAAATGCATTAGAAAGTCTACCCGATATACCGCCAAGGCGTGAGCGTGGCGAACAACGTCTTTCTTCTTCGAGTAATTTTGAAGCTGAAGATACTGAGCCGGACATAAATATATCAGATTTAACAGCTGAAATGTTACAATATCCATGGTTTCATGGTACATTGCCGCGTTCGGAGGCAGCACGTATGGTGTTACATTCCGAAGCAGCCGGACATGGATTCTTTTTGGTGCGTCAAAGTGAAACGCGACGAGGTGAATTTGTACTCACATTCAACTTTCAAGGACGAGCCAAACATTTACGTATGACATTGTCGGAGAAGGGCCAATGTCGTGTACAACATTTATGGTTTCCTTCAATACAGGAAATGCTAGAACATTTTCGACATAATCCGATACCATTGGAATCGGGCGGCACTTCTGATGTCACACTAACCGAATGGGTTCACAATCAAGGACCATCATGTGCTGGAGCAAATGATATTGATATTAGCAACGCAGAAGCAAACGGTGGCCATCAAACGCATCAGCAAACACAACAACAACAGCAACATAATCCATCGCCCAGACATGTGAGATAGCCTAAATTATGGAGTCTATTCAGTGTCAGTGATGATTTTTTATTTAAGTTTTATTATGGTTTTCGTTATTACTTAATTTTCTTAAATTTTTGTTAAGCAATTTCAGTAAGAATACCATTTAAATTCTTAAGTTATTTAATAGGCTTTAGTGAAGTATAGCAGTATATTGTACCTACAATCCTATTTGAGATAAAAATTATAGGTTTCTAAATTTAATAGTAGTTTCTTTTTAAAATTTAGTGATGTTTCCTTACTATTGTTTTCAATTTGTTTATATTACATGTTAATTGGCACAATTTTAGGTTTACAAATACAATTTTCTTATATGTATATATACAAAAATATATATATTATATAAGTTTACATAACTAAGTTTGTATCCAAAATCCTTTTTTACGTTTAGTTGCATGGATCTGAACCATCAGCTTTCCACAACAAAACCAAACAATACTAACACCAGTCGCACGCATTGTGTTCAAGTCACGTATTTAAAATCAAAGTGCCATGTTTTTTTCTTTTCTTCCTATTCTATGCTATGCCACGTTGCATTTGCTTATTTATGGGCGGAAAGCAGCTGCAGCAAATAATCACAATGAACATGAGTGTGCGACTAAAAACGTGCGAAATTGAGTTACCGTTCCTACACCAGCAACTACAACAACAGCAGCAACAATCTCAGCATCAACAATCACACCATCTTCATTATCAACAGCAGCAACAACAAAATACCCATCTACGCGCGTCAACTATTTCGTTGCAATCGCAGGTAGATACTTATGTATTTATATTTTAATGAGCCATACCATATCATATTTCAAGTATTGAAAACACCAGAAGACATTTTAAATAGCGGTGAAATAGATGTAGTATTCCCCAATAACTAAAGTAGGCTTTAGCTTTTTTGGAGTGTCAGTAACAACACCAACTTATTTTAATCTGGGTTAGCTTCAGATAAGATGACTACATAGTGCTTCTTCAATGTTGGATAAGAGGTCATACTTTAGGCAGGTTAAATAGTCGCTAACACAACAACAACAACATAGTGCTTATTATACCAAATGAACAAAGCTTTTTCTCAAATTCGTAATAGCTACTTTTCTCCTTTAACTGGTTTTCCCTTTTTCGAACATTATTCAGAATAAGAGGAAAGCGAGGAGTGAAACAATTCCCAAGGATTTTTTATTCAGAATACGAGGAATGGGAGAGGGGAAAAAATCCGTGCGGAATTTTCATTTAGAATTGGGCTGTACATGTCTTCCGCGTATATATGGAAAATTTTAGTTGAATCAAACTTATACAGCCCAATTCTAAATGAAAATTCCGCACGGATTCTTCCCCTCTCCCATTCCTCATATTTAAATAAAAAATCCTTGGGGAATTTTTTCCCTCCCTTTCCTCTTATTCTAAATAATGTTCAAAAAAGGGAAAACCAGTTAAAGGAGAAAAGTAGCTATTACGAATTTGAGGAAAAGGGAGATTTCGCTGTAATTTTTAAGGAATTTTTACACCAGCTAAACAAAAAGGGGCGCGGGATAAAATTGAATGTTACTGGTATTTTTATAAGAAAACTATTACCTTGTGTAAGTACATACTAAACTAAAATAATGTTATATTAGAATACGAGGTATTTTAGATCGAAAAGTACAAATGTACAACAGATATGGCTGTTTAAAACTTGATGCAAGGCCATCATGAAATTGATTTTAGAGTTGCTGAGTGTGCGATGTAAGGAGTTCTGGGCTTGTTTATTCTATAATACAGCAGAAAGCAAATTAAATATACAAACAAAAATTGTAGATAACGTTTGCGGCAACTCAAGCGTATATGTACTATCTCATAATCCTGTGTTTATTTTCCTGTGGCTCTTATTCGCTTAGTTCCTGCCACAAACATATGAAAAGCAACACTAAACGTTGTTTTAATTTTTTTTCTTTTTTTAAAACGAATTCTTCACAATATTTACATTTTTAAATTTCGTTAGCCAGTTTAGAAATCCGTGTATACCATGCCAATTGCCAAAACAGCTGATTTCGAAAATTCGAAATTCCTCTTCCCCAATTATTCTTCTCCCTAGGAGAACATAATTGGAGGAATTTTTCCGAGGGAACAAACAAAAAAATCTGAGAGAATATTATTCCGTGAGACTATTTAGAATTGGGCTGATAGTTTATAAGTTACTCGTTATTTTAGTATCAGAAGTCTGTGGAGGCGGCAAAATTGCAAGTTTTTGTAAAAAAAAAAAATAAACTAAGTGACTGAAAAAAGTATTTATTATTTGTTTGAAATTTAATAAACCTTCATTTTATAATTAAAAAAATTTGTTATTTTACTTTTCGGCCTAAATTGTTACTGTCCGGATACCAGAACTAAAATTTGGGATGATTTTCAGATTCCGGACAGGCTGTCATTGCCTTTTGTGGAATTTAGTCGCTTTTTACGATAGACATACCTACCTCGGGCATATTCTAACCCCCTAACCCTCGGAAGGCTCATGTTACTTTTAGTAACACAATCAACGTACAAAATATTCAAAAATAATACACCTTACGACACATTTACGAAAATCACACATATTTATTCTTTAGTAATATCTTACAAATACCGAAAAACAAGTATAAAATGTACATATACATATACTTTTTTATTTACAGAATCAACATTACAGCAGCAGCACTGCTGCCGCCAGTATTAGTGACCTGAACGCCAACGAAATGGGAGCGCGTGCTGTTGACAACCAGTACAGTTTTGTGTAACTCAATTCCGCTACGGACAAGGCTTCATTCGCCGACTGCAGGTATTAAGAGCGTACAAACTATGGTGATCGTTAATATATACAAACATTTAAGTATATCAGTGATGCCATTTTTTCAACTTTTACGATCCCTGCGTTGATGGTATCTGGAATAGGGATTAGTCACGAAAGTTATGTATTTTTATCACTCAACTTACTTAAAAAAGCATTGATACTTTGCTAAATAATACTAAAAATGCACCGCACACAAATATTATTTAACTACATTTGCTATAAAAGATGATTTTCTGACCACTGATTGTAAACCAGGAATCTCTGTATCGGCTATCCTAGTAAATTGTTTTAGACTTTGTGCGACAAGTGTATTTGCAAACTCTCAAATATTGTCTGAAATTACAAATGTTATTATGAAATTTTGTAAATGATCTTGTATAACAGGGGTCATGCTTATTTTTGATGTGTTTTTGTTCTGCCTCCTAATTTTTTCGGTATCCATTGTCAGATTTTTCTTGATTATTCAGTGCTGGCAAGTAACAATACTGAACCTTTATCAGCGAAATAAGAGAGCCGGAGAGAATTCCGCATCAAGTCATCTTTGCTGCCTAGTCGGCACGTACCATGAATGAATATGTGAATCTATAGATGGTGGTAGCAAAGCGAATTCATCCATATTCGCCCTGATTCGCCTCAGACTTTTGTAACTCAAAATGTCAAGGTAAAAGAGAAGATAAAGGGACAACCTTGGTGAATGCAAAGAACGTAAAAACCAAAGAAGGTTCAACGCGACGAAATTTTCAAGCAGGTACGGTGGTGAATTACCTATCATCGATTTGACAGCGTCCACTTGCATTCGCTGCTGGAACTTGTTATGGTTTTACGTTCTTTGGTGAATGTTAACAAATCGTTTCCCATTTTCTTTTACTGACATTCTGCTATTTCTATGCCATCACCAGGTATATGAATTCGCCATGGCACGTACTTTACCAGGGGCCGAATTACGACATACTTTCCGTGATCGTAAACCATTTTTCAAGTCACAATAACTTTGAAACTGTCCAACTTTGTAAAAGAGTAGTAATGCATAATTGAACCGACCGGTACTCCCAGCCAATTTCTCACGTATGACGTCATTCCGCATTATGGACTTAGAGCTATTGTGATTTAAAAATTCGCTTTCGATCACGGAACGTACAACGTAATTCGACCCCTGGTATTGGCATCAATTTCAACTTCTTGTTTGATATCAGCTTGATAGGGAAAAGGTTGGAAGGATATTTTTGCATGGCTTTGCTTACCTATACAAATGTTAAGTATACGCTGGCAAGTTAGATCCTCTATGGCGCATAATCATAGTCAAAGTTAAGTATGACTTATATTAAGATGAAGCTTTTTTGACAGGACGACCATATGAAATTGCGTCAAATAGCTTCAACTAAATTTAAGTCTTACTTTAATTTGATTATGACTATGCCCCTATGTGTTTAAGCTGATCTCAATTTCTGGAAGCTTCTTTTATTAAAATAAAATTCTGTTTTATGAATTTATTTAACCTGTAGTCAGTTTTGTTTTTTTAGGTTTTTTTTGAATCTGAAAAAAAAAACAATGCAGTTTCGAAAATTATCGGTGGCAACAAACAAGCAATTTTTGATTCTAATTTAAGAACAATTAATGTATTGCAAACTCTGATTCTAATTTCTTGAAAATGTAATTAATGAAGATCTTAATTTGTGAGCGTCTAACATATACCGAAAAATGGCCCCAAAATTTTGCTTTGTTGCAATTTTTGTGAATGCATAGACAAAATTAAATACTCTAAATAACAATAAATACTTATAATTATTAATACGTCTAGTGAATTAGCGAGATATGTATGTATGTATATATATACATGATCATTATCATTACATGATGCCTAACAGCCTAGACGATTTTGGCCGTCACATCAGTTACCCCAACTATAAGGTCGTAGCAGTTCGACAAACATACAGACACGATTTATTTTGTTTTTGTAATCCATAGCTTTAATGCCAAAATCACACCGAAATGGGAGCACTGTCAAAATTTGAAACAAAAAATTTATAAATGAGCTGGTCTAATCCCACGACCTGTTAGTTGGGCCATGGTTTACACTAAGTCACCCTGCACCTGTTTCGCCCTACTTTCGCTTCCTTTGCTACCAAAGGTGAATGTCGATAGGAATACCCTTAAGCGTTTTCTTTCAATAATAAATTTACCCTTGCAATTTATTTTTATTCTAAGTTTAAAAAAAAAACGGAATTGATGAAATTTTAAGGTTATTTTCTGAAAAGGTTTCTGAGGGCATGCACGGTGTCTATGAGAACAAAAACTACCTAGAAAATGAAAAGCCGTGCGATTTATAGTGTTGAGACTGTGGTAGGCCTAGTGGACACTAAATTTTAAAATGTAAATTTAAAATATTTTTCAAAAAAATAAACAGTACAATATTTGCAAATAAGATTAAAAAAATCTTATAGTCCAATCGAGTTAGACGAAAAATCTATCGGTTGAGGAAGTTTTTCGGATTATGCGTTTTTAAACATTTTATTATATGTATCATAACTCTGATGTTTGTAAGTAAGAGTAAGAGAAAGAGAAGAAATAGACCCACCAATAAATATACCCAAATGATCAGGGCGATTAGCTGAGTCGATTTAGCCATGTCCGTCTGTCTATTTGAACGCAAACTAGTTCCTCAGTTTTAGAGGTATCTCGCTGAAATTTGGTACAGTACTTGTTCAGGGTGGCTGATGAATTTTGCTACATTAAGAAACTCAAATAATTTTTTTTTCAGTGTATGGAATTCATTTTTCTTTTATTCATGTTAAAGCTCATTAAATTTTATTAAATATAGCTTAATTAGTTTTAAAAATAATGGAATTTAAATGCCCCCCCTGCTCGTCGATGCATGTGCGGCATCTTACCAAAAAGTTGTTCATTACTGCTTGGAGAGTTGAGACAGGAATAGCCGCAATTGTTTCTCGAATGGATTGCCTTAGTTCATTCAAATTTGTTGGTTTTGCTTTGAAGACTTCCTGTTTGCAATAACCCCACAAGAAAAAGTCAGGTGCAGTAAGGTCAGGCGACCTGGGTGGCCAACGGAATGTGGAGTTTCTGGATATCAGCTTATTGGGAAATTTTCGTCGCAATTCTGTCATAACAGGTTGGGCTATATGAGGAGCTGCACCATCTTGCTGAAACCACACAGAGTTGAAAGAAATTCTCATTCGGCGTAATTCTGGAAAGAAAAACTCTCTCAACATGCTCAAGTAACGGTCTCCAGTAACCGTAACGGTGTGACCGTTTTCTTCGAAGAAGTAGGGCCCGACAATGCGGCGTGATGAAACTGCACACCACACTGTGACACGAAGTGGATGCAATTCCGTCTCATGGAGTATCTGTGGGTTGGAAGCACTCCATATTCGACAATTTTGTTTGTTTATGTTGCCGTTTAAATCGAAATGGGCCTCGTCAGACATGAAAAGACAGTTCAACATGTTTCCATCCTCTTCCACCATTTGAAGCATCTTCTGGCAAAATTCCAAGCGAATCGGCAAGTCTGCAGCGTTCAGTTTGTTGGCCATTTGAATTTTATATGGGAATAAGTCCAAATCTTTGTGCATAATTGACTGTAATGACTGTCTGCTTACACCCATTTGAGCAGATAAGCTTCTTGTCGAAACACGTGGATTGTTTTGTATGGCAGCAGCTACAGCAGCGATTGTTTCCTCCGTTCGAACTGAAGGGTTTCGATGGTAAAGTCTTCTGTTGACTGTCCCATGCTCGGCAAAATTGTTTACAAGTCTTATTATGGTCCATCTGCTCGGAGGATTGCCGCCAAACGTGCGCCTATACTCTCTTTGAACCGAAACTACGGACTCCAGTGCGTGATAGCGGCGGACAATCCAAATTCTTGTTTCAGTGTCCCAGTTATCCATTTTTGTTAAATGTAAAAGTCAATCTGCAAAATAAAAAAAAAATTAACCAGATTCATTAAATAGAAAAAAAGTTATTTAATTTTTTTTTGGTAGCGGCTTTCATCAGCCACCCGTACATCTGCCTGAGTTTCTTATGAAAGTGCAAAACAAAAACAATTTGGTATGAAGCTCAGGCACTTCCATATGAAATAGAAATTTACACTAACAAATTGACAATGAAACATTTTTTTTAGTATTGAGGCACTGAGAAAATTTGATATTCAGAATTGAATGTACCCGATTTTAATTGAACAAAAAAGGAAAACATATGGGAGCGGAATTTTTAAGAATAAGCATTTTAAGCATAAACCCATTTTCCAATTATTATAAGAAGCACAAAAAGGTCTAATTGGTTCAAAAAGCAATTAAAATGAAGCTAAGGTTGGTAACTAGTGCAGCTGGGTATAAAAATATACTTCTGGTCTCAGAAAAGTCGAAAGATATTAGCAAGGACTTTTCCTTGATGTACCAAAAAAATTCTAGCTTATTCCAATAGGTAGCGTTTAGATGAAGACAATGAAATTTGGTATAATAATTTCAGTTGGCATAGGAAATTTTGTTACCGAAAATGTGTGGAATCGAGGAGTAACCACGCCTAACTTTCATATGTGTATGAAATATTTTATCAAAATCTCTGATAATTCTGTATTTAACTTGCAAATTTTCCTTTTAACAGCTTTTACGGAAAATTTTAGCGGTATCAATTGGTTTGAAATTTAGTTTGTTACCGATATAATCTTTACGAGAATCCCCGAGCACCCACTTTTATTATAATTGTCGAAATTGGGCTGCTTGAGTTACATAGCTTAGATTAGCAGGAAGAATCTGCATAATTAAAAAACAATTAAATTCTCAATAAGTGGAATCCATTACCTTTATTTAACCTATCACGGCCTGAACTGATCCTGCTTGGAACCGGACTCATTACTTAAAAATATTCTTTTTGCAATATCTCAAAAACATTTTCGAAATTTTGTTTGTGCTTACTAAATTTCAAAAAGAAAATCTCAGTGTATACATATTTTTGTACATGTATTGTGATTTGCCCTTCCATATAAAATGATTTGAGCACCACTGATTATAAAAGTGCAAAACAAAAACAATTTGGTGTGAAGCTCAGGCACTTCCATATAAAATAAAAATTTACACTAACAAAGTGAAAATGAAAATTTTTTTTAAATATTGAGGCATTGAAAAGAATGTATTTTCAGAATTGAATGTACTTCAAATTAATTGAACAAAAAAAGAAAACATATGGGAGCGGAGCTTTGACGGAGATTCTTCGTGCTAATATTAGATAAGTAACTCAAGCAGCACAATTTCGACAATTACAACAAAAGTGGGTGTGCGGGGTTTTTAGTGAAGATAGTATCGTTCTTCTTCTTTAAATGGTCATCTAACCGCCTGGGCGATTTTGACTGTCCAACATAGCTCGCCAGTCGTTTCTTCGTTGCGCCAACTGGCGCCAATTGGAAACACCGCGGGATCGCAAATCGGTCTCCACTTGGTCCTTCCATCGGAGTGGTGGTCTCCCTCTTCCTCTGCTTCCACCGGCGGGTGCCGATAAGAATACCTTCTGGGCTGGAGCATCTTCGCTCATTCGCACTACGTGTCCTAGCCAGCGAAGCCGCTGTGTTTTAATTCGCTGAACTATGTCGGCGTCTGCGTAAAGTTCATACAGCTCATCATTAAATCTTCTTCGGTACTCGCCGTCGCCAACGCATAGAGGTCCACAAAGCTTTCGAAGAACCTTTCTCTCGAATACTCCCAGAGCCGCCTCATCAGATGTTGTTAGTGTCCACGCTTCTGCACCATATAGCAGGACGGGTGCGATGAGTGACTTGTAGAGTGTTATTTTCGTTCGTCGAGAGAGGACTTTACTTTTAAATTGCCTACTCAGTCCGAAGTAGCATTTGTTTGCAAGAGTAATTCTTCGTCGGATTTCTAGGCTAACATTATTGTTGGTGTTAATGCTGGTTCCCAGGTAAACGAAGTCCTTTACTATTTCGAAATGATTGCTGCCAACAGTGGCTTGGTTGCCAAGGCGCGAATGCCCTGACTCTTTGCATGATGACAGAAGGTACTTCGTTTTGCCCTCGTTCACCACCAATCCCATTTTCTCCGCTTCTTTTTCTAATTTGGAGTAAGCAGAAGTTACGGCGCGGCTGTTAAGGCCAATGATATCAATATCGTCAGCATATGCCAACAGTTGCACGCTTTTATAAAATATTGTTCCAGCACGGTTAAGTTCTGCAGCTTGTATTATTTTCTCCAGCATTAAATTATCGTTAACAAACTAAATTTTAAACAAATTTATACCGCTAAAGGTTTCAGTTAAAGCTGTTAAAAGGACCATATGCAAGTTAAGTTCAGAACTATCAGAGATTTTGATAAAATATTTCATACACATATAAAAGTTAGGCGTGGTTACTGCTCGATTCCACACATTTTCGGTAACAAAATTTCCTATGCCAACTAAAATTAGTATACCAAATTTCATTCTGTCTACATCTAAACGCTACCTATTAAAATAAGCTCGTATTTTTTTGGTATATCAAGGAATAGTCGAGCTGGGGAACTTAGGATTGCGACTACTGTAATTGTAATCCCTACACTCATACGACTACTTTTTGTGTTTCTTATAAGACTTGGAAAATGGTTTAATGCATCAAAATTCCGCTCCCATTTGTTTTCCTTTTTTGTTCAATTAAATTTGAGTACGTTCAATTCTGAATATAAATTTGGCTCAGTATCTCAATATTTTCAAAAATGTTTCATCGTCAATCGATCGAACATGTTTATCGTAAATCTCAGTTAATGGTCGAAGGCGCCTAACCAAATCTCACTAAGTCTCACCGAAGGGGGTGTGGGGTAAAAATTGCTTGAAAAACGTGAAACGTAATTTATGGACGCCCCCTATCTAAATAATACAAGAAATATTATTTGACCTGATAAAAAATTTGTTAGTGTTTGTGGTTTTCATACATTTACTTAACAATTTGTCATTTAGAGCCTTGGGTTTTGTTTCATATTCCTATGTGTTCAGATTTTAAGAAAAATCATACATATTTTTTCCTTAAGTGTTGTGTATACATATAACGCATATACATATATATATACTTTTTTGAATTATAAATCTAAGTATTAAAATACACAAATATTTTTTTAGAAAAAACAAAATAAAAAAATGTATGGCTATTTAGTTTTATTAAGTACGACTACGCTATTGTTATATCTTAAATAATAAAAACATGTTCGTAAATATTCAAGTACCATGTTAATATGATAACAAAAAGTTATTAAATATGTATTTGGTATTTAGATTTATTATTTTAGTTTTTAGTTAACAATTTAGATAAAAGTTATATGGCTTCACCATAGTCAAAATTAAGTAGCTATAAGCTATTGGCAACGTTGTCAAAAAGCCATGGATAACCAGAGCTGGGGAACTTAGGATTGCGACTACTGTAATTGTAATCCCTACACTCATACGACTACGATTACAGTAATCGTAATCATGTTTTTGTTAGATTACGATTACAGTAATCGCAATCGTACAATTTGGGGGAATTCAATTACTGTAATCGTGATTGAACTTTGTAATCCTATGAATTTTACGATTATGATTACTGTAGTTGTACTCATGTTTTTTTTTATTAGGATTACAGTACTTCACTTGTTTTTAGTCCTGAATCATACAAGTATAATTTATATAATTGAAAATTGCTTTTTCGGAACATATTTCAAAATTAGATGGAACTTCCGGTAATATTTTTAATCAAGATCGAAATTCTTAGCCTATAATCATTTTGCTGTATAAAACCTCATATTTGCTTAACACAAAAGTATGATTAGCGCCGTTTACTCAATGTCTGATTATGCGCTTAATCAAGACTTTATCCCAGGTTGGCCGAAAAACCTTTTACTTGATGTCTGATTATCGACGATTCGCTCATTATCTTATGATAAAAGTAATCAAAGGATGGACCTTTGATTATGTGCTTAGCAAAACAAAAAGTGACAACTATAAGTAAAAATCTAATTTTTTTATTCTTTTGCTAACAAATTCTGCGAGTAATAGAGTTCAAAAATGTAACAATATCCATATGAAGAAATATAATCGAAATTTTAACTCCCAAATGGTTCTTTTAAAATTGTAAACAAGAACAACTGACTTTTTATGCGTTCACCATGCAAATTTTGTGAATATTTTCCCAAAAACGTTCACAATGACCAAGTTTATCACGATAAATTTAATCAGACTTTTGTGTAAACCAAAATGTCATGATTAGGTTATCATGTAATAAAGTTTATCATAACCAGACATTGAGTAAACGGCCCTAAGTTATCATGATAAAGTTGGTCATTGTGAACGTTTTTGTGAAAAAATTCACAAAAGTTACATTGTAAACGGATAAAAAGTGACAGCTGTTCTGGTTTACAATTTTAAACGAACCATTTTGGTGTACAAATTTCGATTGTGATATTTCTTATATTATTATTGTTAACTAAACAATTTATCACAAAATCTGATTTTCACTTTCAGCTGTCACTCTTTGATACTTTGATAACTTTTATCAGAAGATAGTCAGCAATGTCGCTAATCAGACATTGAGTAAACTTTTTTGGGCCGACCTCTGATAAAGTCCTGATTAAGCGGTTAGTTTTGCTTATTTTTCTCTTTTAGTTTCTGAAGAGCATAAGGAATGCACATTTTTTGTATTCCGGAATAATTATTCCTATTTTTTATTCCTATCTTTTCATTCACTGGATTGCATTTCTTGAATTGCATACTGAAAGAAATGCATTCCTTTGTAAACTATGTATTAACTATGCTTAAGTGTTTTTGTCTAACTGTGCTCTTAATAATTCAGTAAATTCGGAAACTTACTATATTTCGTTATTTTATATTTATGTATGTATTTTCTAAATTGTAAATAAATTTTAGTTAAATTTAATTAAAATCTTCTTGACTGATTATATGGGGACGTTATAAGTTAGCCTGAAAAAGAACACATTACCCAGCCCTGGATTTACACTAGGTGCTCTCGGAGCACTGGCACAGGGCGGCAGATTTTGAGGGTGGCAGATTTCGAAACATAAATTCAAACTTTTACAAATATTTTTGATAATGGGCTCAATTTTTGTTTCTGTACGAATCAAAAGTTTGACGTTTGTGTTTAGAAATCAATAGGAACTAATAACTCAAAGTGATGCAGTTATTCACCGTGGAAAGTGCCTAAAACTATGCCACAAAAAACAATTTTACGTAAACTGTAGTACCCTTTTATTCTGCTTAGCTCTTTTCAGCAGCAGGGTTAGAACTCCTGGAGAACAATCGTAGTAAATGACGAAATAAATCTTAGTAAAAATTATAATTCCGTAGTAGATTGTTTTCAAGTATATTTTTCAAAACCCGCAGTCAACTAAAATGTGTCCCTTTTACCTCTTAATAGTTTTTATTTGGTATTTTTACTATTAATCTTTTTTTGCCAACATTTTTATTACTTTTTAATTTAGATCACTCCTCTCTTAAAAGTCTATGGAACATTTTTAAATACATCGTAAAAATTTTCGTAGTATTAAAATTTCCGAAGTTACAGCTCTGACAGCTATTCTGTTTTTCCCAAAAACGGGATAATTTTTCGATTTCCCTGTCGAAGTGAAATGGAAATTATTAGGGAGTCCAAGGCGATCACCAGAATAGCAAATATCCAACCGTGGGTTGTTTACTTCAAGTTGATTTGAATATTTTTTGGGACCGTCTTGCTTTACTTGAGTACTGGATTCTCCGGAAAACTGTTAACATTTTCTTGGGTAGGTTTCCTTCAGTATATCTTGCATATAAACAAACAACTTTTCCAAAATTTTTAAGGCTTTAGTTATTCTTACTTAGCATTGCGTAACATACGAATTTCATTAGGACATTTTTTAAATAACAGTTTTCATGCTATGCTCCGCTCAGTTGAGTATGAGTAACACGGCCTTAACTACTTACAGAATACCTATCACTCTTTTTTCAATTCTAAGAAATCGTAGTAGATTATGAGTAAAGCGTAGTGGCAAAGTAGATTTCCATTTTTCGAAAAAAGTAGCAAGTCCGCTACGATCGTAATAAAATTCTTACCTTGGTCAGCACTGATCAGCTTTGATTTTATTAGCTATTAACTCGGAAGTTTTTATAATTTAAATCGATAATTATCCTTTTGGGTAAAATAGTTTCTTTATATTTTAAAAATATGAGTGATGGGCGCAAAAGATTAAGCGGTGCTGCATATAAAAAGCGAGCTTTGGACAAAACTAAAAAACTAGTGGAAATTTTGAGCAAAACTCCGAAGCTACATAATTTTTTCATTAAAGGAGGTATGTTTCAATAACTTTGGTAATTTTTAGGGATTTAGTTACTTAAATACAAATATTTTAGTTGTGAATTGCATACGTAAAATACATTTTTACTATATTTCATGAAGATAAAAGGGCGGCATTTTTAACAGGGCACAGAGCGGCATTTCAAGTAAATCCGGCCCTGACATTACCCTTTCAATATCTTTTGAAAATATGTGTGAAAATGTTCACTTATGTAGTATGTAAATCCGAGCCTGCAGTCGTGAACATGTTTTGCATGTTAACACATCTATTGAAATAAAAACACATTTATAACGATAACATCGTTTCTTTCTTGGTATCTATCTACTACCGCAACCCTCTCTGGGATCGACTTCGGTACGCCACCCACTTTCGTCAGGGTTGGGACTATACTGCAGTTGCATCTTTCAGAAGGAAAAAAAATACTGATAAATTTTTAAAAATATCTGAAAGTAAAACCCTGTAACCGAAATGGGGAAATAGCAATCCTAAACCTAGCGGAAACTCAATAAATTTTATACTATCAATCAAAAATAGAAAATCTAAAGACTAAAGACTTCTTCAAAACTGCTTAAAAGCATACTTCTCACATACACCCCAACCTAATATAAACGCACTCCGCAATTTCCTGTTAAAAATGTCTCATGCACATACAAATTGTATGAGAGCAACCCAAACTAACCGCACAGCGTTAGAGTTGTTTGTGTATATGTACGTGTATTTACATATGTATGTCTTTGCTACCAAGCAAATAAGGTATGGCTGTCAAAAAATCCACTACAAAAAACTAAACGAATAGAACTTCTATACGGATCCGAAATTGATCCAGAAAAATATCAGGATCACAACATTGTTGTTGTACTTACATGCAAAATTTCTATTTGAATCTGGATCACTCCTGATTGGAACGCGACTAATGTTACCGACGCTTACAGTCCCCTGTCACCACTGTAATCTACTATTGTGGTGCTCTACTGCATGACACTGTCAAAGAGGTGTCTACCCTTTCACTTGCCGTTTACTTGCCACATTGCAATTTTTAGTAATTAAAAAAAAGCCTAAATGTAATAATAGTAATTGTGCGGCAAAATCAAAATCGATGCGCGGAAAGTCCCCAAATGTGTCCGCAAGAACCCTACACAGTCAGTTGTTCTAATGAAGACTGCTGAACTTCCGATGACAAGCACATCTTAAGGGCCCTTTCACAGTGCCGAATTAACTTACATTCCACAGTTAACTATCTATTCACAATTTTTTTCAGCATTTTTGATAAATATTTTCTGCCCAATATACAATAGAAACCCTTATGATTTCTAACCCTAGGTTAACTCACCAATGTTGAACGCTTAAAGTCTAGTTACTCAACTTGAAAAGAGAAAAGCTAGAATTAAGTGTGGAACGTAAGTTAACTCGCCATTGTGAAAATTTCCCTAAATGTATGCAGCAAATTGTATTGCTTGGTATAATTGGTCAGTACAGTTGCTGACATTGTCAAAATCTGCAGATTTGCATTTGACATTTCCTACTGGGTCGTTACGCCCCGGTACAAGCACCTCGCAGCACCAGCTCAACTGCCACGTCTTTCCCTATCTGATTTTTCCTTCGTAAAATTACAGTCAAATTGTCTATCTCAAACATTGTACAACTTTACAAGTAACTGACGAAAGCGAAATTTCAGTATAGGTTTGCTGTGTAGGTTAATTTTTTAAACCAAGTTGGTATAGAAATATGAGCCGAAACTAAAGTTTGTAACCTAATATTGTGAAAAACAATTATGTATCGCAATTATAATAAAATAATATGTTGTTGATAGGGATGCTTGCAAACTTAATGAATAAGAACAAAATTGAACACTGGACCTTTTTTCGCAATTTACGTTTTGAGGAAAATGTTTATTAATTAACTCGAACGAAATGGTCGTTTTCATTCCTTTTTCAATTGTCCAAATAAAATTACACTTTGGACATGCTAAATGATAACAAACTTCACTACGGGTACTTTAAGGTAAAATCTACAAAGAAAGTGAAGGAGCAAATGAATAAAACGGAAATTTGCTGCTTGAGATATGCAACACGCCAGCAAAAATCGAGTGACCGAAAATGGCGTCCAACAACAAACATTTCACTTTGTTCCTTTAGACACAACACAATACATACAAAAATATGCTTTGCTTATAAGTGCGAGCAGTATGCACAAATACATAAATAGGTACAATATGAAGTGGAACGGTCAAAAGATAGCCCGATGCTCTTAAGAATTTTACGGTTTTACGCTGTTTCGTGGTCACAGTGCGCGTCATTTTACCAGCCAATTTACTAGTATACTTTGGGACATCTTTCAATCATCAAACCAATACACCAACAAAATTCAGTATGACTCTTCGGTAGTCATTGTTTACCCCTACTAGTTTGGCATCTTCTTTTGCGAATCGGGGTGGAAGGTAGTGGATTAAGGTACTTCGAGAGAGTGTAATGAAGGAAATCACGTTCAGAGTTGCTTTAAAGTAAAAACTACAACTAAAAACTTTAATTTAAACTAAAACTCACGTTCTATAGTAACTGATAAGGTGTTATAACTGCTTTATATTCAATAATTTAGGTGTTTTATGTCTTCACGTTCAATATTGCAGCATTTTAATTTGATTGTTTTATTATTGCATACAACGCACCCTGTGTGGTTTGTGTGTGTGTGCACACACTCCGAATAATAAAACAATCAAATTTAAATACTGCAATATTGAACGTACCCTGTGTGGTTTGTGTGTGTGTACAGATTCTGTTAAATTAATCAGAACTATTAAAAAAATAAGAATTTAATATGTAACTTACGGCTGAATTGCACCAAAATAATTTTATTTTTCAACGAATGTAAACAAAATAAACCTTTAAAAATTAGATAAGTGTACCCAACTTACACATTTTTCTAAAAACTTAAGCTTTCAGTGCTATTTTAAAATTTTCTTCAATATTCAAAAAGGCATTTCGAAAGAAACAACACTTTTTGGAGCAACTTGGGAGTTTGGATGCTGAAAAGTACATTTGGTAAAAATTCTTATTTTACAGGCTGGTATAGTGGTTTGACCGCAGCCACTTTAGGGACCCGTAACGATACTGCAGGCTTGACTGAGAATTTTTAAGTGTTTGTGACCTCGGCGGTCCTCGTGTCACACCTACTTGCATTCGACTGTCGTCGTGTCTCTGCCGGCGTTAATTAGCTAAAATGTTTGAATTCCTTAATTCTCGTATCCTCGTCAAAAATTGTGACAGGGGAAGCATCAGTCAGACGAGCAGAGTTGCATTAAAAAAGTGGAATTTCGCCCCGCGAATTACATAAGAATGGAGCAATTTTACCACGCGAACAATTGGAGAATAAAGGAAACTCGGGGTTGCAAATGGAAAAATTATGCGCGGGTTGATATCTGGTTTAGATATCTTCTCATATATTTTTAAATTCTTCAGCATAGTACGCAGACAGCAAGTAATTGCTCAAGAAAAACTTAGCTATATTTCTTGCGTGAAAAATAGTAGAGGGCAAGTCGTTGTGACGTCTAAAAATCCATGGTGAATAGTGAAACAAGCGAGAAGAAGGGCACATAAGCAAACCCATTGTTGAATTATACAAGGTTTGTCGGTCTTTGACAGACCAGACGAAGCTCCCTAATTGTCACCTAGCATAGTTGCATTTACCAATTGTACAGAGAAGGGATTGGGATAAAAGTAGTAGAAAAGTCCGGAATGTAATTTTTAACTTCAAATATATTTTTAAGAAATATGACATTTTAAAAGACATGCTTTATTAAATTATAGGAAATAAATTGCGTCAATTGCCGTTCAAAGATTCTTGAATAGCAAATGGTCTTATAATTCAACTTACTATAAAAATTTGTATGTTTTGGGAAGCATTTTTGGGAACCACTTTATTTCCTGTAAATGTACTGTACAGTAAAAGTTTATCAGATATCTTAAATTATACGAATTTTGGCGAGTTTTCATGGGATTCGTGAGAAGGGTTTCAAATTTTGCAATATACTCATTTCCACACCACCTGAGGTAGAGTTTTTGGCTAGCCTTTTTTTACGTGGTTTCCCCAGTCGGCCTAGTCCACTTTTTAAGTCCAGTGACTTTACGGGATTATACACTGATTTCAATAAATTTTGCATTCAATACGGTTTCGGAAGCAAAGATTTGCGGAAGCTGAATTTTCGCAAAAAGTGACAGCTGAAAGTAAACATCTGATAAATTGTTCGGTTAACAAACTCTGCTAGTAATAGAATTTAGAAATGTAATAATATGCATATAAATAAATATCACAATGGAAATTTTAAAGCCAAAATGGCTCATTTAAAATTGTAAACAACATTTAAAATTGTAAACACTTTTTATGCGTTCACAATGCAACTTTTGTGAAAAAACGTTCACAATGGCCAACCTTAACTTCTTCTTCTCTTCTTTAAATGGTCATCTAACCGCCTGGGCGATTTTGACCGTCCAACATAGCTCGCCAGTCGTTTCTTCGTTGCGCCAATTGGAAACACCGCGGGATCGCAAATCGGTCTCCACTTGGTCCTTCCATCGGAGTGGTGGTCTCCCTCTTCCTCTGCTTCCACCGGCGAGTGCCGATAAGAATACCTTCTGGGCTGGAGCATCTTCGCTCATTCGCACTACGTGGCCTAGCCAGCGAAGCAGCTGTGTTTTAATTCGCTGAACTATGTCGGCGTCTGCGTAAATTTCATATAGCTCATCATTAAATCTTCTTCGGTACTCGCCGTCGCCAACGCGTAGAGGTAGAGGTAGAGCCGCCTCATCAGATGTTGTTAGTGTCCACGCTTCTGCACCATATAGCAGGACGGGTGCGATGAGTGACTTGTAGAGTGTTATTTTCGTTCGTCGAGAGAGGACTTTACTTTTAAATTGCCTACTCAGTCCGAAGTAGCATTTGTTTGCAAGAGTAATTCTTCGTCGGATTTCTAGGCTAACATTATTGTTGGTGTTAAAGCTGGTTTCCAGGTAAACGAAGTCCTTTACTATTTCGAAATTATTGCTACCAACAGTAGCTTGGTTGCATGATGACAGAAGGTACTTCGTTTTGCCCTCGTTCACCACCAATTCCATTTTCTCCGCTTCTTTTTCTAATTTGAAGTAAGCAGAAGTTACGGCGCGGTACTTAAGGCCAATGATATCAATATCGTCAGCATATGCCAACAGTTGCACGCTTAAATGGTGTTGTCATCTAAAAAAGGGGTTCTCATATCCGAGGCTTTGTTGTTGAATTTCTTTGGAACGTTGTTTTATGTGGTGGGTCCCAAACTCAACGGTTGAATTCAATTACACGTTTGTATAGCGAGGCGCTTGATCCAAGACAGACGCCCGTCAATAGGACAACCAGCTAAATAATTCAAGCAAATTTTATTATTGTATCTGCTTTTATTATTGAATTATATAACTTTAAACGTTTTTCTAAATTTTCGATATCGAAAATTGTAGTTATTGTTCGATTTCACCCATTTTAAATAGCAATCTACCTTGGCCAGAAAGTAACCTGAGTGCCAAATTTCATTAAAATATCTTAATTTTTACTCAAACTATCGTGTCTATGGGCGGACGGACATGTCTTAACGGATTTCTCTGTTTATTCTAAGAACTATGATATATGGAACTCCATTATTTTGTACCATTACAAGCCACCGTTATATGACCAAAACTATAATACCCTGTGTACTAGTACACGCTGGGTATAAAAATCCATTGTCCAGTAAAATTTAGTCTAAATTTGGTCCATCTTGAGAGTCACGATTTATTATTTTTAGGTTTTTTATTTTTTTTATTTTTGGGTTTTTACTGATTGAATGTAAAGTATTAACAAATCACTGTTTCCGTCAAGAAATATATCCCACGTGATATATTTCTTGCGGAAACCTGTGTTGGCGTTTATTATTATTTATTTATTGAATGTTTTCCTAGCACAACAATTTAACAAAATTATTTTATAGTGCTTGTCGGTACAGCAAAAGTTACATAGTAAAAATAAGGTTTTTTGTTATAGTAATATTAGTAATAAATGTATGTATTTAACGCTTAGTTGGAAAGGAACTAGTACAAAAAAATAAAGAAGAAAAGATAGGAAAATAGATATTAAAAAAGAATAATAATTTAGCATAATAAATCCGACAGCCTTGCCATGCGTACATCACCTCCGAACATATATATAGAGGTATATATGCACGGGCGTACGGAAGGCTTCAGCAGGTGTGAGAAAAGAATTTTTGTCAATTAAAGAAAAATTACAGTTCTCTTTTGAAATGCAGTGCATTGCCTATCACCCTCAGTCTATGGAGTTTTTGCTTCTCTTGCGATCTGCGTACTATGCTTTAATGAGTTAATTTAATTTAAAATATTGAAAAGAAAATGATCTTAAAATGTATACCTAAAGACAAAAATATGTTTTGTAGTATATTTCAAGAGGAGATTTTCAATATATTGAATACAACAGCTCGGAATCTTTAAATCTTGTACAAATTGTAATGGAATTGAGTGAACAGAACTTATATTCCTATTATAATCAAATGTTTGTTAGATGCACATAATCTCAGTTCTGGAATTATTTCGAAATAAATAAAACAGTTTTAAGTAAGTTTTCAATTCTTATTGCAATAGCTGTGTAATATTAACCTCAAAAAATTTGTTTTGTATTGAAAACTGAATTGCTCAGAGTCGACATAAATCATCACGTCCTCAAATTGGTTCGTAGAACAGGAGTGAAGGTGTCTTTATGTGGTATCTGATATGGGCTTAAGTGTGCCTCTCCGGCAGCCACTTCAACTTAACCTAACCTAATTAAAATTTGTATCGAAATGAATTCACATTCAACTTACACACTGCATTTATTACTCTTAGATCATCATTCTTACAAGTGAAAATCTTTAACAATTCCCCTGTGCCCTCACCCAACTGTCGAAAATTTATATCTGTCAGTAAATGGAGCTCATACGAAATTTTTTTGCAAATGAATGCGTGTACATCACTAAATTAAAAAAAAGCTTGGCTAACTCAGGTTTTTCTTACCAATGTGTTATCTGGTATTTTCTAAGCTAACCATATTGTGACGAGTTCGTTGATTATCAATCCTGGGTTCGATCACTATAAAGTCAAATAAACACACGCACAGATATTGTAACTAATAGCTAGTTTTATTTACTAAAAATTTAAGAGTTTGGTAACTTCGCAGTAGTTCACTGAACAACACTTGAAAATAAACTGATCCCCCTGCCTTGCTTGGTCACTGCCTTATATAGTCCGACAGGGTGCTTGCCTAGGCACCGAGAACTTTCTTGGTTATTCGCTCTTCGTGTTCTTGAAGGATCGGTGTTATTTATTAGCAACTCCTCTATGCACCGTATTCGCAAACACTCGCGCGATCTCTCTTCCTCTTGCTTGGTACATGCTTGCATGCATAAGCGTAACCATCGTTATCTCTGTTGTGTTTAACTAGTGGTGGGAGTGTTATTGAGTTAGGGATGGTACATGCTTGAGAATATTTTATTTATTTTTATTTATTTATTTTATTTCGGCCAAACACACAACCATAAGTTATTTTTACAGTGTTTGCCCATAAAAAACAAGTTAACATTTTTAACATGTGTATATAAAAACTAAAACTAACAATACACAATAAAACTAACAATTTTTACTTAGACTATTACAATAAGGTACTGAAGAGATGTATACGAGATAGATAAAGATTGGATAAATGAAAAAATATCAGGAAAAAAAGAAAATATAGTGAAGAAAGAGGAAGGGGAAGGTGTATGGGGTAAAGGATTGTGATTGTGCTCAGTGACAATCGCCACAATATTTACATTAATTAATTATCATTTATAAATTTTAACGTAGGAATTAAATAGATTTTGCGTACTACCAAATGCAATTCTGTGGAGAAAGCAACTCTGCGAATCAGGGGATCACAGCTGGTAAACAATGTTTTTCGAGGAGTGTCGAATTTTGCTGCTGGTATGTAATTTGTGCAAAAACACTTAAAACTGTTAAAAATTATCGCATTTAGATTAAAACTACCCAAAAAATGGCAGAAGTAATGAGGGATTTTGATAAAACAGATTTCAACGTAGACAAATGTAAGTATTCTCACTTTCCCGACCAACTAATCAGTTTTAAAATGTATTTATTTGTAGACACTAAGCAATTGGTGAAGGATTGCGTTGGTGGAGCAGATTTGCAGCAACGTAAAAAGGAAATTCAAACATATAGCGATCAAACATCAGCCACACTTAAAAAGTCTGTTTATGCGAATTACATGCAATTTATTGAAACTGCAAAAGAAATCTCACGTACATAGAACATTCGGTCTAAATATGGGTCAGAGACTAATTTATTTATATTTATGTTGCAGATTTGGAGTCTGAAATGTATCAGTTATCACATATTCTTATTGAACAGCGTAACATACTCGCCTCACTTACCGATGAAAAAATACCAGGCAATGCTGAGCACGGCGAGGAAGGCGACGAACAGCCCACACAAGAGGAAGTAGAAAATAGTCATGCTACACGCGCTGTTAAAGAGATGGTGCAGGGTTTCAATGGCAATCTCGAGGGAAAAACGTTTCTTAACGAAGGGGCACTGATTGAATTAGACCCCAATGATTATCGACCCATACAGCGCGTATTTTTCTTCTTATTTAATGATGTCTTAATCGTTTGTAAAGTAAAACATGATAAGTAAGTATGTGAGGGTTTCAACACAAACATTCAGAAATAGTAACATTCATAATTATTTGCAACCATATCTATATATAGACGTTTAGAATTTCTCACGGAATACGACCCCAAAAAAATTGCGGTTATCAATATTAAGGACTTAGATGGTGTAAGAAATGCCATAAATATAATAACACCCGACGGTTCCAAAATATTTCAAAGTGTTACTGCCGCAGGCAAGGTATGCAACAATTTATGAGTAACATGTTTATACCAAAACTATACCCTATATGCTTTCAATATCCTTCTAGACGGAGTGGATAGAGAAGCTTGAAGTAGCCTTTCGTTTTGACCAACAAAAAAAAACTAACAGAAAGGGACCTGCACCGCAACCTCCTAAAAGCAAACAATCCTCAATACAAAATAAAGATTCACCGTGTGACGCTAAAGCTCTCATGTCAGGTTTGAGTCCCACTGAATCTAATTCTGGCAAAGTTGTAGAAAATTATGGACCTGAATGGATAGCAACGGCTAGTGAAGAAATTCAAACACTTATTGCTCAAAGACATTTTGAAGATGCGCAAGCGCTTATTAAACGTACTCAAGATTACTTAGCAAAGGACACAAGCTTTGTGAATGCAAAGCAAATCGCTGAAAAAGTAAAATTATTAGAAACACAACTTACAGATGTTTTGTTGCAAGAACTTTCAAATTGCCATTGTCGGAATTTGCAAGTAACGTTGGGTGCTTCACGGCGTTCACTAAAGATACTTGTGGATATAGGACGTGCTCGACAGGCTTGCGGCACCCTACTTAAAGTAGCCACTATGGCATTACGTACAGCCCAACGTGAAGCTCGTCGTAACAATGCGGAAATATCCGAGCTGTTTTTCTGTGATTTAACGCAAGTGGCTTGTGAGTTTCTGAGTACCTTCGAGACTCAACCAGCCTGCGTGAGTGGTGAGTGTCAAAAAGCAACAGTTATAAAACAAAGTGGTCTTGGCTGACTTCAAAATAGATTCATAATATGAGTATGGTGTATGTATGTATGTAGTTTTAAATTATAATGCGCAAAATCACAGCTACGCCCTCTCGGAAATTAATACTCGAATAATTCCAAAGGGATCTCTATTTATTCTGCATTATTGTTATTTCCGGTATTATAAGAAATACTTTATAAGTTTTTTTTTTATGTTTCATATCTTGCTCCGAACAGCTCTTGTCGTTTGGTGCAATGCCGAGCTGCAATATTTTGCCAGTCAGCTAATAAAGCATTATCTAGCTAAAGGCACACATTTGGATGCTGTAGCAAAATGTATAGAGGGCATTCGTAAACCATGTGCTAAGGTATCTAAGGAATTATTAAAACCCCAATTATTTAAGAAGTATTTAACATTATAATTCTTAGCTTACTGAAATAGGCTTAGATTTGTCGTATCATCTTGAAGGCCTTTTGCGCAGCACACTCGAATCTTTGATTGAGGAATCACGTTTACGATTGTTAGAGACCGTTGGGCGCAGCGAAGATAGTTGGCAGCCATATAATTTACAAACCAAAAGTAATCTGAAACGTCTACTATTGGAATTGGATACACTTGGGATTGATATGCGCGCACATACCACAGGCGATACATGGATAAATCTTGCACAATCCACAGTTATGTTTACCCGTCACTATCTGCAGTTGACAGCACAATGTGCTTATCTAGCCAAAAGCGAGGTGCTATGGCCGAGTTTGGAAATTGTTTTGCGTGATCTTATGGTAGCTCATCAAGCGGTAAAGCCAGTGGCTGGCTTAAGTGTTGACGTAATATAAATATGCTTTATATCTTATACATATTTTAATGATTTCTGATATTTTATATTTTTGTTGCACAGCCTAATTTCTTATTGAAAAATAAACTGTTTCTTCTCGAAGAACTTCTGCCCATTGCAATTGATAATTTCCAAAGAATAAGCGACAGTGAACGAAAATGTGGGATACTTTTAGAATTGCAGCGTCAATTGCGAAAACAATTGGCTCCCGTACCCAAGCAACGAAGTGTCTATCAAACAGACGTATTTTAGAGAGAACAAGGAACAAGGTGCTTGTGCAACAGTTAATTTTAGTTAGTACAGCAAGGCAAAAGTAGGCAATATACGTTTACAAAATTCCCTTCTACATATAAAATCTTGTGGAATATTTTATGGTATCTCGTATCTGAATAAATAAACTCATCAAAATACATACTATTTTCATATTAATTGATTTATTACACACTACTAAGCCATCATCGAGCTGTAGCGATTGCACTTATGATACGAAAACTTTAATATATCGCTGCAGTTCCAAAAATTTATCTTCGCGGAATGTTATGGCTGTTATTAAGAAAAACAACACCTGCGGCGAAACCCGGTGTAGAGCAGTCTCGGAGATACCCCCCATAAGATCTTAAAATCAGAACTTTTTTCAAAATCTTAACAATACATATTCAGCTGAGATGCTTGCGTGCCGAAATGGCTTATATGACAGACTGACATCCCTCCATGAAGGGAGCTTCGAAAGTGTTTTGAACCAAGAGAAACGCTTATCTTTGATTACAACCGTGGGAGATTTGAGCAAACCTTTTTATTATTTATGTATTGAATGTTTTCCTAGCACAACAATTTAACAAAATTATTTCTATAGTGCTAGTCGGTCCAGCAAAAGTTACATAGTAAAAATAAGGTTTTTAGTTATAGTAATATTAGTAATAAATTTATGTATTTAACGCTTAGTTGGAAAGGAACTAGTACAAAAAAATAAAGAAGAATAGATATTAGAAAAGAATAATTTAGCATAATAAATCCGACAGCCTTGCCATTCGTACTTCACCGCCGAACATATATAAAGAGGTATATATCCACGGGCGTACGGAAGGCTTCAGCAGGTGTGAGAAAAGAATTTTTGTCAATTAAAGAAAAATTTCAGCTCTCTTTTGAAATGCAGTGCATTGCCTATCACCCTCAGTCTGAAAGGGAATCGAAGTAACAAAAAATTTTCGTTCTGAAATTAGCTTCAGGGCCGCCGTTTCACTCCTCCCGAAGTCTCCGAGTTTATAGGGCCTTCAGATAAAGGGATAAGTTTATCTAAGCTTAATCAGGGACAAGGCTTTTAGACGATCTTGAGTTTGGCCACAACTTTTTTATATTTTCGCATAACATGACACCGGCAGCGGAGCCTCATCGTTATATTTAATTTAATACTCGCTGTTGACCTCGTGGGAAGGGCCATAAATCTTCCGGAGTATTTTTCTCTCAACTACTTGAAGGGCTATCCCTTCTTCTTTCGACATTGTTAATGATTCAGAGCCGTATATCAGAACAGGTATGTTATATGATTTATAGTGTGATTTTTTTTTTCGGCGAGAGGACCTTGCTTTTCAGTTACCCACTTAATCCAAAGTAGCATTTCTTCGAACCCCTGGGGGCTAGGGGATTAGAATATGCCCGAGGTAGGTATGCCTGTCGTAAGAGGCGACTAATTCCACGATATCGGTACCACGCAAGATGCTTGTTCCAGAAAGTACCGGATTTATTTCTGGTAACGGACTGTCAACTGTAGTATACGAGTAACTCTATTTGGTACATCACGTCCCATTACATGAATGGATACGCGGACTAAGCAGGGCGAAGTAGTGCTACTATAATAATAATGCCACGTTTGATTTCGAATCCTGACATCATATGGCAACGCCGTATAACCTTTACAGGTAAGTCAAATTCAGACCGTTTTTTCCATGGTCAGGGGTTAGGAAATAGGGTTCGTCATCTCCCTCCCAATCCAGCAGTAAGGAGAAGCGTTCCATCCACTTAAGTACTTTCTATACATCGGTTTTTGTTGTAGTAGCAGTACTTCATGGAATCGGAAGGACACGGTTCCCCAACCGGGCGACACAGCAATGAACCAATTCGCCGATATAGACGTATTTCACAACAAACCAACTGAAACCTCAACAGAAATGTATTAATTTCTACTATTTTTTTCAATTATATTCTGATTTATTTATTGTATATTTCAATTAAATTTACGATTCGCTTTCGCGGATTTACATTATTTTCATTTTGCAAACTTTACTTTCGTTACTTAAATACATAATGCATCTTTTTGTTTTAATTTTAATTACTATATATAAGTTTTTATATTTATATATGTATATACATATATATATACTACATATATATATATATATAGTTGGTATATATTTTATACTCTTTTTACTTAACGTGTATGCGCGTATTTTATGAATGTATACAATAAAAGTTTCTTTTGAAAGTGAGTAGTAAAGTAACTTAAAGTTTGGGAAGCCTAGAAAAGAGAAAAGCAAAATGTATTTGTGGATGGTAGATGATTGTGGGGAAGGAACTAAAAATTTTAACAATGGACGGGGTGGAGTAAAAAGTAGTTGATGCCGTGAATATAACGCTGACCCCATTTTATTTAACGTTTCCTGCCTTTTTCATGCACCCACGGCATACATTACATTTGACTTTAATTAATTACACGCATAAAACGTAACTTCTACTTATTAATTTCACATATTTATTACCTTTTCTTTATTATAATTTCATTCATTTAAAATTTAAGTCATCATTAAGAAATTTTTGTTTATACGCAATTGTGCCTTATTTATAAAATGTGAAATAAAAACATTAAATACATATACAAAAACTAAAAATTAATTGCTAAGCGTTGTGCTAAAAAGCGCAAAAAGGAAAATTAACATTCAAACTGGACTACATCCACAGTTGCCAACATTCAGCTGTGGAATGGAAAAGGAAAAAAGATATGCTCAAAATATGCATATGTATCCAAAAAACATTCTAGACGCACTCATTATTTAAGAGTCCTAAAAATGTGAGCTACAGAATTATGCATCTTATGCGAAGGCTGTTCATTTTCCACTATGGTCCAACCCTATTGTAACCAAGTTTCCCCACGCCCTCTATTAGATAAGAATGGTGGCGATTTCGGAGATGGGCATGCCAATCAGGCAGAGCGTAGTATTGCTGACTACACAGTGCTTGAATTGAGGCCTACTGACTACCGTTTGCATTGTCGAAATGGTGTCATTTAACAACCCGAGAAGACTATGATATATGACCCCCTGCGGGTTAAGGGTTCAGAATATGGCCGAGGTAGGCATACCGGTCGTAAGAGGCGACTAATATGCACAAAGATAATGACACGCAACTCGATGGTTGATCTGCGGATATGATGCCTCTCATTACTCATCTTCTTCCTTACGGAAAGAGTTGTGACATGACTTAGAAGGTTACACTGATCATACCAAATCGCTACCAGGACAGGCGGACAGTACCGGGTTTATATCAGGCAAAGGACTATCCCTTTCGACAACACTCCCTAAAACCTTCAGGGGGTGTTTTGTCTTTTCAACAACAACAAAAACATAGTAAAAGAGACTTGTAAGTGTCGTAAATTACTCCTAAAAGCTTTAAAATAGCTTTAGACTCTAAATAAGTACCGATAATGAGTTGGGGGGATTCAATCATCATGGTTTTTGCTTTTCGTAGCACAAAATGTCCATAGCACATTAGCCCTAGTTTATATTTTTTAAGGTAGTAAATGTTATGTTTTTTTGATTGTTTAAGAAGTGAATTTTTACCTGGAAGCACTTTTTGAAATACTAATAATGTGATCATGATGAAATACGAAAACCAAAACTGGGTCGTTGAACGGTCGATATTGAATTGAAGTATCGAGACGACAATTTTCGACTATCAAATTACGGAAAGCCATTTGTTTGTTTATTAGAAAGCACGGTCATATATGACGACCATGACAAAATAGGCAAATACATTTAGTCCGAACTCAAAAAAGCATCTCTTTCTGACTCTTTTATGCCTCTAAAGGTTTGCTGGGTATATAGTATAAGTATATGAAGGGTAAAATTGTGCGAACGATTTTTAACAAATATTTTTATTGTATTCTATAGATACTTCTGAGACAAAGTGAAAAAGAATTGAAATCAGAAATTACCTACGACTTAGTGCTGACACATTCGATTCGATACAAAAACTTCTCAATTGGAGTTATGTATCTTGTCGTTAACTACGAGAGCTGGGATGTAAAATTTTGCATTTAAAAATATCGTAATCGAAATTTATTCCTAACCCATTCCTGGAATTGTCTATTGGAACCGAAAATCAAAAAAATATACCCATGTATACACATAAGTTCTTGGAAAACGATTCGATAAAATAAATTGAATTACAATAATTCATACATAGATATCACATACCTATGTAGATCTAAAGAGAGCTAACTCAAGTCTCCACTTTTTTGTGTTATTCGTAGTACAGACCCAACTGTAAAATCTATTAACCAAATCTCCCATAGCTAACAAAAAAATATTTCTTCAGCACATATGTGAATTAAGAGTTTTTTTTTGTTGATGGCTGCCTTGACCTAAGTGTGCGATATATATACTATGTAGCTGCTAACTAAATATCTAAACAGGTGAAATAATTACTCGCTGTGGGTTAAGGGGTTAGAATATGCCCGAGGTAGGTACGCCTGTCGTACGAGAAGACTAAAATCCTCATCGACCCCGATTCTGGGGTCAACTTGCATCGGAGCGTACTGGATTCATATCTGGCAAAGGGCTGTCAACATCAGTATAACCCTGTTTGGTCTATCACGTCCTATTCCATGAATGGATGCGCCGACCAAGCAGGGTGTAGTACTGCTACAATAATAATTATAATTACTGCTCTATTAACCAAATACATTTTTAAGGAGAATAACGTAAACATGTCAGCGGAGCACAGTGGGGTATTTGACTGAAATTCGTTAAGAATTCAAATATCTCAGCAAAGCATAAAGCAAGAATAATATATCAAAACTACTTTTACAGTTTACTCATTCGCCAATTTCAAAACATTCCAATATTACAACCTTGTTCTGATTCCCTGGCAATACTTGTCAGTGCTTTTAAAATCATAGTTTGACGACGAAACACCACCGAAAGTCATCAGATTAGAGCTGCAGTAAGATCTTCAAACATAGGGAAATATCAGAAAAATCAATCAATGTTTGTAAGTTTCTGAGCGTTTTAATATTTACAATATTTTTTCATATTTGCAAATAATTTAACTTAAAAAATTTTAATTACTACTACTCTAGTTCTAATTGTTTGTGAGATATCTTACTTTAAAAATACACTATAGTGCGGCGTATAATATTGCACGGCGCAAATAGCTTGGCAAAGAAAGATAAGTAGTGATTAAAAACCTACGGTAAATTGGAATTAAAAAATATTAATAAAGTCTCGAATAAAAAGAATTTAGAAAAGTTTTTGTAATGTGTAATTTCTTAGTGATTTTTAATTGTAAAAAGGAAAGCACAATACTATTGAAATAGTATATCTTATTTCTACATAACAAATAAACAATATTTCAAAACATTTTTCGTAGCAAGTTACTTAAGTTGTTTTGACTTTTTTTTTTGAATTGGTAAAGTGTCGCAGAGTTAGATTTTTTCCACATTCGAACTTAGCTTTCAAAATCTTATAAAAATTAGATTTCCAAGCTGAAATAATGTTGGGTTATCTTCTTACAACTGAAGTCACTAAGAAAAAAGAAACATGCAATTTTTTGAAAATGTTTCCCAATACTAATAATGTGTCTCATATGCGCTACTATGTAAAATTTACATTATTTTCTGATCCACTACTCCACCTTCACTCGATATCGATAAATTTAATTTTAACAATGTGCAACTGCGTGTATGATAATGAGTAGAGAAACTTCAAGGCAAAAAAATAATCAAATACAAGGAGGAAGTATATTTAGTTACATATAGCAAATATTACAAGTTCAATAAAATCCCTGAACATAAGAAATTTATCTTTAAGTTTTCATTTGTCTCATTTCCTTTTTGTTTTTGATCTTTCTACAATACATAAATGTAGTTGTTTGGTTTTAATCGTACTTTAATAAGAACTATTCTAACAAACGATTTCGAAGTTACTCGTTGTTGGATTGGTTATGGAATTACTCTCAAATTCAGCAACTATCAGCGTCAACTCTCCGGTGCAACCAACAACAAGAATTATATGTAAAATGTAGTTGCAGAGCTTTAAGAGACGGTGGAACAGCATGCATATATATTTGATTAGCTTTTGGTCAGCTATTGAATACCAGTGATTAACAAATATATTATTCTTGCACCTTAGCCTTCCCATCGTGCGCTCTATAGCTCGACTTCTTATAACTAAACAAGATCTTACGACATACTCTCCTGTTGCATATATTTTTGCAGTAAACGTAGCTTAGATTTTGCAAAAACATTTTTTTTGTTAATTTTTATTTATTAACATTACATATTATTTATTAATCTTCTTTTTCCTTTTGTTATTTTGCTCATACGGCGCATTTGTTTGCATAGTTTTCGTTTATTTTTTTTTTTAGTTTTTTCTTGTCTCATTAACTTTAGTTTACTTAAAATAACTTATAATCTACAATTTGTTTATGTATGTATATATATAATTTGATGTATATTTAATGTTTTATTTTTATGTTTTATCTTGTTGTATGTTACCGTTTACTTCTCCTACCACAGTATCTTATGCGCAACGAAATCTTCACAATCTCATGCTTATTCCAGTTTCAGCTTTTTCTGCGTCCTTACTGGTCATGTATTTTTCTTATTCTTTTCTGCTTTGCTTTGCTCGAAAATGCCTTCGAAACTTTTTTTCCTTTAATCATCAACTCTTGACATTTTGAATTGGTCGCAACTTATCTACTTTCATAGCTTTTTTGTTTGCATTTGTTTGAATGTGTATTACTGCTGTTTGTGTAGAAATATATTAGCACATAAGAAAATAATGAAATCTTCTGCGATTTTGTAAAATTTGACAATAAGAAAAACCGCTTATTAGTAAATAACTTCGTAAACTGTTGCTTTTTTGTCGCCCGAACCCGTCACGATGTATTTGTCATCGGTTGATATGTCGCAACTAAGTACTGATGATGTTTCTTTTGACTAAAAATATTTAAAAAAGCGAATGATTAATATGAACTCATTTCATAATTACTTTGCTTTGTTATTAAGTTGAACTTTAACCCACTTGGAATATGCTTGCGCCATAAGGTGTTCTCCAGGCATTCAAAAGATTATCTTTGCCAGTCGAAACGAACCATTTACCACATGTGGCGAATCGCAATGAGAGCACACAGCTTTCATGGAGATGCAGCTGATATTTGTCTGGTTTAGATGCGTGCAATACTTCAACATGCGAGTTTTCCATACCCACAGCAAGCCACTCACCTGCAACACCAAAAACGCAATTTATAAATCAAATTAATTATTATGTATCACATTTTCAATCAGACTCTACCTGTCGGGCAATAGCCCAAAGAGAATATTTGAGAACTAAAATCATGTTGTTGTAGTTGACGTCCCTCACGTAAATCCCATGAACGCACTGTGTTGTCTAAACCACCAGTCCACAGACGTGAACCATCAGGACTTATGTCAATGCATGAGGCGCCATCAGTATGTCCTTGAAATTGGCGCACCAATATTTCATTATGCAGATCCCATACTGCTATATTACCATCGCTACAGCACGAGAAGCACACCTTCGAATCGGGACTAATGGCGAGCGCATAGCAAGCCGGCGCTGCTGATGTCAGTTCGGCTTTGATACGAGGCGTTGGACTAGCCAAATCCCATATGGAAAGATTGGACGCCTCTCCGCCAACAATTAGCGTACGACCATCCGGCAGTAATTTCACGGATCGTATATAATTGTCACGTTGCAAACAGTCTAATTGACTGACTGGATTTTTGTTGTTCGGCTGTGAGATGTCCCAAACTTTGACGCACCCTTTGCCGCCTGTGTATACATATTTTGTGGGATTCGAAATGGTGACAGCGCACACAACTTCACCGTGTGATAGTGTGTTGATTTGTCGTGCATGGCGTGGTATACCGACACCGACTAATGCGTCTGAAGGGAACGGAACCGGTTGCAAGCTACCTTCACCGTTCATGTGAAACGAATAAGCACTAAAATTAAATTTGTAGAGCAAAGTCAGCCAACTGTAGCACATAACAAAAAATTATATTTTTCTATTTTTATTAGTATGTATACGTACGGCTTTCCACCAGTTAACGCTTGAGGATGTGGAATGCCATTTGTTCGTACGTGCGCATGCGGATCATATGGTAATGGTGGCGGGCGACCATATGCCGGATCGGATGGTGGTCTCTGGTAGGGATCAGCGGGTCGCTGATATGGTGAGGCTGGATATCCGGCTGGCGGTGGACCACCTTGTGGCATCAGCTGTTTGGGATTTACACCAGGAGCTGGTGCGGCAGCATTTGGGGTGGGAGTGCGTGCCTTAGCGCCCGGTGTGCCTGGTTTATCCATCTGCAAAAATCATAAGAAAATTAAAATTTGTTCTTTATAGCGCAAATCGAATAAGAAGAACACGTCTATAAACAAAAACTCTATTCCCTTTCCAAAAAAGTGCAAATGAAAGTCAGAAAAACTAAAATGTATTTCCGAATATATATTTTAATACTTATGATGATAGCTAAACTGCGATGCTAAATGGCAAGCGTATTTCATTCTTTTGAATGTAGAAACTTCCTTCATTTCAATTATTGAAACGGGTTTTTATTACCTTTTTTTTGAGTTAAAATACTTTACGTTCGACTCCAATGCCAGTTAATGCTAATGTTAAACTAAGTTTATGCTTCAACTTTCTTCAAAAAACCCGAATTGACAAGTTTAGAAAATGTGGAACTTAAAACTTTCGCTGTAAACTTTTCTTTAGTAGATCTAATGGAAAATTTAGTAGATTTTATTTCCCACTTACATCTTTAGTTTTTAGGCTGGGTGTTGAGCGCGACGAACTAGAGCCGGAACGTGACGGTGGTCGCTCATTTGGTGGTTTAACACCACTACTGCCCGGCTTATCGAGGCGATCACCGTTCAGACTTTCACGATCGCGCGCTTCCATTGACATGTGTTCGCCGTTCGGGCGAGGCGAGTGGGATTCCTACAATAAAATAATAATATTTGTAAATGAGTATATATATTCTTGTAACAATTATATACAGAAGTAGCTTATGTGTGTACATAAATACATATGTATATGTATTTCAGAAACTGCTGTATAAAATTAAAAGCGCACAAAATGAAAAATAAACAATAATAAGAGGGTGCATTCCCACAACAGCCGGTTCTATCGCACCGGAATGACCCGGGTTTTTTCACCCGGCCAAGGGCTGAAGCACTGTTAACAACAACAACAACAACAAGAGGGTGGACCGGAACATGTGGGTAGCTCAGCGTGCACAACAATTTCATTTAAAAGCATTTCTTTGTCCTTTTCAATTCTATTTAAGCTTTTCCTTGGATCAACAAACTCAACTCACCATTTCATTTGCAACATCTACGACTAAATCTTGATCGCTTTTATCTCCTTCATCATCCTGTAAAAATTTTGAAAAATAAAAATTGTTAACAACGCACGAACTGGTTTCTCTTTTTATACGTTTTTTAAGCATTCCGATAAAATGAGAAATTAAAATCAAATATGAAAAATTAATTTTTAAACAAAATAGAATATTATCAAAATTAGAATTAACAAAAAGTTACTAAAAATGAAAACGAAAGCAGAGTTGTATCAGAAAAGATAGGGAGAAAAAACGGAAAGTAACTGACAATTTGCAAAAGGAAATGCCACAAAAATTAGCGAAATATTAAAACAAGCGTAAATTATCAACCAAATGACAGTTACAATTCTTGTGGTAAAGCGGAGAAGGAAATTGCAATTTATTTCGTGGAGTAAACAAACTACTCTTAACAGTTTCAAGTTTTCACTAAATACTCAAAAAATATTCCTTAAAAATAAATTATAACTGAAATAATATTCAAAAATAGATACAGCGACAAGCAATGGAAATGATAGCATATAATAAAATAAAAGAATAGTAAAATTACTATTACTACACATTTACTATAGCAAGTAAGCTAAAACTAATAAAACGAGTGCTACATAAATTATATTTAACGATATTCATTAGTTGATAAAATAAAATTAACAAATCCAAAAAATTAACATTACTAAACACAGAAGTGCACAGCACTACGCTATCCTGCTGCTAATTTCATTCACATTTTGCTACTAGTCTGTTTAATTTTATTTTTCCATGCTTTGGATTAGCAAAACATTATGGTGAGTTGAGTTTTACAATTTTGGCGCCAACAATTTTGGAACAACTTAGCGTTTTAATTAATTTTAATGTGTTTAAAGAGATTGCCTTTCACAATTCTTATAATATACGATCTAAGATTTTTTTTTAGTAATTATATCAATATGAATTCTTTGCAGTGTATTAGATATGCAAATTAGTGTCAATATATATCGACAAAAACTTTACAATTAATAAAATTAAATAAATATAAAACATGAAAACAGTTTATATGCGGCTTCAGAAAACTACGCTTTACTTCACACATAAATTGCATAAAATACATGTATAAATATTTTATTTTTTCTTCTAGTTTGGCTAGGCGAGCAGGACAGTGGTGGTGATGATGGAAGTATTATAATTATGGCATTGAAATTGGATACTGTAACGACTATTGTACTAGCATTAGTTAAGTTAAAAATATTAGTTAATACGTTATATCGTTGACTGAGTGAATGATTGCCCTACCTAGAGAGTGGTTCAAAAACGCCATTTATCAGAATCAGACCTGTTAACGATTAAATGCCACCGATTGTTCCTTTAACCGCAAAACACTCTTCAAAGGTTGTGTGTAGGTTAGCTTCGGGTCGAGTATCGAATTCATTCCCCCAAATGACTGTCTAAATCCGGAACAGTCCACAAACCTTCGGGAAGTGGTTTTCGGTTACAACAATCAAGTTTTTAGCAAACTAAAAAAATTTTAAGGCAAAATGTTACTTACATCATAATTGCCTTTGATTTATTTTTGTAATGGTACGTATTACAGTTGTGATATTTGGTTAGATGGCTTAAAATAAACAGACTTATCGAAATCCGTCAAAATACGGATTTTCAAAATTTTGTTGGTTAGGGTTCGAATTATTTGGAAGTTTCTGGAGGTAACGCGATTTCGGCAATCGTTATATAAATAAATATTACTAAGTTATATTTTCACTATACAAAAGTTTGTAAAAGATCAACAATCCTTATAATCGAATTCTGTGTTCAATTAAATTCTGAAACGGGGATGTTTAACAAATCTTTAGAACCAACGGCGTACGATATTTCACTCAGCTGACGATATCAAATATAAAATAATCTTTTACTTTTCTTTTTTATTTCTATAAAGACTGACAAAGTTTAAAAATGTTCCTTGGGCTATGAAGTGAAAAATGTTTTATGTTTAAGAAGGTTTTGTACACATTATACAGTAGACCAGAAAAGCAAAACAAATGTAAATATGCTTATTTGACTAATTTATTTCATTTCTGTCTAAAAGGTGTCATTTGCCTTAACCCAAAATAAATAAATTTGTATGAAATTTTCGTGAATGTTATAAACTTTTCATAATATAGAAAAAGAAAATGCCAATAATTAGTGTTTCTTATATAAGAATGCTAAATGCTCTGAGTATGTTATTGGTATATATGAAAAACCAGTTGAAAATCGCATGAGGAGCATCATTACCACACATCACATATTTGGGGAAAAATGTCAGTCCAAATTAGTTTTCTTCTTCAAGCGTGAACTGGAAACCCCTATGTCCTGACTAAGACGACCCATGTGTGACATTTGGCACAACTCTGGCGATCATTAGGTGGAATAACTGTTCAAATTTAGCGATTTCTTGAAAATGTATGTACGTAGGGACAAAATGCATTGAGGAAGTTGTTTTCTTCGTGGCTTAAGTTCGTTTCCCACATTCAAATAATACATTCAGGACAGGACTCAAAACGCAACGCTCAAACACAAACAGAGTAAGATCTGTGTATACTTATAAGGCAGGTTTGTGCATACAAATACGAATGTCCGGTTAATATGATAGAATGGTTTATTTTTCTCACTACCGAATAGAATCTACTTATTGGTATTGGTATTTTTATGTTATCAAAGATGAGAAGCATCATACAATAACTACCTAGAAACAGTGGATTAATAGAGCCTTTTGCGTTAAATTCCATATAAAAAATTATCTGTGTGCTTCTGTACCGGTCGGTTCAAATGGTTTAATGACTTGAAGCACCAATACATACACATTTTTCATGTATTAATTTTCAAATAAGCATAGACTTCAGTATCTGGTCTACTGTATACTGTGGTTTTGTATGTATGCCACATCAGTTGCATTTTAGATATTCGTAGTACAAGTACAAGGTGATCTTGGCATTTTTAAAATTTTGTCGGCCTGTCTTATCGTTACTTTGACAATCCGTGGCCTTTGACTTACTTGTAGTTTCTCATCTTTTCGGCGTTTCGCATCATTTTCAATATCCAGTGGTGAACGTGTGCGATATTTCTCCCGATCAGCTGGTGACACAGAGTTACGCTGTAAATAAAATTAATGATGTATATTTTTTTCAAGAAATAATTAAAATACACAAGCCGACAAATCTTTTAGAATTTTCACAGCCTACGATCAGCTTATACTTTTATGAATTTAATCAATGTGCTAAAAATGTGATCTGATATGCGCTGATTGTAAGTGCAGCTTCTTTTATTTAAAACGTTTTTTATTAGCTTGATGAGTGCAATACAGCCTACTGTTTACGTTCACATATTGCCAAAATGCTCCTTTCCTTGTAAGTTTTTTGTGAAAATTGTATGCTCGCCGTACAAAGCTAGTACAATACTGGAAATAACCTTTTAGATTTTCTAAAACAAAAAAAGATTCGTGTTGCACCTGAGCCAGTTCCAAATTTAGAGTGTTAAAAATCGTAATAAAAGTATAAGCTGCTCGCTGTATCTGAGTAACGCCGGTCTTTTCTTTATCACAATAAACATTCACTTACTAAACGCTCCTCAGCGCCAGCTGGTCCATCTAGTCCGGTTGGTTTAATATCGGGACGATGATGATCAGTTGGTGCTTTTAGTAGACCCTGTGGTGCATGTGGTAACCCCATTGATGCCCCTAACGCACCAAATGGGCCAGCTAATGGCGCTAATCCAGCCATTGGTTGTGGTGGTCCACCGGGTACTTGTTGTGCGTGTATCTGCTGCTGCAATTATTTATTTCGGTTGCGTTCAACAAAAAATTTATGAAAAAGAGAGAAATATAGAGATCGAAATATAATTATGGTTTGGTTATTAAGATTTTATTTTATTATTAGATACATGGCACTATGACAATTGTCGCCCGTCGACCACTGTGAATGTAGAACTCTCTGCAGACTAATACTTCGTACTAATAGTCGTTTTGACGATTTTAGTTGCCGCGGAAGAAAGTCAATGGGATTATTGTAATATACTCGTATTACTAGCCCAGCTGATATTTCTCAGAAGGACTGATTAATGACGACAGAGATATCGGCAATCACTTAGGTCTAAAGGCGTGGTCTTATTGTTCTTGAGATACATACATAGGTTTATGTAAATAAAAAATTTTTTTTAAAAAAAGCAATATATTTCATAAATTTAAAGTATTTAAGTTAACGAAATTGGTTACAAAGATACTCAAAACACACATTCTGAAGAAGTAACAACGGATAATGAAGCCAACATTTTCGGACGAACATACAACAACCAATAAAAGCAATTTCTTTGAAAATTTTCTAAGACATATCAAAATTTTAAAATTTATGTTTAAAATGTAGCGAGCAACCGCGGAATAGCTGGGGATGAGCTATGTTAGTCTGCAAATATTCCATGATCGCCACTCTGTAGTTGCGAGAAGATCCACCAAAATCTTCCTGAAGACACTTATATAAAGTATTAAATATGTTACTCAAAGAAATCTATTTAAAGCTTTGCACCAGACTTATAGTTCGTTCAATCCATGGATTAAACAAACTTCAAGATTAAATGTATCTGTTGATTACAAGTAGAAAAAAAATTAATAAAGGAATCCGGGTTACTTTGTTCATATCCTTCGATTGATTTTCTCAACGAATTAATCAATGAATATAAAACCAGCAGGGAGAGTGGTGAGTTTGTTAAACCCGAAATGGCTAAACATTCAAATTTTCTGATTAATCAGGTTGTGATTACTCATTTAAAAAATAAATCAATTTAACTAGATAATAATCAAAATGTGAATAATCGGAAAATTAATCGACGTTTTCTCGCTGACTGATTAAATAATAAAGTATAGGCGATATTTTAATTTTTACTTCAAAATTGCTAAGAAGGGCGTAGTTGACTTGATTTAACTACTTAGCAAATAATTTAAATTTTAAGCTCTTTAGTTGAATAACCCCCCCGATCAGTATTGGTTAATATTGATAAATAAATTAAGTGTTATGTTTTTTAAATTTTGCGTCAAAAATAGCAAAATACTTGATACAAATATTTTTTCTTGACTATCAATATTGATTATATGTCAAGAACAATGAATTGAGGGTAAAACGAACACGAACTTTAAAGAAATTAAAAAATTGGTTCAAGTACATTCTCATACATTTTTATTTATTTTTTTGTTTTTTTTTTCAGGCCAAAATTCTACCAAAGCAGTTTCAAATTTTGATGAAAGATTTTTAAAGTTTGAATAACTTTTTTGTGGTTTCTATAGAAATATATAACATATATGTACATAAATAAAATGAAAATAATTAAAAACACATGAAGAAGGAAATAACGCCCGTTGAGAAAAGTAAATAATGCTCGTTGAGAAAAGGAAATAATGCCCGCGGCTTAATTAAAAAAAAAATTAAATAACTGTGGATCGCGAAGCCTTTGTTGGATCGGCTAAGGGTTTTGAAAGAGATTTTGTAGATCACGAAGCCGGCCTTCGATCGACCCAGGCCACATATATCCATATTTGTCTGTTTTTTAATCTCTCAGCACTTTGAATCGTTTGTTATAACGGGCGTTATTTCGTTTTTAAAAAGGAAATAACATCCGCGGACGTTATTTCACTGAACCTATTGCTGGAGGGGCGTGACGAAACAAGATTGCGGGCGTCAAGTTATTTATAGGAACACCTTTTGCACTAGCTACGAATTATAAGGAAACGTTTGGTCCTTGTTCTGGTGTGGCAAGCTTGGTATTGTATGTTTCTTAAATAATATTTATTTGACAAAACTCAATGTTGACATAATTATAAAGCAAATATTTTGTTTTTTTTTTTGCCAAAACAAAATTAACAAGTAATTTCATAACTGCATACTACAAATCATAAGAAAATTTGACTATTACTATTAATACGAACGTGTATATGTATGGAAAAATCATATCAGCAAATAGTATATAAACTTAATTGTTTATCTAAAAGCATTTTTTTATAAAATTGATTTGACAGCTGAACATTAAAATTAATAATTAAGAAATAAATATTAATAAATATATGCAATACATATCCGCAGAGAACAGAATATTTAATATAAATCAAAGTAGCTCAATAACTTTTTGTTTGGCAGAAGGACAAAAAAGCGAAGCAGCAATATGCAAAGGTGGTAGAATATGAATAATAATTATCGACGATTTCCCAATTAAGCACATTTTAATTTATTATAATCTAGCTAAATCGATTGTTTAGACAACTGAGTATTCTGATTAATCAGAAAATTTGTATCACTTAAATTCAAAGAAAATACTCAAAAGAAATTAAATTAAAAAAGTTACTCAGATTCCAATAAATTTTCTGGAGCAAACAGTTACTACTAATTATTGGTTAAAAGCTTGCTAATCGATTAATCGCACATTTATAGTTCATAACAAAATACAGCAACAAAGCGTTGTTGATGAAACTTAATTACGAAAAAAGAAAAGTTAAACAAAAAATTGGATATCATCAAAGAACGTATAACTAACTATAAGAAGCTCAGCGATAGCAAGTGGATGCTGTCAAATCGATGATAGGTAATTCACCACTCTACCTGATTGAATTAACTGTGTTTTAGCTGAATATTTACACAAAAAATCATAGTTAGTGTTACAAAAACGTTTAATTGTGAACATTGAATAAAAATAAAAGTGCTAATAGCCTTAAATTTCGCAATTTAAACGCAGATTTCCTCAGTGGTGAATTACCTACCCGGGAATGATGGTTTGCTGTTTCCCACTATTCGTCGCGTTGAACCTTTTTTTGTTTTTACTTTCCTTGGTATCGTAACAAACATATGGTTTTCCTATCATAATTATAAAGAGAAATAATAAAAAAAAAAATAGACACCACATGCAATAGTGAAGGGGAATTAGCAAAAAAGCTCCGTAACGGATCTCTAATTGTTAAGACTAAAAATTCTACATAAAAACAAAGTTGCTTAACCTCACTTATGTATATTCAGAGTCTAATACACCTGTCAGTGGATCCCTACACAAGCAGCTTAATTCCAGCAAACGTTATTTACAGCAACGTTTTGCGAAATTAACTGAAGAGATCATTTTAAATGAACTCCAGTCGCAAGGCTTTATAGAAGTGACAAAAACTACTAAAAAAACACCGAAAGTGTGCTAAATGAAACAGGTCTCCTCATTATGTCATTTGCGTCACATACAACACTCGAGTTCATAAATATAGGTTACGAAAAAACAAAGGTCATACATACCTTTACCCCTACGTTGCAATAATTGCTCCAATTTGGGTACATAGCAAAGACCTGTGGTAACAAAAAGCTTTGCGGAAACTGCGAAGAAGCCTACCTTGATTTACTGGAAAACGAACTATGCAGACGATAAAAATCATGCATAAATTGTAAATATCGTCACATTCCTTATATTTAAGAACACAGCGCCTATGAAAAATCTTGCCCTGTATTCATCAAGCAAAGGGAGCTACAAACAATTAAAACACTCCACAAGACAGATCACACAGCCGCAATAAATATATACAATAAAAACGACCAACTTAATGAAACCTCATATGCCATCGCATTCAAGCGAAATCCAGCCCTACTACGTGGTAGCTATATCAATGATCAATTATCCGACACAAAAACAAATATAGCACCAAGAGAAACAACCATATGCGAAGACTCCATAGATTATACAAATTATAAAGAACCAGCTCCCAGCAGACTACGCTCAGATCCCAACACGCCTCCAATCTATTCGAGCAAACAAGGAAAACCAAAACTTAGAAAATAAACTAGTAATTTATCCTAACAACTTAACAAATAGGCAAAAAAACTCAATTAAAACTTTCAGAAAAACTGAAGGCTAAAAAACTAAAAAACACGGATGATAGAGAGCCTCCATGTATACAGACGATACAATGTTTAACTTTACAAATATTTAACTTTTTCCATCTTTTTCTTTCTTCCGTATATCATTATGGCTCTAAGTATCATTCAATGGAACATAAAAGGTTTTTTGAACAATTATAATTTTCTAACTTCGCCAATAAACAAACACAAACCTAAAATTATTTCATTACAAGAGACTCATCTGTCTCCCAATAAAACTTTTCCCGTACCCAATAACTACCAACATATTTCCACCACTGTAAGTGGTTGCTCCAATGGCGTAACTATTCTAATTCACACCTCAATTCAATTTAAACAAATACAACTTAATAACGATTTCACCGCTGTAGGCGTTGAGATACTTTCCAAGTATAAAATAAACATATGTAATTAATGCCTCTATTGCACCCACAGGATTTTATCTTACTAACCTGACATCAATTTTAAATCCATCTAACTCTCAAGCAATCGCTCTGGGAGACTTCAACAGTTGGCATAACAGTTGGGGATCCCCTAGAAATAACCGCAGAGGGAACATACTAAGTAAACTCATTCAACAAAACAATTATATTCTGCTAAATAATTGTCAACACACTCATTATACTACCTATTATATTATAATACCTTCAGTCATATACAGCTATGGACACATAAATGGCACATTTGTTAAACTCAACTTTCTTAAGTCATAATACCATTAATATTTTGAACAAAGAAGAAATGCTTGGTATTTTTTAAAGTTTATTATCTGCATTTAATAGTAATATGAACATAGCGGCACTTTTTTGATACCAAACCAAAATAAATCGAAAGTTAAAAGTGTTGAAATGAGCTGGACATATAAATGGCACAACCTGGAAAATGGTACAAAATGGGGTTTAAACTGATTGTTAAGTATGGTTTTTTTCCACACACATACCAAGCTTTAATATTTGGTGCTGTAGCCTTTATTTTTAATTACTGCTTCACATCTGCGACTCATACTCTCCACAAGTTTTTGACATTTTTCTTTGGGTATGGCATACCAAACTTCCTGAACGGCGGACCAAAGCTCGTCCATATTTTTATAATTTTTCTTCGCAACTTCAACCTTGGCTTCATTCCACAGGTTCTCGATTAGATTTAAGTCAGGACTTTGTGCTGGCCAATCCAAAATATCGATATTTTCTGCACTAAACCAATTTTTAACAACTTTGGATGAATGTTTTGGGTTGTTATTTGCAGTTTACTAGCATGTTTTTGAAGGAATATGGTTCCATGTGGGTTTTCAAAATGTCCAAGTACTGAAACTTGTCCATTTTGCCATTTATCCTTACGAGCGGACCTTTTCCATGCCAAGAAAACGCACCCCAAACCATAATGTTCCCGCCACCGTGTTTGACCGTCTTTTGGGTGAACCTGGGATTATATTTCTGGCGTTTATGGCGATGAACAAACACTCGGCCATCTGGTCCTATCCTGTTTATTTTGGTTTCATCACTCCACAGCACGTTTTTCCAAAAATTTACGGATTTTTCGCGATGAGCTCTGGCAAATGCCAACCGCTTTAAAATGTTTTTTTTGCAAGCAGTGGCTTTTTCCTAGAAATGCGACCAAACAAGTTTGCTTCATTTAGGCGTCTTCTGACAAGCCTCGAGGATACTTTTTGATTCAAGGATTGATTAATATCGCATGCTATCTGTCGCGAGGACTTGAAAGGATCTTTTTTCACAAATTTCACTGTGGCAGCATCTGTACGCGCGTCTGTCTTTCGGGGCCTTGGCTTTCGAATTTTGCCTCTGATTAATACGTCGAGGTTCTCTTCACAGGAACTCACCGCGTTGTATACTTTTTTGCGAGAAACTTGCAAGAACTTCGCGATTTCTGACACTTTTTGCCCGCCTTGATACATTTTCCAAATAATGCGCCTTTCTTCCGTTGTGGTATGCTTTCCCGAACCCATTTTTGACTCAAAATATTTTATATAAATGACAAAAAATTCAATGATATTTTGATACACTTTTTTTGGAATTTTAAGTGGGTGCTACGTTTGAGAAATAGTTTGTGCCATTTATATGTCCATTTATAATTAGCATTGTTTTCACAAAATTCATTACGGTAAAGAATTCGCAAAATATAATGTAGCATTTTTTTGCCTTATACGTAACAGCTAGTGCAACATGAAATTCAGAACAAATATTTTTGCACTGTAATCAACTTTAAGTTCAAAATCGATGGTATTAAGTTTGGTTCAAGAAATGTGCCATTTATGTGTCCATAGCTGTAGATCTAACCTTTTGTACGCCAGATATCCATCTAACTGAAAAGTGGTATATTGAGAACGACTTAAATGCCTCTGACCGTAACCCAATAGTCATCAAGATATTCGACTCAAACCGAGGTAATACACCTAATCCAATGACAAAGTTTAAGATAAAATTTGCGAATTCAAAAAACCTCTGATATATCGTATCTAACAACGCAATTCCACCCTGCACAACAAAGAATTCGCAAATTTAAAGAAAATAATTCTACAAAGTGCCTATAAGTCAATACCGCTTACCAAACATACATACATGCAAAAAACACAATGTACCTTGATGGAGAAGAGAACTTGAAATTCTCGGAAAAGAAAAAAAAGAAAACCTTCGAATTTGCTGCCGAAATTGACCCCATTAAAGAAAGTGTTGAAAAACATAAAAAAAAATACTGTAGATTTAATAGTCAAAACAACATTCACTAAATACCTTGCCAAGCTCTGAAAACATACTCGACAAAAAAGATAGTCGAATCATTTGCAAAATTCTAGTCAGGAGAGTCCACAGACTCAATGTTCACACCAGAATTTCAAACAGCGATAAACAAAACACTAAGCACACCTCGACAACACTATATGCTCAACCCTACGTCGTTAATATCAGAAAAAGACATAAATTTCATTGAATTCCACAGAGCGTTAAACAGTCTCAAAGGACAAAGTCCCGGTTATGACAAAAAAAACTAGCCAATGATAAAAAATGACTCTTCGAATTTTAAACATAGAATAATCGAACATTATATGAACATATTTACAATTATATACCACAACTCTATAAGTACCATCATCCCAATATTAAAGCCGAATACAGATAAGTCCAGTATTCAAAACTACAGACCAATTTCTATGAACCCCTGTTCAAGTAAAGTGAAGACAAAACTATCGCGAATAGAATATGGTGGTACATTACAACAAACGATCTCATTAACAAAAACCAAGTCGGCTTCGTAAAGGGAAAATCAGTTAAAGACAGTATAATATACGTAGCCAATACAATAACAGAATCGCTTAGTTGCAAAGACTTTTGAGGGAACTTCCCATTGAGCTACACACTTGAAACTTGTAACATAGTTCTGAACTCCGTGAAAATACAATGTCCGATAGGTGGCGCATGGATCGAGTAATACGCAAAATTTATAAAAAATTTGGTATTTTGCAATTGATTTTTAAGTACCTTCCCGGTTTTATTTTGGTTTGCAATTCACGTTTTCCTGTAGTTTTTTTTCTTACCAGTTTCTGATTTTTTTTTATATTGTCAGATGGACCGAACATATGATTTTGATAGAACAACTTGAAGCTTTGCTGTGTTCATTGCGATCCAAAGCAGTACATTTCACAACACAACCAAATTTCAATGGTTTCTGACACGATATTGTAGTACCAGCTGCTTTGGGACAAAAATTTATAATATGACTGACAATCGTATTGTTTCTATCATACCACAATATGTTCTTTAAGAGTTGTTCATGAAAACGTAGAAAATATGGTTTATTGAAAAAAAAAAAAATACAAAAACCATGAACAAATGCAGATTGTGCAAAGGGGGGAAAAAAATGTTCGTCAACTAAAAGTAAATGAATACTTTAAAAACATCCTAATGAAGATAACATGGAGTGCTCCAAGATACTCTAATTGGCTTACCGAGTAGTTCGGTATAGATACTTTTAAGAATCCTGGGAGCTCTAAATTATATAGCAAAATCTGGTAAATTTTAGTCATTTAAAAAAAATTTTACCAAAATCATCAATTTGTAAAAATGTGGAAATTTAGCACAACTTTAAATATATCCCAGTATGGAATTTTTTTTATAGATTCTATACCATAGAATTGTTGAACACTGAGTATATGTTGTGTATTGAGTAATTTTAAGTAATCAGAATCGAGTACTGTCGTTTCTTTTGAGAATCGAGTTCTTAGTACTTTTGTTATCAATATTGCCCAAAACTACTATAAAATAGATTACTGTGTTATTTATTTCAGCTGAAACTCTACATCAGACGATAAAAAAAACCGACGATTCCACAGCTAACGTTTTAAATCTCGTCAATTGTTTACAATGACTATTGTTAAAAATTCAAAATCAAGATTCAGAAAGACTGTATCTTTGTTTAGTTCAGTACTTACGAAACCATAGCGCAAGCATAAGTACTGAAGAACTTGTACTCGATTTGTACTTTTTAAGTATTCGAGTTCTTGTTCTTATTTCCTACTAACACAGTTATATAATCCGCACCATGAATGTTGCATGAGAAAGCAGTCTTATATATTCTTTAAATATCTCAGAACTAAATAAGTCTAACAAAGGCACTAATTAAAATTCGCTTACTTCACCTGGAGAAACCAAAGAGCTGCAATGTATTTCTTAATCCTCTATAGATTTATTTCGTAAATGATTAAAAAAAAAAAAAAACTAAAACCGGGACGCTCCGGTACACTCTCGAGGTACTGCCCAACTGTCGTGGTAGCGATTTAGTATGACCAGTGCAACCTTCTAGGTCATATCACCCCTCCTTCCTTAAGGAAGAAGAATATTTGTAATGAGAGGTGAGAGGCATCATATCCGTAGATCAACCATCGAGTTGCACGTCATTACCTTTGCGCATTTCGGTTGCCCCTTACGACCGGTATGCCTACCTCGAGCATATTCTAAACCCCTACACCGCAGGGGCCAGACCATTGACCGACTTTCCGATTACAAACAATCGGTACCGAAATCGGTGGTATATTTTGGTGCTCGCCTTATACAGAAAAATGCTCCATCTAGAACCTTCGTAGCCCCGAAGTATGAAGATCAGCCTATACCGACTGTTGGTTCGAAACGCTTTATCTGTTGATTTTTCAAAAAGCCTTATATAAGCGTTAAACTAAAAAACGCTCTATATTTTTTGTTATACCAAGCAATAATTTGAATTTTTTTTTTTAATAAAATATAAGAAAACATTGCAAAGGATATGGTATTTTTGGTTTTTAGGAAAGGATTGAAGATACAACAAATGAGCGAACTTCTGTTAGTCCCCTCGGCCTTCATTATGTGCAAAACAAAACTAAACTATTAAACTCCCCCGCTCAACTAACAAAAATAAATGAGGTTATGAGAATTTGTTAGGGGCAAGAAAGAAAACTAGCGATACAAGTCATGAAAGGCGATAATGCAAGTTTTAAACGCTTTGAAACTGCTTAAAATGTTAGAAAAAATTTATTAATAATTAAAAAGCAAACAATAAGCTGAACATTATAATTTAAAAAACTAGTTGTAGCGAGAAATAGTATTTATGTATTAACGTATTTAAAAAGTGGAAAAGGAACTTACTAGAAGTTGCTGTACTCCCTGATGCTGATGCTGCACGTTGCAACATCACGAAAATTGATGTGTGTGTGAAAGATTTATTTTTTCAAATCAATTTTTGTCGCAATATATTTTTTTTAATGAAAGTGAGCATAAATGAAATAAAAAAAAGAAATCAAAACATTAGAATATGATCATTAAATAAAGGGTAAAAAAATATGGAAAAAATTGGGCAGCAATTTGAATTTGAAATGCGTTGATAAACATTTTTAGCAACATTTTTCTTTTGGTAACCCGATTTGTGACAAATTCATCTGTGTGAAAATCTTCAATGGCCTGTGTCCCCAGGACCTCCGCAGTTAGAAAACTTCTTTTTTTTATTTTAAAAAGTCCCTATTAGCTAACCATTGTCTTGTATGTAATGATTTATTTTTTTTAAGGTAGTCTAATAAAAATTGTGTGACATTTTTCCTTAATTTAGTAGTCTAGAGCACTTTATTGCTCTAAGATAATGTGAATTACAAAACTTTGTGAAACTTACTCTTAACTTTCAAAAACAATGTATTAACACAAAAAAGTTAAATTAAAAAAAAAAAAAACAATAAAAATCAAATACATATATGATTTGAATCTCAAAATCTTTTACAAATAAAATTTTAAATCTAAATCGTTTTTTTTTTAATAAAAATCCAATAAGTAAACAAAAACAGTTGAAACCCGTTTTTCAATACTCCGTTTTGTAAATTTCGAGCTTTAAAACAGTCATTAGGGTCTAAGAAAAAAACCCCACCAACAATATTTAAATGTAACAGCGACTAACGACAAAAAACAATCAATGTCAAAATTATGCAACAAAATAAAGTTCAGCTGTCAAACCAATTACTATTTTGAATTAAAACTTGTGGAAAATAACTCGCTAATTTGTTGTTATTCTGCCTGCATCCCTACGCAGATTTATATATATTTCCACAATTTTGATTATACGTACATATATTTAATTTAATTATTAAACTTTTTTATATTCATAATAGGCCATACTTTGTTTAATAACAAACTCTGAATAAACAAAAACTTACACAAACAAGCGATACGTACATATGACATGGGCCAGGATAAGATAGAAAAGATCATAATAATGGAAACTAACAAAAGTTCGCTTAGTTGGTAACTCTGTCAAGAGTTCTTTTAACACAACAACAACAGAGTTCTTTTAAAATTTTAGAATTATCTGAATCTTGTTTAAATTATAGAATCAGATTTCGAAGTAAACGAAAGCAACTACAAATATTCAATGAATGGCAAATTAGCCTACGAATCATTTCCAAGTTTTTCCGAAGATTCCAGACCGCTTTTGGTTCTATAAAAACGACGTGCTAACCAAACACATGTTCATGGTTTGCACAACAAAAGCAGAAAAAGTAAGGAGAGCATTGTCTACATCTTGCTCAGCTATTTAATTGCAAGAGTTATAGCGCAAACTCCGAAAATAGGAACAATCAATTGTATGGGGATATGCGTTGTATTGGTCCGATCTTGTTGGTTACGACAAATGATTAATATGTATATTAAAAAATGGCTGATCCATACCAAATTTCAGCCAGATACCTCTAAAACTAAGGGACTAGTTCGCGTTCAAACGGACAGACGGGCATGGCTAAATCGACTCAGCCCTGATCATTTCGGTATACTTATTGGTAGGTATATCTCTCCCTCTTGCCATATTTAAAAGCATGACCAAAGCTAAAATAACATTTCATGTTCATGAAAGGTTTAAAAATTGTAATAAGCAAGAAAAGTTGTGGCGAATTTCGCTTCAAAGTATCAAAAATCATACTCTTTTTTGATACAAACACGGAAGAAATATAATTTGCGGTGCTACTTTTTACGTATTGACACCACTTCAGCTCTCACTTATGATAACCATATTTTCCATTTTGTTTCCCCAGTTCATTTCAATAATTGAGGATTTAAGAAATACATTGCAATGAATGACGATTACATATGTAAGCTCAAAAAATAGAAAGGTTAAGAACAAATAATACGTTTTCTTGTCAACTAATCGAACTTTTGGCAGTCTCCACGTTGTATCCCTACGTAAAAAACATTATTTAACTAGGTTTCGTTCTTGTAATAATTTTCTCAAATACTTATATAAGGGTTTTGGGTAAGTAAAATTTTTGTTTGGTTTATTTATGACGACCACCCGTTTCTTTTATTGTATTTTTACTTTTTTATATTACTGAAAACCAATATTCAGTTTCTTTCAAGGACAAATATTCGAATTATTAACTTGCAAATTTTATAGTTTAGTACTCGTAATATAATGCCTGCAGTAGGCAATTTCGATATCGATTCAGTGAAAATGTTAAGAAACAAGTTAGAAAGTCAAACTTCTGCTAAATCCGAACATTAAATACCCAGTTGTAACTGTGCGGTGCAGTACATGACAAAATTTCAGTCATTCCCACAACAGCCGGTTCTATCGCACCGGAATGACCCGGGTTTTTTCACCCGGCCAAGGGCTGTTATTTCAGTGTAACCCTGTCCAATCTGGGGCAGGGCGAAGCACTGTTAACAACAACAACAACAACAACAACACAATTTCAGTTGGACGTGGGTATACTCTCCCCAACAACGATGACCAAATTAATGAGTTATTTTTTTTTTCCTTTCAAATCGTCGGCCTTTTCCAGAAGCATTACTGTAAACAATTTTGAGTTAATAGGCTTACTGGATTAGCCATCGAATTCCTACATATGACAAAAATACCGAGCAATAACCATGCACAAGGAATGAAACCCTAATATTTTGCAATCTAAATTAACTCAACTCGCCTTATTTGACAACTTATAACACACTGTGCGCTATTACAGCTGGCTAGAAAACTGTTTGTGGTGCTCCTAGAGGTATTTTTTAAAATTTTTAGTTATAACCTCGACCCTTGTACCCCGATCTAAGAATAATATAAGTATTTTTGTCTCTAGGAGTAAATTTTGATTTTCATTAAAAAATGTAAGATGAAAAATTTAACAAGGCAACCCCTATGGTGGCCAAACAATGATTACTTCGGAACTATTTGGAAAAAATACTTCATATTATTATTAAATTATATAGAATGATTTAGGTATGTGATTTTCGTCGGAATTAAAGGTTAAAACAAATATGATGTGCGTCATATAAAAGTAACAAACTAACAGGCCAACTGATAAAAGTAGCAAGGCTATACAGTACAATACAGGACACATGGTCACCGTATTTATAAGGTATTTAAATATATAAACAAGTAACATTCTACCGGGCCCTCCGAAAAATGATGTCTGTAACATTTATCTAACCATACATATTTTTTAATAGCTCATCCATATTTTGCGCTTACATCTATTTGTATGAACCTATCACGATTTAAACATAATGTAAACATGTACTATGTACACGAATAAACATAGGATATATGTAAGTGATTTAAAAATAAAAGAAATAAGACTTACCCCGATGATCAAATTTAATTCTTGCATTGTAACTTGTTTCGCACGCTCCACTGCATTTAAGACCTGCTGCTGATGATCGGCTTGTAAAAATGGTAGTAACTGATTTATCAATGTATTCAAACGCTTTGCGATTTCCGTCTAGAGGTACACGGTTTGGATGGATTCATAAAAAGAGTGGGCAAACAAACGATTCGGTAAAACGCGCATTACAATAAATAAAGAAGAAACAATTATGAGAACAAATTAATATAGCAAACACTTCAGGGTTAGGAGAAATATTAGATATGAAGAACACTAGTTCTGTACTATCTAGCTTTGAAAAAGGCTTGAGAAACAGTAATGAAAGCCCGAATATTTATAATAAACATATTTTTGTCAATTGACTTTGAATAAGATATTAATCTGAATTTATATATGAACTATTTATGTTATCCGTAACGAAAAAAAAAAACATTTTTAAAACATGTAGGCATATTCTTAGGACAAAGCCGAATGTGTAGTAATCATAGGTGAATATAGGGTTGTCTCATTCCGACAGCTGATTTGATTTTTCATAGCGAAGGTTCGAGTGTCTTATTCTGGCAAAAATATAAAATAAATATTTCAGAAACAAATTTTTTTTGCATGAAAACTTCTCAGAAAATTTTTTCTAACCAGATTCCATTTGGAATCGGTATAAAACCCGTACATACTAGGATCCCACCAATTTGAGTGAAAATTTAAATGTAGGTCACCCCGTTTCAAAAGTGAAGCTTGACGCTAATTGTTAATCCTCACATCTAAGTAGAGCTCGTATAACTCATGATTAATTTTACTTCCCAAAGGCCAAAAAGGAACGTACCACAGGAAAGACTAGAATCCTTCGATAGAAGAGAAGTCTAATCAGATGCAGATAATGTCAGTTTATGCATATATACCGCTTGTTTCTCTCTGCCCTTCTCTAAGACTTAGAACATACCAATAGGTGCTTGTTTGGTTTGTTTGTTTACTATAATATATGAAGTTACCTGTTTGTGCATTTCAACATTAAGGCCATATGACATCTCGTAATACTGGAAGATAAATTTGAAAAAGATAAATAATTAAATGCATATACGAAAGGTTGCGATTTTTTGATCCAGATTTGCTATCGTACAGTAACAACAAAAACAAACAAAAAATTTAAATTAATTAGCACAGCTTACACGGATCACAAAAAATTTTGGCGTCTAAAAATACATACAACAAATTGTATGATCATCTTTTTTGCATTGAAGCTGGGGTAGTATAATGTACAAATGCAAACATTTAACAAAAAATTAGTTGATGCATATTGGAACGATTTTCCGTCATCCCTTGTCAAGTTTGGTTTTGTAATAAACCGGTTTCGGCGTTCCGCCATCCTCAATGTTTAGTTTCGAGAACGAGACTAACACAACGAAACTAAACACTGAGAATGGCGGAACGCCGAAACCGGTTTGTTACAAAACTAAATTTGACAAGAGATGACGAAAAATCGTTCCAATGTACATCAACTTTCCACCCTGTCGGAAAATCAACCAAACAAAATAAAAATCTTAGTTTTTAAATTACCATAACATAATGGCGCTGCATTTCGGTTTTTTCATTGGCAAGTTTTTCGCACTCCAACTTCAAACTAGAAAAAAAAGAAGAAATTAGTAAAAGTATCCGAAAGCATAAAGTTTAGAGGACTTTAATAACTGTGGTGAGGAAATAGTTTTACATAGGCTCTAAGCCCAGCACACAAGCCACTCTCTAGATAATCGTATATACAGCATCTGACACAGCTGATATGACTCTCCAATACATCACCATTATATAACCCCTCATACACAGAGGAGTTCCTCCCCAATTGATCCCTGCGGGTTAGGGGTTTAGAATATGCCCGGGGTAGGTATGACTGTCGTAAAAGGCGACAAAAAATATACATTACGCCGTTACCGGGGTCAGCGAAATCGGTACCATGCAATCGGGATGGTGATGCAAGGTCATTGTACCGGAGCGTACCAAAGTCATATCTGACAAAGGACTGCCAACATCAGTATTACCCTCTTTGGTCCGTAAATTCAATTACATTACAATTACCTAGCTCAGTAATTGGGAAAAGTAATTAATTTCAAAAAGAATAGACTTATTGGCTTCGCCGCGGCGAGAAAATGGTCGTCTTTGGTACTAGACTGCAACTTAAAAAGGTCCACAAAGCTAAGACTACATATAAGACTATTGGTTATTGATTACGATGCGCCCAACCTTGCTGACACCTACTGGGGGAAATTGCAAGTCCGCAAAACACGGCCATTAGAACTGTCCCGGGATATCTTCTAATGGTGTTGTTGTTGTTGTTGTGGTAACGACAAAAACACTCCCCGAAGGTTTTGGGGAGTGTTGTCGAATTAACAGTCCTTGACCGGATTTGAACCCGGTACGCTCCGGTACTCCCTTGCGGTACTGCCCGACTGTCGTGGTAGCGATTCATGACCAGTTGTTGTTGTTAACAGTGCTTCGCCCTGCCCCAGATTGGACAGGGTTACACTGAAATAACAGCCCTTGGCCGGGTGAAAAAACCCGGGTCATTCCGGTGCGATAGAACCGGCTGTTGTGGGAATGATTCATGACCAGTGAAACCTTCTAGGTCATGTCACCCCTCTTTCCGTAAGGAAGGATAAGGTGGGTAGTGAGAGGTGAGAGGCAGGGTAGCCAACCAAGGAGATTCTTATCGTCCGATATCCCTCCTTTCGCCGGTTGCGAAATTACTAGAGTTTATTCTGCTCCCTTACTTTATTGCAAATCTGAAATTGGCCGATCACCAACATGGATTCCGCAAATCTCACAGCACTACATCCGCTTTGAATGCCACTACAACACAGATAAATTATGGTTTGAATCAACATCCACCAAACCATAGGACTGTTCTCGTGGCACTGGACCTATCAAATGCATTTGATACTGTCAACCACGCCACACTCCTTCGAAGTGGACAGCTAATTACCTCAACGGTCGACAGGCATCAGTCAAATTCAGGAACAAGAAATCTAGGCCACGAAGAATAAAACAAGGGGTGGCGGAAGGAGGTGTTCTCTCTCCCCTTTGGTTTAATTTCTATATTTCGAGACTTCAGACTTGGGTCTGACGTTTGACAACGGCCTCACCTTCGCTGGTCATGCCACCGCAATAACTTCAAAGGTACAGAGCCGCAATAAGATCCTCAAGTCACTGGCCAGCAGTACTTGGAGAAAAGACAAAGAAACATTGCTTGCAACATATAAGGCCGATCGGTTACTGACTACGCTGCGCCCATATAGTCGCCCAACCTTGCTGACACCAATTGGAGGAAATTGCAAGTCTGCCAAAACACCGCCATCAGAACTGCGACGGGATGTCTGCTGTAGACATAGATATAGGGTGTACCGAAAAGTGTAAAGGGTGCTGCGCAGAAATACTGGGGATCGGGTAGCCAGTGTTGGACCAACTAAGGATTAGTTTTTTAAATTGCAGCGGCAGCCCGGGAACTCAGAAAGGTGTTTTTGCAAATATTTTCGAAAATAATTCAAATATTTTTTCTCCCGAGGCAGATTCTTATTAATGGGACCGGAAAGCGTATTTTGATACCCATATCTCCATATTTGGATGAATATTAGCAGTCGGTGGCGGTCGTAAACAATTAGCAAATGGATAGATATTCGAGGGGATAAAGGCTCAGTCGGTGTGGTACCAAAAATTGCGTGTACCCGACGATTACTATCGGTCCCATGATATATAACTATGAATGTTTTCTTAAATATCTTTAAAAAGGTGATCAAAATAAAAATGTATGTTTTATTGTGTTGAACTTACGTATGATATTGTGCTTGTAGAAAGTTGAATTCCTCCTTGATGCGTTCAAGTGTATCAACAATTGTAAATTTCAATGGGCCCTGTGGTGGTGGCCCCTGTTGTATTGGTTAATTTTCGATTATAATGGTTGGCATAATGATGAATGTACACATGGCGATTCAGATGGAGGAAAATAAATTAGTACAGCATTAGATGTTGACGAAATATATAACAAAAAACTAGATAACTTACCCCCGCCGAGGGATGACGCACCGGTGCAGGATACATTTTACGAACTAAACCACACAACTGCACTTATACTGTTGCGGTTTTGTGGCCAAGGTCGGTTCTATGTTGGAGCTGTGATATAGATAATGTGGCAAAATCCTGTCTAAAAGTCAAGCGCTTTCCAGCTTTATGTCAGCCAGACAGTAGGTATGATCAATTATTGGGTACTTTTTCGCCTTTTCTAGTATCAGCGACCTAAGATGATATGAAAATTGTATGTTGTCTCGGCAGATCTTTAACGTAGTATCAATGTAGCCTTAATAATATAGCTGCTATAATGCGATGTCCAGTGCACAGGCCAGTATTAGTGTCAAAAGTTTTTATGAACCAAATTATCCTGCAGGATGGACATATAATCTACTTTGTGCTTTCAAACTTTGCATCAGCCAGCACCACACTCCCTTTTGCACGTCTTTTTTTCACACTTTCCTGCACTTTTGGCTGCTCATGCTTCCTTATAAAATATATATCTGTTCGCTTTTTTTATTGGTCAATTTTTCGCATAATTTTGCGATATTGTTATAAATTTCATATAATTACATTGCATTACTGGTTCATGAAACACATTCTAGATTTTTAAATGAATTTCACGTAAAATATTTATGCTTTATTGAATTTTTATTATTTTGCACAAATTTTTCTACTTTTGCTCGCTCGCTCGTTGGTTTTTTTTTCGTATTTTCTTTTACATGTCTTTTCGATACGTAGAATTGCGCACACAAAACAACACACACGTAACCATTATTCAGAGCAGCCACAGCCAGTCAAAGCGCCCGCAACGCAATCAGAGTTGCCACTACATCACTGTTTTCTACCAAGCACCTACTAAAAATACTTGGAGCCGTTTTCTCAATATCGCGTTTACGCAAACCGGCTCTTTGTTCGAGATAAACGAGGAACTTCTGGCAATTAAACTGCTTGTTAGCGTGACCTTTGGCTCTGTAGTTTAAATAGCTGTAATATAGGTGAAATTTAAGCGACTACTCCGCAACTTTCCTTTTGGCCTTGTGGTATTTCACCTTGTTCGTTAGCTGTGTAAATGAACTACCTGACCCTATCTGACCTAAATAACATAATCGAGAAAATTTTATTTGACAGAAAATGTTTTCATTCTTAATTCACTTTTGAGTATTAAAAAATAGCAGCCGCCCAACTGTCGTGAGAACGATTTGATGTGACCACGTGGAATCTTCATGGTTATCCCACATCTTCCTCCGTTAGGAACTTGGGGTGGACAGGCAAAAACTCTCATTAAATATTGAAATAAAAGAAATTGAAACCTGTATATATCGATGATGGCATAAAAATGAAAACCACAAAATGTTCAATTGTTTCCAATAAGTTATTTGATTTGAAAGGAGAACACTGAAAACCATAACACATATTTTAGTCATCTTATGGACGTACTATCTTACAAAAATAAAATACCAAATTTGTTGGAAAAGGCCGCAACCGGTAACCCTAAAAGGTATATGCTTGTGTTGGCAATTAACGAGCAGCGAGCAGATTGTCGGTAAGTAACGAGTAGCACCGCCACCACAAGCAAACACACATTCACCCGCACGCAACCATCAAACCGCAGTCGGAACACAAACAGCCCTACATCAACCAATCAAACCAACAAAAAATTCTCAAGCCGCAACAGGGTTGCATTGTCATCTTATGTTTAGAGGCCTAAATGTGCAATGGTTCTGCTGCAGTGCTGTAATTTGTTTGAATGTAGTGATTTTTTATCTATCAAGTAATTTCACATAAAACCCGTATAGCAAGCACAAAATGCAGCATGCAAGAAAAGGTAATTGTTTCTTTTCCGAAAGCGGATTTTAAATTTTTTGTTTCAGTGAAAAGTTATTCGCAAAAAACCCAAAAATGACCCAGGTCCGATCCCAATTAGGGGGCTTGATCCAAGGTATTTATGTGCAAAACACCTTTCTGCGTAGGCGGCCTTCGGCCGCCCTTCAAAAAAAATAACCCTTAGCCGGTCGCAGAACACACTTTTTACACTTTTCGGTACACCCTAATCTGTGTTTACAACAACTACATGAAAATGACAGAAAATTTTCAACTTTGATTGCAAATATCTCTTCACCGAAACAAAAACTCGAAAATCCGCTTCCGGAGGAGGTCAAAACGGGTCTTTTGATACCTTTCCCGATAATTTCGGACGTGTTTAGCAGTTGTCTCCTAAAGGAAACAATTACCAAAATACCAGAAAACTTTATTTTTAGTTGCAAATATCTCGGATTATGATCCCGCGGTCAAAACGAGTCTTTTGGACGTGTTTTAGCAGTTGCTTCCTGAAGGAAACAAATACCGTAACATGATTTCCTTTAATAAAGAACATGGTATTTGCTAAAACTCGTCTAACTCGGATCAATAATCCGAAAGCGGATTTTCGATTTTTTCATCGCACAAAGAAATAGGAGTAAAGTGGATCAAAAATCCTATTTAACTTAGGCAGGTGGTACACGCTCAGTATTTATTGACGTGATCCATATTGATGGATCTCTAAATATACTGGGTAATTCTATACGACAGCACGTAACTGCTAATACTCTGTAAAAAACGTTGGAGCATCAGAGTACTCCAACACTTATCCTCATTCATATAAAAAAGGTGGTCCAATTTACATAGCGATGTCCGGTGATTGGATCACCTAATCCTATTCGGAGTACCATTTACTTTGCTTCTGAATAGTCTATAGAGCACCTACGTTGGAGTACTTTGAAAATGCTGCCAAAAGATTACTCTATAGAGTATTCTAGACGAAAGCGAGAAGGGAGTATGTGTTCTTTTGAGGACCACCTACTCCCGCTCTCGCTTTGCTGTTAAATACTCTATAGAGTAATCCCATTGGAGTATTTTGAGAGTACTCTCACGTAGGTGGTCTATAGAGTATTCAAAAGCAAAGAAACGGAGTACTCCGAGATGGATTAGGTGATCCAATCACCGGACATTGCCATGTAAATTGGAACACCTTTTTTATATGAATGAGGATATGTGTTGGAGTACTCTGATACTCCTTTAGGAGTATTCTATGGAGTATGAAACGGAGTATTTCCGATTTTTGCAGGGTATACGTCCAAAAATCTCGGGAAAGGTGTCAAACGACGCGTTTTGATCTCTGTATCAATAATCCGAAGGCGAAAATTAAATAATTTGTGTCGATGAAAAGTTATTAGCAAAAAACCCAAAAATGGCCAAGGTCCGATCCCAAATAGGGGGCTTGATCCAAGGTATTTATATGCACAATACCTTTCTACGTAGGCGGCCTTCGGCCGCGCTTAAAAAAAATAACCCTTTGCCGCTCCAACACCGGCTACGCGGTCCACAATATTTCTGCGCAGAACACATTTCTGCACTTTTCGGTACACCCTAATCTGTGATTACAACAACCACATGAAAATGACATAAAATTTTCAACTTTAATTGCAATTATCTCTGAACAGACATAAAATATCGAATTTCCGCTTTCGGATTATTGATACGGAGGTTAAAACCCGTTGTTTGATACCTTTTCGATATTTTTGAACGTATATTAGCAGTTACATGCTGTTGTATAGAATTACCATATACTGAAATCGGTAATTGTTTCCTTTAGGAGACAACTGCTAAAACAGGTCCAGAAATATCGGGAAATGTATCAAAAGACGCGTTTTGACCTCGGTAACAATAATCCGGAAGCGGATTTTCCAGATTTTGTTGCAGTAAGGAGATATTTGCAACCAAAGTTGAAAATTTTCTGTCATTTTCATGTGGTTGTTGTAATCACAGATTAGGGTGTACCGAGAAGTGCAAAAAGTGTGTTCTGCGCAGAAATATTGTAGACCGCGTAGCCGGTGTTGGACCGGCTAAGGGTTGTTGTTGTTGTAGCGACTACTTAACCTGCCTAGGATGTCACCCCCCATCCAACATTGTCATCAGGCTCTTCTAACGGAAGTCCAAGAAACCTCGCGGCTTCAACAAGAGTGGACCAGAGTGAAATTGGTGTTAGAAGAGTGGGCTCAGTTGAGCAGATGAACAGATGGTTAGTATCGTGGGGAGACACGCCGCATGCCGGGCAGACATTTGGCATGTCAGGGTTCAGTCTGGATAGGTAAGAGTTTAGTCTGTTACAGTATCCAGAACGAAGTTGGGCCAGCGTGACTCTTGTCTCCCTGGGCAGTTCGCGTTCCTCGTCGGCAACAGGTGGAGCTTGCGCCTGTAGGACTGCATTCACTGGGCGTGACCTGACAAAGGAGTTTACCGACTCCGTGTGGATGAGGTTGAGGGCCGCCTACGCAGAAAGGTGTTCTGCACATAAACAACTTGGATCAAACCCCCTATTTGGGTTCGGACCGGGGTGATTTTTTGGTTTTTTGCGAATAACTTTTCACTGAAACAAAAAATTGGGTAATTGTTTCCTTTAGGAGACAACTGCTAAAACACGTCCAAAAATGTCGGGAGAGGTATCAAACAACGCGTTTTGACTTCAGTATCAACAATCCGAAAGCGGATTTTCAATTTTTTGTTGCAGTGAAAAGTTATTCGCAAAAAACCCGAAAATGACCCGGGTCCGATCCCAAATAGGGGGCTTGATCCAAGGTATCTATGTGCAGAACACCTTTCTGCGTAGGCGGCCTTCGGCCGCGCTTCAAAAAAATAACCCTTAGCCGGTCCAACACCGGCTACGCGGTCCACAGTATTTCTGCGCAGAACACACTTTTTGCACTTTTCGATCCACCCTAATCTGTGATTACAACAACCACATGAAAATGACAGAAAATTTTCAACTTTGATGGCAAATATCTCTTCACTGAAACAAAAACTCGAAAATTCGCTTCCGGATTATTGTTACCGAGGTCAACACGCGTCTTTTGATACCTTTCCCGATAATTTCCGACGTGTTTTAGCAGTTGTCTCCTAAAGGAAACAATTACCAAAAATTGAAAATCCGCTTTCGGATTGTTGATACCGAAGTCAAAACGCGTTGTTTGATACCTCTCCCGATATTTTTGGACGTGTTTTAGCAGTTGTCTCCTAAAGGAAACAATTACCCTGAAATCCATTTTGCGATCCATCAATATTGCATGACACACGTTCAATAAATATCGCGATGCATGGATCACATCAGTAAATATTGATCAAGTACCACCTGCCTTACGCCCGTTTCTCTAGTTCGGCCCCAATGAGAAGACGTTCTACTAACAACACTGACATATACCCAAACACACCACTAAAAACAAACCACAAGGTACCAAAAACGACGATACCAAAATGTAACCGACCGAACCCGACCACATAACCACGAATCCAGAAAAAAAAAGAGATAAACAATGGCAATTAAAATCTAAGTTTTCACCAAATGAAAAATTGTTGGTAGCTTTGCACATATTCAATTTTCTTGTAATTCTTTAACTGCAGATAAAGATTACAACACTTTCTTTTCACCAAGTTTATGGATATAAGCAATTTAACTTAAAATTCGTTGGCTTTTTATTTTCATCCATGCCTTTTTATCTACTCGCTATTTCTGCCGACACTGATGCCAACCTAAGAATAAACGCATGCATGTAAAATTCTATGAATTTATCCGCCACGGACTCGTAGGCAAATATGTATATATTTTTGTATTACCAAAACTTGATCAAAATGTCAACGAATTTTGCTGATAGCAAGCAAAAGATGAAAATGTGTACAATTTGATATTACTAACAATAATGCATACAATTTGTTCTTGCTAAATTAAGGTTATTTAAGCAAAGTATCTAAATTTTGTTATCAAATTCATACTTTTCCACTTATACTTAGAGTTGGCAACTCTAAAAAGGCGGCACCAATGGCGTTTCGGTTTTGTATGCGATTTTCGCACCAGCCAGCGATGTTTGTATCCGAAATTTTCACTTTTTCTCTTTTATTTTACACAATGTGGAAACCAAAATGTTTAAATATTCCACTTAATATTGATTTGATTAAAAACAACAGCCATTTTATTGGTATGTGCTTGTAAGTATTTTGCACTTGACTTGAAAATACTGCTGCTGACTATTCCACTATTCGACCCTTCGAACCAACAGTCACATCACTTTTTTGAGGAAAATCACGTCATTACTATTGTAGAATATTTCCAAATAATGGCTTAAAATAGCACTACCGAAATACGTAGCTAATTTACTAATTATATTTTGATTTTAATGAACGAAGCTTATTTAAGTACACCAAATACTTCACGAATATCAATGTGCTATAAGTACTAGAACTGCCAAACCAACGATAACACTATCTCTCTCTCCATTATCGATATTTTTATACATCAATACGAGGTTATTAGCAAACATTGGTACAAATTCAAGATTCAACCGCGAATGTAAGTGAACGCTGTCAAATCGATGGTAGGTAATTCACCATTGCGGGTAAAATGCTTGCATTCTTCTTCTTTCTTCTTCTTCTTTTGCTTGAATTCGCTGTGTTTTAATTATTTACCCAAAAAATTATAGGTGGAGTTACAAAATCGTTAAATTGTGAATATTGAATAAAAATAAAAGTGCTAAAAGCCTTAAAACTCGCGTTTTAAAGACAAATTTCTCTGGTGGTGAATTACCTATCTGCAAATTGATAGTTTAGGGTTTCCCACTGTTCGTCGCGTTGAACCTTCTTCTTATGGTTACACGTTCTTTGATTTGATAGCACCAAAGAACGTATAACCATAAGAAGGGCCAAAAGCGAATGCAAGTGGACACTGCCAAATCGATGGTAGGTAATTCACCACTGTACCTGGGTGTAAATTGTCTGAATTCACTGTGTTTTATTTGCATATTTAAACAAAAATTTATATTTGGATTTCCAAAACATTTAATTGTGAAACGCTAATATCTGCAGTGGTGAATTACCTACCAGCGAATTGATGGTATTTTCAAGTGTTAGTGCACATCGGAAGCAGATATACTCAATAGAGTTACAGAATCTCTTCCAAAAAAACCTACTGAGACTTTGCAGGAATTTGCATCGGACATCGAGAGGTTGGCACATCTTGCAAATGCAGACGGGTCTGCAGAGTATGCGGAGAGGGTAAAAATTCAATGTTTCATAAATGGAATACGTGATGTGGAGACGATGCGGGCCACATATGCAAATCGTGAAAGGACATTCGCTGAAACGGTATCGCATGCTCTGACGCAGGAAATAGCCTCGCTTTTAAGTAAACCAGAGTCCAAAGCTCATCGCGTAAAAGTGGAAACTCCGGCTTGGGTAAACAACATTTTGGAAGAGTTGAAAGGAGTACAGAGGAGTGATGGTGCCATGAGATGCTTCAAGTGTGGGGAAACCAGGTCACATAGCACGTTATTGAGGCACTGGCCCCAGTAATCCAAGCAATTCAGGTGGGCGTAAACGCAAAGCTAAAGAAGAAGAGCAAGATGAAAGCCCAATAATCTCTGCGTCACAACTCGGGTGGAAAGCGAATAATGTTACTGTTGAAGGCTACATGGGCTGGAAAGAGCGCTTGCTGACTGTGGATATTGATGCATCACATTCCATCATTTGGAGTGACTTGGTCACAGAGATGGTGAGACCATTGCAGAAAGCTAAGTTGTGGACAGTAACTGGTGAAAGCAAGCAAGTCCTGGAATAAGTGACATGTAAGGTTGTGATTGGGAATATGGCTACGTATCACAACTTCTTGGTAGCGAATATTGTCGACGAAGTCATCATTGGCGTAGATTTCTTGGGTGAGAAAGACATTAACATCAACGTAAGGAACAGGGTTATGATTGACAACGGCCAAGACGTACCTCTGATCTTTGGACACAATAGTAGCTATAGCACCAAGGGAGAGATCTTGGAGATGGAGACTCCTGTCATAAGGCAGAGGTAGCTCCTCGACCATTGGCTTTCATGGACAGGTGCCTCCTAAAGAAGATTCGGCAATGCCAGGAGCAAGATCCAGATTTGAAACGTATGTTGAAACTACTGAAAGAGAACAAACAGCCAAGAAGAAAAGAGATGATCGCAGAAAGTCGCATTGCAAAAGCATTCTGGGCACAATGGAGTAGTTTGAAGCTAATATCTGGTTGTTTGCATCGGATGTGGGAAAGTGAAGATGGCCACAGTCATCGAGCACTATTTTCAAGTGTTGTACAGTGAACTACTGTATTGCGTTTATACCAGTAAATAAAACTAGCTATTTATTACAGTATTTGTGCGTGTGTTTATTTGACTTTAGAGTGATCGAACCAAGGATTAATTATCAAGGAGTCATCGAATTCGTCACAGTATCGAAATTCGTGTCCCTACATATTGCGCGTTCCAAAATGTGCAGAAGTGGGTTTTTTGCAGTAATATTTCGGGTCGCGTAGCCGGTGTTGGACCGGCTCAGAGTTATTTCTTTGACGCTCATAAATACCATGGATCACGCCCCTCATTTGGGATCGGAACCGGGTAATTTTTGGGTTTTTGGCAATAACTTTTCATTGAAACAAAATATTTATTTTCCGATTATTGATACCAGGATCAAAACGAGTCTTTTGATACCTTCCTCCGACATTTTTTAGCATTTACGTGCGGTTGGTCCAAGTGACTAAATTAAATAATCTGGTAATTGTTTCCTTTAGGAGACAACTGCTAAAACACGTCCAAAAATATCGGTAGAGGTATCAAACAACGCGTTTTGGCTTCGGTATCAATAATCCGGAAGCGGATTAAAAATTTTTTGTTTCAGTGAAAAGTTATTCGCAAACAACCCAAAAATTACCCAGGTCCGATCCCAAATAGGGGGCTTGATCCAAGGTATTTATGTGCAGAACACTTTTCTGAGTAGGCGGCCTTCGGCCGCGCTTCAAAAAAATAACCCTTAGCCGGTCCACAGTATTTCTGCGCAGAACACACTTTTTGCACTTTTCGATCCACCCTAATCTGTGATTACAACAACCACATGAAAATGACAGAAAATTTTCAACTTTAATGGCAAATATCTCTTCACTGAAACAAAAACTCGAAAATTCCGGATAATTGTTACTGAGGTCAAAACACGTGTTTTGATACCTTTCCCGATATTTTTGGACGTGTTTTAGCAGTTGTCTCCTAAAGTAAACAATTGCCAATAATCTCTACATATAGCAGGGATTAAGCCAATAGAAGTCAAATCAACCGTTTTTAAAATTTCTGTCTGTATGTTTGGGCGCGTATTACTCAAAAACCCCTGAATGGAACTTTTACGGTTTTATTACTAGACGTTTAACTTAAAATTGAAGATGTCATTTGTACCGATAGCTCGACCAGTTAAGAGATATCAACCGATATGTGGACCAAGCTAACCTAAAATATGTTTGTAACAATATATGTAGGTAGCAAACGAAAGGTAATAATGAGTGATGCAATAAGCGATGTAATTGAGTTTCATATATTATCTGGTATAGGATATAATGAGACGCAGCGAAGCGAGCGGGGTTTACTAGTATAACATAAAGTAAAATAATTACAGGTACACTGCGGGTGCATAACAAATAACACGGAAGTGTTGATATGCAAAAAAGCCCTTCTGTATCTAAAACTGTTCTATGAACGCGCCTAAAAATATTCCACTTTCCTTGAGTTGACATATAAAATATATGTACCAAAGAATGTATAAAAGGAATAAGCAAATGGCACATTAGAGGAAAAATGCATCGTGACGCTACAGGGCATCACAGCTTAGTTGTTAGAGTACTCTAACAGCGGCTTTGGTGCAGACACTTGGGTTCGTATCTCAGTGTCCGAGAAGGGGTCTGATGAGAAGCTGGGCACTTCGAAACATGTCATCCCATACCATCGCTGTGCATAACGTTGTAATTTTTCCTCTAATATCAATTAACAAACAAACATAAAAATTCGAGCTTTGCTCCAACAACAATCACCATAAAGTAAAATAAATAAAAATAAAATAAAATGCGATTAATTTCAAGGAACTATGTTACCGGGAAGGAAAGGAATTGAAATTAAAGGAAAGGATATGAAACGAAAAGAAAACAAAGGAAAGGGAAGGATCAGCAAGAAATGGAAAAAATTGGAACTGTTCAAAGAAGAGAAAAGCAAGTAAAATAAAAATATATTAAAGGAACCGCATAGAAAAAAATGAAAGAAAGGAGTAGCTAATAACTAAAGTAAATGGGCGATCTCTAATTTAATTAAATTTATGGATACACATGCTTACATATAAACTCCACGAGGACTTGGTACCATGGTACAATATGATTATTATTATTTAGCCATGCGTGGTACTCACGCCTCATTCTTTTTATCAAACTGCAATGTATTTATCATTTTAGCATAAGAAAATGTCTCATTTGGGAACAATTTTTTGTCGTATTTTGCACTTAACTTACACCTAGGTTTTTACGTAGCCCCTTTTAAGAGGTAACAAAGTTACTTGTAGTTAACCTTAACAATAGGGTTTTTCTAAAACTATCTAGTTTTTGTAAAAAAAGTTGCACTCGCTCTGAGTAGTATTTACACTGTTTTGCTTGTTGAGCATGTTCTAAGCGTTTATGCCTTTTGAAAGGTTCCAAGCGCATGCCCACACGTTGATATGCAAATATACCACAAAGAAAATTCCAAAGAGTTATTTGTGGCCAAAGAATATTTGTAAAATACAAAACAGTTGTTGAAAGCTGTTGAAGATTAAAAAAAATAACGTTATATCTATATGTATAACGTCTGTATATATTTAAGCTTGTGTATTATACATCACTTACTTGCCACATCATAAAGTCGCTTATTCGTGTCTCGCCCGATGTGCGAAAAAGCAAGTCTGGATGTGGGGAATGCCGGGTGTATAAACATTCTGCAATAAGACGTTCACTTATATCATCCACCTCCAGAACATCTCCTAACTTGAGGACAGTTTCTACAGCTTGCGTCATTTCGTCGCGTGATGTATATGAGAAGGCGATATTAAGAAAAAGCTTATTATTGCTTTCGGTTTGGATCATTACATTAGAAATCAATGCTTGTAGATCTTCTGGCAACAACTTTATATTGCCAATTACACGGATTCGCACTCCATGTTCCTCCAGTTTAGGCTTTTCAAGTAATATTTTTCCAAATTTTTCACGAGCTAAATCAAGCAAACCGTTAACTTCTTCAACGGAACGCTTATAGTTTTCTATGCTAAAAGCAAATGTGGTAACCTCCTTTATTCCTAGATCCAAACACCAACGGAGACAATTAGCCAATTTTTCGAAGCCATGTGAATGTCCATCTATTTTACGCAAACGTTGCGACTTGGCATAGCGCCGATTACCATCCATAACAAAAGCAATGTGCCTTGGTATATAACCGCCCTCACGCACTATATTCAAGGCCAGTGTCTCATACCACTTATATTGATAGTCGGATACCCAAGACATAATTATTAATATAACTTTTAATTGCAATGGTCACTATTCAGGATCGTGTTTCTTTTGATAAAGAGATAAAAGAAAACTGATAATCTTGTGACATCCGCTGCATTGTAGAGGAAACGTCATCATTTTCCGTCATTTGTTGTTATGAGGTGGGATTCTTTATAAATAAAAGCTCTAGGGCAGGGTTTATCGCTGTAATATTTAATAAGATATAAATATTACCAAACCAAATGTATACTTTAGAAAATTAAAAAACCTTGTTTATTATATATTACTTCCTTATTTTAGAAAACCAAGTAAATAATTATTCGTGAAATAAATACTTATGATTATAAAGTAGTCATCCCTTTCTTTTTAGTTGAAAGCCATATGTCAATGAGCAATCGAGTGAATTCACCACACCTCGCAGGGAAACGAACGAGGCACGAAGCACCATGAATAAATAGCCAAACGAGAATATGAGGTGACGAAGACTGTGTTAGCAGGAGAAGAAATTTTTCATTCATTCGGTAGAATTGACTGTGAAATAAATTTCAATTTATACAAAAAATAAGTAATTAAAAAAGTGAATCAATGTCGCAATTAATTGAATAAATATAACAAAATGGATAGTGACAAACAATTGGTAGCAGAAAGAATAGTAACACCTGGTAAGTTGTAGGAAAATACATCAGAAAATGGCAGGCTGCAAAAATTGGCTATGCCCAAGAACAGTGGAACAAGGAAGCAACGGCTGCCCAGCTATGTAGAAAATTAAAATTATGTTTCTATACTTTTGTTTAGCATTATCGTAAAATCTGGAAATAATTTCAATAAATTAATTAAATATTTTCTACTTTGCAGAACTATATTTTCTCATATCGAAGTTTCTGGCTTTAGGTCCGCTGCAGGAAACGGCCAAGGTGAGATCTTGTTAACAAATTCTATTCAGAAAAAACACATTTATATAAAAACTAAAATACACTTTTATATTTCTTTATTTAGGTGCTTGTGCATGAATTGGAACAGAAAAGGGTAAGTGCGTCAGTGAAAAGGTTAAAGTGTAACAGGACGAATAAGCCATCACATTTATGTAGTTTTCAATGAACTTACGTACTTTTTTGTTTTCATTTATGATGCGATTGAAAGCGTCATAGTTACTGTTTCAATGAAATGCGTCCACTTATTTCAATGTCTAAAACTATACTAAAGTCAGAAATTGAAAATTGTGTTCAATGCAGTGTATACGTTGTCGTACTGGTTATATGCACATGTAACAAGGTGGGACGCCCCGAAAATATTCGCTTGTAGATGATATCGGGAGATGGCACTTGCTGTACAATAATCTTATTGCCGTCTATATTTACAGTGAAGTATAGAGGCAAGAAACAGGATGTATGATCTTTCACTAGAACCAGTTGTTTGGTTTAGAGTTAATGGAGCCTCAAATCCCCTAGCGGATTTGAATTAAAGAAAGATATTCATTTGTTAGTTTTATATTATACATATTGTGTTTATTTTTTTGTTTTTGTTTTGGTCTGTTTATTTATTGTGATTTCTTTATAGTTAGTTTCCCAAATGAAGATCCGTGTAGCATAACAAATTATATTTTAAAGTAGGTCCATAAGCAAAGAATAAATAATTATGAATAGCAACTTTAAATGATATTTCAAGAGTAATTTTAAATTTATTTATTTTTGTCATTCTCTTTGATATCAAAACACAGGTTTTACCAAGGCGCACTGACTGGCTGGGTAATGAGCATGAGCAGAGTTTTGCAGAACTGGTGAGTGTTAATATCCGATATTTCTATTTGTCAAAAAAATTCTAAATATTACATAGCACAGTGGAGCAATGCCAAGGAAATCTCTATTGCCACATTTTGGCTTTCAAAAAAATAGCAATTTTTTCTAAAGAACTTGAATGTCGTAGGTTTGTATAAAGAAAACTTCACAATTTGAGTAAAAGGTCTGAAATATTTAGAAAAAAAAAATTTTAATTATATAGGCACAAAATAAAAAAAAAAGTATGGGGAATTTTTTTTTTTCAGAATTGCTTATTTTGTATTATGCTGTTTTTATTGATTCGTTACCGTTTTATGAACCGGCTTTACTCGAATATAATTTTAAAAGAAATTTTGTTGGATATACCATTTCGGATTGCGTTTTGTCCCACTGTACTTTTTGCTTATAAAAAATTATATGTACTATATGCGTCCGAAAATTATAACAAATTTAATTTCCACATACTTTATAAACTCCTGCACTATAGTGCTTGCATTTATAAATTATATTTTTTCCTTACAAGTGTGTTTAGTTTTGTCAATTGCTCGTTGCAATCGCGGCCGCCATATTGCTTTGTGCTGCGCAAGTGTTGATTGTATTTATTGATTGCCTTAAATGTAGTAAATTTTTTATTAATTATAAAGTTGTAACTTTTTGAATTAATAAAAATGTGAAAATAGATAAAAATAATTGAAGAAAACATCCAATAACAAACCAAAAATATATATATTTTTTTTATAAACATTTACAAAATTTAAAATAATTTTTAATTTATTTTCGTGCAACATTTTTTGTTAAATTAAGGATTTAATGAAATTAAAAAAAGTTAATTACAAAGTCAAGTCATGTGTATCACATAACATTTACTTTGGCTCACGATGCTGGCAGACATTTTATTCCACAGTCAGTGTTGCCACAGCCAAACAAAAACTCCTAAATTTAAAAGTAGCCTGTTGTGTTTTAGGTAATTCTTTCCATCTACGTCAAATGCTGAAACGGGTCGAAAAGTGTCTGGAGAGTTATCAAAAGACCGGTCTCGCTCCCACGAGTCATATCCCATTGGGGGAAAAGTGATCTTCGAAAAACTTTTGATTCGAATTGAAAAGTGATTTTAGTTTTTCTCTCAAAATTTGCCATTCTTTGACACAAAATATAAAATTTGCGAATTCAATGAATTAAATTATTTGATGAAAAGATGCCGTGAATGCCCTAAATTAAAAATCTTGCATTTATACTATATTGTAACATACGAGCACGAATTTACAAACCAGAAAAGTCAATATGTTTACTCCTTTCCATTCGCCATATAAGGCCCTAAGGTATAAATTATGACTCGGCACAAAACTCTGGCTCTCCAATCAGGAACACTACGGGCCACTTTGGTAAAAGCCGGTTGATCATAACCCGGTTAGACTTAACCGGTTACAAGGCTCGTAGAGTTGGCGATGTTTTTTATCTTAACCCAAAAATATGAAAAATCCCTTCCACTTTCTTAATTAGCCCAAATTTACTATTATTAATCGTATTATATGTAAAATTTAGTCGCAAAATCTTTAACATAAATTGTTGCGCTTGAAAATATCTCCGTTATCGGAAAAGTCAAATCGCGTGCAAGGCTTTTAGGAAAAAAGTACCAATTTCAGCCAAAAATAAAAAAGGGCAACTCACTAAATAAAGTCGTGTGCACTCTTTCGTGTTTGTACAATTTTGTTGATAGTTTGATGAAGAGTTCGTTTTTATTTTTATTCAACATATTCATTATGTGCGAAAGAGAAAGCAATATAACTTGAGTGGTGGACTTTTATTGTTTACTTTTTATTAATATTCGCCTTTGTTATGGAGAATTAGCAGCTGTTCTATTTATACTCTGTTGCTGGTTTTTTAATTCGTAATTTTTAAATATTTATCATTCAGGAACAAAAATATGGCCATATTGAAACCAATCATCTGCTGGAAATATGTTGCCGCATAGGACCGATTTTAGACAAAGACCTGCCACCAGCAGTATATGGAATAGTATCCTTGCTTGGTTCCGGCCGTCAAAGTTTATTACGCACCGAAGAAAGTATTTATCGTTCAAGGTCCTTACTAGATTACTGTACTCGTCTACATGGAGTATCATTACCGGATTCTGCTGTAACAAAACCCATTCACAATTTGCGTAAGTTAATGTGTATGATGAAAGGTTGTTGTGGGAAAGTTGTTTATATATACCTTATAAATTGCAGAGAATGTTTTGATTGGTCGCGAATATGGTGGCCCGATACGTCGTAAATTGCTGGTACCTATTACTTTGTACAGTAAAACAAAGCTGCTGAAACGCACCGTGGGACACTTATCTTCCGTGTATTGTGTTCTCTTTGATCGTACTGGTCGTTATATCATAACTGTAAGAACTGAAGTACTTTCTGTGGACGGAACATGGCGTGTCAATGCAACCACTTTTTTCGATAACCTATTAGTTCGTTATTTAGTATAACGGCAAAAATACTTGCCGAGGACTTAGGAAGTGTCACCAGTAAGGAAAGTGCTTTCCTGGATATGGATCCGGTACGCTCTGATGCCAGCACTTTCTGGTATGAACCTCCGGCCTTTTACGACAGGCATTCCTACCGTGGATATATTCTAAGTCCTTAAGCTCATAACCTCTTCTATGTGACTACCTCAGTTAAAAGAAACATAATTAACCTTTATTTATTATTGAGTTATGACGATATATAAAATGCAATATCGATTGTTCCTAAAATTCCGAAACATTGCACTTATTTAATTGCATATAACAATAACGAAAATCTAAAAAGAAGTTATGGTGAAGTGCAACTAGATTACTAATCAGTTGCTGTTGTTGTTGTAACGACCAAAACACACTCCGAAGGTTTTGGAGAGTGCTGTCAGTCTGAACTGACAGTCCTTGGCCAGATATGAATCCGGTACGCTCCGGTACTCCCTTGCGGTACTGCCCGACTCGTAGTAGCGATTTGGTATAACCAGTGGAACCTTTTATGATATGTCACCCCTCCTTCCGTAAGAAAGGTGAGATGTGAGAGGCATCATATCGGTAGAACAACCATCGAGTCTCACGTTAATACCTTTGTGCAAATTAGTCGCCAATTACGACCGGTATGCCTACCTTCGGCATATTCTAAACCCCTAACTCGCAGGGTGTACTACTAATTAGTAGATATGATGGTTTTCAAAGTGCCTTACAACATCGGTCACACAATAGCAGCGGTAGTATCTGTAATTTCTAAAACCCGGGTAAACGATTCATATCCGACAAATGACTATAACACTTTCAGCACTTCCCAAAAATTAATAATAATTTTACCCTCAATAACTACAATAACATTATTTGCCGACTCCGAACGGCATCTGCACAAGCAGACATTTTGATGTTACCTGTCCTGTCACTTTAATCGACGACCTTCAGTGTGGTAGGACTATCTTCACACCACGGCCGGCGCCTACGTAATTAGGTGTCAAAAATATTCAAATGGCCACTAAAAAAGTGGTTGAATTGACACGTTATACACACTACATATTTATGAGAGCATTTCAATAATTATTTGTTTGGTTTAGGGGGCCGATGATTTACTTATAAAAATATGGTCGGCTTTGGATGGCCGCTTACTGGCTACACTTCGTGGGGCATCAGCTGAAATAACAGATATTGCTATTAATCTTGATAATACAATGTTAGCAGCTGGATCCTTGGATCGCATACTACGTGTTTGGGACATGCAGACAACTTCTCCAATAGCCGTACTCTCAGGACATACTGGCATGATAACATCCGTGAATTTTTGTCCTTCACCTCGCGGTGATCTGAAATATTTGGTTACCACCAGTACAGATGGTTCAATTGCATTTTGGCAGTATTCGACGCCACGTGGCCAAAAAATAACTTTCGCTCCAAAACCCATACAATATCACGAGAAATTACGCCCGGGGCAAGCTCAAATGATGTGTACAACATTCTCCCCTGGCGGTATGTTTCTTGCAGCCGGCTCTGCTGATCATCATGTACGCGTTTATATTATGTCTGAAGATGGACCTAAACGAATTCTCGAATCGGAGGCGTACACAGATGCTGTGGACTCAGTGCAATGGTCACATCGGGGATTACGTTTCATATCGGGCAGTAAAGATGGTACTGCTCATATTTGGAATTTCGAATCGCAGCAATGGAAAAACATCAAATTATGTATGACAGAACGATTACCCAGGTAAAGTATGCTGTGAAACTAATATGAGAAACCGTGAAGGACTCTTTATACATTTGTTAAACTACATAAAAATATTTGCAGTTGTCCTCCGCTGGAAGAAGGGAAAAAGTTGAAAGTTACGATGGTCGCTTGGGATTGCTCCGATAAATATGTTATTACAGCCGTCAATGATTTTACAGTGAGTTTAGGTTTTGTATATAACTTTTGAGTTTAACTAGACTACATTTTATATTAGATAAAAATTTGGCATTCAAAAACCGGGAAATTACATCGTGTATTACGTGGACACAAAGATGAACTCTATGTGCTAGAATCGAATCCTAAAGATGAGCATGTTTTACTTTCCGCTGGTCACGATGGGCAGGTATTTTTGTGGGACATTGATAATGGTGTTTCAGTTGCAGAATTTTTAAATGACATCGATGGCCAAGGACATGGCGGTGTATTTGATGCTAAATGGTCCCCAGATGGTACAATGATCGCCGCTACGGATTCCCATGGACATTTGCTTATATACGGACTTGGCATTGGTCCAGATAAATATAAACTAGTGTGTATTCGAAACAATTTCTTAAAACTGATTTGCAAACGAGGGTATGCGCTTAGTTCTTATTACTTTAAGAATTCAAACATTCAATTCTTTTACAATAATTTTAGATTTTTTTGTTAAGTCAACTAAGCGAACATAAACCATCCCTCGCCGCTCATTTATATTTTCATTTTATTGACTCAAATCTGCTTTTTTTTTGAATTCAGCTTCCAAATGAACTATTTTTTCATACGGATTATCGTCCACTAATGCGTGATGCTTCTCAATACGTTGTTGATGAACAAACTCAAGTTATGCCACATCTCATGCCTCCACCCTTTCTTGTAAATTCAGAAGGCAATCCTTATCCTGTACAATATCAAAGATTTGTTCCAGGGCGTGAAAATTGTACACGTGAGCAGTTGAGACAAATCCTAACAGTCGGTGATGATGGTACAGTTACTGATCCGAATCTGAATGGGGGTGGTGGTAATTTCTCTCATATTGATCGCCTAATTGCCGTACTGGCAAACCGACAAGGGGCTGCTCCACCTTCGCCTGCATTCGCTGTTGGAAGCAATCAACCAGGTAATCATTCACAATTGGATCGCCTTATAGAAGCACTTGCCAGTCGGCAGGGGCAGGATAACGCACCCGATTCTAATAATCGTCCATCAAGTAGTCGTTCCGTACCCGTAGGCGCAGGTGGTTCTTCGCGCCATAGTTTTGATGATACACCTGGCCGTCAAATTGAAGCCAGTAATTCTACACTCCAGGGCCGCGTTCGTACTGCAAGTGAACAACAATTGGTACCACTTATAGTCGACCAACAACCTACCCAACCGACGCAGATTAAGTATTTTCGTCGCATATATGTACGTCCAATGAAATATCAACAATTGCAAAATCTTAAACAAAGTGTATATGCGGCTGGACAGTATGAGATGCAGGAATATAAGCGTGAGATGCGTAGGCGTCCAATTATGATTAATACAGGCAGTGCGGCTGGCGCTCAATCCAGTGGCGCGCGTCAACGTAATACTCGTAATAATGGAATTGGAGCTGGTGGAATGCGGGCACGTCGTCGTCAAGGGCAAGGCAGTCAATCCCAACCGGCGTATCGTACTCGTGCTATACGAAATCAGGAAGAGTTAGATGCGCCACCACCGGTGGAGGAAGAGGAAGAGTATGAGGAAAGTAATTCATCATCAGGCGATACTAGTTATTCCAATGTAGAAGAAAATTTGGAGGACTCTTCAGATGACTCAGATACAGAAAGTTCTGATTATTCAGATTGGGTAGCTGATACACCTGGACCAAATTTGGAACCACCAAAACGTTCAAAGCGTAAACCTTTGTCGAGAAGACGAACATTTAGCGACGATAGCAGTGATGAGACTACAGAGCAAGCGACCACATCGGCTGGTGCTGCTGCCAAAGTTTCTAGACGTAACAAACGCATCATAATACCACCACCAGCACCCAATGGTGAAATACCTGAGTTGTATCGCCCTGCCGAGTGGTTATCGGAAGTAATACCACGAAAAGCACCTTATTATCCACAAATGGGTGATGAAATTGTTTACTTCCGACAAGGGCATCATCGTTACTTGGAGGCAGTTCGAATTAAAAAAGTCTACAAACTTACACATAGCTCTGAGCCGTGGACTTTTCGGACTTTGCGCGATCGTGAGTTTGTTCGTGTGATTGGCATTAAGTATGAAATACGTCCACCACGTTTATGCTGCCTTAAATTGGCAATGATTGATGATGATGGCAATATGACTGGCACCTCATTCAAAATAAAATATCATGATATGCCAGATGTACTCGATTTCTTGGTATTACGTCAAACTTTCGATCTGGCAGTGCAGAGAAATTGGACTATTGGTGATCGTTTTCGTTGCATGATTGGTGATGGTTGGTGGATGGGACAGATTGAGTCACGGTATGCGATTTCTTCCGATTTTCCTGACTCTTACTTTATGTGTTTTCGGGTTCGTTGGGATAATGGCGAATATGAATATATGAGTCCGTGGGATATGGAACCAATTGACGAGAATCGTTTACCCGATGAGGTGGGTGGAGCAGTACCTGTATTGCAGGAGGAGATACGTGCAACTTTGTATCAACCGAAATCAGAAGAATGGCATCGAGGAGACCGAGATGGTTCGTGTAGACGCATCGTAAATGGACTAGAGCAGGTAAATAAAACTATCAATATTTAGAAATTATTAAACTAATGATCGTTTTAAACATTTCATCGTTTTAATCTTACCATCTAGCTCATGCGACTTTCTATAGCCGAACATTTTCTGGCGCCTGTTGATTTAAATGTTTATCCTGACTATGCCTATTTCATTGAATATCCAATTGATTTAACTACAATCAAATCACGTTTCGAAAACCATTTCTATCGCCGTATAACTTCAGCTCAGTTTGATGTGCGTTACTTGGCAACAAATGCCGAAAAATATAATCGTTCACATACAAACATTGTCAAGCATGCACGAATTATAACCGATCTTTGTTTGCGCATAATCAGGTAAGTTCAATATGTGGTGACAAATGTATGTGTGGGTTCAATATTTTTGAGGTTAAATGTATGACTGTAAATAGGATATTGATAAAAAATAATTTAGTTAAAAAGCCATAGGAATAAAATAATCGACAAAATGTGAAAATAGTGGGGAATAATAGGCAGAGGTAAAAACTAGTTGGATTTAGTTTAAAATTCAACTAGTTTCTCCCATGAAATGTTCGGTGGGAATCCGCAAGAATAAGGATGCAAAAATTGCTGCAAAATAAAAGGGTCGATACAAATAGACACCAAAAAATAATTGATATTTAATTATCGATAGGAATAAAGAGGCAAAGTTAAGAATTGGTATAATTTCACAACAGAGTCCAACTTAATCTATCCTAGAATATAACAGCGTATTAAATTCATTACGACAAAGGACTGCTAATATCCGTTACACTCCCGAAAACTACGAGGAGTGATTTCTTTACAACAACAACTTGTTCCGAATGTTATTGCAAATATTATTTAATTGACTGATTAAATTTAATTCAGTTTAAGTATTCTAATTTCCTTAAATATTTTTTTTTGTTTTGATTTCTTTCACAGAGAACCAAATGATATTGACGTTGCTGCTGTTTATCATCAACTGGTCGATGTTTATCACTCATCAGAAACGGAAAATGAAAATGAATCTGATGTGGTACCCTCAACAAGTACGGGTCCAACTACATCGGCTGCGGCCCGTCAAAAGATGAAGATGTCAGCAACTCGAAGGTTTGTGTCAAACATTGTGCAACAAATATTTTGAATTATTGTAACATAAATAAAAAAAATAATTTTTTAACAACAGATCAAGTCGCATTCGTTTAGACGGTGATTGGCGCAGCGATTGTCGTCAACTATTAGAATTAATGTGGCAGCGTAATGATTCATTGCCTTTCCGTGAACCCGTAGATACACTTGAATTTCCCGATTATTTGGAAATTATCTCGTCACCAATGGATTTAAGAACAGTAAAGGAGGATTTACTCGGTGGAAATTATGAAGATCCTTTAGATTTTGCGAAAGATGTGCGTTTAATATTTCAAAATTCTCGCAACTATAACACTAACAAACGTTCACAGGTAAGTCAAAAATTAGTTCCTCTAACGCTTCTAAAATGTTTTGTGTTGTTCATTTATTTGTATGGCTACTCTACTGTAGATTTTATTTTCCTCTATTATTTTTGTATTCGTTTCACCAAGTAGCTTTCAATAATGATATACTCTACATACACACTGTATCCAGACTTGTTATTTTATAACTAGGATTAGTAATCCATTGATGCATCAATGCTTCTTTGAATTGATAATTATTATATTTGTCTTTGGAAACCAGCGATTAATTGATTACCATTGAAAATAATAAAAAAAGTCATGACTTTTTACAATTACTTAAAGTCAATCATAAATAAAACTACTGTTTTTTTGATAACTTTTGATCGTTTCTGATCTTTTTTTTTCGGTTTTTCTATTGATTATTTTGTATTATTTCACCATATTGTTGCAACATTACCATTTACTAATGATATTCAAGAAGAAGTACAGACCACCTACTTTCAAACTGCCTAGATTAAATGATCATCAATTTACCCTATCGCCCTGAGCTGATAGTCTGGGGAAACCCAATGACTGTAAATTAAATTGGAAAGCCTGCGTCGAAAAGTATGTGCAGAATGGTTGCATTGCTTTCTACGCTTGTAAATCCGAACATCGAAGTGGGTATCAAGCCAAAATTTTTGCTTTGGCTATACGAGGCGGTGGTGTGACCTGGTGAGGTGGAAGCTCTTGGGAAGAACAAAAATCTCACCACGCTACAGAAGGTTCAGTGCAATTAGTACCGTAATAGATTATTATCCTTACAAACTAAAGTTGTAGAGCAAGTTTACAATCCTTCCAAGTAGGAATGACTGGAAGACGGTCAAGATCTTAGTTGATAACGGCGTTGAAATCAACGCCGATGTCTCCAAAATGAACTCAACCGCTTATACGATTTTTTTCCAAGCGAATATGTCAGCGCTTCTACTATAGCATAAGTCCGTAACTAACTTGTACAAACGAACTTTTTACATTGTCCCTGCGGGTTAGGGGATTAGAATATGCCCGAGGTAGGTATGCGTAAGAGGCGCATGCCCGTCGTAAGAGGCAATTAAAATCCCCAAAGGGTAATGACGTGCAACTTGATGGTTGATCTACGGATATGATGCCTCTCACGTCTGATTACCAACCTTCGTCATCTTTACGGAAGGGGGGGGGTGAGATGATCTAGAAGGTTTCACACGTCCCACCAAATCGCTCACACGACAGTCGGGCATGTACCGGAGCGTACCAGACTCATATACGGAAAAGGACTGCCACTTCCGACAACACTCCCCAAAACCTTCGGGGAGTGCTAAAAACAACAAACAAAAAAACTTTATACATTCCCTATGTGCATCCATATGTTTCGTTTTTCTACAATAATACTACAAAGTAATTAAAAAATAATGATAAAGGCAAAAACAATTAAAAAAATTTTTCAAAAACCGTAAAAAATCATGATTCTTTTTAATCAATTGGAAAAAATCATTAAAAATTGAGATCAGTGGTAACTAATCATTAAATGGACTCCCTAAAAAATAATTAATTAAAGCGGTAATCATTACGATTAATAATCATTATTCAACATGTCAGTTTAGTTCACGTTTTTTATTTTTGCGCTAGAATTCCGTGAAAATTTCAATTGAAATTCACACGTTGTATTACAGTTATGGTACTCACAGTTCCTTCGTAACAAGTTTTTCAAAATGAACATCTCGTTAGAAAGAAAATTTTGTTTGAAATTGTTGTTAAAGTAAAGTAAAGAGGTCATATCTTTGACAAGTATTTTTACGGGTAACAATGAGTACCATAAATGGTTGCGAAATTGTGTAAAACATATATGTAATACTTCTATATTGCGGGTTCAATATTCCGGCAATGCGTTTCCAACTCGAAATCAAAAGAGGACAGCCTACATCATATTTTGAGCTTGTAGTGGTATACGTGAATATTTGTGACGCAAAAATAAACAAATATTACACGAGCGGCTGAAGCCTATGTGAAGAAACTGGCCCCTTGCATCGAATCTTCGAAACCCGTTTTGCGTTACAAAGTACCTCCTAAACTGTTAATATCCTTATGTTAGGCGCTGCAAAATCGTATCCAAGCAATTACTTCTTTGTAAAAAGATTTATTTCAATTTTTCTAAATTTATTTTATTTATTTGTTGATAGCATACGAATGTTCATTTTTTTTTTTTTTTTAATGACGATTTGATACGCTCATGTATTTTTCAAAGTAAAGCTGTAATTTTAGGTACATTCGATTCTATGATCTCTCATTTTATTTTCTATATTTCTGCACTCTGATATTGGGGAATGGACTATGTGCTTTCCAGCAATATAGAAGTATTATATACATATATGGTGTAAAACTTATATACAAACTTTAATTTTGATCGTCGTTCATATGTAGTTTTGGTGGCCGTCCATAAATTACTTAAAGCTTAGAAGTAAATATTTCAATACTGCCTTAGTAACTATTATGAAAAACCTGGCAAAATATTGGCGTATAGACCAAACCTTCCTTTCGGAAAACTTCACTATACATTCGAATCTGGAACCAAAAATTTTGGGAGCATTTGTGATAAAGATCGAGTTAGTACATTGAAAATGTATATGAAAATAGACCGGAAGCTTTCCCGAAAACAAATACAAAACTAAGAAATGGCGCAAATAGAATATAACTATAGTTATTAAAGGATCACGAAAAAGTCCCAAAAATATCTCCACCAACGCGAAAATATTTCCAAGAAGTTCTCAAAATAATCGCAAACTGTCACAGGTTTACCCAGTATAGTCATTAAATTTTTCAAAAATAATTCAAACACTCCAAAAATAGTTCTGAGCCGATACGAATCCAAAACAACGTTTTTAGAAGTTGTTTCTGTCTGTATGTATGTTTGAGTGCGTATCACTCAAAAACTGTGCATTACTTGACGTCTAGGTTAAAATTCAAGATGCCCATTTCTACGATACCTCGACCTCGGACCTACCGACCAATATGTGGACCAGAGTGACCCAAAATGTGTTAGTACAATATGGGTATCAAATGAAGGGTGCTAATGAGCGCTGAAATAAGCGATGTGTTTAAGTTCCATATCTCAACTGGTTCCGAAAATATAATGATTAAAATCAGACTCAGTCTATTTTAGGTTCTGATATGCAGCGAAGCGTGGCATGTACTTATAAATATCGGAATTATTATTCGAAACTCTTAAACTGCGGGTCGTTTTATTTTAAATGGATGTTGAGTGTGGCGAATAAATAAAAAGTGAATGAATTAAAATACCACCGATGACGATGAAAATGTATTTTATTGTGATAAAATCGTTGAATTCTCGATTTCTCACTGGTTAAGTTTACCGAATAAGTGGTATCGACGTTGTACTTTTGAAGCGCTTGAAAAAGACTCGAAAAAGAAAATATCGAAGCGAATTTCACAATACAAAAGTGATTAAATACTTTTTAATGAAATCCTATAGTAAACTGCACGTGAACATACAATTGGTAAAATCCGATTGCAGAATAAAGGGCGATAATGCACATTTGCGTTAAACGAAGATAAAGATTTTTTCATACCTGCTTTACGAAACCGATATCACTCGAAAAAACGTCGCTGTAGAGTTATAAAAGTATCGATATATCATAGTGTGAAATTTGAAAATAATTTTAATCAGTAGATTAAGTAATTTATGGACGTATTATTGCATTCTTCGTTACTTTTATTTCAAAATATATTACATTAGGCTGTTCATATTCCTAATTTCGTATCGTCTCATCATTCTAAAGCCCGTGAAGCCATAATTAGAAGTAAACTTCGATAATATATCGCGACCGCAAGTTAATCTTAAGTTATAAAATAATTTTTTACCTAAACAGCACTGCCTCTTATTATGATTGCGTGCCGGACACCGACAAATCTGTTGTTGTTGATAATTCTTAGCCATACAATTTTTTTGCGTCACATTTGAGCATGAATTCTAAAAGGCAAACATTATTTGTTGGTTCTTCGTATTGTTTTGCGGATTGTCGAAATTGGAATACATACTTGTTTATTGAAAACATTTTAGTTAATCATTTTTCACAATGCATATTTGAATTTGCTGCTTCATAAATGATTTTAAGACAAAATCTTACTAGCGTGGTCACATTTTATGTTAGTCGAGCTGTTTTTGATAAGCTATTTTGGGATGTGGAAAGTACAATTTCGATTTGCATTTTTGGATTTTAAATTCTGTATTATATAGTATACTAGCAACCCGCCCCTTGTTTCACACAGGTTGATAATGTTTAAAACAACTTTATAATGTAACATACACATACATACGTCCGAATATACCGAGCTCTTTCGCGAATTCATCAAATGAATGGCTCACCACAGCTGTCGCTTAAAGCACGCTGACTTATTCGGTTGGCAGCGAACAAACACACAAACAGATTTTTTTGGAAAAAGTGCTGCTTTTGTTTAAACAATTTTGGTTAAATTAGAAAGAAACCAACTATTTTTTTTGATGCAGAACGAAAGTAAATATTTCAAAGTTTAACTTCAAGGAAGATTCATTCTAATCGGTTGATTAGGTTATGATGTATGGCTGTGTAAACCAAAAATTGATGTTTTTTACCACATTTTGTCCGATTGCCACGCCCCCTTTATATATTCTTTCACATTATATAAAAAAAAGTCCATATCACACAGGTAAGCTTTAAAATGCAAAAAACCGCTTTCAAATCGGAGCATTCTGTGCGAAGCCAATTCCGTACATAGCTTTTTAGCGACTTTATTTTATAAGTAGTATAGATACTCTCTTCTTCTATTATATAGTATATACGCTTAGTCCCGGTAGTGCTGCTAAAAATTTACTTGCCTGATGTAAAAAAGTGGACTGTCGCCCTCATCACTCGTTTGTTGTTGTGGTAACGACAAAAACACTCTCTGAAGGAAGTCCTTGGCCGGATTTTAACCCGGTACGCTCCGGTACTCCCTTACGGTACTGCCCGACTGGTAGCGATTAATGACCAGTGAAACCTTTCAGGTCATGTCACCCCTCCTTCCGTAAGGAAGGATAAGATGGGTAATGAGAGGTGATTAACGTTGCGTTCTATCAGAAGAATTCTCTACATCGTCGGCTTGCACTGTAAACCTGCTGCCTCCACTTTTTATCAAAATTTACTTTGTGATGCAGTACGATAGAGCAGCGGAAATCGCATTAACCAGGCAAACGAGGAATGTCATATTCTAGCTATGGCTACGTAATTCATTCTTATGTTGATCACTATGTTTTCAGTGAAATTTAAAATACTTTTTTGTCTGCCATGCACATTTTTTTGAATGCTTGTTAGTAGGTTTACACTCTAAGCTGATATTTATTTTACAAAATTGTATAAAGTTCTTACGTAGCGAAATGGCCAAAAACTACTAAAAGGATTGTTGCAAAATTTTGACAGTTAAAGTATGTTTGGGATGCACCATGCCCGCTCTTTCAATAACCCCCATTCTTTTCACTAGTATGGTGTCGTTCATATCCATACCAATTATCAGGTACCTATCGTGGAAACTTCAAGAGATATGCAGTTTGAGAAATTCGGTTTTTATGAATAGCTAGGCACCAACTAGTTTTGATGCGACAAATAACTTAACTTGAACCAATAATTCGGTTTTCAGTTTTTCATCATGAGGTTATTGATTTCGTATATCGTCTCACCATATTTCGATATTCTGCTACAAACACTTTCCGAGATATGTATAAAGTATGAAAAATTCAGTTTATAGGGGATATGTCACGCTCTTTTTTGCGATAGTTTGAATTTTCCCCCGTGATTGATATCGCTTACCTCCATAGGCATTTTAAGGTTCCTACCATGAACACTTCAGCATGAAATATTAAGTTTATGTGGGAGGTGCCACGCCCCTAATATTTTTTAGTATTCAATTTAGTTTAAAGTTGTAATCGGTTGAATAAACCACGAATAATTTTTATATGTATAGGTTACCTAAAATCTACAAGAAAATTTCTCAAATTCCGGAACCGTCGCCCACCCTTGGACCACTTTCGTATTGCTTCAAGACGGCGCTTCATTTTTAAGAGGCTTCGGGACCTGTTTTTGTTCTGACTGGTTTCTACAAATTTGCTGATTTGTTTCCGCCCAACATTGTTTCTATGGCGCTGTCGACTGTAATATAGTCGAAACTTCGTTCAGTTTTTTTTTTGCAGCCACTTGGAGGCAACACAGGTCAAGCCATTCCTTTGTGCGTATCATAATAAGGTTGGGCATACTCCGTGCTTCTTCTGTATTCCGATAAGGAATAGCAGCAGCACTGCGTATCCGAATAAGTTTTTAATTTTGTACTATTCCCATCATGTTTCTTTGAAAAAAATATTGCAGTACTATATACTTCCCAAACTAATAATAGTTTAAATTTTGAAAATTTTTAAGCCTAAAGAGTTGTTTGAATTGATTGAATTATAATTTCGAAGTTTGAAAAAAAATCGTGTATCTTTTCGCAATGAACGGAAAAAAGGGTGCCACACTGCTGAGATTTTGTCTCTCCTTCATTATTTAAAGAAATCATGCGCCTGTTTTAATCCATGTTTTTCCATCCTACCATGCTTCCATGTATCAATCAATCATGTAATCAATATCATTGCAATGAATGACGATCATTGTAGGAAAGTTTAGCGGTAAGATTTAAAAACTCACATCAATCATTTTAGATAAATTACTTTACTTCCCACTGCCTCCTTCTATGTGCTACTTGTGTCGATCGGGTGGTTGCAAAATAACACTCGGTCAGCAAAATTCATATTTAAGTTTTAAATCTAGTTATGTATATAATGTTTTCATCCACCTCTATATGTTTTTTGCGATAATAATAAACTACTTACTTTAGATCTACTCCATGACTTTACGACTTAGCGCGCTCTTTGAATCTCAAATAAAGACAGTGATTAGTAATTGGAAGGCTGCACGTCGGCGTGCAAATAAAAGTAGTGGGCGCGGCTCTGGTAGCAGTCCGACAAAACGTCAAACGTCAAATGATCGTAATCGGGGAGGTAGTAGCGGTAATGCAGCAACAAAGCGTGCGCGCACACAGCGATCCACTCATCAACTGCACAGTTCCGACGATGATGATAATGATGAAGATGATGATGAAGATAATAATCAATCGCGTGTCAATCAACGACGTGGTGCAACATCAAATGGCAGGAATGCTTTGTATCGCGCCACGGTCACCGTACCAGTGACCACCTCCGCTGGTTCAAATCGGGTTAGTTCATCTTCTTCATTACAACGTCGTGGCGCTGGAGGCGAAGCGCCGCAAGCAACACGAAGCTCCCGTCGAAATGCTGCCAGTCAAGAGTTAGATGGCGACGACGATGAGGAGGAAGACGCTGAGTTACATGTAACAGATGAACACAGCAGTGCTATGAGTTCTACATCAGAAGAAAGTGAAAGCGATGATAGTTCAGAAGATAATCTTAATGATAGCAATGATGGTTCTGTTAATGAGAATACACGCAGTAAACGTGGAGCTGCACCTCGTCGTAAGCGGCGATATGGCGCATATGATTCCGAAGATAGTTATAAGCCTGATAATAATCGACGTGCTGGTCGTAAACGTCGTAGTGGTCGCGTTGATAAAAAGAAAGCTGCGAGGAAAACGCGCCGCAAGAAAGTCGATAAACAGCAACAAGATACTCGTAAGCGACGCCGCCGCATCGTAGATGATGATGATGATGATGATGATGCCGATTATATGGATCAAAGTGGTAGAAGACGAGCGACAGCAACAGCGACAACCAATGGTACGCGACGCAATGCAAATAATGCACTCGCCAATGGCAACGTACGCAGAGGCAATAGGCGTCGTTTGCAATCGTCAGAAGAAGAACTTGATGGTGTGCTGGCACAGCACACAAGTTCCCAGCCAGATGAAAGTACACAGGATACGATTATGGGGCATCCAACGGTGACGGGAATGACAACACCAAAGAAGCGTGCTGCGGCTGCAACGGGGCGTTTGCAGCGTAGCAGTCACCAAACAAATAGCACTGTTAACGAAAATGGTGCTAGTACAAGCGCCAACATGGTGCTGTTACAACAAAGTCCATCACGTAATACGCGCATGCAAGCTAATACATTGTCTTCTATAAACAATCGGCGTAGTGCCACAGAAATTGATCATAGCTATCATCTACCTGTGCGCAATGGCCGCGTTGCTGATTCAGATACAGATTCGCGTGAAGTAGCGGCCAATGCACCACGTCCAACCAGATCGAGTTTCAAGCGTGCCATTTTAGAGTGGGCACGCACCAGCGATGTGGAAGATGCAGAACTTGAAGAGGATAGCGAAGAAGCCGAGGAGGTTTGTATTCAATATATTGCATTAGAGTTCTTAATAATTTCAAATAATGAATGGTATGCCTGTTTATTTATAGATTTTGCCCACACCAACACCCACAAAAGTAACACCCACTAAGGCAAATAATGCCACTAATATATTAAACGGTCCATCAACAAGTCGAGCGGCTTACGGTGGCGCCGTTGTGCCTATAGCTGTTGGACAAGCTCGTCAGCTGCGCACAAATCGCAATACAATTGTGGAGCCACCAGATGAAGAAGATGACTCGGACGACGGTAATGGAAGCGAGAATGAGCCACTCGTTTCTAGTCAAGGTGGAATAAGCGTTAATGGTCGTATTCATTGTAAGTGAATCAACACAAATACTTATATTAATCTCATATCGAAATATATGCATGTACTTATCTTTTCAGCTGCGAGTCATCCGCCAACCCGCAGCACAACACACACTGCCACGCCACGATTACTGGCGCATGCTACAGCAATGAGCAACGCACACATGACGCGTTCTCATGCAACATCTACAACATCCTCATCGAACGTAACTACCTCTACAATATCGGTGCACGATCACAATTATGTGGGTGCTGACGCGTTGGGTCCCTCCACATCGGCAGCGGCATCGCGTACTACTGCACGTCGTGTATTGTCGCGGCATCAGCGTAATGCTGACGAATTGGACAGCAGCGCTGAACCAATTGAAAATTCAAGACTGCTAATGCGAAATCCACGCCTACGACGCGGACTTCCCACATCAACAACACAGAGTACAATGAATGGTGCTGGTTCGACGGTAGCAACGACATCGGTAATAGTAACGAATGCGACGGCTACAGAACGACCAGCACAACCAAAAAGAACAGTACGACGCGGACGATCGCGTTATAGTCAAGAAAATTCACAAACTGCCGATGATGAAGTTGAGAGTGAAGAGGAAGATGCCAGTGCTGCCTCAGACGAAGGGACAGATGGCGGTTCGAGTACACATGAGAACGACGACGAGGATGATGTCACCGATGAATCTGACGACAATCAACCATTAACCTCATATGTGCCGCAAGGACGACGTACACGTAATCATGGAAAACCGGCACGTCGCAACAATCGCCGACGGCGGCGTCCCTCGGACGATTCATTCGTATGTGATGATGATGATGAAGATTATGAGGTGCGACGACCGCGTCAGCATCAAAAGGCGCGCTCAAGTCGATACAACGAGCGGGATCATAGTAGTCCAAAACGAGATAAGCGTAAACAGCGCGGTTCACGGAATCAAAAACGTCCACGCTACAATGAACAAAGTGATGAGGACGCCGCATCACACGACTATGTCAGCGCACGGAAAAAGCGTCGAGAGGGCGATGGTAGTGCTATTGGTGATATGGTAGGTAGCACATCACAACGTGCCGTGGCCGAAGAGCCACTAAGAAATGCAGAAGATTCAGACAGTTCAGAAGATGAGGATGATGAGCAATTAGTTAGCGTTAGTAGTCGGGGACGCATAAGAAAAATTTCTGCAAAAGCGCGCCGTATATTTAAAGAATAAACGAGTCGGGAGCACACGTCTGTCTGATAGTACTAATTTATGAAATGACTGCTTAAAATCAATCCACTTACACCCACAAAAACACACATCTGTGCATAAAGTAACAAACAAAAAAAAAAAAACCATAACGCAAAGAACAATGTGACAAGAAATATGTTTAAATAGGAACCTTATTGAAAATATTACTTTTAAAATGTAATTAAAATATAACTTAAAAAATACAAATATCTCGTGTAAGATGCGCTTATAATTTGTATTTATACGCAAATTTTATTTTCTTAGAAAACATATGGCTCATTAAGAACTTTACAATGCACATCAAAAAAAGCGTGGTGAATTTAATTTAAGAATTAGTTAAAAATATATATTCTTTAAATAAATACGTATGTATGTTATGCTATTTATTGGAACATGGAAATCCTTGGAAACACACACATTAAATAAATTTACATATGAAATGGCGCATACAGTTTTAACAAATGATACACTTGGATTCTTGATAAATTTTTCTGCACCTAAAATTGGCACTTATTGCGCGCGTAAAGTCGCAGACTATTGAACTATATAGAGGTGTCAGAGGTATTGTAGAAATAAATTAAAAGCAGCACATTATAAATTGGCCTTAATCTCCTCGAAGAAATCGCGCCAATTATTTATTTTTTTTTTAGAGGTGTCAATGCACAAATGTGCATGCCTATTACGGTATCCGACGGATGCTTTGCTGAGATAGTGCGAATCGATTCGCGACAAAATAGTTGCGGTCTTAATCTTTAAAACTAGACATTGTAAAGATGTTTTCTTATATTTCTTGTGCTGTCTGGTAAACTTTAAGGAAATCGATTAAATTGATTTTTCTAAGCTTTCAAGCTCAAATCCGCACCTTTTTTCACGAAGCAATCCGCTCTCCTCGCGTATAGCATCCGACGGGTATCGGAATAGGCATAGTTATCTTACCTGGCGTAGAGAATGGTTGATCTCATTTAATTCATAGGGTGTCAAACATTCTTACCGTATAGTAAATTTCCTGCTAGCTGTCTGATAACATGCAAAATATGATGTTGAATACACTTTACGATTCGATGCTCTTTGATGAAAGCGGTCTGCATTAATGTACGAGTATGTATACGTAATTTCTCAACGACTACTAATTTGTTATTTTAAATACATATTGAAATATTTCCCTTTGTGTGCGTTCAATCATACATATGTGTATGTGTCGATTTAATAAACAATTACTTGAATTCAAGTGAAAATTGTATAATATTTACTTGTTTTCGCTTTTCAAGCTTTCGCTATAAATTACTAAATCAAAATAAAATTTAGTTCGAATGGTTTTCATATATTAATATAGTATGTATGTTTATTTAAGTAGCTAAACACAGCTCAATTATCTGTAACATTTCATAAAAAAAACGAGTACCATCGCTATGGCTCCTACTATACATCATCACAGCACATTTAATCTTTTTTTTTTTTTGTTCATTTTCCAAACTTGTTTCAAGACAAATAAATAGTTTAATACACACATAAGTCATAAGTTCAAATAAAAGAGGTAATTGCAAAAAAAATTATAAAATTGTTTTTGTTTTAAAGAAGTCTTTACATTTCAAAAGGGCAGTGGCAGTCAATTATCAAAAAAAATTCATCTTCCTGGCTAGATGCTGTTCGGAATCTGCATAAAACATGCAGGTCCCGCCAATGTGTAGGGAAAACTAGAAACCGTATATCAAAAATTGGCAGAGAAGCTCACAAGGTATTTTAACGATGGTCTCCTAAAGAGGTTTTAGAGCTGCAGATCGGATCGACATACATCTATATTTACATTATACATTACTCGTTTGTATATCCATTCGTATCAGTGGCTACCCAATAAATAAATAAATATGGGTTTCCACCTTGCATTGTCAAATTTGATTTGAAGACAGGTAAGTGTAATTTTTCGTTCAAAAAAAAAAAAAACGAATCAATCGCCGAACAACCCAAATAAGTTATTAAAGTCGTATTCTACAACAAAACTGCTTATCACTCTAATTTTTATTAACCAATATTACATTTTCATTATACATCCAAATACTTTGGCTGTTTTATGTACAAAGGGAATCCTATTTAGAGGTGCGTATTACGTTTCACATATTCTTTAGCCAATTTTTTCACTTTCTCTACATCTGCGGATGTGCCAAAACGTTCTTCGAATTCTAGGTACTTTTTGAAAATTGTACGCATTTTCTTTATTGGAATTTTCTGTATAATAGCCCGCTCCAACACGCTCCTACATAAGTGGAAGCAAAGTTATCAATTTTATTACCAATGAACAATAATGGCATTTCAGAAGTAGAACAAGTTTTTACATACCTCGCTGAATCAATCATTTCGGACTTCACCAACATGTCTACGTATTGTGCCCACACATCTACACGCTTCGGATAGGAGGTGACTACTTGATCGAGTAATGTTTGTGCCATTTCATTATTGCCATATTTGTGATTCAAATTGCCGAAAGCAACAATAGTGTTGACATCTACATATATTAAAAAAATGTAATTGAATAATTAAATTTTGGCATATTTTAACTTAGATTGTAATAATCACCCCGATCACGAATTTTTCAATGCCATGCACTTATTATAATACAAAATGAGACCGATTTTTTTGACCATAAACCAGACCATACTTTCCTAAAGGTTTTCGATGCGCTGAATTCAAATCTGGACGCAGAATTGCTCTATCACGTCAGAATTTTGAGATATCCTAAGCTAAATGTGCAAAAAACACCGTTTTTGCCTATTTTTGAGGTTATATATAAACGACAGATTTTTTTTTTTAAAAAAGCACTTATAGCATCTTAAAGAAGAAGTCTTTCTCTTACGAATGGCGTTGAGTTTGCTGAAATCTCTTTTTTTCGCTAAGATAGAGCAATTTATCGTAAGAGGTATGTGGTCTACTGCATCATACCTACGTTAATTCAGTGGTTTTTCAGCTATAGGAAAATTAGCAAATTTATAAACTTTAAATTGCTCTATCTTAGCGAAAAAAAAAGATATTTGAGCAAACTCAACGCCATTCGTAAGAAAAAGACTTCTTTAAGATGCCGTGTGCTTTTTAAAAAAAAAAAATCTGTCGTTTATATGTAACCTCAAAAATAGGCAAAAACGGTGTTTTTTGCACATTTAGCTTAGGATATCTCAAAATTCTGACGTGATAGAGCAATTCTGCGTCCAGATTTGAATTCAGCGCATCGAAAACCTTTAGGAAAGTATGGTCTGGTTTATGGTCAAATTTCTTGTCGGCCTGTGTTATTAAACCAGCTAATAGTTGACAAATCGACTCTCTGAAGTCAATTATGCAGTAAGGTGGATAGTCGTCATACGCTTAGGAGTAGCTTTTGAAGCGCAAAGACGCCGGGTGTCAATGTGATCCCTTAAATGCTTAAGTAATTAGATCTATTATTGTTTCCGGCCAAAGACTGTAACACCGGACGGACTTCCCAAAAGTATTGGACTATTTTTACCGGTACAAACACCGGGAGATATGGGTGCATTCGAGATAATCACGGCAGCAGTATTGCAAATTTGCCAAAGTATTACCTTCTGTTGCAGCAGCATGACGTTCAATTAATACTTTGGCCATACAAGTGAACATACTTGGTGGAAACTTTATACTCTGGCATACAGTTTTACACAATTCCTACAATTAGTAAATTCAATAGTACTTACGTTCTCTTTCTGGCAGGCACACTAATGCTTTGTGTAGCAATTGCTGCGCACGCTCTTGCATTTCTACGATGAAATATGCGTTTGCTGTTGCACGCCAAACCTCCGGCTGCGCTTTGAATTTTTTTGTCATTAAGCTAATCATTTCAATAGCTTCTTGGGTTTTCTTGGCGTCGCATAGTATTTCCAAAGCACGTAAGTAAACTTTAAGTGGATCGTTGTAGGTGAGCGCGTCCTTTAATGCTTCACCAAAAGACTCCTTACTACCATAGCGCAATTCTAAATTCAATAATGCCACCCAAATATTAAGCTGTTCATTATCCTCGCGATAAGCAATAGCTTTAATAGCACGCCTTGCTACTGCACGCGCTTTATCTATTTCAGTCGATTGCAAATGATATACCATATAGTTAATCCAGTGTTTACTGTTATTTGGCTCAGATAATACCAAACGATCAAACTGATCCACGCTCTCGGGCAGATGATTCGGATCGGCATATTTTGCTTCGATTTTACGTAGGCGTGCCTCTTCTTCGCGTTGCAATTTAAATTTCTCTGCGGCTGTTAATTTTTTCTTCTTTTGACCTGCTTGTGCTACATCATCTTTATCATCGTAATCATCACCGTCTGAGTCACTCGAGTCTAGTTCTTTGTTGTCTTCATTCAATTTCGAAGGATCTGTCGTCCAAAAATCGCTGATACCGGGCAACAGCTTCAGTGCAGGTTTTGGTTCTCTTTCATGCTTCGTTTGTTCTGAATCAGAGTGTTCCTTATTATTTACTAAAACTATCTGATTAGGTGTCTTGTCCTCATAATAAAGGGGATTATTAGATTCATTCCCTTTTTTGTCGTGTTTTTTCTTTTTTGGCGCGGGTCCATCCTTTTTCATTGTCTTGTCCTTTTTCGTTTCTTTCGGGAGATCTTGTGGTTTTCCTGATTTAATTTCGTCTATTGTAAAGGCTTTGTCTTTGGTTGCTTTATCCAATTTGGCTTTTTTGGGTTTTGGTGCTTTCTCAAGCTCTAATTTAATTTTGCGTTTCATGGTATGCCAAAGCTTCCAAGTGCTTTCCGGTACAGCAATAGGTAGTTTCTCATGTATGAATGCTACCTTGCAGAAGTCTCCTTCTGAAATTCCCGCGCTGGCAGAACTCTCAAAGTCATTGAAATGCAATCGTAGTGGACAATAAACGAGTGGGTTTGGACCTTTTTTAAGTGAACAAATATATAGCTGTTCTGTTTTCAGTAACACTTTGGCATTAATACCCGATTTTCCCACTAAATTAGTGGGTATATTAGTTTCATTGCTAACGTGCGAAACATCACATCCTTTATTGCTAATATAAATCAATTCATTAGAATAGTCCACCCAGAGTATGAGACATTCTTGTTTTGCATTCAATTTGGGTGGCTTGGATTTGCCAACCATCGTTGATTTTATCACAGCTAATACTTTTGATTTTTCAATTTCGTACTGCCAATCGTTAGTATATGCATTTACGCCTCGAAATTGAGCAATCACTTTTTCGCCAATTTTATGACGACCAATGATATAACCCAGTTTCTTGTGACTTTTTCTAATTTCGGATACTTCATTCAAGTATCTAAAAGTAAAAGATTAAATAAAAAAAATGCATGTTGATGAATATTTATATATAAAAAACCTTTAAATGCAAATCTTTTCTACATTTGATTTTCTATTACTAACTACTTTTTTGTTTAGGAGCCGTTATATGAAACAAACATAGAATTCCAAAGAAAAAACTCACTTCTCCAGAAAACGCCCAGTATTTTTTAGATCGCCGTCCCATACATCGGTCAATTTAGCAGATACAGTTATTGTTTTCGTTGCATACTCTTTGCTTAACACTTTTACATAGACTACTTGTTCCGGTGTAAGTTCAATACTTGCGCTTTTATATGCATTAACTAGTAACATTTTCAAATGGACTTTCACTGACTTGCCATAGTTACGTATTGGTACCATCAACTCCACAACATCTTCAACTAAATTCTTAACATGTGCCTTTAAAATATCGCCTGGGTGTACATTTTCCCATCTATTGGTTAAATGTGTAAGAAAATATTGTACATCGCGTATACTGAATATATTTTTTACGATGCATACGGCCTGAGCTGATGTATTAGGTGTAAAAGTACGCAATTTTCCATATAATAAATCAGAATAATCAGATAACAAACGTAAAGGTACGAGTCCTTTAACTTCCATTGCCTGAGAATCTGTGTTATCGTCATCAATTTCATAGTCATTTTCAGGGTGATAGGCAACAGTTATTTCTAAACCCGATTCTAATATGTGTGTTACATTAATGGGACATATTTCACCTAAGCCAAATGTATCGTCGGCCAGTGTTAACGTGATTTGATCACCATTCTTAGATAATATACGAAATGCCATAGTTTGACCTTCGTGAAATGTGAATTTCTCGGCACCAAAAATAGTGGTCAAACGTTGTTTATAAAGCATGCCTTTAAGATTGTTAAAAAATTTTACCAAAAAATATTCCTTAGTGCTTTTGACTATGGTACCCATGTAGGTGGCATTTTGATGTGCATTTTCAAGTGTGCTAAGTACCTTACATTGTTTGGACATGTACTCTTGTTTGTTCGTTAAATAAATAGTTTTACGTTCTGTGTTGATCGCCAATACACGACACCGCACCTTAGCATTGGGTTCAAGCATCTTCGGTACTGGTGCCAGATATAACTTTTCTATTATACCTATAATTAAAAAGAGAGCAATATTCAAAATAAACAAAAATTAAACCCGCAACTACTTTACACACCTTTAACCGCACCAACTTGCATGCTATAACCTTCGACTTTGACATCTTTCTCCCTCACTATGGCAGTAACAAATTCACCAGGCTTTACATCATCCAAAGCAAATACTTTCTCATTTACAGTTTTAGCGTCGTCAGTACAAATGTAAATGGAGTCCATTGAATCGTAATCAAGCACTCGCACCTTATGTTTTGACTGCTTAGCATATTTAATCAATATCTGATCGTGATCATAGTTTCCCTTATAGTTAGACTTAATGGTGCGATAAGAAAGTAAACCTTTGAATTTGTTATTTAGAACCAAAATAACACCACCTGTGCCCAAGTGATGTACTTTTGCTGTTTCAATGATGTCGCCCCTTTTATATTGCTGTTCAGAATCTTCTTTAACCGGTGTACGTAAATTTAATGATAAATATATAAATTTAGTGAGTGGCATAACGTACAATATACGTGCACTCAATGCAGAATTTAATTCATAATCTTCTGGAAGTGCCAAAGGTTCGGACAATTGATGCTCATTTATGTACGCTGTAAATGCTTCATTCATAATAGTGCCTTGTAAACCATCTTTCAGTTGTTTGGCCACAGTAAATTGTACAATCGTGCTGGGCAAAAGGTAATCGATATTTGGATCAGTTTGATTTTTAATTTTCATATTTTCAGTATTTAGTTCTTTGCACATGCATGTACTAACCGTTTTATCAGCAGTTAGTTTTTCCACTTTTAGAAAAATCAATTCTCCCACAATGTGATGAGAAGTCTGTGCTTTTTCTAATGGCACAAATGTCCGTAGGCCTTTAATGCCTGTTTCAACAATATAACCATGCTCTTGAATTTCCTCTATTGCGCCATTAAAGACAAATCCTTTCTTGACATGAGTATGTGACAGTTCTGTGTGTACTTCGCTCGGTCGTAACGACATTAAAATTTGCATTCGACCATGTTCATTCTGTTTGATTTCCTGTACGCGTCCATATACTATCTGGCCAATACGATATAGTTCGGTTAAAGGTTTGAAAGTATTTCCAGTATCAACTTGTTGTAGGAACTCTTTCGTAGCTTTGGTGTAAGAGTCCGAAATTTCCAATGCAGACACACGTGCTGTCAACCGCCCGGGTAACGAAATGCTAAGATGTAGTTGATCAATAGCCTTTACCATACCCATTATGTTCATGCCATCCTGTACGGTATCTATATTTAACAACTCAGCCGAGGCAGACTGAATCTGCTCGTGCTCAGCATCAATGTGAGAACTGAAGCCCTCATCTTTTGGTTTCGATTTCTGTTTCCTTATTTTTTTTTGTAGTGCACCAAAAATCTAGAAATTTCATTTATGCAGATTAGGTTTCGTTGAGAGGTTTTTATCTACGATGTACTTACAACGTTTTCTTTCACTTCCTCTGACTTCGGTTCCTTTGAAGTTACCCCTCCTCTAGGAAAACTTTTCTCGACAATCACCATTTTTGTATATTAATTGTAATTAATTAAATAAAAATGCAGTCTAGAAATATTTAGTAAATGCTCAGAAAAATAAAAGGAATGGTAATGAAACACACGTGTTGCCCTAATATCAATGTTGCTTTTAGTGCTCGAAAACACTTGACTTGAACCAGTACAACAAGGCCGTGTGCTAATCGGAAACATTTTACTAAGAGAAAAAATGAGGTGAACAAATTTTCTATGGTGTAAAAATATTTTCCATTTTGCTGTGCCAAATGAAATGGTAATTTTGACAGTAGTAATTTTTGACGCCGCCGTGGTGTGAAGGTAGTGTTGGCGGCCTACCACACCGAAGGTCCATGGTTCGAGCCCTGGTACAGGTAACATCAAAAGTGATTTGAAAAAAGTTTTTCAAAACGGGGTCGCCCCTCGGAAGTGGTTTGGCAAACTCTCCGAGTGTATTTCTGCCATGACAGGCAAAAATTCGTCTCCTTTGTAGATGCCGTTCCGAGTCGGCAAAAAACTGTAGGTCCCACCAATTTGTAGGGAAAATTCAAATCGGCACACCACAAATTGGAAGAGAAGCTTGGCGCAAAAATCTCTTAGGAGGTTTATGATGATATACCTGTTGTATATCGCGCCATAGAGAGAGAGAGTAATTTTTGACATCTGAAAAAAGCACGTGCGAAAGCAAATGTTCTGTGAATAAATTTTAAACTTACGGCTTTTTTTGTAGTCATATTTGGTATTTTTTATCGTTAAATTATATTTTACCGTTGAACAAGGTCTTGGCATATAAATCCATTTGAAATAATATGATTAAAAATACCCCATGCATATACAGGGTGGCTGATGAATTTTGCTACATTAAGAAACTCAAATAATTTTTTTTTTCAGTGTATGGAATTCATTTTTCTTTTATTCATGTTAAAGCTCATTAAATTTTATTAAATATAGCTTAATCAGTTTTAAAAATAATGGAATTTAAATGCCCCCCCTGCTCGTCGATGCATGTGCGGCATCTTACCAAAAAGTTGTTCATTACTGCTTGGAGAGTTGAGACAGGAATAGCCGCAATTGTTTCTCGAATGGATTGCCTTAGTTCATTCAAATTTGTTGGTTTTGCTTTGAAGACTTCCTGTTTGCAATAACCCCACAAGAAAAAGTCAGGTGCAGTAAGGTCAGGCGACCTGGGTGGCCAACGGAATGTGGAGTTTCTGGATATCAGCTTATTGGGAAATTTTCGTCGCAATTCTGTCATAACAGGTTGGGCTATATGAGGAGCTGCACCATCTTGCTGAAACCACACAGAGTTGAAAGAAATTCTCATTCGGCGTAATTCTGGATAGAAAAACTCTCTCAACATGCTCAAGTAACGGTCTCCAGTAACCGTAACGCTGTGACCGTTTTCTTCGAAGAAGTAGGGCCCGACAATGCAGCGTGATGAAACTGCACACCACACTGTGACACGAAGTGGATGCAATTCCGTCTCATGGAGTATCTGTGGGTTGGAAGCACTCCATATTCGACAATTTTGTTTGTTTATGTTGCCGTTTAAATCGAAATGGGCCTCGTCAGACATGAAAAGACAGTTCAACATGTTTCCATCCTCTTCCACCATTTGAAGCATCTTCTGGCAAAATTCCAAGCGAATCGGCAAGTCTGCAGCGTTCAGTTTGTTGGCCATTTGAATTTTATATGGGAATAAGTCCAAATCTTTGTGCATAATTGACTGTAATGACTGTCTGCTTACACCCATTTGAGCAGATAAGCTTTTTGTCGAAACACGTGGATTGTTTTGTATGGCAGCAGCTACAGCAGCGATTGTTTCCTCCGTTCGAACTGAAGGGTTTCGATGGTAAGGTCTTCTGTTGACTGTCCCATGCTCGGCAAAATTGTTTACAAGTCTTATTATGGTCCATCTGCTCGGAGGATTGCCGCCAAACGTGCGCCTATACTCTCTTTGAACCGAAACTACGGACTCCAGTGCGTGATAGCGGCGGACAATCCAAATTCTTGTTTCAGTGTCCCAGTTATCCATTTTTGTTAAATGTAAAAGTCAATCTGCAAAATAAAAAAAAAATTTACCAGATTCATTAAATAGAAAAAAAGTAATTAAATTTTTTTTTTGGTAGCGGCTTTCATCAGCCACCCTGTATGTGTACACATTCGTAATTGATAAAATTTGACCTAGCCCCATGAGCTAGGGTAAATTCTGACGATCATGTCCACCGCGATAAATGTCAGAATTTTTCTTCGGTCTGTCAAAATTTACAACCGATTAGCACAGCGCCTGTTGGGACTTACGCAAGTACAAATTTCTTCCAAGGATAAAGGACGACATTTGGGCTATGTAAAATAATGACTTTATTAGTGCATATGTGCCCACGATATATTGCAACATAATTTATAAAGTTTGTAATACAAATTTGGAAATTATATGTATTAAATTGTACCGCCAACGTGTGTTGTTGTATTTGGATTTGGCTTGTTGTTGTTTCACACTTGCATTTAATGTCCACTCCTATCTATGTTGAAATCGCAAGTGAATTCAAAAATGGCGCCTTGACTGCCCTTCACCAATGATATTTTAAAATATTCGAATTTGTTTTTTCATTGTTATATCATTTGCCGGCTATTAAAGTGTTGCCATTCACGTTGGAACGAAACAGGGTGATCAACAGGGCCTAACAAGGTAAAGTCAACTCTACAGAAAAAACATACTGGCGTAAAAATTGTCAAAAGCAACTGGATGCCCTACAAGACAGCTAACCTTCCCATGAGCCGTCATTTGAAAGGAAGCGCTGAAGGGGTCATCAGGGCGTAGAACAAATCGGCCATCGGCAATATGAAAAATCTGAGCAGCGTCTTGTAGGGTGGTGTAAGCGAAAGAAGGGAAGAGAAACTAGAGAAATATTAATTTTTGCAAAGAACGTATAACCATAAGAAGGTCCAACAGCGACTACAAGTGGGCGCTCTCAAATCGCCACATTACCTGCCCGTAAACTGCTTAAATTTATTGGCTTGTTATCATAGTCGTTGCTTACTTTACTTAACTTAAAAATACATTTACTGCCCTGTTGTTGTTGTTGTAATGACAAAAACACTCCCCGAAGGTTTTGGGGAGTGTTGTCGAATTAACAGTCCTTGGCCGGATTTGAACCCGGTACGCTCCGGTACTCCCTTGCGGTACTGCCCGACTGTCGTGGTAGCGATCTATGACCAGTGAAACCTTCTAGGTCATTTCACCCCTCCTTCCATAAGGAAGGATAAGATGGGTAATGAGAGGTGAGAGGCATCATATCCGTAGATCAACCATCGAGTTGCACGTCATTACCTTTGTGCATATTAGTCGCCTCTTACGACCGGTATGCCTACCTCGGGCATATTCTAAACCCCTAACCCGCAGGGGGTCATTTACTGCCCTATTCTGGGGCAGCTTGTCATCGTGACTACTGATAATTGTTATAGCCCAATTCCACTTCTTCCTATAACTTTCAATAGTCATTGCAAAGAGGATAGATATGTAAGAGACGTCAGTTCGCTACTCGGCGAATGTCAACATTTTGTTGATCCAAAGCAAAGAGGATAGATATGTAAGAGACGTCTGCAAAGAGGATAGATATGTAAGAGACGTCAGTTCGCTACTCTCTTTGCAATAACTACAAGGTTAGCTCTCTAATGACAAATTTTGACAATTTCCGCCATCTTGCTGCCTAAAAAATTGTCATTTACATTCTGGGTTGCCTTTTATCGAAATTATGTAAAAATAGTAGTTATAATGTAATATTATACAAAATTTTAAATATGTTGGTTTCAGAAAATAGATTAATTTGCACTATTATTTAGATCGAATTTTGGGAGTGTAGTGTAGTCATGGGCGTTTAAAACTCGGGACATTCCGGTATGTAGCAATGGCTGTCTTAAAATGTTGTCCCTGCATACTTATACACAGTAGTACCTCGATTTTTGCAGGTAATGAAAACCGGGCCCAGTGCAAGTTTCGAGAAAAGTGACTTGTCTTTTTACTAAATTTTGAAATGTAAAAACTTGCCCTTTTCCTTGAGCATATCAGATGTGATTGGTAAGTTCTTGGCTTGTTAATTTGCAAATCATTTCATCAATTATCTTTTCATTTTTGGAAGATCTGAAGGTTTAAACGTTTTCCTCTTCCCAGAACCACATTCAGCACGAGACACGTACTTTTTTACGATGTTTCCCTTTTTAATACGAGCTATTGTTGATCTATGCACTTGTAAACTTTTGGCTAAGGAATTGACAGAAAATCCTGCACTAAGTTTCCTTTAAAATGTCAACTTTCTCTTCAATTGTTAGCAACACTTCACAAACCGCTAGTTAAAACAGCTAATAAAACGGGACTTCGTCGAAATTTATTTAATCTAAGGAACGGTTCCCTCCTGCCAAAAGCAACGAGGTCATGTCGCAAGCACTTAGTACGTAATGGAAAATATTACTTTGTTGGAAGAATCGAGGTGTGCAAGTACCGAGTACGCGCAAGAATCGAGTTACTACTGTACTTACTTAGGTCAATCGTGACTTCAAAACTGATCCTCATGTGATTCGAAGTCTTGTTTTTCAATCCTATCTTATTGAAACTTATCAGCTTACTATCCACTTGGTAGACCATGTCCGTTTGTCTTTATGCCCTGAAAGGTTTCCAACAAATATGCATCTTGTCAATTTGTCATTTTAATTAAAAAAAACATAGCCCTATAGTCAGAAGCACGAATGTGCGATTATTCAGAGTTTGAGTTGATAAGTTTACTATATTTATTAGCCATTGAAGGTTCTACGTTTGACGAAAATCTCTGGTACCATGCTTACACCGAAACCACAATATTTTGATGTCCATGTACACCGAATGAGCCGAAATCAATCTTTTAATCTTGTTTTACCAACATTTTAATTTTAGCATATGCATGATTTTTTTTATTGTTTTTTAATTGATTATAGAGAAAATTTACAACGATTTATACAGTGACAGTATAGGATGACATGTTTTGATGTTGTATTTAGTTGACCTTATAAAATGTATTACTACTAATTTCCTACTTTTTTGATTTTTCTATTACCATTTCCTAGACAAATGAAAAAAATACTCCTACTTTTTTTCGTTCGCAATAGAAACCCAGAAAATGGAAGTGTCAAAAGTAAACGTCAGCTAGAGAGCTAACCTTCTTGTAATTGAATCATTGGGCTAGTTTTTTTCATCGAATATCTTAACTTGGACACACTTTTCTTACTTCTCAGTTGACATTTGCAGATGAGTAATTTTTTTGTTTTTATGTGGATTTGATCATCTTTTTAGAAGAACGCAAATATACAACACTTTTTAGTGATTATTGTGCATTTCTTCGTTTATATCGTAGTAGTTTAAATAGTTAATAATGGATTGGTTGTTTGGAAAGAAAATCTCTCCAGATGAGATGATGCGCAAAAATCAACGAGCTCTGAATCGAGCTATGCGTGATTTGGATAGGGAGCGTATGAAAATGGAGCAGCAGGAGAAGAAAATTATTGCGGACATCAAACGTATGGCTAAGGAAGGACAAATGGATGCAGTGAAGATTATGGCTAAAGATTTGGTACGAACGCGTCGTTATGTTAAGAAGTTCATGCTGATGAAGGCCAATATACAAGCCGTTTCCTTAAAAATACAAACACTTAAATCTCAGAATACAATGGCCCAAGCAATGCGCGGTATGTATGCGATTGTGATGACAAATGTTTTGAATCTTATAAAACTAATTTGGGTTTGTTTCAATAGGCGTAACTAAGGCAATGCAGAACATGAATCGCCAATTGAATTTACCGCAAATCCAAAAAATATTGCACGAATTCGAAAAGCAATCTGAGATTATGGATATGAAGGAAGAGATGATAAATGACGCTATAGACGATGCAATGGAGGATGAGGGTGATGAAGAAGAAACAGATGCAGTAGTTTCTCAAGTGCTAGACGAATTAGGCTTGCAACTTGGTGAACAATTGGGTGACTTACCCACAGCTTCTGGCTCTTTATCAATTGCGGGAGGTGTGAAAAATACGCCGTCTGCAGTGGCTGCTGGCGGTGTGGGGGGTAGTGGCGCCAGTGGTTCTGGTAATGGTGGCAATGGGGGTGGTGGCGGTGCAACTGCCGGTGGCAGTGGTGCTTCCTCACCGGTGCCGGACGCTGATGCAGATTTGCAAGCGCGCTTAGATAAGTTAAGACGGGACTAGGGTATATACGTGATCGTTGATCACTTTAAATATATTTGTACGATGTTTTTTGGCTATATATTTTGCGCTTTAATGCACCATCTCACTTCACTCCGAAAGTATTTAGTTTCGTAGATGGAAACATCGAATTGATATATTTGGGTCAAAAACCATATACTAAAAGAACGTGAAGCGAACGCTAAAATGTTTTAATAAAACACCTTTGTGTATAGTAAATGCAAGCCTAAATAAACGAAAACTGATTCTAAATAATATCACTTGCAATATATATATATATTTTTTTGTTTTTTTTTTTTTTGTACTTTTACATGTTGCAAAACTAATAATTCTGGTAAATACAATTTAATCCCACTATTTTATTGAAATAAGTAAAACACATGTTTTTTTTATTTAGCATAGCGCGGTAGGTAAGCATGATCGCAAGTCGAGTGAATACCCAGTTGGAAGCACCGGGTACATAACCACACGAATATCTGTCAAAAATATTCATTGCGTGTTTTAGCCGATCTGCGTTTTATAAAGAAAACTGAACAAATATATAAAGCTGATGGTAATGGAGCAATTATAGCCACAAAGAATACATTAGTGAGAAAAAGTAATCAATTATGCTACTTAGGAAGTATTTAAGATCAATAAATACATGTCGGAGCTTTAATTGCTGAGCCGTTTGTATTTTTCAATTAAAAAATGTTAATGCAATGCAAAAAAAAAAAAGAAGCTTAGGTGTGCTTTAAGACTGACATTCACCTCCACAACAAATATCGGTCGAAGTGATTGCCAACCTCAGGAAATGTTTTTGGCCACAATAGAGAAAACTAATTGTATGAGTATTTCTCTCGATAACCTTATTTGGGGATGATAAAGATATATGGGTTTAACCAATATTTCGAAGCATAAACTGCAAGTATGTACTGATTATCCAAATATATAGCACATAATTCTAGTCCTTGCACACTATTTAAATAGTACTTTACCGGTATACCCATGTCAACCCTCTTTCCGTAAGGAAGGAGAAAATGGGTAATGAGAGGTATCATATCCGTAGATCAGTCATCGAGTTACTTTGTGCATTTTAGTCGTCTTTTACGACCGGTATAAAATAAAAAAGACGAAGACAAAGAATGAAGTCGAAGATCTGGACAACTAAACGAACTATTTTTGGCCCCCGCATATATCTAGCGATGCGTGTAATTTTTCATAACTAAATTATTTGTACACAGAACGGATGGACACAGTTTTAGAAGCATGCATACATTGCGTCAACAGATAAGTATAATCTAGAGAGTTGTATATCTTTTATCTAAATCTATTAGGAAATACGAGGTGTGTTCAAAACGTATCGCGAATTTTGAATTTTCGCTGGTTACGTATATTCGAATTTCGAATTTTTTGTGGCGTTATGTTGGTACTCATGTCTCTCACTTATGCCGACAAGCTCGGCCATTTTGAATGTTTAGTTAATTGTTGACAGCTGCTTTGCTTGCACGTGTTTTGGATCGTCTTCGATTTTTACGCGAAATTCGTACCAAAATTGCTCAATTGTGACCAAAAACAGCATCGCATGAACATTGCTATTGAGATGTTAAACTCTGTCCGCGACCACCCAAATTTGCTCCAGAGGGTCATAACTGGTGACGAATCGTGGGTTTATGGTTATGACGTGGAAACCAAAGCTCAATCATCTCGATGGAAGCTGCCGCACGAACCAAGACCGAAAAAAGCGCGCCAAGTTCGGTCGAATGTGAAAGTTTTGCTGACAGTTTTCTTCGATTGCAGGGGCGTGGTGCATCATGAGTTCTTGCCACAGGGAAGAACGGTCAATAAGGAATATTACCTGCAAGTTATTCGCAATTTGCGCGAAGCAATCCGCCAGAAACGCCCGGATTTGTGGAAGAACAAAAATTGGCTTTTGCACCACGATAACGCCCCTGCTCACGCATCGTTGCTTGTGCGCGACTTTTTGGCCAAAAACAACACACTAATGATGCCGCAGCCACCGTATTCCCCCTGGCCCCCTGTGACTTTTTCTTGTTCCCTAAACTGAAGAGGCCCATGAAAGGACGACGTTACGCTTCTCTTGACGAGATAAAGACGGCATCGAAGGAGGAGCTGAACAAGATACAAAAAAATGATTTTTTGACGTGCTTCGAAGATTGGAAAAACCGTTGGCACAAGTGTATAATATCTCATGGGGACTACTTTGACGGGGACAAAATAGATATTCATGAATAAATAAATAATTTTTGAAAAAACAGAAAATTCGCGATACTTTTTGAACACACCTCGTACAGCACACAATTTCGATCTAGGATAGTTCATAAAAATGCCGAACTAAATTCATTAGGAAATTTAAATTAAAATGTTTTTTAAGTTTTTTTTTATTTGTTTCTTTTGCATACCTTAGATTTACATACATAAATTGTTTACAAGCTTAACCCACAACAGTATTTAATTGATTCAAGTTTAATTATATTTATGGGTGGTATGAAGTCACCCCAGCCTTGTAACCCATTATATACCATAAATCAGATTAAGATTTTATTTTGGTTTACTTAATATTTTACTATCAATTCATTAACAAACATTTGCAACACACAAACAAGTAGGTATGTACCTACACATAATGTACACTAAGCATTTTTCTAATATCCAAATTTCAACAGCTTTTATTAAGAAATTTTAACAATTTTTCCAATGCTTATATGCATTATTAAATTAGCCATGCATAATATGTATGTCGTCCATCCAAACTTAGTGCTGTGTACTTTTTGTGTATATGCCAAGCGCTAAGCTTTATTAAAAACCCGCTGCCGCAAATACTTGCTCCACGTTTTTGAATACCTCATCAGCATTTGGACTTGCGTCGATTTGATTAACTTGTCCTAATCGTTCAAAATGTTTAATTATCGGTAATGAATCATTATTGTATGTTTGTATACGTTTTTTTAAACTCTCCAAATTATCATCAGTACGACCGGATCCACTTTGGCCACGAGCCAGGCAACGTTCTACACATTTATCTTCGCTACAGTTAAAAAATAAAACGAATTTCAAATCTACTTTATGGTCCATTTGTCGCTTCCACCCATCGAGATTGTCTTGATTGCGTGGAAAACCATCGATAAGGAATCGTTGCTTGCCTGAATTTTTCATAGCATTTTCAAGTAGTGAACATGTCACTTCAACAGGCACAATCTTGCCTTCACGTATGTAATCTTCTATTAATTTACCGTATTCAGATCCCTCGCGTGCACGTTCCTCTCTTAGTAGATCACCTGCTGACAAATGTACAAATTGATAGCGTTCGACAATTTTGGAGCATTGTGTTCCTTTGCCAGCCCCAGGTCCACCCAAAACAAAAATAATTTGAGGTTTTTGTCCTGGCATTTTATGAACTGTAGCTGATTTTGAACTAACTGCTGTTTGTACCACTTTGTTACTTAATGAAAGTAAAATTGATTTCTTGCAAAAAATCAACTTTTTCAATTGGTGTACTCGTGCGTCAAGTAGTTGGTAGGCAGCTATTGAAGAATTGAACTGGAATAGGCCACTTACTCGTAATACTGCGCTGAGCATGAATATCTGCACGTTATCTGTGTACGTGTACTAAAAGTGGTTGATTATATTATTTGTTTTGCTTTTAATTGTATTCATTTAATTTTTCTTCCTCGGTTGATACGCACACTTTTGGAATTGTTGTTTTTGTGTTTTTTGCTTCTGTCTAGAGATGCGAAATTATTGGTGGAATTGTCGATAGTGTTTATTTACCCTTAAGCTAATTTTGTAAAAGATTTGCCCATGATCCAATAATACAGGTCGTATTATTAGACCAGCTGATTTTTACTTGGTAATTGTTTCCTTTAGGAGACAACTGCTAAAACAAGTCCAAAAATATAGGGAGGTATCAAACAACGCGTTTTGACTTCGGTATCAACAATCCGAAAGCAGATTTTTAATTTTTCCAAATAAACACACACAGAACACACTTTTGCACTTTTCGGTACACCCTAATCTGTGATTACAACAACCATATTAAAGTGACAGAAAATTTTCAACTTTGAATGCGTATATCTCTTGATAGAAACAGAAACTCGAAAATCCGCTTTGGGATTATTGTTACAGAGGTCAAAACGAGTCTTTTGATAGCTTTCCCGATAATTTCGGACTTTTTTTTTGCAGTTGGCTCCTAAAGGAAACAATTACTTTCATTCAATCACTCACTCATTTCTCAGTGCGATTTTGACATTAAACTCACAAATTACAAAAACAAAATTCATGCAAAGTTTATATGCGGATGTATGTATGTCGCAATGCCTCCACCTTACTAGTTCCGCCGTGGATTTGCCAATAGCGGCATAATGGTCAACTCGCAAACTCCCTTACGGAAACGGTAAATTCACTGGCATGCAATCAATTGCAATTGTGCACACACATCTGTGCGTGTCTGATAACACAAAGCTTACATAGAACTTTTGGTGTATGACAGATGTGTCGATGCATATTTCTTACTGAATGATTAGGTAATGTGTCGCGGGAAACTAACTATGCCGGTTGTAAGAGGCGACTGAAATTTACAAAGTCCAATGACCTGCAACTTGATGGCTGATCCCCTGCGGGTTAGGGGTTTAGAATATGCCCGAGGTAGGCATACCGGTCGTAAGAGGCGACTAATATGCACAAAGGTAATGACGTGCAACTCGATGGTTGATCTACGGATATGATGCCTCTCACCTCTCATTACCCACCTTTCCTTCCTTACGGAAGGTTTCACTGGTCATAAATCGCTACCACGACAGTCGGGCAGTACCGCAAGGGAGTACCGGAGCGTACCGGGTTCAAATCCGGCCAAGGACTGTCAATTCGACAACACTCCCCAAAACCTTCGGGGAGTGTTTTTGTCGTTACCACAACAACAACACTTCACAAGCTTGAAACCATTTATAATTTATCCGTACTTGTGGTCGCCATAACAGTCGCGAGGCAACGAACTCCTCTATTCTGGGGCAGCTTGTCATCGTGACTACTGACAATTGTTATAGCCCAATTCCACTTGTTCCTCTAATTTGCAATAGCCATACAGCCGTCACCACCTAGTTTGTAGATGACAAGCAAGCTGAGAATAGCACCATAAGCTTGGTTGCTTGTCAAGCTTTTGAGCTTCATCAACATTAGGCGAGAAGAAGTGTAGCAAGACGACAGCCGATTGCTGTGGTAACTACTGAGTTTTTAGCATTATTTACCCCTACTAGTTTGGCATCTTCTTTTGCGAATCGGAGTGGAAGAACGTACTCCGAGAGAGTGTAATAGAGGAAATCGCGTTCAGAGTTGTTTTAAAGTAAAAAGTATAACAAAAAATTTAAATTTAAATTTCAACTTAAATTTACATTCTGTGGGAACTGATAATGTGTCCGTACTGCTTTATATTCTATAATTTGTGAGTTTTATGTCTGCACGTTCCATATAGCAGTATTTAAACTTTGATTGTTTTATTTCTGCATACAACATACCCTGTGTAGTTTGTGTGTGTATGCAGATTCGGAGTAAGTTGCGCTACTAGTAAACATATACTATGGTAGTTCCATCGATAGTTTTCCACCTCTAGATGATATTGTTTGATTAATAACCATAGGCCAATGCTACACGTGCAATACTTATTGACAATATTTTTGGATCACGATATTTATTGAACGTGTAGCGTCAAATATTGATGGATCGCGAAAAATATCGCAAGATGCTTAGAAATCCAGAAATCCGCGATCCAGATAAAAATATTGTCAATAAAAATTGACGGTGTAGCGTAATTTTTTGCGATCCGTCAATACGGCCTGTATTTTGGTAGAACGGACACAAATCCAGATGAAAATACTGTCAATAAATAATAAACAAATTTATGCTTCTGTATTTGTTTCGCCCTTTATACCAATTTTTCCTCCAGTATCGTCTCTTATTATCTTTTTTTTAATAGAAAAATAAATTAATATAGCTAAACACGCCCGTTTTGTATATTCTTGCTCCATTCTTTACGAACCGCCTAGCATGAAAATTACGAAAGTACTGACGATAAGTATTGAACGTGTAGCGTCAGTTTGCGATCCATCAGTATTTATCGTGATCAAAATATCGTGATATTTACTGACTGTGTAGGCGGCCGCCGTGGTGTGGAGGTAGTGTTGCCGGCCTACCACACCGAAGGTCCATGGTTCGAGCCCTGGTACAGGTAACATCAAAAGTGATTTGAAAAAAGTTTTTCAAAACGGGGTCGCCCCTCGGCAGTGGTTTGGCAAACTCTCCGAGTGTATTTCTGCCATGACAGGCTTCTCAGCAAAAATTCGTCTCCTTTGTAGATGCCGTTCGGAGTCGGCAAAAAACTGTAGGTCCCACCAATTTGTAGGGAAAATTCAAATCGGCACACCACAAATTGGAAGAGAAGCTTGGCGCAAAAATCTCTTAGGAGGTTTATGATGATATACCTGTTGTATATCGCGCCATAAAGAGAAAGAGTAGCGCAGTTCCGTTTGTAGCGTTGGCGGAAAAGGACGTGAAAGGTTGAAAGGTCCAGCCAATTTTTATAAATAGACTTGGTGTTGGTTGGACCTCAGAAACGGACTTGGTCAGCTCTTGCACGCCTTTTTCGTCAACTTTGCGAAGTATTTACAATGCTTGCTTGAGCTAGTATCAAGCACAGCTTTTGTGCTCCCCACAAAGGAACCACGAGAATAGAAAAAAATTACCATTAATTTGAAAGCAAAAAATTTGAGTTTGTGAAGAAAAAAAAATCGAATATTGAAAATATGTGAAAATAACGGAACTATGAAGATAACGGAACGATAAATGTGATCGAAAAACTTGAGCTTGTGGAAAAAAGGAATATTAAAAAAATATGTGAAAATAACGTAACTGTGAAGATAACGGAACATATCGAATAACGGAACGATAAATGTGATGTGATTTGACTGAGAGATAGACCATGTGTTTTTGTACCTGGCAATGTGGTCTGTGACCAAAGCCATAAGCAGCTGAATTATAATTCAGCTGTGAATTAAATACAAAAAAAAAAAAAAAAAAGACTGTGTAGCGGGCGCCATAGTATATGTCTACTAGTAGCGCAACTTACTTCAGAGACGTGCTTCGGTCCCAGGAACCCTAATCCGGCGGGGGCGCCCGATATTTTTAGTGGTTTGCAAGCAAAGTTAGAAATTTTTTGTCATTTTCATGTGGTTGTTGTAGACAAAGATATAGGGTGTTCTGAAGAGTCCAAACGTGTGTTCTGCGCAGAAATACTGGGGATCGCGTAGATGGTATTGGGCCGGCTAAGGGTTGTTTTTTGAAGCGCATAAATACTATGGAACAGGCCGCCCTTTGCGATCGAACCTGGGTAATTTTTTGATTTTTTGCCAATAACTTTAAAATTACGAAAAATAATGGGTTTACCCCACTGGATTAGGGTTCCTGGTACCGAAGCGCGTTTCTGTTAAACAAAAAAAAAAATAAAAAAGTGGTCATTGCAAAAATACTAACCAAACTTTTGGAGTGATGCATAAGCCTTTGTGTGGCTACGGATCCGGGCTGTTGTGGTGCTTAGGATCCACCTATCTTATGGTGTTATCATGATCATTATGATTGTGTAAGACTTAGTTTGCTTTAGCGATTAGCCCTAATAAGCCCGGGATGATTTTGAACAAAGAAGTACACTTGTGGGACTAAAAAATTAACAGGTTTACTTTGAACTCTTTATTGTATTCAGTGCCTTCTTCATCCTACATCAGTCCCTATTCAGCATGTGCAACAGTTTTGTTAGCCATATCGCATAGTTGTATAACAGTCGGATGGAATGGTGTGGAGATATATGCAAAATGCCTAGCACTGCATGCCCAGAAGTCGTACATACTACCTTACAAATGCTGGCGGCAATGTGGCAAAAGTTAAATAGCCGGTATGTCCGGGCAGCGTAGGAGGTACAGATGAAGTGAGGAACTTTTTAGTTTCTTTAGGTGTTTTCGAAATAACAGATTTTTTGTTAGTTGTATCAGCATTATTTTCATCCGTAACTTGGGTTGATGGTTTCTATAAAAAATTTAAACAGTCATATGAGTTAATAAATCTCAAAAAGTAAAATTCAGCGATGTACCTTATGCTTCAGAAATTCTAAATCTAATATAGGAATCGCTTTGGTTTTAACAATATGTTCCTGTTGCAATATTTCCAATGAGTGGATTTCAGTAAAAAGATTTTCTTGTAAAGCAATGCAACAGCGTTGCGACTGTTCAATACAAGGTGAAAATGAACAAAAACGTCCACCTTAAAAAGCATGCATTAGTAATATCACAAAATTTACATATATTCAAGTTTACCTTCCTGTTTAAGCGTTTTCACAGCAAAAGGCACACATAACTGTGGCGCCGGCAAATCTAAAAACACTGCATCTGCTTTGCCTTCCAATTCATTGCCGAATCCGAATTGACATACATCACGGTGATACACGCTAACAAAGCTACCTAAGCCATGTCTTTCAAATTCCTCACGCGCTTGTTGTACACGTGCTTCATGGAAGTCAAATGTATGTAAATGACCACTGGGTTTAATGGCACGCAGAAAATAATGTGACAACGATCCTGAACCGGTGCCAGATTCAACTACTACCGAACCGGGGCGTACCTCGAGTTGAAATAGTATCATACTAATATCGGGCGTATATATGATTTGTGTACGATGAGGCAATGTTTGTGTCCATAATTCAGGATTTGGTTGTAGCACATACGCCCATCCCTTGGAAAGCTCGACGCGATTACCATATGCGACTCCGATTAGGTTGCGTACTTTTAATGCACCATATGATGTCTGAAAAATCTGCGAAGAAAATATATTGTTTTGCATCAAGCAGGAAGTAAAAGAAAATGATTACAATTATTTACGTATTCAATTGTTTCTCTCTTTTTGTTGACAATTGTTGGTGTCGCCTCGATTGCATGCATTGAATTTACGCTTAGATAAAGTATTACTGTGTCGCCTTCTTCGATTACATTTTTTGGCTTAAGAAAACTCATATTTGTATTTTTTTGGGAGTTTTTAAAAGACTTTAGCACAAATGCTACATAAAAATTGCTTAAATTGATTTGTAAGCAAATATTTTGACGTTTCGCGGCACATTTGCGTGTCAACAGCGCGCTCACGTGCTGTCTGGTGGTGGGTGACTCAAATGATTGAAAATAACTATATGATAACACTTTTCTAATCGCAAAGTGGACCGGTAAAAACAATGGCCCATAATCAATAGAGTTTTATCAACTTAAACATGATTCTATAATAAACATCATTTCATGTTTGTCATAGGCCCGGTTTCACCAACTCGACTTAACTTAGTTAAGTAGCGATTTTCACTTTTTCAGTTTCACCACCTAACCATTGTACAATTTTACAAGTAAGTTATGTCGGCATCCCTTTCTCTTCCTTCTCTTTCTAACTCATAGGCGTTTGACACTCACTCACATGTCAAACAAGCGTTTGACACTCACTCGTGGCTGGGTTGCTGGTCAGCTAACAATGAAGGGATGCAAAGGCTTAGTGCAAAAATGGACTGAATTTTACAGCTGGGCTGCTGTGTTAGTTAATTTCTTTAACTGAATTTAGTATGAAAACGTGTTTATAAATTTGGAAAATAACTAATAATAAGCCCTAACTGAATAAAAATAAATGGTAATTCTATACGACCGTACGTAACTGCTAAAACACGTCCAAAATTATCAGAAGATGCGCTTTGACCTCGGAATAAATAATAATACGAAAGCGGAAACTCGATTATATATTTCTATCAAGAGATATTTGCAATCAAAGTTGAACATCTTCTGTCGTTTTCATGTGTGTCAAGAAATACTGGGGATCGCGTAGCCAGTGTTGGACCGGCTAAGGGTTATTTTGTTGAAGCGCGGCCTACGCAGAAAGGTGTTCTGCATATAAATACCATCGATCAGACCGCCCGTTTGCGACCGGACCTAGGCCATTTTTTGGTTTTTTGCCAATAACTTTTCACTGAAATAAAATATTTTCCGCTTTCGGATTATTGATACCGAGGTCAAAACGCGTCTTTTGATACCTTTCCTGATATTTTTGGACGTCTTTTACCAGAATTACCGTTGTTTTCGTTGTTAATATAGTTCTTTCCATCTAATTATACGATTAACTAATTAGAAATATCTGGATTATTTGCAATAACTTTTCTTATGGTAATATTACTGAGGCCGTGTGCTAATCGGAAACATTTTACTAAGAGGAAAAATAAGGTGAACTTATTTTCCATGGTGTAAAAATATTTTTCATTTCGGTGTGCCAAATGAAATGGTAAAATTTGACAGTTGTAAATTTTGACATCTGAAAAAATCACGTGCGAAAGCAAATAGTCTGTGAATAAATTTTAAATGTACTTCTTTTTTAGCCATTATGTTTCGTATTTTTTGCGTTAAATTACATTTTATCGTTTAATAACGTGTTGGCATATAAATTAATTTTAAATACTATGATTGGCAATACCGAATGCATATATGTGTAACACATTCGTAGTTGTCAAAATTTTACCTAGCCCTAGGGTAAATTCTGACGTTCATACTCACCGCGATAAATGTCGGAATTTTCTTTCGCTCTGTCAAAATTTACAATTTTCAACCGATTGGCACTGAGCCTGGAAAAGACATCTTTACCATGGAAAAACAGTTCAGTAACTGCGAACTTGTGAAGCCACCTTAACTATTACTTTTTAAAGTAGTTTTGTTTAGTAACTCTTTCTTTTTTTTAATAAAAAGTTGAATGTATTAATTTTATTTGTAAATATTGCGTCAGTTATGTATATGGGTGATAATAGGTCTACAGGGGAACGGCACACCCAATAAAATTTAGATAGCGGACCTACATTGCAGCCTCCTGGAGCCCGATTCTGTAAATTTTAACCACTCGCCGAGCGTTAAGCTTGTCGCCAAATTTTGGAGTTTGTTCTTAACGAAAATGCGATTGTGTAGCTCTCCTTTAACGCCGCTAAACAGCTGACCCTTGATGGTGATAAAATATGGCAATACTTCTCTTTTCGCCGTGTTGTGCACTAAATGACATGCAAGAAACTCAAAACTAATTTTTTTATTATTTCCAAATACTAAAACACTTGCAAATATATTAACGCTATTGTTAACACCTCGAAAATAATTCGCGACAGCTAATAGTGAATAGGGAAAAGCGTAAAAAATGGTGTTGGCGTTAAAATGGTTACAGAATCGACCTACTGGGTGGTGTGGGAAAACAATGGTTAGCAAAGTGTCTAAAAGGGGTCTAACGAGAAGCGGGTGACTTCCTAACATGGAACCCCAACCATCGCGCGCAAAACGTTTTAATTTTTCTCTAATATCAATTCAAATATAACTTCTATAATCTTTTCTAAAAAAAAGGGCAAAGCTACGATAACTACAGCGCTCAAGCGACGTGGAAGTTCACATAAGCTTACCCTTATATGTACGCTTGGTACACACCATGCACACACGAAAGAAAAACAAGAAATAAGCATGCGGATTTTAGGAGACACACTTTAAATAGTAGGGAACTTTATTAAGATACGATATAAATAAGAAAAATGCTTCTTAAGTTGAAATATTTGAAGATAATCATCAAATTAGCACGTGCAATTTTATTGTAAATAAAGAAGAACAAGCGAATTGCCATGACAACATAAACTACATGGTTGTTTTTTATAGGTAGCACAGAAATTTTTATAAAGATTTCAAAGATATCAAAAACTGGTACTTATATAAGTAAAACTATTGCAAAAATAGGTCTACTTGAAATTATGCGCTTTAATCAATAATTTGCTGCAACTAATTTCTCTTATTTATTTATTTATTGTATATGTTTCAATAGCATCGCCTACTTTTTGTCTGCTGCCAATGAGTACGACTCTGCGCTTAATGGCTTCTGAATGACAAGCTCTTTACATGGTGGGCGCAGCTGTGGACGAACAGCTGATACATATCTTACTTGTAGACCTTTACAATGCACCTAACTTACAACTGACTTATTCTCGACTAAGCAGTGTTGCTGTGCTTCAAAACCTAAATGTCAGTAATGTTGCTAATTTGTTTTGTGCAACGCCACAGTCGGAAACTTCACCATGCTTGACTTTAACAGGGTAAGCGTAGATGCATGTGAACGCTTGTTTTCTAGCATGCAACCATTACGAAACTATCGTTTTCAATTAAGCGCTAATTTTAGTACCTTCCAACTAAAGGGAAATGGGTGTAAGATCAATACATTCTTTTTGTATGGCCATACATGCCCTTTTCGCATTGGGGTATTGGGATGCTCAGAGTTGTCTGGTATGAAAAAATACTACTCGTCACGACTTAGTTTCAGTCTTAGTCGCGTTGGTGAAACCGGCCCATAGTCAAATTAAAATAAGGTAATTGATTCCTTTAGGAGACAACTGCTAAAACACGTCCGAAACTATCGGGAAAGGTATCAAAAGACACGTTTTGACCTCGGTAACAACAATCCGTTTTTGCTTCAGTGAATAAATATTTGCAATCAAAGTTGAAAATTTTCTGTCATTTTCATGTGGTTGTTGTAATCACAGATTAGGGTGTACCAAAAAGTGCAAAAGTGTGTTCTACGCAGAAATAGTGTGGACAGCGCAGCTGCTGTTGGACCGGCTAAGGGTTATTTTTTGGAAGCACGGACGAAGGCCGTCTACGCAGAAAAGTGTTCTGCACATAAATACCTTGGATCAAGCCCCCTATATAGGATCGGACCTGGGTCATTTTTGGGTTTTTTGCGAATAGCTTTTCACTGAAACAAAAAATTGAAAATCCGCTTATGGATTGTTGATACCGAAGTAAAAACGCGTTGTTTGATACCTCTCCCGATATTTTTCGACGTGTTTTAGCAGTTGTCTCCTAAAGGAAACAATTACCTAAAATAAATTTTATGTCTAAGACGGAGTCTTTATTTTAAAATGACGAAAATGTCATTTTAAAATCACGATTTGTGTCTACGGTTGTACTTGTGACATCGCTTACTCCAAACTTGAGTTTGGCTTTTTAGCTTGTTGCTACAGATATGCTATGGTTTGTGAATTAAATTGCTGACATAAGGTGAAGTTGCAAAACATAAAAAAGTTCTTCATACCACCAACCAACTTAATCTTTTTCATAAGGGGACCCTGTTACTTTTCATTTTAGCTAAAATCTCTGTTTAATATGACTATGATTGACCAACATTTTAAATGTCTTTTTAAGTTACGTAAAGATTTTAATTAAAACGCATGTTAAGCAACGACTATGACTATGGCCCACTCAATTTCACTGAGAGCACCTTCGCTGCTCTTCCCATCCCGTCTGATGTACGAGAAGGGGAAAAAGCGTTTCGCATGGTCATAGCTTTAGCCTTCAATCAATATATTCCGTCAGGTAGAATTAAGGAGATAGGTCCGTACATCCCCGCAGAGGCAGCGGCCCAGGCTAATGAACGTGACCACGTGCGACGCTTGAACCCTACCGATCCTCAAATTCAAGATCTCAATGCGGAAATCAGACGGCTAGTTGATCAACACAAACGCGCCAAATGGGAGGAGCACCTAAGGTCCTGTAACCTCTCTGCTGGTGTCGGCAAATTATGGTCCTCTGTTACATCCTTGTCTAATCCGACCAAACCGAACGACAAAATATCCATCACCTTCGGTGATAAGGTACATTCGAAACCAAAGAGATGCGCGAGCGCTTTCTGCCGGCAATTTGTACTGCATCGACCGATATCACTCCTCTCGCCAGTAGTGAAGACCCTGGAGACGGTCTTGCTCCCTTATTATACCGTTAACCTGCGATTAGCCGAACATCAGCATGGATTCCGCAAAATGCATAGCACTACCGCCGCGCTAAACGCCATCACCACACAGATAGGTGTCGGTCTCAACCAATCTCGCCCAAATGACAGGACCGTGCTAGTTGCGCTTGATATGTCGAAAGCTTTTGACACTGTTAATCATGCACAACTCATTAACGACCTGGAGGATTCAAACCTTTCCCCCTGTCTAAAGCGTTGGACCGCCAACTATCTGAGTGGCCGGCAGTCATCGGTTCAATTTAAGGCGAAAGATCAAAACCACGTATAATTAAGCAGGGGGTGCCACAGGGTGGTGTCCTATCCCCGCTTCTGTTTAATTACTACATATCGAGGCTCCCTTCCCCACCAGAAGGCGTCTCGATCGTCTCCTATGCCGATGACTGCACGATTCTGGCGACTGGACCCTCCGTTGATGAGCTCTGCTTGAGAATTAATTCCTACCTTCCAACCCTTTCCAGTTTCTTCGCTGCACGGAACCTGACATTGTCACCGACCAAATCCTCGGCCACCTTATTTACGACGTGGACAGCGCAGGCGAACATGTAATTAGACGTCAACGTCGACGGCATTAAGCTTCCGACTGTCACACACCCCAAAATCTTAGGGGTCACGTTTGATAACATGTTCAAATACGGTGCTCATGTAGCCGCGATTGCCACCAAAGTGCAAAGCCGTAACAAAATCCTCAAGTCACTAGCTGGCAGTACTTGGGGGAAAGACAAAGAAACGTTACTGGCAACGTACAAGGCAATCGGCCAGCCGGTTCTGAGCTACGCGACACCAATATGGTCGCCGGGGTTAACAGACACACATTGGAGGAGGTTGCAGACCTGCCAAAACACCGCACTCAGAACTGCCACGGGGTGCCTCCTTATATCTCCTGAGCACCATATTCATAATGAGGCAAAAATGCTCGATGTCAAAGAGCACTGTGAGATGTTGACCAGACAATTCCTGTTCAACTGCCATAAACCGCAGCACCCGAACAGGAACCTGCTCAACGAAAATCCGCCTCCTAGGAGAATAAGGGGTCCCTCCGTAAGCACTATGACGAGATCCGGCACCACATTTTCTCGCCGTTTAATCCAAAGGTGCACCGGCGGGCCCTCAACCTCATCCACACGGAGTCGGTAAACTCCTTTGTCAGTTTTCTTCCAGTGAATGCAATCCTACAGGCACAAGCCACACCTGTTGCCGACGAGGAACGCGAACTGCCCAGGGAGACAAGAGTCACGCTGGCTCAACTGAGTTCTGGATACTGTAACAGACTAAACTCTTACCTATCCAGACTGAACCCTGACATGCCAAATATCTGCCCGGCATGCGGCGTGTCTCCCCACGATACTAACCATCAGTTCATCTGCTCAACTGAGCCCACTCTTCTAACACCAATTTCACTCTGGTCCACACCTGTTGAAGCCGCGAGGTTTCTTGGACTTCCGTTAGAAGAACCTGATGACAGTGTTGGATGAGGGGTGACATTCTAGGCAGGTTTAGTAGTCGCTACAACAACAACATGGCCCACTGCGTTTCGGATCTTGCAAAATTTTGGTTAAGTTCCGGTTATACTATAAAACGACAAAGTGGCTTACCAAAATCGACCAGATGACTGGAATCGGATTAGCGGTCCAGACATTAAACGTGGCACTTGTTCTATCCACGTAAGGATAGGAGAGATATTAATCCAATGCTAAGTCCTTTTAAAGAGCTCCCTACTAGACAGGTACCAGTCAAATGCTAAGTCATATAACCTTTTGGCATGGTTTGTGTTTGCGTTGTTTTTGCATATTTTTCGCAATTAGTTTCTGAAGAGTAGTGTGCCAAATCTAACCATGTGTGCACACGTACAGTATACGTCATCCCTTTCTTGCGCATGTAAAACCACATATATCAGCACTCTTCACTCTCATTATACATAATGAAAAGTTTGGTTAGCGCTAACAGTCAAGTATAATGCAAACGCACGCCACCGCTAATGGTTATGAGTACGGCAAACATGCGCCAGGCCTAATGTTTATGAATGAAAAGACAATTGTTTTTGTTATTAGATTTGGTTTTTAATGTTTAATATAATTTAAAATTACATAATTTTCACATTTACAATAGTCAATAAGATCTCTAAATACATATTTATACCACAAAACATTTACAAAATATAATTTCACTCCCTTTGCCTCAAAATAAAAATATAAAATTTTGGGTGCATAAATATATAAACCAGGACTTGACTTGTTAAATAACAATAATTAGCACTATGTACTTGCCTTATATGGGCGTATTAGTAGCAACTTCACTGCAAAACTCCTTGTTAAACATTTCATAAATTTTTTAACGGCGCACTTACATTTTGCTCACAATATCAAAGAAGATACACAAAGAAAAAAAAAAAACTTGACAGAAGGCTTTGCTTTCGCTTGCATGTATTCTTAAGTGTGGTTACCCTGCAAAAAACGGAAATACTCCGTTTCATACTCCAAAGAATACTCCTAAGGGAGTATCAGAGTACTCCAACTTATATCCTCATTCATATAAAAAAAGTTGGTCCAATTTACATGGCAATGTCCGGTGATTGGACCACCTAATCCATCTCGGAGTACTCTGTTTCTTTGCTTTTGAATACTCTATAGACCACCTACGTGAGAGTACTCTCAAAATACTCTAATGGGATTACTCTGTGGAGTATTCAACAGCAAAGCGAGAGTGGGAGTAGGTGGTCCTCAAATGAACACATACTCCCTTCTCGCTTTCGTCTAGAATACTCTATAGAGCAATCTTTTGGTAGCATTTTCAAAGTACTCCAACGTAGGTGACCCCGACATTAATACGTCATTCGATTTTTGGAGGGTGCTGTGCTAAGCGATATATGACGGATTTCACTTCTCACTATCAATTTCCTCCACCACAATTTGAGGCTTCAGCCTTAGTCAATTTAAGATGGGCTTCTTAATATAACTAATTTTGGTCCTGAAAATGTTCACAATGAGAAGGTTTTCAAGCTACCAGTCCTTGTTGTTGTTGTTATTGTAACGACAAAAACACTCCCCGAAGGTTTTGGGGGTTGCTATCGAACTGACAGTCCTTGGCCGGATATGAATCCGGTACGCTCCGGTACTCCCTTGCGGTACTGCCCGACATTCGTGGTAGTTATTTGGAATGACCAGTGGAACCTTCTAGGTCATGTCACCCCTCCTTCCGTAAGAAGGTGAGATGGGTAATGAGAGGTGAGAGGCATCATATCCGTAGATCAACCATCGAGTTGCACGTCATTACCTTTGTGCATATAAGTCGCCTCTTCCGACCGGTATGCCTACCTCCGGCATATTCTAAACCCCTAACCCGCAGGGGGTCTTTCATGAGGTTCACTTCTTGCTACTTCTCAATCAGAGATAGCTTCCATATCAGAGGGGTTATAGGACTTTCCTGGAGGTTATTTCTGAATGCATGCCCAGAATCGATTGAGTGGCTCTTCTAGTTGTAACTACATAATAACTTGTGGATTTTTTAAGCCAAGGACTTTTTATCTTGGAGGTAGCTGTGTTGAGAGCTGCCTTCCCTTGAAGAGAAATGAAGAAAACCATAAGAAAAGATAAAAAATTGTATGAGGAAAGAAATAGAATTCATAATAATCAGTCCAAAGTACATTGTTGCCCGCTTGCCAGTCGATTTAGCAACGGGATAAAAATCTTGAATTGCTGCTGACCGCAGTCCTCATACAAGGTGGCGCAAAAGTAAGCTTCCGATGTTCAGCATATCGGTTGTGGCACGTGCAGTGTGTGCTGTTGCACCGTCTTGTTGGAACCACATGTTTTCCAATCCCAATTCATCAAGTTGCGGCAAAAAGAACTAGTTGATCATTGCTCTGTAGCGCTCACCATTCACAGTAACCGTTTGGCCCCGACCGATTATTGGTCAAATAAATAGTCAGCAATATTCCGCGTTCTGGAGCAGTGTAGCGTAACATTGTTTATTAACGTGTATTTCGCATGTGTTTACTACACAAATGTCAAAACAGAACTGACTGTAACTTGTAGCTGGCGCAACTTGTGGCAAGTAGAAAAATCTCTCATGACATACAAGTTGATGTTTGTTGAAGTGAAGCGCATGTTGACCGTTTGCTGTTCTACTGATGTGCCTTGATACCGGCGATGAAAGTCGATGAGAGATGCGAGCGGAACTAGATATGTAATACCGATACTACCTATCCCGACATCTTGTTGTTGTTAAAGCAGTTCTTAACATCGACCAGGTTGTACTAATGCCTTCTTGCCTCACTCTTATAACGCGGAATTGTGCACGGTTGAGTGTATGAAATGCTTTAGATAGGTCAAGGTATTGATTTGTATGTACAAAAAGAAAAAAAAAAAAAAAACATTGACAAAAATTGCTCGGAATCAGCCTGAAGATCTATTTAGAGGCTTTTAGAAGTTGACATAGCCTCGCCGATCTGCGTTTATAACATTGACTGGGCAAATAGGGCATGGACTGAATTATTATCAGAAAGTAAAGTTGTTTAAAATAAAAGCCGATGGTAGGGCTGGTCCTTGAAGCGAAATTCTTAAGAGGGTTTTAGGATATATGTAAAGTTTTAAAATCCTTAACAATACCGTTCTAGTCACCTCGAAATGAGTACCGTGTATCCAGCAGCTCCCGTTGCTGCGGCATCCATCTCTATCACAAATAAACCACTGCCAGTTGCTGACGGACTGACTAACTCCTAAACAAGTTGACTGTTGGATGGTTGCAGTACCATTTCCCCGAATTGATTATTGGATGCTTTGACAAAGCAGCTGCTGAGTTGGATGACTGACTGACAGACCTACTGCTAACTGTTGACTGCTGAATGTTTAAGCTGCTGTCGCATGTTGTTATTGTTTTTAATATTTTTTCCAATTTAAATTCCTTTGCCTTAATTTATGCAAATTTTTTATTTATTTGATTACTGTTGGTCTAATAATAGCCTACTGAGCAATGTAAGATTATTTAGCGTAATCAGGACTTAATACGCCCCGATATAACAAAAATCCTTAGAAACAAATATCAAGATGAAACCGATATTTTATAAAAATAATTTAATGGAATTTATTAGTTCTGCGTTTGAATTACAAAAATTGAATCTCGAAAAATATTAAAAGATATCGAATGTTTGCCTCAACATTCCCAGCCTATTTGAACAAAATGTCTGGGAAGAGGGAGACCAGCACTTCGAGGGGAGCACCAAGTGGGGACCGATTTACGATCCCGTGGAGTTTTAATAAAACCGTTTAAGTGGCTAACCGCCCTTGGTAAGTTAGAATCAGCGCCACTGACAAATTCGACTAGGTGAAGTGAGAGGGAGGAACTATTTGAAAAATTGGTCCAATTTGGCATATACAGGGTGGCTGATGAATTTTGCTACATTAAGAAACTCAAATAATTTTTTTTTCAGTGTATGGAATTCATTTTTCTTTTATTCATGTTAAAGCTCATTAAATTTTATTAAATATAGCTTAATTAGTTTTAAAAATAATGGAATTTAAATGCCCCCCCTGCTCGTCGATGCATGTGCGGCATCTTACCAAAAAGTTGTGCATTACTGCTTGGAGAGTTGAGACAGGAATAGCCGCAATTGTTTCTCGAATCGATTGCCTTAGTTCATTCAAATTTGTTGGTTTTGCTTTGAAGACTTCCTGTTTGCAATAACCCCACAAGAAAAAGTCAGGTGCAGTAAGGTCAGGCGACCTGGGTGGCCAACGGAATGTGGAGTTTCTGGATATCAGCTTATTGGGAAATTTTCGTCGCAATTCTGTCATAACAGGTTGGGCTATATGAGGAGCTGCACCATCTTGCTGAAACCACACAGAGTTGAAAGAAATTCTCATTCGGCGTAATTCTGGATAGAAAAACTCTCTCAACATGCTCAAGTAACGGTCTCCAGTAACCGTAACGGTGTGACCGTTTTCTTCGAAGAAGTAGGGCCCGACAATGCAGCGTGATGAAACTGCACACCACACTGTGACACGAAGTGGATGCAATTCCGTCTCATGGAGTATCTGTGGGTTGGAAGCACTCCATATTCGACAATTTTGTTTGTTTATGTTGCCGTTTAAATCGAAATGGGCCTCGTCAGACATGAAAAGACAGTTCAACATGTTTCCATCCTCTTCCACCATTTGAAGCATCTTCTGGCAAAATTCCAAGCGAATCGGCAAGTCTGCAGCGTTCAGTTTGTTGGCCATTTGAATTTTATATGGGAATAAGTCCAAATCTTTGTGCATAATTGACTGTAATGACTGTCTGCTTACACCCATTTGAGCAGATAAGCTTCTTGTCGAAACACGTGGATTGTTTTGTATGGCAGCAGCTACAGCAGCGATTGTTTCCTCCGTTCGAACTGAAGGGTTTCGATGGTAAGGTCTTCTGTTGACTGTCCATGCTCGGCAAAATTGTTTACAAGTCTTATTATGGTCCATCTGCTCGGAGGATTGCCGCCAAACGTGCGCCTATACTCTCTTTGAACCGAAACTACGGACTCCAGTGCGTGATAGCGGCGGACAATCCAAATTCTTGTTTCAGTGTCCCAGTTATCCATTTTTGTTAAATGTAAAAGTCAATCTGCAAAATAAAAAAAAATTTACCAGATTCATTAAATAGAAAAAAAGTTATTTAATTTTTTTTTGGTAGCGGCTTTCATTAGCCACCCTGTAGTTGAAGAAAGGTAATAAGAACATTCATAAAATTCACATGAACAGTCGTGATTAAACAGCTGTTCAAATATTCGTACATCTGGAGAATAGGATTCTTTATGCTAGGTATTAACGACACGTGACAATTATGCAAAGATTTCCCATTAAACTTGGTGCCCATTCTTATCATGATACTTTATGCTAAGGGCTGTTTTAAGGTTTCTTTGAAGCATTTCATAGCTTTAACGAATAACGCACTGTTGTTGTTGCTTTAACAGTATTTCGCCCTGCCTAATTGGCACGTCCATTTCCGGAGATGGTATCAATCTCTTCTAATGGAAAGTTGCTGTTGTAGATATTTTGTGTCATAAGTAAACACACCACATGCCGGGAGGTGTGTCGAGGTTTAGTTACGATAAATAAGAGTTTTTTTCATCCATAACAATATCCAGCCCGAAGTGAACCGAGTTACCCCTGCGGGTTAGGGGTTTAGAATATGCCCGAGGTAGGCATACCAGTCGTAAGAGGCGACTAATATGCACAAAGGTAATGACGTACAACTGGATGGTTGATCTACGGATATGATGCCTCTCACCTCTCATTACCCAACTTATCCTTTCTTACGGAAGGAGGGATGAAATGACCTAGAAGGTTTCACTGGTCATAGATCGCTACCACGACAGTCGGGCAGTACCGCAAGGGAGTACCGGAGCGTACCGGGTTCAAATCCGGCCAAGGACTGTTAATTCGACAACACTCCCCAAAACCTTCGGGGAGTGTTTTTGTCATTAGCACAACAACAACAAGTGAACCAGGTATCCCTGGAAAAATAGTGCCTGTATAAAAGCTCAGTTAATGTTGGCATAGCATGTAAATCAGCTGATTCAACCAACCTTTGCTTAATGGTATTTGGATGTGCATCTTATTAGAAGCTTTTAATTTTTCTACTTTTCAGGAAATCATCACATGGTTAAGGTTAGGTGAAGTACGAATAATCGATGGTATGGTTATGACTATGGCATTGTGGCTATGTAAGTTTATCTGCAGCTTAACGGAATTTAGAAATTATTATTTCAGTATAAAGCTCAAAACATTAGTTCGTTATCCGCAACCTTATAAAACAACCAACCTTAGGACAAACACTGCAATCGATTATTGGTGCTACATCGTAATTCCCTATCCGTAACGTAACCTTACCGACCAAATGCATTTTGTTTTTTCTCTTACGTTAAGGATATGACTATAGCGATACACCATAGCAAGCAATGTTTTGAGCTGAAGAGCTCAGTAGATGATGACTTAGAAATATCCATATAAAACAGCTGATCGAGCCAACCTTATAGCAATCAATGTAATCGATAAAGATACCATACCATAACCCTAACGCCATAACCATACCATACCATGGGTTTTCGCCGCATCCATAATATATACATTTTTGAGCTGAAAAATTTATTAAAATTTTTAATTTTTATTTGTTGGTTTTGATGCATTCTGATTAAGTGAGTTCAATTTTTCTTAATTTCCTTAATTTTCAATAGCAACTTTTTTAGGTTAAGGCACGTATAAGTCATGAAAATAGATATCCTTAAGGATATGGTATGGTTATGACTATGAATTAATAGCTATGGAAGTTTAACAGCAAATTAAAGCTGCAGCCAAAGTTTTGCATCCCTAAATCCATAGTCATAAGCATACCACATACTTAACCTTAAGCTGAAGTTATTGGTGCGTTTGTCATATCGCTGTAATCTTAACTTTAACTTAAGATAAAACCAATATGCAATTGGTCGGTAAGGTTACTTTACGGATAAGGAATTACGATACAGCTCCAATAATCGATTGCATTGTTTCTCATTAGGTTGGTCGAATCAGCTGTTTTAGAAGGTTACCGATAACGCACCAATAACTTGAGCTTTATCTCTTGTCTATTGTCAGCGACTATTTGGTGCCATAACTATAAACAGCTGACAATTCCGCCTATAATTGGCGAATGCTTCATTTTCGAATTTAATTTTGTAATATCGGACACAAAATGCATTATTTATGACTTAGATACTAAAAATTAACTCCTTTTTTTTTTTGGGATAATCAATAAATAAAATTTGTAATTGTTGGCATTTGCTGTAAATTGGGGAATCAACAAACAACTGTTTCTAGATATGGCAGAAAATCAAAATTCTATTGGTTGGCTATGGTATAGCTACGGCGTTAGCTTTGTGGTATGGCACCATTAATCGAATACATTAATTTCCATAACACTGGTTTGATAGTTTGGTTTGTTTTTGATGGATATGGCTATGGCACCAGCTCTGAGCTCTCGTCCTCTCTAGTTGATGACTCAAAAAATGCAAAAAAAAGTTAATTGTCATTACTGTTGTTATTGCTCGGTGTTGCTCTACAACAATTTATCAATTTCACATTAAAGTCCGACTATTTAGTTGTTTATTAGTTGTTGTGGCCGCCTTTTGGGTGTCACATACAGTTGCATGTGAGTTAAGTATTAAAGTTATCTCTCCAACAGTAAAAACATGCAACAGCAAATGAGAAATTGCACCAACCACAACATAGATAACACCAACAAAAAATTTTCCTGCTCAATCGTAGCAATATTTAGTAAGTGTTTTAAGCAAAGAAGGTCTTATATCCGTATGCCTTATTCAGTATACTTCGCATCCCATTTTTGGGCTATCATTTGCGGTGTTTTTCTTTTGAAAGTTCAACGTATTCTCTACTTACCGCCACCTCATTTTCTCCCTCCCATTAACGCATTGCTTGTTTACTCATCTGTCAACTTCTGTTGCGGTTTATTGTTGCTGATTGATGTTAAGTGCCGTCCGCTGGAGTAGTGCGCTGGCTGCTTGCCTCAGCAACACCTTCAAATACATAAACACAAACATATGCCTGCATACCCAACAGGCAAACCGAGCAGTCGATAGTCTAAGTAGTGACACAGCTATTTACATACGTGCGAGTTGGCGCTGGCCCAGACAAAAGAGTCGTAGTCCATTGTGGAATCTGTAGGGAAAAGCATGTATTTCAATACTAAACTATATGAAGACCGGCAAAGCAATGCAGGTTAGTTCTCGTCAAGCATTGTTAAAGTTGTGGTATTTGAACCCTCTTTATTAAATAGATATAAAGCTCGCGAGCTTCTTCCTTTTTAGCGATAACTGACAACAATTAGAGCCACAAAGGGAGCGGAGCCTCCACCTTACTCTGCTACCGATATCCATAATAGGAAGAAGTATTTTTTTGGGTAGGAGATTCCTTGTTCATTCACATAACATGACCAGCTGAGCTTTTGGGCTTTGGTATCGCGGAAGGGACCATCCATCTTCCAAAACACTTCTTCTCCTATCACAGCCAAAGGCCATCCCAGCTTCTTTCGACACTGTCCATAATTCCGAGCAGTCGGGAGAGGATATTCATTCTCTTAATAGAGCTGGTTTCTAAGATGAGTGGAAATTTTCTGGCTAAAATAAGTTCCTTAGAAAAGCAGGTTGACTTAGGAACTATGACGTGGCATAACAAATCGTTCACACAACCGTCGGACTAGTACCTAAAGGTGTGAGTACATGAGAGTACCCTATTGATATCCGCCAAAGGACTGTGGGATATACTCCTCAGGCCCTTCGCGCCATTCAATGAAAACGGGAACGTCTTCAGATTTTCACATTTTCTACTAGTATAAAAGATAATCTTATAATTTCTATTGAATACTATCTTAGGACAGATTGAAGGTTTTGGTTTTATCTGTCAGTTATTAACGTTGATCCATAAGTGCACACAACACACAGATTTTTTTCTGACACACAAAAAGTCGCTTTTGGACTAGTTCGGTTCAGTCGAGTGAGTCTAGTTGCACGCACGCATACAAACATATAATTTGCGTAATGCCACATTCATTTCACGTTGCTCTCCGTACATGGGTCTTTTGATTTTCTATTGCTGCAAAGTAGTCGCGTAGTTTTATTTTTTGTCCTCTTGGATTGCAATAGTAAACTTTGTTCTTTTGATTTTTTTAGGTTGTTTGCTGGACCTCTTATGGTTTATTCAATTGCTGTTGTTGTTGTAACATCATTGATGCCACTAAATTGTCTGTCATCACATTTGTTGCTATCGTCGCCAACATTTCTACGTTGCCACATTATTACACTAAGCATCAGTTTTTAAGGCGTGTTGTTGTTATTGTTATGGTGCAGTGTTGTTACACTGACTGATCACTGATCGTCGGCAAATGTCTGTTAGCAAATTTGCATACTAATTGTCAGGCGATTTTGTCCATTTTTGTCCATTGCATTGGGCACTTGATGGCTTCCCTGCTGAATATTCACACATGAAAGTCGTTGTATGTATGTATGTATGATATATGTATATACTTACATATGTATTCTTTTGCGACCAGCAGGAGGCACCGTACAGTAAGTGTGTCACGCCAACTAGTTGAGGGGTTGTGAGCACTAGTCCCAAGTGCCACTGCTGACGAATTGCTGCAGGTGCGTGGTAAGCGCACAGACCAAACATCGTTATTTGTGTGCATAGAAAGCCATGGGACCTAATTTCCAGTTCCGTTTCTTACGTTTCCGTTGTTCCGATCCGAACAAGCTCTTATTAAGACTCGACGAGACTCAAGACGTCGAGAAGCGCAATACATACCATTTAATGTCAACCTCAAGGACCGCACAGAGTATGCGTATGGAAAGATTGCTGGGAGCCTTTGGCTTCTTGGCTAACTTCCTTGGCGTCTGTACTGTAGATTCCTTGCCAAAAAAGTTAGCTCTTCATCTCTCCTTCGATGTCAGTGAGTTCTCATGTCGTTGCACATTGTCGGGTGGATTTTCCGCCGTTTTCCAGAGTTCTTCCTTTTGTAAGGGTGAAGGCTTATAGCTTAAAGAAAAGATAAACTAATTTTACACCCTTCGGATTAGGCGTTTAGAATATGCCCAAGGTAGGCATATTGGTCGTAAGAGGCGCCTAATATGCACAATGGTAATGACGTGCAACTCGGATATGATGCCTCCCACCTCTCATCACCTATCTTCTCCTTCCTTACTGAAGGAGGGGTGGCATGATCTAGAAGGTTGCGCTGGTCATGCAAAATCACCACCACGACAGTCGGGCAGTACCGCCAAGGAGTACCGAAGCGTACCGGGTTCATATCCGGCAAAGGGTTGCCACTTTCGACAACACTCCCCAGAACCTTCGGGGAGTGTTTTTGTAGTTATAAACAGAAAGGAAATAAACTAATTGTAAAATATAGTTGTTTTGTTTTTATGCTACAAAGCAAATATTCATTTATGCAATGCACAAAATCAAAAGACTTAAGCAACGAACTTGCTTCTCACTATCTCCTTGCATTCATGTTAACAATGCAACAATTTCAACTAAGTATAATTGCGCACACACACAAATTGGCCACAACTAATCTGAAGACACATTAATTTTGCAGTAAATGACCAAAGACAACAACAACAACAACAACAACACATTCAATGTTACAAAAAAAATTTGCCAACAAAAAAAACTGACATTGGATTGTTGTGCTTGAAAACTGAACGTCACCAAAAATAGCAAAGAATTGTTAAGAAACGCCTTCACAAGCAACTGCAGTTGTTCAGTACTACAACAATAATAACTAAAAAATTTGTAACAACAATTTAAAAAAACCAAAGAAGCTACACAACTTTGCTTAGCTGCGGTTTGCGAAGGAATTAGTGGACATGCAATCTGATTAAGAGATTGATACACTTCTTGCATGCTGCCTGCCTGCCTGCTTAGATGACTAGCTTGCTGGTTAGCTGGTTGGCTTACTAGCTAGCAAACACCGCATAATCTTATTGGCTCAAGCACAACAAAGTAAGTAGGCCATAAAGAGGAGGCAAACATATAAAACATAATGTGAACGTTGGCAGCCGCAGCAGCAGGCGCAGTGTTAAAACACCGCAAACCGACAATTCGCACGCCACTTGCCTTACCTGCAACCATACATACAACTAACAAAAAATATAATAACCACTGAACTTAGCTGCAGCTTCTTGAACCACGCACTCTTCCTCTGACTATTGTCCAAACCTCATTTAAGTCACTCTACTCCCATTATTCTCCGTCATATCTTTGCTTACTTTTTGCTCTACCTGATTTTTTGTACTTTTTGCCTTTTGCAGCTTTTTTTGTTTTACATCGCTTATCATTAGCTCATCATTTGGTTTTAATTTTTATGCCTTTTCGCCTCGTATACCAGCGTTAGTATGTATTTGCGCAGCCAGTCTTGCTAAGTTTTTTATAAATTTTTTTAAACTTAGTTTTTGACTAGTTGTTGTTCTTTGTCACACACTGGCCTTATACCTGAGACACAATATAAGCGAATGGCGAAATGAAAAAATTCGTCTGTCAAATTAGAATACTTATTAAAAAAACCAAACGTTGCAAAAGTTTAATTTCTATGCTCGTTGTTGTTGTTTTTTGGCCTACGATATGTTTGCAAAATATTCTCTAGCAAAAGTTGTCATCTCCGCTACTATTTTGAAAGTTTTAGAATCGTTTTTAGGACGGTATCATACCGGGGTTACATGGAATATTATTTTCACGACTGATACATAGTTGACTGTAGTAATTCTAAGATTATTTTCCAAATTATTTTTAAATAGTTTTGCAATTGTAGCCAAGACTATTGTACTATTATAATTAGATCATTTCGTCGGCTGAGTGAAAGATTACAGTATTTAAAAATATTTTTGACAAACGCCCTTTTATAGAAATTTCTTCAACAACGCCCTAGCTCAACTGCAAAATTATTGAATTTTCACTGAACCAAATTCTGAAATAAGTAGTTGTTGCAAAAAATTTGATGTTTTTGAAAAAAAAAAAACAATATTGAAATATGGCGATCTTTCACTCAGCTAGCTATTTAGGTGGCCATAATTGCTTTTAGGAAGTTGTCACGAAATTTTTTTTAATATTAGATATTTTTGGGATTATTACGAGGTCGTGTCGGAATGTCTTTGACTGATACTTTTTTGCATTTTTTTCTAAATTATTTTGATAATATTTCGAAGTAATTTCAGCCTCAAGACTTTATACTCAGTTTGAGTTCCCGTTTCTGTTGGGTTTCGCATTTCGGTTTTGGTGCTGGCTTCAGTTTCGGCTATTGTTTTAGGGTTAAATAGTTTTCGTTTCCATTCCGCTTTCTTTTGTGGATGCAGTTTCGATTACGATTTATGTTCTGTTTTAGGTCTCAGAGTCGTCCTTAGTTTCAACACTACTTTTGAAAGTCAATACGATTCCGCATTTGAATCCAGATTTATTATCGGTTTTTGATTCTTACTGGACCAAAGGTTTCGGAATTAGATTTGATTTCGCTTTCTGGCTTCGTTTTAGGTAAGGAATTCAGGCTGAATTTCGGTTTTCCAAATTCAAAACAGGTTTTTTGAAACTGGATTTCGTTTTAGACTTTGCTATGAATTTGCTCCCCATTTTCGCTCCGGACTGGACTTCGCCTTTAGTTTTAGACAGAGTTCCGCTTCCTGTTTTGGATTTAGATTTAGATTCGGATTCGTTTTGAGTTCTGGATTTAGATTCGATTCTGGACTTGAATACGAAAACGCTTTCGGTGTTGGATTCGAAATAAGTAAAGTGGATATGGGTTTGAATGCGCTGAAGCGTTTAGGCCTAGATTAGCATTTACTCGCGAGCTATTATTGGGGCTTAATTTGTGTTTTAAATTTAAATCCGGAGTAGATTTTTTTGTTCGTTCTGTTTGTTTATGGGCTTGAAATTTGACTGGATCGATTATGGAATCGGATTTAACTTTGCTTTCAGTTTTGATTTCGATTCGATTTCGAGCTTGGGATGGATTCACTACACATACTTGATCACTTCCACTTAAATTCGGATTCGCTTTCGTTTTTGAATTCAGCTTCGCTCTTGGATTTGGACTCGCTATAAAAAATAACTCCGCAGTGCACCCGATTAAGTCCTAAGCCGGCACTACAAAGTCTCCTAGCGGTTGAAATTTCAAGCGAAACGAAGATGTTCCGTTGAGCGAAATTCGTCGTCTGTTGGTATTTTGTTTTAGTTATGAGTTGGTCTTCAGCTTTAGTTATATCACTTTGGTTTAAAATTTGATTGCTTTTTTATTGTTATTTTAGGCGGTAAATTGTGGCTATGCTTTGCCGTTTCCACTTTACTTCTTGTGGTTTTTGTGAATAATTTTTTTTTCGTTTTTTCAATGGATGTGTTCTTGTCTTTCGTTGCTATATAGATTGCATTAAATTATGTTTGAACTGATTAACAGTTCAATTTATGGCTTTGTGGGCGTATTGACTTGATTTTAAAGAGGCATTGCTTTATTGGCCATTTCGCCGCCTATCGCGTTATTATTAATATCTTTTGGTACCGAAGTGACTATTTTCTCGTTTGGCCGAGTTTTGGGTGTTTTTGCTTTAGAAGTTTTTTGTTTTGTTTTCTGGAAGTAACAACTTGATATACCTGGTAAGGCCGCTTCGACATTCAACCTACCGCAAAACGGATTGTGCATTGGGTTTGGGACCCACCACATAAAACAACGCTCCAATGAAATCGAACAACGAAGCCTCGGCTATGAGAACCCCTTTTTTAGATGACAACACCCGCAAACGAAATAACATCAATTGATGGTATTTCTCTTTTCGAAAGTGAAAGAAGGTCAACAAAAATTGGGAAGTATAGTCATTGACGTTATTTCCTAATTCATATGGAAATAGCGTCAATACTGCCTACAGCATGTCGACAGAAAATCACTCGACATCTTTTCCAAATTTTCATTTTATAATATGATGTGATTTTTAAAATTATTTAAAAAAACGCCTCAGGCAAAAATTTGGAGTAAAGAATTGCGCGATTTTTAATTCCAAATTTTCATTTTATAATATAATGTAATTTTATAATATGCGCGATGTTTTATTCCAAATTTTCGCCTGCGGCGCTTTTTTCAAAATTTTTATTTACAAAAACACATCATATTACAAAATGAAAATTTGGAATTAAAAATCGCGCGATTTTGTTTCCATTTGCGATGCTAAATAACGTCAATTTCCAGTGATCTTTTTACCTGCCCCATTAAAACGCGGCGGCTTCGCTGGCTAGACTACGTTGTGCGAAGATGCTCCAGCCCAGAAGGTATTCTTATCGGCACTCGCCGGTGGAAGCAGAGGAAGAGGGAGATCACCACTCCGATGCAAGGACCAAGTGAAGACCGATTTGCGATCCCGCGGTGTTTCCAATTGGCTGGCTCTTGCGTATCAAACGAAAAGACACTTAAGCAAAAGCCAACAGAGAAATTCGCACGGGACTTTCATTTGATGGACTCAGGGAAGAAGAGATATAATTTAGGGAAGATCACTAGACAAATGCGTTACGCCAACCCATGTTGATCATCAAAATCCCAACAGAAATCTGAGGATTATAACAATGGTATTAATAGGCACTTGCAGACTCAAGAGCAGTACAACGAAAATGATTTTGTTGTTGTAATAGTACTTCGACCTGCCACAATGAGTTGGCTGTTAGAAGATCCTGCATCATCGAGTAGTTATAAAGATGATCAATGTTTTGAGGGGGGGGGGACATGCACCATGCCGGGAACTTATTTGGTAAGACGTTGGTAAGAGTAATTACAAAATCCAGACCGAAGTTGAGCAAAAGTGTCTCCCATCTATCTGAATAGATCACACTCTACTTCAGCGATAGTTGATGCTTGCCCCTTTATGATGGCGTTCAGCGCCCGGGAAGCAACAAAAGAGCCACCTTTCGTACAAATGTTTAATTATCTGAGGTTAAGACCCTCAGTTGTAAAAGTGGTCTACGAGAAAGTTTTGGCTTGCTACAATTTATTAGAAACTGCCGTGCAAATTATCTTCTGGCGTGAAAAGGAAAGATTCCGTAGCAGTGCTAGATGCGGTGTTCTGACAGGTTTGCAACTTCCTCCAGGGTGTGTCAGCTCAACCAGGCCATATTGGGGAAACTTAGCTCAAGACCCAGACTAGCCAATGAATGCAGGGCCATGGAGCGCAGATCTTCTTTAAATGGTCATCTAACCGCCTGGGCGATTTTGACCGAAAAATATAAAAATTTCTCATATCCGAGGCTTTGTTGTTGAATTTCATTGGAACGTTGTTTTATGTGGTGGGTCCCAAACCCAACGCACAACCCGTTTCACGGGAGGTTGAATTCTATTACACGTTTGTATAGCGAGCCGCTTGATCCAAGACAGACGCCTGCTTGCAGCCGCACCACCTGCTTGCAGCCGCACCACCTGGTGATCAGACGCTGCTGTTTGAAACCCCCCAGCAAGCCCTTAAACCGATTATGTCGGAGTGGCCTTACCAGGTTGTCGCCTTCTCACGTTTAGCTCACCACCAAACGGGTGTTCGGTGGTTACCCAGAGGATACTTGGGCGCAAAGCCCTGAAGTAGTGAGCTGCTTGAACCGTATGCAAAAGAATCGCTCTGGCCATTCCCAGGTGAATGGCGATCAGAAACTTTCCCCACTTGCGTGGACTTCTGCACACGGCCCCACCCTCAGAGCGCAGATCGCTGCTATTAATAAGGCAGGGAAACAGGAAGGGCGATGGCTTCAAAATCATACGAATTAGGTAACTAAATCCAAGTCATACAGTTGTATCCATTTGTCTTCAAAATTATACTTTGCATTATTATTGCCTTGAACACCCTGCCGTCATTGCTAATAAACCAAAAACAAAATAACTTTTAACCAGTGTTACACTTTCATTGTTTTAGCTGAAAATAAAAACAATGAATTATATTTATATGTCATAAAGCAAACAAAGAACTAAAAATCACGAACTACATACAAATGAAGTAAAAGGAAAAGAAGGACACTGGCTGGCGACTTGCAGAGGCCGCTAGATTTATTTAATTTTCTAGGTTAAACTGTCTGTTGTCCAATATGATAACCTACGATTCATATACATTTTGCTGTTGTTTGTTGTTGTAAATGTCTTGCATATGGTGAAGCTATAGCTGCGATGGAATACTCCAAAGCTGTACAAATGTTTCTCCGATGCGCAGCAGATATGTATGTATGTAAATATGAGTCAATGCAAGTGTGATTGTGTGGCTGTGAGAAAAAAGCGTTCGTCTGGCTACAAAATCAGAGAAAAATAGAAAAAATAGGCAAAAAGCTATAAGAATGAGGAATATTGAACCAAGTGTGCAATTTAAGCAAGATTTCAAATCTTAGAAGAGTATTTTTAAAAAAGCTGACTGCTCGGGGTATACCATTCTTGAGCTCATATTGTAGACAAGCGTTAAGTCGAAGTACACGGTGGCTGATGAATTTTGCTACACTAAGAAACTCAAATAATTTTTTTTTCAGTGTATGGAATTCATTATTCTTTTATTCATGTTAAAGCTCATTAAATTTTATTAAATATAGCTTAATTAGTTTTAAAAATAATGGAATTTAAATGCCCCCCCTGCTCGTCGATGCATGTGCGGCATCTTACCAAAAAGTTGTTCATTACTGCTTGGAGACTTGAGACAGGAATAGCCGCAATTGTTTCTCGAATGGATTGCCTTAGTTCATTCAAATTTGTTGGTTTTGCTTTGAAGACTTCCTGTTTGCAATAACCCCACAAGAAAAAGTCAGGTGCAGTAAGGTCAGGCGACCTGGGTGGCCAACGGAATGTGGAGTTTCTGGATATCAGCTTATTGGGAAATTTTCGTCGCAATTCTGTCATAACAGGTTGGGCTATACGAGGAGCTGCACCATCTTGCTGAAACGACACAGAGTTGAAAGAAATTCTCATTCGGCATAATTCTGGATAGAAAAACTCTCTCAACATGCTCAAGTAACGGTCTCCAGTAACCGTAACGGTGTGACCGTTTTCTTCGAAGAAGTAGGGCCCGACAATGCAGCGTGATGAAACTGCACACCACACTGTGACACGAAGTGGATGCAATTCCGTCTCATGGAGTATCTGTGGGTTGGAAGCACTCCATATTCGACAATTTTGTTTGTTTATGCTGCCGTTTAAATCGAAATGGGCCTCGTCAGACATGAAAAGACAGTTCAACATGTTTCCATCCTCTTCCACCATTTGAAGCATCTTCTGGCAAAATTCCAAGCGAATCGGCAAGTCTGCAGCGTTCAGTTTGTTGGCCATTTGAATCTTATATGGGAATAAGTCCAAATCTTTGTGCATAATTGACTGTAATGACTGTCTGCTTCCACCCATTTGAGCAGATAAGCTTCTTGTCGAAACACGTGGATTGTTTTGTATGGCAGCAGCTACAGCAGCGATTGTTTCCTCCGTTCGAACTGAAGGGTTTCGATGGTTTCTGTTGACTGTCCCATGCTCGGCAAAATTGTTTACAAGTCTTATTATGGTCCATCTGCTCGGAGGATTGCCGCCAAACGTGCGCCTATACTCTCTTTGAACCGAAACTACGGACTCCAGTGCGTGATAGCGGCGGACAATCCAAATTCTTGTTTCAGTGTCCCAGTTATCCATTTTTGTTAAATGTAAAAGTCAATCTGCAAAATAAAAAAAAATTAACCAGATTTATTAAATAGAAAAAAAGTTATTTAATTTTTTTTTAGTAGCGGCTTTCATTAGCCACCCTGTACTTAGGTTAACTAAGATAACTATTATCTTGGTATTTAGACAGAACATCGACGTAATCAATTAAAAAAATTGATTTTTTTTAATTACATGATAGATAACGTTGATCAATTATTTTAGGTGACTTTTAATTTATTAAATAATTTCCTTTTCGATTTAATCAATTGTTTTAATTATCTGTTTACTTTAAATTGCTTTTGCACAGAATTTTTTTTGATTAATTTGTTGTAAGTTTTTTTTTTAATTGCTGACTAATATCGTAAATCGATTATTTTAGGTGACTTTTACATATTTTAGTAATTTTTACTTAGATTTGTTTAGTTGTTTAAATTATCAGACTACTTATTCAGCTAATTTGATTAATTTGTTGTAAGATTTTTTTAATTACATGACTAATATCGTAACGTGATTATTTTTTCCGCCTTGAATTATAGCTATTCCATTTAATAATTTATTTTTTTTATATATATTTGGTTATTAAAGTATTTTATTTGATTTCGAGGTGATTACCTTGTTGTAATCGATTAATGAATCATATGATATTAATGCAATTAGTTGATTACTTTTGATGACTTTTCACTATTTTACTAATTTTATTGCGATGTGTTTAAGTGTTTAAGCAATTTAATTACTTTCAATTACTTCCTTGATTGATTTTTATTATTACCATATTATTTGGGACGTTTTGATCAATAAATAAAATTTGAATTGAATGGTTATTTCCAATTATATTTTTATTTAGTAACACGTTTTATATAAATAATTGATTAATTATTTTTATACAGTTTAATTGCTGAAATAATTTAATTACTTTTAATTCGTTATTTAATTTACATTGCAATGATTAGTTTGCCGTAATAAATTAAATAAATTTTTTAATCACTTGATTAATATCGCTATTCGGTTACTTTTAAACACTTTTAATTGATTTATTTATTTTATTTGCAATATTTTAGTTGCTAAATTAATTTCATTATTTAAATATCTAATTAGCTGATTTTTAAAATATGGCGCCTTTCGTGCTTTTAGTCGATTGTTTAAATGATTTTTCGATACTATTCATTCATTGATCTTGTTTAGTAATAAAATAATGCTGCTAGCTTTTCCCAAGAGAGATTTAGACACTGGTTATAAAAGCCAGAATAAATATATATATTTCGTTTTATAATTATAGCCCACTGGGAGCTTAAATTTTTCTTATCATTTATATACTATCATTATCAGTTTCGGTATTTTTTTGTCATAAAATTTTAATGTAAGAGCCGTAAAATTCTAAATATAGCGCATCTTCAATAATTTGGTAATATTTCAATCATGATTGTTCATGGATCAAAATGCTGTGAAACAATTCCATACGATCAGGACGATTTTTGAAAGGTTTTACAATTACACTTTATTGCACTAGAATTTGATGAGCTGCAGAACTGTATTTTCCGGTTAAAAATATGTACGAGTACATATGCCGTTTCATAAATTTAAGTTTCTTAATAATTTATGTAACATAATTTCAATAATTTTCTTTTACATTTTTCTCATCTGTATTATAATTTTGTTCAAATCTTTAAATAGTTAAATTTTGAGAGTGCTTTAATTATGAAACGCACCATATACACGATTTTACTACCAACACCAAATATATAGCGATACCATGGAACCTTAAACTTCAATACTAAACGCCTTCTTCCCTCGCATGCATAATGCAATACATTCCTATGGACATACATACACACACACTCACATTCATTCGCAGACATATAAACAAAAGGATGCTTACAAGCGATTGTTTTGGGAAGTTTTTTGGGCATTGTTACCATTCAAAAGTATTGCTGGCACATTGTTGTTGTTTTATTTGGAGCCTTGCTTTACTTTTATTTTCTTTTTACGTATTTTATTATTACAATTGTTCGTTTGTTATTGTTTTTATTGTTGTTGCAACAATTGTGTAGGCATTGTCGCTAATATCGATCGACATAAACTCATATTGTACGCTAGATTGAAAATCCGTATTCGAATTCAGATGCACTCTTGCAACAACATATTGGCGACATCACCGAAACAGCAGACAACAACAGTGTAATAACAAACAAACAAGAAGAACAACAACAATACAATTGTAGGTAAGTCTGCATATTCGTATAAAATCTATAGTTTGACCAACAAGAAATGGTGTATGCGATTATAAAAAGTAGGGAATACGATGGCTTGATGCGATGACCTGTAAATTGTAACTTATCCACTTCTTCTTCTTATTTTTAACTAGGTACTTAGCTTTCCCGAGAATTTGGAGTTCTCTACTATAACTTACGCCAGTTTGAAACACCAATGTAGGTTCAAATTCCTCCTTCAATTGAATTACATAAAGCAGTGAATGCCTCTCATTACTTTTGCATGCCCTGGCATGTGTCGGTAAGGATACTTTCCGGGTCATATTATCCTCGCTCATTTGCATAACACTGAAGAGCCAGTAAAGCCGCTGCAGTATGATCATAACTGTGCAGAGCTCAAAAACGTCAGAAGAAGAATATTTTTCCCTCAGCGAGCAGATGCGTGAACCTTCCACTGTCTATTGTGTGAAGAATTTCTAATTCAAAACATTTCCAGAAAACTGTCCAATCTTCTTTAAGTGCGATTATGCGTATCTGAGACTGCACAATGTGGTGATCCGTATCGATATTGGGACTCGTACAAGTACGTACCACCAGGATTCTTACAAATATCAGCCCTCATGCTATTAGCCTTTTGATCAAATGAAGTAAGTCCTATAAATGCTCATTTTTTTTGGTGGAAGTACTGTAGTTAATAAAAAATATGCTTATGATTTTGTAAACATACGCAAATATATTGTTTATGGCTTACCTGCACACACATACATACACACACATTTAAAATAGTTTCTCAAAGCGTACTTGAAAACCGTTGAGGATAGGCAAGACTGTGCTTGGGATTGGCGAGAAGCAGAAACTGCGGCTGGCGTGAGTGACTTGGCGACAATGTCACCAACGAAATTCAGATGTCCAATTCAGATGGGCATTATGCCCTACAAGGAGGTGGGGTTAGATATATGACTTGAGCACTGCACTGGGCATCGGGGTTTGGTATCAGCAGTGTCCATTTCTTTGAGATATCAAACAAACTAATGTTGACCCCAACTGCCGCTTACTAAGAAGCTCCAGCACAAATGCTTCGATCCTAACTTTTTATTTATTTGATGGAGTCAATGAACAGCATAAGATATGTTAGACCCCACTGACTTCAATTGATATTGGTCCGCCACAATAATGCAAGAAACGAGCGCGTCTCCGGAGAGTTCTCTCTGTGATAGAACCTGCCAATGCTTCACTTGGCTGTCTTCTTCACTTGACGCGTTTACCAACAAGTTTTTTGAGAATTCTGGGTTCGGCACCTCTCTTTAAATACGGCTCACTTGCCTTATCTCAACATCTCATAGCCGTTTCGAACAAGATTCCTGGCGACTCAAATTTCAGTTGTAACCCTCCTTGTAAAGACAATCTATTATTGAATTATTTTTATTTGAAAGTAAGCTCAGAATACCTTGTCATATTATCCAGTTAGCCTATCAGAAGATCTCGTAGGCTATGCATCAACTCGCTCTGTGAAGTACAGCCAGCTGGGGCCACCAATTAGCACCCTCTAGATTCGAGGTTTTGGATTCGGAATTTGATTTGTAACTAAAATTCAAAGCCGGATTGAATATTGTAAGCCTTACAGAACGAAATCTCTAGTCAGACCTTAATTGGCTGACCCTCGAAAAACTTGTAAGCAGAAATTAATCTGCTTAGAAGATATAGTTCGGAGTCGGCATAAAAACTCGGCGCTATAACGCACCCAATGCAAGTTAACTTTTTACTGCATTATGCCCAACCATGATATTCACCAACAACAAATACTAAACACTCGTACTACTCACTGGTTGGCCCAGCCAATACCTACGTCTAGCGCCATGAGACAGCGTTTTTATGCCTGCCATCCACAGCCACTTTCTTTAATTTTTTCTTTATTTTTGTAGTTGTTGTTACTCCTGAATTTTATGCACTCAACTGCATTTGTTTGTCTTTGTATTTTTTGCTTTTGTGTTTTTTTACATGCATTCAACATCAATGTAAACGTACTCATATTTGCTCTGATTTATTTGGCGTCTATTGTTTCCCATTCTGTCTCGCAGTCGCAGCATTTCTTTGTTTTTCTTGTCTTACTTTTAACTCATCTCATTTGCCCTGGTTTTTGTCTTGTTCAATTGTGTCTTTTCGAAATCATATTGATTTCAATAGCCTTAAGTAGTTTTTTTCCATAGCAGACATACATATATACGTCCATATTTGTTGTAAATGTTGTAACAATATTTTGGCAGCTTGAGCGCCTTTAAGTGCCTGGGAAAATGTGATTCAACGACCGTTTGGCATTTGAATGGGCTGGAAAAAGCACAGTTTGCTATTTGTGGGGCCACTAAATGTAGGCTAATAAGGATGACTAATGGATGAATGTGGTTTCACAATTTTTTCTTGTTGTTGTTGTTTTTCTCTGAATTATGAATATGGAAGTTGAGGTGGATTAAAAAAATTTCAGACTAAAACAGAAAAGTCTTCCTTTAACTATATTCAGCACAGTTCTAAATATTCTTACTCTACTTTCGTGTTCAGATATAAAATTCCGTAAAAACCATCTACCAATATTAAATGTTCAGGGCCTTGGCTGCAAACAGACGTCGTTCGTAGTGTGCGCTACAGGATCGTGAACTGCGGACACTGCAGCATTCCTGGCATTTTAGATGTTATTCCTGGACGGAAATTCAATATTTAATAGGACAGCCAAGCGCATACTAGGTCTATGAGATCAACAGTTGCGAGGTCGCGTAAGGTCTAGAGTGATTAACCTATGAATAGCATCAAGGTTCCTGGCCATAGCAATATCCTGATCAACAGTTCAACACATCTCTGGTTTTTTTTTTAAATTCTTGTGAACCGGATCTGCGTTAAATTTGAGGTAGACCTGGCTACGTGTAAACTACTCTTGCACAAACGGAGCATGAGTTACCTGGGCGGCGGCTGTGGTGACGCTACATTTCGCAGGTTGGTGAGATCTTTTCGGTCACTGATAATCGGCGTTCTGATGGAGAGGGGCCAGCTTGGAGTACACGCGGTGAGCCTGCGCACATAAAAACTCTTCCTGCTGCAGTTTTCGATACCCATGCTTTAAAGAAAATCATCAGAAGAAATGTACCTTACTGAAAATACTGAACTAAGGAAACTGAACGACCGATGAAAATACCTGATAAAAAGGCCAGGCTTATACGACCCTAGTTTCAGCTGCTAAAGGAAGTACTCCAGGCATCCTAAACTCAGTTCTACAAGTTTGGTAACGCAACGACTTCATTTTAATGATAGAAAACCAAGACCGAATTCTTGGTTCAATACGCCACATTCCCCTCTAAACCAGAACAAAACAGAAACATTTTTGAAGAATGAAATCAAAACCGAAAAGGAGGATTTGTTTCCTTTGTTGGTTTTGAACAGAGCCGAATTTGTTATTCCAATTATTGAAATAATAATAAACGCCAAATATATTCAGTGTAAATTTCAGCCAAGTATATGTACATACATGTATGTAGATTACAATTTATTTATTACCTGTTGAATCAATTAAATTGTCTGTCCTACTTTTGTTTAGCATTTAACTTTCTCATAGTTAAATTGAAAAGGAAAAGACTTAAGACACAAACTTTCGCTGCATGTCATGTTACCCACATTCATACATACAACCTAGCATTGCACATCAATTCTCATTTCTCGCGATTTTCTTTTCAATTAAACTTATGTAGGTACGTAAGCATTATCTCCGATTTGATAGCCACTGTGATTTTAGCAAATTACCAAACCAAATTGTTGCCTAACGTCAAAGCGACCGAATCGACCAAAGCGCCAGCATAAAAAATTCAATACCAAAGTAAAACGAAAAAAAAAAAAATGAGCGAACAGCGTGAGAACTAATTGAGCCATTTGCGGTTGCGCGCGCTGCCCAACTAAATGAGCAGACAGCCCATAGCGCAAAAGCTTGTAAATGTAATGCCAAGACGGTTAAATAGTCAACAAATTGTGCCGCTTAAGCATAAAAGGCGCAGCATTCAACCAATTTTGGTGGCAATATAGGGAGACACATTGACCAAGCCAAGGCGGTACACCGTCAAAGCAATGAAGCGACGACAACAGAGAACGCGGATATGCACAACAACTACAACACTTTACAACATACAAATGTCGATATTAAGCGAAATCAACAAAAAGTTAAAAAAAAAAAATGAAATAAAATAATAACAACAACTTAGCACACAATGTAGTTAGTTGAAGCAGACGCAATAACAACAATAACAAGCATATCAAGAGCTAATGCAAGGATAATGTAATGGTTGGGCAAGATTTTTTTATGCAAAATTTGAGTTTTGTTTATGAATGGAATCAAAGAAAATGTTGTTACTGCGGCACTTGACGACAATGCAAAGACAACAACAACAACAACAACAACAAGAAAAAAATGCATACGAAAATATAAACGAAAGCGTAGCCATCACTGAAGTAGGCTGGGTTTGCTTCGTTTGTCAGCGTTGAATTAGTTGCGTTGTAAAGGCGCAAAAGCCATCACAGCCACTTCATCTAAATGTCAAATCGCAATTCGTTGCTACAATAACAACACAGAATTACACTACTTAGTTAACCTTAAATGGCTTAAACGCATCTAAAATGCAAATCTATAACGTGTGGCTGGATGGCATACACATGTACAGTGGCGTTCACATAAATGGCACTCTTCGATTTTCAACAAAATTAAAACTTTTGCTTTTTATGGGCCATATTGAAATCGTGATTTGAAAAGGTAAGCACGTCAGTGTCATAAACTAGTGAATGGAAAGAGCTTCCCACAACAGCCGGTTCTATCGCACCGGAATGACCCGGGTTTTCTCACCCGGCCAAGGGCTGTTATTTCAGTGTAACCCTGTCCAATCTGTCCCGTCCCACCCTTAAATTGTCGTCCTCGGAGTAAACCCTTGCAGCTGGGTTGCTCCATTGTCTCTTGTTACGGGCTGGGGTCGAACCCAACCCTGGACCAAGAGACTGGATCTGCTGCGTTTGCTGGAAGAAAATTTATATTAAACGGTCGTATTCGGTACAATGCGCCAAGTGTAAGAGATGGTTACATAAATCTGGATGTTCAGGGCTTAACCCTGCCATCCACAGACCCCGTACTTTCTTTAGTACCTTTGAGGCACCTTGCTGTACACGTCCTAGGACGTCCCGCGGTAGCCGCCGCTCTGGCACTCCCTTACCGCCTCTAACTACTTCCAATAGTCACAATAGTGGCTCAGTCTACACGACTGGCAGCACCGCTGCCATCCCTGCCTCACCCACTCCCGACTGTCGCTCACGCACGCCAGCGTCTCCATCTCACACGGCCGCTCAACACTCCTACTCCCCCCGGAATAGGTCAGATATGAGCATCGCCGAGCGTCAGTCCCCTCTGTCTCTGCCTCCAATGCCCCCCCCTGCTTCCAGCCTGCACGTGGGTCAGGAACACCACCTCCTAGTACCTTTCACTACGTGCACCGTTTGTCGGCAAAGATTGTATACGCCTGCGACATCGGTCAAGTGCAACAGTTGCCTTGGCCTGTGTCACACCCTTATGTGCTCTGGGCTCGCAAACGGCAACCTTTGGACGGATTCGTTCATAGCCCCCTGTTGCAGTACACAGCCGCCCTCCACGCCAGACAACATCGGCCATGGCGCTGTCAACTCTAGACTGCGACATAGTTTAGGCCTTAGCCTACCTCCACCTAGGCAAACGCATCCGTCCCTCACGCCTAGTATGTCCCCCGCCACCCCTCCTACACACTTCAAAATTCTGCAGCTAAACTGTAACGGATTAGCTGGAAAGATCGCGGAGATAACTGACTTTATGAAGACGCACAACATCAAAATCGCCGCGATACAAGAGACAAAACTGAACACGAGATCGGACTTACGAACTTGTGATGGGTATAATGTACATCGTAAAGACCGTCCCAGCGGTCTTGGGGGTGGCCTTGCGTTCATCACACATCACTCTGTACAATACAATCTATTTTCCCCTGACGTCGACCCCAGGGACTCTACCTTAGAATGCCAAGGCATAGCAGTCCGGTCAGGAGACGCCGACCTGCAAATCATAAACATCTATATTCCTCCTGTCACGTGTTGTCCTAGAGATTATCATCCCGACATTAGTGCGTTGCTAAGGGGCGATAACCGCCTAATCCTAGGCGACTTCAACGCACATCACGATCTCTGGCACTCCAACTTGCCAGCAGACAGTAGAGGACAGGCAATTGCAGACCAAATAGATAACTCAGCATTCTGTACAGTCAATGGAGATGCCCCCACCAGGGTGGCAGGTAACTGTCACAGCTCGCCAGACATCTCCATAACGAGCGCGGGCCTTATTAACTTTGTCATCTGGCGACCGATGCTTACGTTAGCTTCAGACCACCTACCCATTTTACTCTCTGTTGAACGACCGACCGACTTCATAACGACTGATAAAATAACATACATCAACTTCACCAAAGCGGACTGGGACCGCTTTACTGAATATACAGAGCGCTCCTTCGCTGCCTTACCCACTCCAACGGACGTACGCAAAGGTGAACGAGAGTTTCGCAAGATCATTGATTCAGCCTCATGCCGCTTTATTCCTGCTGGCAGAATACCAGAAATTCGTCCGAATTTCCCGGCAGAAGCTGCGGCGATGGCAAGAGAACGTGACCAAGTGAGACTTATCAATCCCGCAGATCCCAGAATAAAAGATCTCAATGCTGAAATCCGTAGGATTGTCAACGAACACAAGCTGACCAAGTGGAAACAACACCTTGAGACATGCAACCTCTCCGGCGGAGTCGGCAAACTATGGTCGACTGTCAAGGCCCTATCCAATCCGACCAAACACAAAGACAAGGTCGCCATTGCTTTCGGCGACAGTGTCAAATCGGACGCCAGGAAATGCGCGAGCTCCTTTTGCCGGCTGTTTATAATGCATCCACCTGCGGATAGGGCTAAGAGAAGAGCCTTCCGACGTGCGCGCAAACACAAACACTCTACTGCGCCCATTGCCGTCTCAGCCGCAGAGGTTAAGGAAGCCATAATGAAGGCCAAACCCTCAAAATCCATCGGACCCGACGGAATTGCCATGAAGATGATCAAACACCTTGGCCAAGAAGGACAGAATTATTTAGCGGCTCTCTTCAATCTCTCTCTAACTACCTTCGTTATTCCTGAGATATGGAAACAAGCGATTGTAGTTCCCCTACTAAAACCAGGGAAGCCGGCGAACCTAGGAGAGTCCTATCGTCCGATATCCCTCCTTTCGCCGGTAGCGAAATTGCTAGAGTCCATTCTGCTTCCTTACTTCGTTACAAATCTAAAATTGGCCGATCATCAACATGGTTTTCGCAAAAATCACAGCACGACATCCGCTTTGAACGCCATTACAACGCAGATTAACAACGGTTTGAACCAAAATCCACCAAACCATAGGACGGTTCTCGTGGCACTTGATCTGTCAAATGCATTCGACACGGTCAATCACGCCACTCTCCTCCGAGACCTGGATGAGACACCGCTCCCTGCCGGCCTTAAGAGGTGGACCGCTAATTACCTCAATGGTCGACAGGCAACAGTCAAATTTAGGAACAAGAAATCTAGACCACGAAGAATAAAACAAGGGGTGCCGCAAGGTGGTGTTCTCTCTCCCCTCTTGTTTAATTTCTATATTTCGAGACTTCCCCCCCCACCAGAGGGAGTCTCCATTGTTTCCTACGCTGACGACTGCACGATAATGGCCTCGGGCAAGGGTCCCTCCATTGATGAACTCTGTATAAGAATCAACAGTTACCTCCATGACCTTTCCAGCTTCTTCACCGAGCGTAATCTGACCCTGTCTCCGACTAAATCTACGGCGACCCTGTTTACCACATGGAATGCGCAGATGGGGCAAGAGTTAAATGTCCACGTAGATGGAGTACCTCTACCTACTGTCAACCACCCAAAAATCTTGGGCGTGACATTTGACAACGGCCTCACCTTCGCTGGTCATGCCACCGCAATAGCCTCAAAGGTACAGAGCCGCAATAAGATCCTCAAGTCACTGGCCGGCAGTACTTGGGGAAAAGACAAAGAAACATTGCTTGCTACATATAAGGCTATTGGCCGGCCGGTTATTGACTATGCTGCGCCTATATGGTCGCCCAACCTTTCTGACACCAATTGGAGGAAATTGCAAGTCTGCCAAAACACCGCCATCAGAACTGCCACGGGATGCCTGCTTATGTCATCTGAGTCTCACCTCCATCAAGAGGCGAAATTGCTCTATGTTCAAGAGCACGCGGAACTCTTGAGTAGACAGTTCCTTCTGAACTGTCACAAACCTAGTCATCCAAACCGACATCTTTTGGATGTAGCACCGCCCCCCAGAGACATAAGGAGACATCTCCGTAAGCATTACGATGAGATCCGGCATCATATCTCTTTGCCGTTTGATCTGCGGAACCATAGACGGGCTCTAAATGACCTCCACACTGAGTCGGTAGACAGATCCCTCAGATCTCGGCCTGTGAATCCCGTTATTAATACTCAACCACCTGAATTGGCTGAAGAGGAGCGTGTACTTCCGAGGGAGACTAGAGTCATACTAGCACAACTTCGCTCTGGATATTGTAATAGGTTAAACTCTTACTTATGCAGACTGAACCCCAACATACCAAATACATGCCCTGCATGTGGTATGACCCCTCATGATACCATACATCTCTTTTCCTGTTCAGTTGAACCCACTCTTCTAACACCCACATCACTCTGGTCCAACCCTGTGGAAACTGCGCATTTCCTCGGACTTCCGTTAGAAGAGCCTGATGACAATTTAGAGTGATCGAGCCCATTGGGCAGGGCGAAGCACTGTTAACAACAACAACAACAACAGCTTCAACTTCAAAAAGCATGCCGTTTTATCGAGCTTGCCAAAGGCGACCTCAGACCGAGTAAATCTACTCTCGAGCAGATATGTGGAAAAACCGTGATACAAAAACCGATTACTACATAGATCGGCGTGGTGTGGCGGTAGTGTTGCTGGCCTACCGCATGAAAGGCCCAAGGCTCGAGCACCAGAACAGGTGACATCAAAACGGTGGCCCCTTGGCAGTGGTTTGGCAAACTCTCCGAGTGTATTTTTGCCATGAAAGACTTTTCAGAAAAAATTCAACTGCTTCGCAGGTTCCGCGAATTTGTAGGAAAAAATTCAAAGCACGATACTACAAATTGAAAGAGTAGCTCGTCGCAAAAATCTAGTTGTGTTGTATATCGCGCCATACATTTATTTTTAATTTTTTATTTACATAAACCATCAAGGATTTAATAAGGCACCCTTCCGATGTTCTTTAGGCTTAAAAAATTTGGTTTCTGATAGTTTCATTTTGGTTCCGGCTTCGATATTGGTTCCGATTTCAGGATTGATTCCACCAAGGCTCAGGGTTCTTATTTCAATTCTGGTTCTGGTTCTGGTTTAAGTTCCGGCCTTAGATCCAGTTCCGGTATCACCTTTATATACGCATTTCTTTCACTTCGCTTCTGTTTTAAAATCTCATTCCGATATCAGTTTAAGTTCCTGTTTGAATTTCGGTCCCGGCTTCGCCCTCGATTCCGGTTTTAGTTCTAGTTCTTGTTCCGGCATCGGTACCTCCATATTTTTTCCTTTCACTTCGTTTCTGACTTTAAATCTGATTTCGGTTAAACTTCTTGTTTGAAATCCGCCCTCGGTTTAGGTTTTGGTTACGGTTACAGTTTGAGTTCCAGTTCTGCTTCCGGCATCGGATCCTCCATATTTACGGTTTCCTTTCACTTTTTTTCTGACCTTAAATTCCATTCCGATTCTGGTTAAGTTTCGCTTTCTTTATTGACTTCAGTTATTCTTTCAACTTCACATTCGGTTCCGGTTTTGATTTAATTACGGCTGCACTTGTTTTCGGTTCCGGCTTCTGTTGCGATTTAGAATTCGATTTAATTTTTCAATTTTGGTTGGGATTCGGCTTCGACTTTCTCTCTGCACTTGTGCCGGATCTGGTTGTGGTTTAACTTAATTTCTTTCCTTTTTTTTCCATTTCCTTCTTTTAATTTCAATTCCGTCTATCCTTTTATTTACATTTATTCCTTTTGATTTCCTATTTTTTACGCCTGGACTGGAATCCGAAATAAACCACATAAAATCGATTTCAGTGGCTTTTTGTGCCCCTCGGCATTACGAGTACAAAGTTATTGACGCTTCCTCCGTCAATATTAAATATGCTATATATGTTTTTTGCTATAGTTTTTTGTTGTTATTTTAGGCCGTTGTCAACGCACCGTGTCGTCGGTTCAACACTTTTTATCATGCGAGTTATTTAACTAAATTAAATGAGGCGATTAAGCGATCGTCGTTGTAGTCGTTGTCGTCTATGTTCTTCGCACATAAATATACCGCATAACAACAAAAGCAATAACAAAAAAAATTGCTTTCAATGTTGTATGAAAGTTAAACTACAACAAGTTACAAAAAGACGAATTTATAGCGCAAACTAATTGTGTAGGTTAGTTTTTTGCGTTCTGCGCTTAAAGTGGTTACAACAGCGGGAATTTCCTTGGCCTTTGCGTTTGAGTTCCTTTTAAGTCAACATCAGCGCGGCCAATGTATGTACATACGAATATGTATGTAAGTGTGTGTGTGTGTTCGTAAGTACTAGTTTGGGAGTGTTGCTCTGCTCACCTTATGTGATTGTTATTGCTCATTTTGTTGTAATTTATTGGTGTTTTTACATTAATATTCTTTTTGCATTTGCCGCCTCCTTAAATCGTTCCCATTCCTAGTCAAAGGCATTCCGTGTCGGCAACAACAAACAAATGCAATTTCAATTTGTAGAACAAGATGAAAATTACTACGACTTTTCAGTGACCAAATAAATTTGGTGTACAAATCGGTTTGTTGCAAAACCTATAGGCATGGAATTATTGGGCTTCAGTAGACAACGCGTTGTTTTGTTTTATTTGTTGTTACATGATTTAAACCTTATTTAAGTTGTCGCATTATATAATCATTTTAAGCTGATTAGATAAAACTAGTTTCTGTGCCAGTGTTTGAACTTCAACTTACATAATGGACACCATAACATAACTTAAGATAATTCTTATATAACATGAAAAACTTAACAATCACATCACTTAAATTAATAATGCATGCAATAACATAATATAGCATGAATAACATAACTTAACATAACATAACACGAAATGACATAACAGAACATAACATGGAATAACACAACATAATGAAATAATAAATAACATAACCAAACAAAACTTAAAAAAAACTATTTTGACTTAAAATAGCGTAACATAACATAACATAACATAACATAAAAAAACATTACAAAAAACACGTAAGACATACAAATAATATAGTTCTGGGGTGTTTTCGCTTTTCTAAATTTTCCTTTTTTTTTTATCGGAAATTATCTTTACTTACCCCAAGCTGTCGTTGATACGGAGCTGCGACCATTGTTGTGACTTTAAAGTGTTCAGTCACTAATTACGGCCATGTAATAGGAAAATATCTACTACCTGCATCTAAAAAAAAGGGGAATAATTTGTTGGTAGCCGCAACGTTCCAGCGCCGTTCCTATAAGATATCCGGCAATATTCCATTGACATTGTGATTACATAGCATTGATGTAACTACGACTTTTATTTTAACTTGTTGCTTGCTTTATCTTGCATTGTACAGGTCAGCAGGTAACTGAGATCTCATTATCACTATTAAATATCACTTACAAGTTCCGTAACTTGAAAGGGACAATGAAGGACCCCAAAATATAAGGGAAACTATTACAGCTACTTTAAAGTAGCTGCAACTTTAAAGTTGCATTTAAGTAACATAAGTTAGTTAGTTAGATTGCCAAAATCGTTTAGAAGGTTAAACGCCATTTAAAGAAAAAAGAAGTTAGTCGCCGCTTTCGTCCGTTGTCACCTTCAAGTTTTGAAAACTTTTAGGTTGGCCTAACCATGATGTCCTCAACACCGGCAATGGTACTTAAAATCTAAATAATTTCAAAGTAACCATTAGTGGTAGAAACTACCTCGCAACAAAGTACAAACAACAACAACAACCTCGCAACTATTGCGAATTTCTTAAATAAAATTACTTATACATCAATGGCATACATTTGGTGGCAGTTACGTATCCGCTACTATTACTTTGGTGCTACTTGAGACAGTTTTTGTTGAAAAGCTTTTCATGTCAGAAATACGTTCAAACGATTCGGCGCTTTCGAATATCTTTTCTGTTTAATTTTTAATGCTACTTTTCCGGTTGAAGACCTGGTATCTTCGGTATCGTAGGCTTACATACCATCTATGTACTGAAATTGGGGGCACGGCAAATGGCGCTCAAGCCCACCTCTGTCTCTAAAGTCAACTTAATTGTCTAACAGCTTGATCTGTTCGTTTGGTTGAGTAGCAATAGAAATACGCCCGAAGCATTTAGAGAATACTGCAGGAGTGACTGTCCTTTCGCTTGGCTGCTTTTTATATTTTAATCACAGATGGGCACTTTCAACAACCACTAAATGAGATTTTGAGTCTGAATGTAATGAATTTATTAAAAAATCCAGATTTAATTTTAGTAGAACTACAAGTTCATTATACTTCAACGTGTTTTGTTTTTATTTATTTTAATGTAACAAAATTTCAATTTCACTAAAATGAATACGAATGGAAATGTGCGTGAGTTTCCATTAATGCTAGTGCTGCTAAGTCTACATACAAGTCTGAGCGGTAATAGAGAAGTTGAATGAAGTTCCATTAGAAATAAATATTAGCGCTAATCAAATTGAATCTTCACTTAAAATCAACGTTTAATGATATTGAAGGTATAGTTTCAATAAAAAAATTTGGAGTGATAATGAAAAAAGAATACTGCTCAAAAGTCTTAGTAGCATTTAATTATCAAAAATTACAATAACAATAAGGTGAATGAGAACAACGTGGTGTGCGCACTGCCTATTAATAGCAATAAACACTGATCTTCTTGCCACAAACAGCTGGCTCGCATTAATTCAACTGGCAGCAGGCGATTTTAATCGAAGTCATTGAGTATAATTTTCACAATTATTACCTCTTGTTAGCATAGCATGCAGATTTCCGCAATCATTACAAGCAAATCGAATTTCGCACGCAATATTTTGTAACAATAAAAATAGTAATATACATAGGTAAGATGGTCAATAGTCTTTGTAACTTGCCTATATAGATAGTAGAGACATTAATATAGAAAACTATTCACATATACACAGACACTTACGCTGCAGTCAAACCAAGTAGTAGCAAACTACTTTACAACTAGTATATGCACCAAGCTCAACTAGTTAGCCAACTGTTATAATATTTCCATATAAGCAACTGGTATTTTTAACATGGCGATGCCCTACGAGATGTTAATTGTCAGATTTCGACCAGAACATACCAGTCATCTAATACTCGTGAAATACTAGTTTGTATATAGTGGAAATATACTAGTATCATACTAGTCGTAAAATACCAGTTTCATAGCAGTTCAAAATGGAAGGAAATGTACTAGTAAAATTGCAGTCTAATCATACCAGTATCATACTAGTTCGAAAAAGATAAAATAATACTAGTACAAATGTGGACCAAAACCTCTAGCAGGGATTAAAATAAGAAAATGGACTCATTAATACATCATTTTAATTTTTCATCATTTTCGCTGTGAAAAACCCCGATTTTGGATTGCAAAACATAAACTATATCTTTGGAATATTTCATAAGCTGGCTGCGAATTACAATAGTATGCAATGCAAATGAAATACACGAAAGAAATAGTTACAGCTTATGTAGCTTAAGCACATACTATGAAAATTGTAGTCGTATGGATTGAACTTTTTCTGGTTAGTATGATTTCAACCAGAGAATTATAGTTGGATATTAGTATGTTTACTGACATTCTTACACATTTTATACTCGAATACGTGAGCATTTTCAAAATAGACGCTTTCGACTAAACAGTTTATAAGGGGGTATATAAGTACTTTATGGTTCAGCTCTGAGCAGTTTATAAGGAGGAATCAGGTACTTTAAGTAATAGCTCAAAGCAATTTATAAACGAAATTAAATTGCTTTTTTCCTGAGTACTAATCAGGGAAAATTAAAGTATCTTGACCCAATGCACTAAGCAGTTTGTTAGGCAATTATACGAACTCTACGCCATAGCTTTGATTAGTAAACAGTGGAAAATAAAAGTACTTTAGCCCTAAGAAATAGGGGCAATTATAGAAACTATAAGTAATAGCTATAGGTAATTTATAACGACAAATGGAAGTGTTTTTGTGCAGAGCACTAAGCCAATTGTAAGGATAAATCTAAGAATTTTGAATAAGAGCTCCGAACAGTTTATAAGATCATATATAAGGAGTTTGTGACTAAGCTTTAGGCTGTTGGTTAACTCAAATACAAGTACTCTATGGCGATAAGTATGTAGTTATATGGGCACATATAAGTACTTCAAACTATAATTGTAAGCAGTTTATAGAGGCATGTACAAGTTCATTAGCCTTGGCCACTAAGCAGTTTATAAGCGTATATTTAAGTACTTTGAGGTGTTGAAAATATGAAAAATGAAGAGATAAGTGATTAAATTATGTATAAGGTCTGAATATAAAGAAATATTTCAATGAGGGCTACAGTCAATGATAAAAATGCTTTTATACGTAAATATAAAATGTTCAGCTGCCTTCTAACTCGGCTAAATGATTAAATTATGTATAAATAACTTTCAAACTAATTAATTTACTTTAGGTTGATATATGAAAAAAAAGTTGATTTGTTCAAGTAAGTATGTCCAGCTATCCGCAAACTTGAATTTGTCTCAACTACACTTTATTTTCTCTAGGATATAGAATACTTTTTCATGTACTCAAGTTAAGCTCGTTAAATAATTACTTAAGTTGTGAACATTAAGTTTGAGTGCCATAAAAATGAGTAATTTATTACATTATGCGTCCGTTTGAGTTATAAGGAGCAGATGAGGTAGCGTTGCGTTATATAGCGAACCATGTTCTGGTAGCAGTGGACCACACAAACGCACTGCCATAAGTGTAATCATGGCACAAGTAATAGCCAACTAAGTGATCCCTATGCCTACATACAGCCCAAACAGCCGAACCAGCAAATTGGCTGACAGGTTGGTGCGTTCAACAGCAGAGACATTATTTATTTAGTTTGGCTTATAGCACATAAATACGTACTTATTTACGCATAAACATACAAACAGCAGCAAGCAGGAGTGGAACGTTAAACTTTTGTGGAGGGAAATAGAGAAGGTTTGTTGCATTGGGGTTTCGTAAAGCTTTAAAAATATGTTTTTAGCCTAGAACAGCCATCTTTTAGTTATTAAAGGTCAGCTTAATGTGGGTGGACATTTGAAAGAGATGTAGATTTATACATCTCCAGAAACAAATCAAACGATCGTTCTATAGACAGGATAACTCAAAGATATTACAAGTAAAAGTGACCAACTCAGGGCACGTGAAAAAATGTTTAATACAGCAAAGTCGAATGGATGGCTATCAAAAAGACCACTCTTACAGAGCTGGAAAGATGATGAGAAAGATGGCAGGCGGGCACTGAATGACTTCCACACTGAGTCGGTAGATACCTCTCCCAAATCTGAACAACGTTATTAACATCCAATCGTCTGAACTAGCTGAAGAGGAGAGTGCCCTCCCTAGTGAGACTAGTGTCAATCTTGCCCTGGATATTGTAACAGGTTAAAGTCTGACTTATAAAGACTCAACCCCACCATACCAAAACAGGCACTGCATGTGGTATGTCCCCTCATCATCTGTTCAATAGAACCTACTTTACTAATGTCAAATTTTCTCTTTTCCGAAAATGTTGAAACGTTAGGTTTCTTAGATTTCCGATAAAGGAATTTTATGACGATTCTTAGAATGATCATGTCCATTAGACAGGGCGAAGCAGTGTTAACAACAACATAAACAGAACTTGATTTAACACTTCCTTTATCCCCACAGAAGAAACTCAGATTGGGGAGAGCAGGCTTGTCGGAAGTCATACCTAATTAGTCATGCCAGTACCAACATCTCTTTTCTTACATTGCCTTGTATCCCACTTCCGGAGTATGTTATTTAGGACTGTTAAGCCCTTGGATAACTTTCTACTCACCGACAATCTTTCTGGTATTAAAGTTGAAGCCTTTTTGTTAATTTTGGTCAACCAATGAGAAACGACTCAACTATATCAGCCACATCCAGATACGTCATCAATTTCTTCTAAAGGAAGTCCTAGGAAATTTCAATTTTAATAGAGTAGAGCCCGCTCGTTCTAGCGGTAAAAAGATGAAGTGCTAGATCCGCCCTTGAATATTTGCATTCAACCATAAAAATAAAGATTACAACTTCTCATCCCAGTCTAGTAAGCCGAACTTGCCTGTGGTAATCGCAATTCATAAATTCTATTTGTGTAAATAAGTCTATGCTGCTATTTTGTGTGCGGTTTTGAGGCAGCTTAATAACACCGGGATCACCCACTTCGTTTATGCAGCTCATTTTACGCCGCAATTATGCTTTGCTTGAATCTAAAGTACAAGGTGGCGCAAAAGTAAGCTTCCGATGTTCAGCATATCGGTTGTGGCACGTGCAGTGTGTGCTGTTGCACCGTCTTGTTGGAACCACATGTTTTCCAATCCCAATTCATCAAGTTGCGGCAAAAAGAACTCGTTGATCATTGCAATCCGACCGATTATTGGTCAAATAAATAGTCAGCAATATTCCGCGTTCTGGAGCAGTGTAGCGTGACATTGTTTATTAACGTGTATTTCGCATGTGTTTACTACACAAATGTCAAAACAGAACTGACTTTAGGGGCCAATGGCAAAATTTATAGCATTTTCTGATAGGAGGATTACTTTTGCGCAGTAACCGTTTTTCACCGACCGATTATTGGTCAAATAAATAGTCAGCAATATTTCGCGTTCTGGAGCAGTGTAGCGTAACATTGTTTATTAACGTGTATTTCGCATGTGTTTACTACACAAATGTCAAAACAGAACTGACTTTAGGGGCCAATAGCAAAATTTATAGCATTTTCTGATGGGAGGATTACTTTTGTGCCACCCTGTACGTATGCGCTTATGCACGTGTATGTGTGTGGTAAACGCCTAATGATAATGCGTTCTTTGCTCTTTGCTTTAGTTTCAAACAAACATAAGATTTGTTGTTGTTGTGTACATATTCAGTACCAACAATTGGCAAGTAATTTAAATGAAATCAAGTCTATGCGCATGTGCAAGGTGCAGGCGTTTCTTCCTGGGAAACTGTATGATCTTCTGCACGGGTTTGTATGTATGTAGATATGTATATAGCTGTGAATATTTGTGCAACTGAAAGTGTATTATATTCATTCACTGACATGGCATGTATCTGGTCTCTGCTTTATTTGCGGCAAATAAACTCTTGTCTTGGCTATAAGGCATTTGCGTTTGGAATGGGTGTGAACGTGTCGATTGCGTTTGTGATGGATTAATGGAATGTTGGGGAGGATATTTAAATTTTAGTTTTTTTCAACTTATTTTTGATAATGATACTGTGAGATAATTGTATAACACGCATCCTAGAATAGAAGGAAAGTGGGACTAGTGATGAGACGTTATAGGAAAGTACAACCATATAGGCTATGTAACGTGTGAAGGTCTCCCTCAGGCATATTTCTGATAGTAATTAGAGGGCGTTAAGCTTAGAAAAAGGAAAATGCTGATAAAAGTATTGTTATAGGACTTGGAATTTGAGAATGCAAATGAAAAAAAACATCCAAAATGAAAGGCTTTTTATAAGAGAAAAACAATTTCTTTCGATGAAACCGGGTTAGTGCCAACTGACAGCATCCTAAAGGCTACTTTTCATTAAATCAATTTCTGTCATGTTCTTTCGACTCTCTCGTAGTTACCTTTCGAAATATCCTACCGAATTTCATTAAAGTCGATAGAATTTGATACAATGCATTATGCAATAGCAGTTTATGTTTATGTTTATGTTTATGTTTATGTTTATGTTTATGTTTATGTTTATGTTTATGTTTATGTTTATGTTTATGTTTATGTTTATGTTTATGTTTATGTTTATGTTTATGTTTATGTTTATGTTTATGTTTATGTTTATGTTTATGTTTATGTTTATGTTTATGTTTATGTTTATGTTTATGTTTATGTTTATGTTTATGTTTATGTTTATGTTTATGTTTATGTTTATGTTTATGTTTATGTTTATGTTTATGTTTATGTTTATGTTTATGTTTATGTTTATGTTTATGTTTATGTTTATGTTTATGTTTATGTTTATGTTTATGTTTATGTTTATGTTTATGTTTATGTTCATGTTTATGTATATGTTTACGTCTATGTTTATATCAGACATATGATTCTACCGAACCAGAGTTATTTACAGAAGATGCCAAGAAAGGTGGAGATGAGTGCTAAGTTTTACATGGATATAGGGATGGAGATAGGAAAGGAGATGTATAGAGATGTAGGAGTAGATGGAGACGCGGATTGAGATGTATATGTAGATGGAGCGGAAATGACGACGGTGATATAGACAGAAATGCAGGTAGAAATGGAAATGAAATTAGCTATTCTTTCAAGTAACTGCTTTTGTAAATTATTAGCATATTTGGGTTTTAACAAAATAAAAATTAAAGAAATATTGCTAATTTATTTTGTTTTGTTGTTTTTCCGACAGGGTGAATGATTGATGTATATTGGAACGATTTTTCGTCATCCCTTGTCAAATTTGGTTTTGAGACAAACCGGTTTCGGCGTTGTGCCATCATCAGTGTCGATTTTCGTTCTGATCTGTTGTGGTCGTTTGTCTTGTATTTATAGTAGGTAGCAGGTAAAGTCAGCATGGGTATCTGTTTGTGTACGTGTGTGAGAACAAAAAAGAAACAATGGAGAAGAAAGTACACAAACCTGGACGACAATGACATATACTGGAAGGGCAACATATAAATTAGCAAATTTCCTTAGAAAATACAACATCAACACAGCGTTCAAAACATCGAACAATTTAGGACGGAAGCTAAGAACCAAAACTAACTCAGAAGATCCATTTAGCAGCCATGGTGTATACAAGCTCACTTGTGAATGCCAGCACAGTTACATAGGACAAACCGGACGACAAGTAAGAACGAGGTTCAAAGAACACATTAGAGATTACAACAAAAAGGTACGGAATCCAACCATCATACCAGAGTCCAACTTTGCAAATCACATGGCGGAGAATAAATGCCCCCCCGGAAACATCAAAAAAACAGTCAAGGTCCTACATGTACAAGCAAAAGGCAGACGTCTGATCGTACTCGAAAACATGGAAATCTACAAACAAAAAACATTCGACGGTAGAATAATAAACGAACAGACAAACACTGTTTCCGAATTGTTTATTCGAACCTTTAAAATTGGCTTACAAAAAACAAAGCAACCACTCAGGTACAACAAACACACACGCACCGACAAATAAGCACAAAACAGCAAAAGATCAAAAACAACAAACAAGCAAAAAAGGTCAAACAACAAAAATCACCAACTTTTACCTGCCTCAGTCAACCACAAAAAAACCGATCGATGCAAACCACCCCCGTTTCTGAATGTACACACACAACACATGCACACACGTACACAAACAGACACCCATGCTGACGTTACCTGCTACCTACTATAAATACAAGACAAACGACCACAACAGATCAGAACGAAAATCGACACTGATGATGGCACAACGCCGAAACCGGTTTGTCTCAAAACCAAATTTGACAAGGGATGACGAAAAATCGTTCCAATATACATCAAATATTGCTAAGTATTTTACTTTCTTTGAAATGCCAACGTTGAATTTAATTTAAAAAAATCCAAACAGTAAGCAACTATTACTTTGAAAATTGTACTAATACACAAACACTAACTTCTTTTACTCCATTTTACAGCTATTGCAGCACTAAGTTCGTTGCTTAAGTCTTTTGTTACGGCGAATATGCACCACCAACGCAGCGGCTACTAGCCAGCATGGATTTAAGCTCCAACAGCAAACAAGACGATTTTAATCAACACATTGAGTACAAGTTCGCAACAACAGAAAAGAAAACAAAACAACAAGAAAAGTAACTAACGATAACAGCGACCAGATAGTTGCTAACAATGTTGCCGTCAACATTTTAGTTTAACTAAAATATTTTTTCTGTTTAGTCTACTTTTGCTGCCGTTTTACGGTTATTGTTGTTGTAAGTTTTGTGCTGCTCATCTTATTATCGCCTGCCACTGACTCGTCGCTCTCGCATACACGCTGTGAGACTCTATGGGAAATTCGCTTCACAACACAACACACACAGCGACGCACAGTGGCGCCTTTTGAGTTTTTTCTTTGCAAAAATCATAACTTTTTAACCAATGAAGATATTTTAAAAATTAAAAATGCAAATGAAAGCTAATTATTTGAAGTTTTATTCTGTGAAAGCTCAAAATGTCACAGATACAGGGTGCTTCTAAAAACTTCGCTAAAGTCGAAAATTTTCAGAAAAATGCAAACACAAAATGTTTTTAGTAAAAAATAAAAAAAATAAAATGAGATGTGTCTTATAATGACGTATTTAAGCATTTAATAAGATAAACTAATAGTTTTGATAAGAAAGCGTGGCACTGCCCACTTATGACCAAAAGTTGTATCTAAGTAGTCACGTAATCAATAACTACCAAAATCGATAGGCGTATTGTTTCTTTTAAATGGCAATACTCTTATAAAACTCAAATGTCCGTTTTTGGTGCCACAATAACAAGGTGCTTCAAAATTCATCGTAAAATTTTACATGTTTTTTTTTTTTTAATTTACAAGTCAAATATGTATTTTATTAATAACTAAAAGTTATTGAAAGTGGTTCAATGAAATTTTATTTGAGCTAAAGATTAAACAGCCAACGAAGTTTCGAAAAGGGGAGTGGCACTGCCCATTTATGCTAAAAAGTTTGATCTTAGTAACCGTTTTACCAATTTGTACCAAACTCGATAGACGTATTGATTTCTATAAAAATTTAATACTCGTTTGAAGGCGAAATGCCTAAGCTTTAAAATAAATTTGATAAACTTTAGAGAAATGCAATAACGAAAAGTATGTGTTTATAAATTACTAAATTAATTAATTCTTTTTTTTTGAAATAAAAAATTAATTTGTACATAGATATCTTATTTTTCAATAAAGTAACAAAATTGATTAGTAAATCTCTTTTTCATTGTTGTGATAAGAAGTCAGAAACTTATTTTATCTTATCATAGTCATCGTCACTGGAACATATATCTAACAAAGCAACCATTTCTGAGCTATACGCATCTGTAAGATCTTTTTGTGTTTTTACATACCTCATAGATGATATGACTGGATCAGAAGAGATAGCTAACATGTTGAAAAGGTCTTCGTTTTGTCTAACTCGTGATATTTTGCAGGTGTTCATACATCTATATCTTTTGTAGTCCTTGTTCTTAGATTCTTGAGCTTCTTCAGACAATTTTCCTAATGGTAAGCACTGGTACTCTATTAAATCTTTTCCATGTGCTAAAACTTTATGTACCGTTGGTGTAAGTTTCTTCTCAGGATACTTTTGATGCAGCAACTCTGTAGTTTTAGATGCATATTCTCCAAATTTGGGTCCATTAACTGGTTCATGGCAGTTTAAAATATTTAAAATTACTCCCAATCTTTTCACAATATCTCTATCAACTCCTGTTATGCGAGCAGTCACTTCATCGTTTTCAAAAAATCTTCTTGAGGAGTTACCATCATTTGTGTTTCCGTATCCATACTTTGGACAGTCAACTCTCAGGCCAATCTCTTTATAAAATGCATCCTGAATTATTTTTTTCTCATGTTTTGTTTCTCCTTACATGTTGTATTGTCGTCGAAAACTTCTCCTTGTTGTGGGTGTACAAGCCAGCTTCAAAACAAATTCCATACATCTTATCCTAGCATGCAAAGGAGATATTCCATACTCATAATTTAGTTCGTCAGTTATTGAATCATCAAGATTTTCAAAGTCCTTTTGGCTCTTGGACATTTCATTGTAGATGTCGTATTTGTTATTAAGTTCAAAACTTTTCCATCGACCATTGCTAGAAGAAAATCATGCTTTATTGTAATGACATTCCCCTCTTCAATTTCAATTATTGTTGGTTCTAATTTGGCAACACCGAAGGTCCATGGTTCGAGCCCTGGTACAGGTAACATCAAAAGTGATTTGAAAAAAGTTTTTCAAAAACGGGGTCGCCCCTCGGCAGTGGTTTGGCAAACTCTCCGAGTGTATTTCTGCCATGACAGGCTTCTCAGCAAAAATTCGTCTCCTTTGTAGATGCCGTTCGGAGTCGGCAAAAAACTGTAGGTCCCACCAATTTGTAGGGAAAATTCAAATCGGCACACCACAAATTGGAAGAGAAGCTTGGCGCAAAAATCTCTTAGGAGGTTTATGATGATATACCTGTTGTATATCGCGCCATAAAAAGAAGAAGAAAAGAATTTGGCAATTTGATTTTTTATATCACTCACTGTAGCTTTTATGAGTTCCGAAGACTCCTTCTCGTATTTAAATAATATCGGGCGGCACAATATAGTTGATGACGGACGTGGATTTTTCCAATATTCTGACGCTTCATCTTTTAGTTATAATGGAACAATAGAAGCCATAAACATATTACTATCTGTAATTGTTTCATCGTCTACATTTATTCTTTGTTTATATGCGCTTTGTCCTGATGATCCATCACAGCCCCACTTAGTTACCAATGCTACCTCCTTTGGCGGGGATTTCAACTTTTCTTCAGTAAAAATTTGAAGGAGTCGTGTAGACGTAGGTTTTGTAGCTCAATTTCAGCTGATACTTCGGTTATTTTGGGACTTAGAGGAACTGCTTCTTTCTTGGCTTGAGTAATTTTTTTGTTGCAATAATGACTTACGCAGTATAATATATTTTTTCTTCGCTAAACCGAGATCTATAAACAGCGCCAAAACTTCTTCGGGAGTGTATTTTCTAGGTAGCGCATTTGGTGTTGTGGGAATGCTGTTTTTGATCCTCATCAGTCGCACTGGACTTGCTACCGCAACTACTTCTGTTATATGAGACTTCACGTTTTCTTCGTCTTTTTTATATTTAATAGCCAGTGCTTCTCAAAGATGAGTCGTGGCCATAGCTTTTGTGGTATCAGACAGCTTCCTTTTCGTTGTGTAGGTAGAACACTCTTCTATGGGTTTTGTTGGTCTCCCTCTAGTTGGATTGGTTGACGTGCTAGGCGTTTCTTCGTCCAAAAAAGTTTTGTCAGCTAGCCACTTTTCATGGTTACTTAGAAATTTTGAATTGTTACGATAGACGTCCTTCCATTTTCTTTCTATCATAATGTATTGTAAACCAATTTTTTTTCCAGGCCTTCCTTTTCTTTAATGCTTGTTTCACTCGCTAATTCTCTCATAATAGCCTCAACGAAGTCCCGTCTTGGCTTTGTAGATTTAAACACCGTTTAGAGTTTTCTAGATACATATTAGAATTGGCTTCGAGTGTATCTGACTAAATATTAAACTGTGAACTATATTTAAAAATACTATTCACTTTATTTAAGTAAACAGAATACTAAGTTCCTTAATCTCCAAAAGACGAACGATAATGTGCATTTATGATGGATAGCTTTATATACCTACTCAAATTATTAAAATGAATTTCAGGTATACAATTCGTAACTAAAAAAATGTATGTTGTTAACAAGTTCCAATAACAAAAACGACCTTACGGCAGTACTGAATTATATATACCTGCTCAGGCGCGTATTTATGCCCAAGGTTGTTTAACTTTATTTGATGTAAAAAGTGAAGTTGCAGCTGGACGCAGGTAGACTTTATGAATTTAGGTAACTGAATATTTCACAAATAAATAAAAAGGGCCTAAAAATTGGCATTTCGAAAAACAGGTATATCCGCCAACATTTAACAAAAAAAAAAAAATTTTTTTTGTTTCATTCCTAAATTAAATTATCTTTAATTGCTACACAAGAAAACGACAACCGGCCGCCTTATTTACTCACAATACCATTTTAAATACAACGAAAAAGAAGAAAAATTTCAAGTTTTTCCCAATACTGAAAATTGGTCAACTTTGAGCGGCTCTACCTGGTAAACTATAATTTTCTGTGAAAAAACAGTTCTATATTCTTGATCCCTGGAAAATTCACTATTAGAAACATGTATTAGATTTAGCGAACGCTTTCATGATTTTTTTTATTTTTGCCATGCTTTAACGGCAGAAGCGCCACTGTGCGACGCTTCATGGAACTCACAGCCAAGTGACGACATTGCTCCAGTTTTTCAGACTATTTAGCGCGACTGCTAAGTGTAGTTGGCCATTTTTTGACTTTAACTGGTAGACAGTGTGTGTGTATTTGTATACAAGAGCAACATCAGCGGCAGTCGTAGACTCAACGGCGTATCAGCGCGGTCGCATCAACACTCTGAATCAACAAAGTAACGCAAAATTTAATTAAGAACAAGATTTCGTATCAAAAGCTGTGACGCTGTGTGGTGCAGTGCTATGAGGTGGGTATGGTGCCGCGGTTGCTGTGTGATAAACTCCAAACTGCTATGGCAACTATTAAACGTTAAAGCTGTAACTTGCAGTTTTCGCTTTCGCACTGAAATGTGTTTCTGCTGCTTCTTTTCTCTATTTTTTTTTTGTTCGTGGTTTTCGGATTAACTGTGTTTATAGCATGGCATTGGTTAGTTGGTCGTCTTGTTCATCACATTATTGTTGCTGCTGCTTTTGTTGTTACTTTTATTATATATTTTTTTTGCTGTTGAATTTTGTCGTTGCGATATTTTGTTGTTGACAAGAGGAACGCGCTTTTCATATCTGATTGAAATGTGTGCGGTGGTGCAGTGGTGGTGGTTCCCTCATCATAGTTTGCTGACTGTAAGCAAGTGAAATGCCAGTAAACCAATGACACTGGCAATAACAAACAACGACACTCACCTAGTCAATTTCAATCTTAAACGCTCCAATTTTTGATTTTCCAAACCTTAAAATTACTCGTTGCTGCATTGGCGTAAACTCAACACAGCGGACCACCAAGAATCTAAGCGCCTTCAGTTGTGTGCGGGAGTTTGTATGTTTGTAAACATTGATTCGTATTGTGGAGATGGTTTTTTATGGGATCTTTCGAGTTGAGATTTGTAGTTGTTTTTGCAGATCTGCGCTGCAGACAGGCGCGTTTTACACGAGATATTCGTTGACAATTTCGATTTTATTTCGAGGCCTTTTCATTGTTATCTTTATTGCTGTCATTTCGGGAATGATTTTACTTGTTTTGTGGTAAGGCTGCATTTTATTTTTTATTGTTATTTTAACATTGCCTGCAATTAGATTATCACTCGAATCACAACAAAAAACAAAATTTGCCACACCGACATCAATGAAGCTGTCACTGCCTGCCAAGTATTTTTCTTGGTTTATTGCGCATCTTCGGTACGTTGATTCACTATATGCCCAAAGTGTGTGGGATGTTTGGTGACAGGTGCAGTTCAAGAGAGCTTGGAAATTTTAACTCGTAACACAAATTTAACAGCTGTTCTTATAAAGCGAAAGCTGAGTGGGAGGTCGCCTATCCCGGTTGTGGTTCGAAAACACTCTATCTCAACAAAACTTTAAAGAAAGGGGGCTATATAGGCGACCCGTATGTTCATCCTAAAATTATAAAGAAACATTCTACTAAATATCCTGCAAATCGCCGAAAACTTTAAGAACTGGGCTAATTTTGCAGGAAAAAAAACATAATCTGGTTATGGAAAAGTGGATGCATATCTTGTGAAAAATATGGTCAGACGAGCGCATCCCTCCGAATTGAAACTTAAGTAAGGTCTGTCCAATGTAAAAAAAAGACGATCTCGGAAATCGCACCAACTAAATAACGAAATCAGCCTTCCGAATATTGGATATAATGTTCTATTAAGTGTATTAAAATGTTGTGATGAGCTGAAGCCCAACGCGATAAGCTGATTGACCCAAATCAGTGTGGCTTCAGACTTAGTGAGTCTACTTTCGGTCAGATCAAACGTCAAATTCGGCAGGAGACCTCTAATTTCAAAACAGATTTCAACAGCGCGAAAAGGAGTTACCTGTGCGCTGATGCTGGAGAAGATAATGCGAGTAGCAAAGGTATATCTATTAGTAGACCCTTTACTTGCTGGCGTAGCTTGATGATTGCTTTTTTGTAAGTTTGACGAGCTCAAGAACAGTTCATAATAATTATTATTTAATTATCAATTTGAAGAGGAACCAGTATAAACACCGATAAAAATGTAACCGAGGAATTCAAAGGAGAAGCACTGTAGACGTCACAGGCAACTCAGAAATAAAGTTTTCACTCGACGAACATAGATCTTGCTATCTTTAAGTCGCTCCTCACACTAGCTCTGATGCATGGTTCGGTATCATGGACAGTACCGACAGAAGATTACACCTGTAGTATACGTGATCCTAGCGATGGAAATTTAATGATGAGCTTTATGCAGTTATGAACGATTTGGGATTGCAAAACATAAACTATATCTTTGGAATATTTCATAAGTTGGTTGCGAATTACAAAAGCATGCACTCCAAATGAAATAAACGAAAGAAATAATTACAGCTTATGTCGCTTAAACAAACACAGTGCAGCGAATCAAGGAACTCGGCTTGGCTGTGAACAAAAAAGTTCCGTACAGAAAGAATTTCCTACCTCCCCTGCTAGTAAAAAGATCCGCAGTTAAGAACTGAAACGGACGGTTACGCCGACCAACAGACGTTGAGACTAGTGCTCAAACCACCTCCCGACGGAATACTTAACGGTAGTACCGGGGGGATCGGTACATGACGGTTGGAGTTTTAGTGCTTAGGTTCAAGTCTCACACTGACTTTAAGGCTTTCGATGCTTTCTCCACTGAAAAAAAAAAAAAAAAAAAAAAACCTCCCCGGCGACCCAATTGTTTCCTCACCTTCGACTGTCATATTTGTTCAATAATTTTCATAATTCTTGTTACTATTGTAATCCTGTTTTACGGTCGTTTCATTTTCAATAGTTTTTATGTAACAGCAGCTCACGACTAGCTGATAATACTTTTTATTCAATTTACTTAATTTTTCTTATTTTATTGGAAAATTTCATGCATTCCAAAAGTCTAAAATAAAAATACATCAGTTCTGCGCTTTAAAATAAATTATAAGAAATAATTAATTATATATTTTGGTTTATTTAACTTATATGTATTTTATTAGAAGTATTTACTTTAATTAAGTATTTTTTTTAACCAATTTTACATTTCAAAATTGCTTGTTATTCTACAAGACCCTGTGCGGAAAATCTCTAGTTCTGAACTGGTGCGCTTCTAGTGCCTTCAGAACCCCTACTAGTTCACCTACAATCTCTTTTACATGCGAATTTAACATTGCGATGTCCTAGGCGGTGGAAATTGCCCCCTGCCGCATCAACTTTTCGGCAGTTCCGAACTAGTTAAAAGTTCTACATTTCTTAATTGTGCAGTTTGGATCTAGTTTGTTTATGGGCAAAGTTTGGTTATGGGTTCTAAACTAGACCAAAGCTTCATATATTTATACTAGTTCGATTTTACCCCGCTTTTCGAACGTTGTGAACAAGTACATAATTTTAAATATAACGTGCTTATGTTGGCTTTGAAATAAATATTCTACTTGTTGTAAAATATAATATACAAAAACTTTAATTCAAACAATAAATGACCTTCGTTAAAGAACATTATAAGAATACCAAGTTATCCAAATACCAATCCAAATGCTTTTGAATGGTTACTCAACTGCCGGTTTCAAAGTAGTCAAAATCTAGTTACTACCGCACTAGTTCTTATGAGCCACTTTATCTTTATCTGACACTGATTTCAAAGGGAAACAGGCAAAAGGTGATTGGCAAACAAATAAACGTACGTGCAATATTGGTAAATGTAGCTGTGATGAGAGAATAAAATATGTTTAGAGTAACGAGCAAAGCAACAACAACAAGGAAAGTGTGGTAAGACACAAGCAAAGTCGCCATAAAGCGACACTTTTAATAAATAATTCATAGTGGCATAGTGCACTAAAAATTTAATGCACTACGAGTTTCACTATCACTATTTCTTTAGTGATAGTTAAAACCTCTGTTTAACTAACACTAAATATTAATGATAGTGAAAAAAAAATTCACTATCACTAGCCCCTCAGTGGTAGTGGAAAAGGAAATACACTATCACTAAACCTTTAGTGATAGTGAAAAAAAAATGCACTGTCAGTAAACCTTTAGTGATAGTGAAAATCCAATACCACGACCACTATCCTTTTGGTGATAGTGGAAAAAAAATTCATTATCACTAAATGTACATAAATTGGGGCGATATTACTGTTAAATCATCCACAGGTACAAACGAAAAATAGCAAAACAACTTTGAGTATGTACATGCAAAACTATTGTTTTTCAATACATTGCATGTATGTACGTATGTACTTAAACATTATTGATCTTAACTGAATCGTAGGTATGTATGCAGAATTGTATGTAAACATATACAAATAATTATTGGCGATCTTTAAACCTACGTACTAGGGCGACCTAATAAAATTTTTGTTTTGTCGGTAACAGTAGCACTATTACCAGCTGATAACTAACATCAGACATCATTAACACATTTAAATATTCTTAGATAAAGGTTTCACTACAAAATTTGTAGTCCCTTTAGTTATAATGCAATTTTTTTCACTATCATAGTGATAGTGCTCTTGCATTTCCACTATCACTACCACTATTTAGTGGTAATGGAATATTTTCACTATCACTAAAAGGATAGTGTTAGTGGTATTAGATTTTCACTATCACTAAATATTTAGTGATAATGTTATCTTTTTTTCACTATCACTGAAGCTTTAGTGGTAGTGAAAAAAATATCATTATCACTAAATTTTCAGTGATAGTGGTTTTTGAATTTAACTACCACTGAATATTTAGTGGTAGTGCAAATTAGTGGTAGTGCAAAAATGCCCAACCCTGATGTGTTGAGTAAAATGTGAACAGCGACCACAACGGCTACGACTTTTTTAAAAAAATTATTTAAAAATTTTTATTTTTATTTTTCCTTTTTACAAAAGCTTACATAATAATACAACATTTTGTACAAGCTAAAAAAATTAAGAAAAGTATAAATTAATAAAAAATATAAATGGTTAGCAGAGCGTGCCAATATTTCTCTGATGAAGAAGTCTAGCAGCTTCCGAAATGGATCCATAAGAAAAGCTATGGCGGTTGTTTCTAAAATTTTCCTATTCCGTTCTAATAAAAAATTTGTATAAATAATTAAAAATAATTACTAAAAAAAATAAAACAATAACAATTTTTATAAATATAAAGGAAAATTATTATTATTGGCCTTGAGCTCGTTAATAGTCATGGTACTTTAAAAAATATAAATTAAAAAATTTATGAATAAATAAATATTTAAATAAATAGAAAAATTAAGTATTCAAATAAATACATACTAAAATAATTTGATTTTTTTTTAAATTCTGACTTTAATTATTTTTGTCCAGACCTGTTAAATAATGATGACTAATCGTAACGATTAACGGTTTGATTAATTGTTTTCTTGAAAATTCATTTAATGATTGATTGCCAATTACTTTCAATTTCAATGATTATTTTTCAACTAAATAATTAGAAAAATTATGATTTTTTCCGATTATCAAAAAAATCTAAAATAATAAAAAAAAAATAGTTTTAATTACTTTTGATTTTTTTGAAATAATTTTTGATTTTTTTCAGTATTGTTGTAGAAGCACATAAATATACACATTAACAATACTGAAAAAAATCAAAAATAAAAAAAAAATCAAAAGTAATCAAAACTACTCGCTTTGTAAATCAATAATTGCCTCTTCTTGAAAAACAATTAAAATAATCATTACCAATTAAAAAATCCGTCTAATTAATTGATTACTAATTACTAATCAAATTTAACGGGTCTGTTTTTGCTCTATTTAATCAGAATATATTTTCCAAATTAACTGTGGTAGGCGCGTAAGCTTCGACAAAATCATTTTTTTTTGCCGTTAAATAAATACCAATAAATGTTGCTGAGGTTAATTTAAAATTCAGGGTTTGTATCTATCCAGTGTATTTGTTTGCTGCGTTGTCTCAACCATTGACAAATACAGGGTGGCTGATGAAAGCCGCTACCAAAAAAAATAAATAACTTTTTTTCTATTTAATGAATCTGGTACATTTTTTTTTTATTTTGCAGATTGACTTTTACATTTAACAAAAATGGATAACTGGGACACTGAAACAAGAATTTGGATTGTCCGCCGCTATCACGCACTGGAGTCCGTAGTTTCGGTTCAAAGAGAGTATAGGCGCACGTTTGGCGGCAATCCTCCGAGCAGATGGACCATAATAAGACTTGTAAACAATTTTGCCGAGCATGGGACAGTCAACAGAAGACCTTACCATCGAAACCCTTCAGTTCGAACGGAGGAAACAATCGCTGCTGTAGCTGCTGCCATACAAAACAATCCACGTGTTTCGACAAGAAGCTTATCTGCTCAAATGGGTGTAAGCAGACAGTCATTACAGTCAATTATGCACAAAGATTTGGACTTATTCCCATATAAAATTCAAATGGCCAACAAACTGAACGCTGCAGACTTGCCGATTCGCTTGGAATTTTGCCAGAAGATGCTTCAAATGGTGGAAGAGGATGGAAACATGTTGAACTGTCTTTTCATGTCTGACGAGGCCCATTTCGATTTAAACGGCAACATAAACAAACAAAATTGTCGAATATGGAGTGCTTCCAACCCACAGATACTCCATGAGACGGAATTGCATGCACTTCGTGTCACAGTGTGGTGTGCAGTTTCATCACGCTGCATTGTCGGGCCCTACTTCTTCGAAGAAAACGGTCACACCGTTACGGTTACTGGAGACCGTTACTTGAGCATGTTGAGAGAGTTTTTCTATCCAGAATTACGCCGAATGAGAATTTCTTTCAACTCTGTGTGGTTTCAGCAAGATGGTGCAGCTCCTCATATAGCCCAACCTGTTATGACAGAATTGCGACGAAAATTTCCCAATAAGCTGGGGGCATTTAAATTCCATTATTTTTAAAACTAATTAAGCTATATTTAATAAAATTTAATGAGCTTTAACATGAATAAAAGAAAAATGAATTCCATACACTGAAAAACAAAATTATTTGAGTTTCTTAATGTAGCAAAATTCATCAGCCACCCTGTATAAAACTTTTTACAATTTGACCATGTTTCCTACATCAAAGGATCAAATATTTGCAAAACACAAGAGAAGCTAATTTAAGTTGAATATAGTTATTAGGGTAGGTTAAAAATTTGATTTCGCTTATCGGGGAGTAGCATTTGTACACTACAAAAAATCAAAATTAAAAAGAAAATTTTGTTCAACATTTTGAGGTGGTTGGCTCGGAAAAGGTTTTTTTCGTCCAAAGTCCTTTAAAACACTCAAAGATTGTAGAATTAATTTTTCTAAGTCCTTTTTATTTCAATACAAAGAAGAGTGCACTTAAGTTTTTGATTTTTTACCGAAATTAATCGAATTATACAAAAATTGTTTTTTTTTCTCAACTTCTGATATTTTACACCCTACAGATTTTAGAACAAATTAAAAGGAATTCCGTTTTAACTACCGCCATTTATCAATTATTTTTCAATTGTTTTACTATTAAAAACATAATTCGCCACCTCAAAATATTGGAATTTTTTTTTATATCTTCTATTTTTATAAAGTATCTACCTACATGCTGAGTGAAATTTTTTTTAAGATGGAAATCTTACCCATAACAACGTAAAGCAACAATTAAATTGAGTTTTTGGTATACAAAATAAACAGAACCGAAGAGCACATCGGTAAAGAGCACATTATATTAAAATGGAGTTTAGATGACAGAAACCCGAGCGCTCTGAATAATTAAAAAAGCGTGCCGAAATTTCTCAGATGAAGTAGTCTAGCAGTTTCCGAAATGGATCTATGAGAAAAGATTGTCTCTAAACTATAATTATAAAAAATAATCATTAAAAAATAAAAAACAACAATAATTTTTATACAAAAATTTCATGGCAAAACTAAAGTCGCTCTCTTGGTAGGTACAGGAAAGTGTTAGTTTCCCGATTTTGAGGTAATAGGCTCACTGTAATAACCATTGAATGTTTCAAATCTAACCAAAATCCCGAGTACCAAGAATTCAAGGAAACCACACTTTTTTGCCATCTAAATTACACAGATCATCCAAAATACACTGATTTTTCAAAAATAATAAACTTTTAAACTTGCGTTTCCATCACTTTCGTTTGACACTTTTTTAATGCTAGCAATAGGACATGGATAGATTAGACCCGAGCTTGAAGTGGCAACTTTCTGACGTAATTAATTGAACCTACAATAATTCGAGTCGCTTCTTGTAATGCCAAGTTCCACCAAGGGCACTAAAATTATTGTCGACTTGCTCCTTCCAATCAATACGAATTCTTCCTCTTTTACCACTTCCACCGGCAGTCGAAGAACTAAATCATTTTCTGCATAAAGGTCATGCAGCCCAATATTTTACTTTCATCCGTATGTACAGTTGTCACCCCATGGGGTGGATTCATAAATCTTTCAAAGAATCCTTTTCTCTCAAAGTCTCAAAGCCATCTCATCAGATGATGCCCACTGATAGGATTCTGCAACTTATAGCAGATATATAAGATAGACCCAGGGAACGTAATTCTCCCCTGTCTAAAACAACAGTTCGGAGAGATCCTTTTCCAAATCTGCCACATTTGATAATGTTTTGTCCACTGGTATACATTTTGCGGCAAACATAACAATTAATGTGAGATTTTCTAATTACAAATATTGGATTTACACTGGAAAAGTGACTAGTTTCATCGCCTCTAGCTATACATAATTTGTGCCCTATATAATAAATTAATCCCTATATAATTCATGTGCGCTGTGAGTATTGGCCAGCAGGTCCTCGCTTACGTTCTTACGAGAGTTCACCCTGAGCCCAGTTTGTATTCAAATGCTTAGAGTCTGTAAAATAAGTTTTTAAAAGAATATGACATACATAGTCCGTTTTTTATTCGTCACTTCAATGCTAGATAACATTATTTCTGCTTGCTTGGAGAAATCTTTAAATTGAAAGCAATAAGAAAAATAAGTAAGGAGAAAACATTATAAATGCTCACAATTTCGATTGCTATCATACAAGCCACAAGTTCACATTTGATTTTAAAAGAAAATTTAAATTAAAAAAAAAAATTAATTTTTTTATTTTATTCATAAGTCGCTAGGTGCTTACCAAGAAAAAAAATATATTTGCCTATAAATATTTTCCACAAGATTTTTTTTAATTCCAGTGCATAACGTTTATTCTCGCTCCCTGATGTTATATGCAGCATAGCTAACAAAACGCACGCGCATATATATTAAAATATTTGATTTATTCTTTCGTTCACTTAATTTTACATTGCTTAGTTCTTTGTAATTGTTGGTGTAATTTAGTATTGCTTATGCAATTGTTGAATGTTATAATGTTGTGCGCCCAAGCTATGCATTTTCAATTTCATTTATTTATTTAATATTATACATATTTTTGATAAATTTTAATTTTATTTCTTAGCACTTTAAAGTCTCTTTGGATATTTCTTGCGCTAGTTAGCTTTTTCTAAACCTTTTTTTTTATTCTTGTTATTATTGTTGAACGTGCCTGACAATGAATTATCTGCCGTAATGACAACCAGGGTCAATGTTTAATCCATTGACGCAAATGGCGGCAAGTTTTAGCTGCCTGCCACACTACAAAGCAAACAAAACAAAAGCCAAGCATTGGCTCAACAGCTGCGCTACATTCAAGCAAGCAATTCAACTGCAGGTCCACCAACTTCATTCGCTTTTGTTCACATCTTTATGACCAATATTTGCTTCAATTAAATTGCTTCGATTTACTGGCGCACAATAATTCGGTTGCGGGAAACATGCACGTCCAAATACTGTGCGGCAGGTGTGTGTGTGTTTGTGTATGTGTGGGATATGTGCGTGCATAGTACATTTTTTTTAATACCTTGACAGCCATTAGGATAAGATTAGCTGACATTTGCTGTGAACACTACATACAAAACAAAAAAACAAAACTGAAAATGGAAAAAAACTCAATTCGCTTACCTTTACAATGCTGAATAACTTCAAGTTCGTTTCTTAAGTCTTTCATTTTATTTCTGCTACAACATGCATGCAAACAGATCCTGGCTGCACTAACTAACCTTGAGCTATCCATTAACTGGGTTCCGGGCCATAGAGGAATTGAGGGTAAGATGATGGCTGATGACCTGGTAGGTATTGGCTCATCGGAAGGAAATGGTGGTAGCCAAGGGGAACATTCAAAGGTACTACCGGAACAAAGCACACCTGAAGTGGGTGAATACCACTAGTTGCACAGTATCAAGATCCACCTGGCCAGACTATAGCGAAAAGAGGACGAGAAGTCTACTAAGCAGGTCAAGAGCTGACACCCACAAACTTATAGCAGTCTGCACAGGTCACTGGGCGATAGGCACGCATGCGGAAAAGAGAGGAATTCCGCACCATTATCACTGCAGAAGTTGCAAGGACATAGATATCAAAGAGACCGTTGAGCATTTTCTGTTTAAGTTCCCGGCGTTAGCCAGAATGCGAATAAAATTCTTTGAAGGCCTCTTTTTGGAAAACTTGGAGCGTATATCCGAAATAGGGATTCTAAAAATCCTTGAGTTTATCAACAACTCTGGTTGGTTCTAACAGATATCCGTACTGCATCAGTAGGTTTCAACGAGTTTTTTATGCCATCAAAACGGCGTCTGAAAGCCACTTGGGCGACCTGGGTCGCAGCTATTTCCTACCTAGCTATGCAGCTATTGAATTTTGTATTATACGTAGCTTACCGCATTTACAAATGCAAGTTAATTTATGAAAACTCAAGTTGGGACAAAACACTGATTTCTTATTAAACTTAGCAGCATTTTCAGGAAAAATTATAGTTCTTACTTATTTAGGTAACGCTTAACCGTTCAAAAAGTTTTGGTAGTCCTTTAAATCGCGTGGAATTTCGGTTTTTGCTAGCAGGTGTCAATTGGATCTTAAATCGTGCTCCAGTTGATTCCTCCTTCAGAGCATTGGCCTCCTTATTTCTCTGCCTTCACGAGTTTGTGTCGATTAGAATACCTTTTTGGTTGGAGCATAGTTTTCATTCCCATTAAAAAGGCCTAACCAAGTAACCGCTTCGTTTTAATTTTTTGAGCTAAGTTGACATCTACGTAAAGGTAATGCAGCATATCATTAAGCCTTCTCCGGTAGCCGTCGTCTGCATAGATCTTTGGACGAATTTTTTATGTTTCAGCTGCGAGTATGGCGCCTAACTGCATGGTTGGAATGATGCTTGATGATAGTTTCGTCCTCATTTAAGGTAAACTTTACTTTTTTTCTAATTTCTGTCTTAACTGAATCAGCCCTGAAGATATCTAAATTAATGAGCCTTTTTTTTTACAGACCAGATGCTTCATTCCAGAACTATGGCGTTCATTTCGATACTGCAAAAGTTAAAAAAAAAATGTTGTTAATACAACAGGTCTTAAGTACTCTAACATAAGAAAAGGACTTTAATGGAACGATTTTTCGAAATGCTTTGTCAAAGGACTTTATGCAGAAAGCTAGCTGAGTATGCAGACTGAAAGTATTTGTGTTGCTTGGTATTTCATTGTAAAGTTTAGCCGGTTATTGCTCGATAAGCTATGAACTCAGTTATACCTGATCACTTATCTCACCAAGTAGTAACTGAATTCAGTTTTATATAGAAAACTGATACTTTTTCTTTGAATTAATAACCAAAAGCTCAACATTTCCAATTCAAGTTGTATCTGAGTCGTCAGATCCTTTACTCCTTTGTTATGATGAATAAAAAGAAAGAAATGATAACAACTATTGGAATAGGCAAAACAACGCAAAAGGAGCTTATAACGTATATAGAGGGGAGTAATAATGCATGTAAAAAATATATGTACATTACACCGTATCGGAAAAAGAAAAGTTTGTTTAATGTTTAATATCCCACTTAATTTAAACAAATTTTATCAGCAATATTTGAGATAAGTGAGCTGCTATAGTAATATTAAGGAATTCTCCCTACCATCTGAAATTCTTTGATCCTGAAAATATAAACGTGGCAAAGAAGCCCCTGATTCATTATCTCTACATATAATAAAATTGCTTCAGGTCGATGTCTGCACATTCAAGAAAAATTGGTTATTGCTTCTGGTAGTCTAATATACTAGAAAACCCAGCCCCGCTTCGCTTCCCTGTGCCTCAGAACTTTAAATGTACTAAACTCGATTTTAATCATTACATCTCCGAAATTTGTTGAGATATGGAACTTAAACACATTTTTTTTGTTGCTTTTACCAACAAACACACTCCACGGATATAAATCTGGTACGCTCCGGTACTCCCTTGCGGTACATTCCCGATTGTCGTGGAAGCGATTTGGTGTGACCAGTGAAACCTTCTAGGTCATCATGCGTTATATGGGCTCAGTAATGATTCCTCCTATCGATGTTTTGCAAGTACATGTAATATACAGACAAAATTTATAATAGCCGCGTTTTTCGTAAGCACTTAGCGACTTATGAATAAAATAGATAAATGTGAATTTGTCGCTTGCGACGAACATTGTGAGCAACACAAATAAATAAATAAAAAAAATTTGGTTGCTATCTTGCAAGCGACAAGTTTGCATTTGATTTACAAAGGTGCCGAAGCTAATACGGAAATCATGGTGAAGAAAGTATCCCGAAAATATCCGTAAGTGGTGCCGTAGTACCCCGACAATGTTTATACTTTAGAAATCAACACGTTATCGCGACAGTCGGGCTGGCACCAGAGGGCGATAGTACCGGAGCGTACCAGATTTATTCCACAAAGCTCCGCGCAGTGTTTTTGAGGTTACAATCAACCTTTTTTTTTTCAAAATAAGCTTTGAAGCTGTAGGGCGAACATTTTATTTTTTCCAATGGTCTAATGTACATACCTAGTACTTTGTATAGGTATAGGTATAACATTGTAGTTGTTAAACTTTTTTTTGTCGATTTTGTTGGTTTAACTGCCTTCTCTCAAACTGATGAACGTTGTGGCGCACATTCGCGATTGAGGTTAACACCGAAAGGCCGTAATGTAATTTGTTTTCACACAACATAATCAACATGATAAGCCAAACCAAAAAGTCTTTAAATTGAGTCTAATGATGATAAACGCTTTTCGTTCGCGGCTCAATAGCCATTGGGAGTTAAAACGTTGCAATTGGTAAGTAAAATTCTTATTATGGTTGTTGTTCTTATTGTAGGCGAATCCGAAGCTACAGTTGAAGTGTAGGTTAGGTTGGTGCTGCAAGTATTGCTGTTGTTGTTGCTTTTGTCAAAGGTGTTAGCTGTTTGTTGTTGTCGATGCTGGTGTGCTGTGTTGGCCCAGTGCCAAAGTGCCAAAGTACCGATGCCCATAGTGCCGCTATGAGACGAAGTGTGCGTGGTGTTTTCATTGTTGTTGCAGTTTGTGGTAGACCCGCTGGTGTTTGCAGCAGCAAGGTGTTGTTCTCAAGTACGCGAAAAGTGCAAAAATATCTAAATATCGACATTTGTTGTTGTTGTTCGGTGTTTTCTTTTTTTGTAGGCTATGGCATGAGAATAGCGCAGCGTTCAAAAATAACAATAATCATCGAACTAAGTTTGTGCAAAACAACAATAATAACAAAACTGCAACAACAACAACGTTAAACATCAATAACACTTTGGCATTGAGTTCGACAACGCGGACAGCGCAAAAAGTTGGGGCGCGAATATCAAATAATAAGTCAACATTCCAAGGCGTGTTAAAAGATGCCTCGATTAAATGCCACAATTGTGTAGCTAAAGAATATATTTATGTATGTATGTATATGTATGTTTACCCTGCAAAAAATGCGATTAGTCTAGGATGCAACCGAAATGAGTCGCAAAGTAGGACTAATTCCAGTTCTAATCACTTTGAATGGATTGAACTGTTCACATTTGTTTGTGCATGTCATATGGAGAGACCATTTATACCCGAACGGGTACAAAAGGACTAATCCACTTTCTACCAAAACGGGTACTTTTAAGTCCTGCAGGTATGCTGCAAAAACTAAAATTGACTCACACCCCTATGAGTATGCTACACAAATCAACATTCACTTATGTATGTTGAATTATAGCCAACTGTAAACTAAAGGGACTAAACGCGGATCACTCTCTTTAGAGTTTAGTCACACGACTTTTTGCAGGGTATGTACGTAGAATATACCACACTGCTACTCGACCCTGTTGTGTTTATTTCTATCAGAGAAATCAGAAGAGAGTAGTGTTTGGCCTGTTGTCGGAGCGAAATCAAATCGGAACGAATTTTCTGTATCACAGCCGGCTTGAAACTTGCTGGGCATACTGAACCTGATTGCCTTACGTATCTGAGGTCCAAGATCCAAAACACACTGTAAAACTTGAGCGTGCTGTTTCTACTTAATAGTTACCGTTCATCTGCAATGATTAGCAAACAATATAAGTGAGCCACATTCTTTTTATTCTCTTAATCAATTGAACTACCCACCAAAAAACGAAGAAAGAATGTAAAATTATGTTTTTCAATACTTACTTTTGAAAGTTTTACCCACATCCGATTTTTCTCAAATCGGCAAATAATTGTGCTTTCAGTCACTTTTCGTTTGATCATTATAGCTTTTATCGTTGTTGACAAATTTGATTTTGAGACCACTGCGACGCCACCATCCCTATTAAGCACCATTGAGTAAAAATCAGTGAGTCGCTCGAACCAAAAAAGTCTATAAAAAGTGAATAATTTGGTTGGAAAAGGTTCGCTTTCTAACCAAGTTGAAACTGTTTCTTCGTATAGCTGTAAGGTCTCAGAGTTTGCATACTTTAAGGCACTTGTTGTTTTGTTGGGAAAAGGGGTAGGACACGGTATAGCTAAAAGGATAGCGAAGAGGCAAAAGGGGGAAGGTAAAGTTTAAGTTAAAAGAGTAAAGAAGCAGAAAACAAGCGCAGTGGAGGGATAGAGGAAGTCAGATACGTAGACAAGTGCACTGGTTCGGGATTTTGCGCAAAAAACTGGATTTATTGCCAGACAAATTGGGCAGTTTGGAGATTTTTCAGAAATATTTTAAGTACTATTTTCGACAAACATAATTTCATTGGTAAAAAATTACTTTGGATTTATTTTTGGGAAAGTTTCGGAAGAGAAGTTTTGGTACTGTTTTCGGCATAACTTCGTAGTTGTTTGGGATTAGTGCGGAGTAATTGTTGGAGTATTCCTATTATTTAAGTAATTTTTCCGGGATAATTTCAAAAGTGTTTTCGAAATAATAGCGCGTGAAAGTTTATCAGATCCTCAAAAATTAAAAAATATATTTAATTCAATGTTCCGTTTGCAGAATATTCGATTTTGAATGGCCAAACTTTGACTTTTACTACTTTTAAACAGAATTTTTATTAACTTTGTGTGCAGCCAAAAAAAATTCATTCAGAACAAGGATTGTGATAATGTTCTAATCAAAACTTCAGTAGAGAGAAAGGTATCTAGACACTGGGTATAAAACTACCCCTCTACAGTAAAGGGCTTTTTGGCTGTGTTTTTTATAATTATTTTCTCTCTTCATATTTTTCACATTCTGCTTTCTGTTTATTTGCAGGTTGCAGCTTACGCCCCCACCAAATGAGAGACCAACAAAAATAAAAAAAAATTTAGATTATAAGAATTTAGCAGCTCGCACCCCTACTCCGCAGCTATTTTTCGTCCAACGTCGGTGTTTGGTAGTCGAACAGTTGAGCTCCTACTACCAGACGCCTTGGCTGCTTGTAATGTGAAACGTTTAGTGTCGAAGTTAAGTACGAAAACGTATTTTCAATATCGAAATTATTATTATTAGCTGCAATCGATGCAATGAACGTTACCATAGACATTTGCCAGCAGCCCATCCAGCAGTGGTTGAGTGAATGAGCGGCACAGCACAGCTCGAATGTGTGTGTACCAGTAATGGCAATGAATCAGCCAACGTTAGCCAACATACCAAAAGCACCAACACAAATGCACGCAAGTCCATGTGCGTGTGGGTGTGTGATACTTTTGCATCGACAGTTAGTGCCTCTGGTACCGCAACCAAGTGTTTACTGTGGTTAGCCATATTATTGTTGTTGTTATTGTAGTGGCACTTGCATCGGCTACAAGTGCTCTTGACTGCTTACCTTTCATAGTCCTCGCCTGCTAGGGAGTCAAGCGTTTCCATGTCATCGTCTTTGTTGCTGTCATACAATTTCCAACAGCTCAGGTGGTTCAGCTGGTGGCAAAATAACTGCTTTTGAGCGTATATGTTTGTGGTGTTGTTGTTAATCGTTTGAGTTAAATATTGGTCGCATGCTGTTTGGCCGTTTTTCCATTTTTTTTGGTTGAATGATTGCGTTGGTGGTGGCTGAAGTGGCGGCATCGCTTTAAAAATGAATAAGCGCTCATGTAATACTTGTACTTTTATTGGAATGCGGCAAGTGCAGCATTGATTTTTATTTTGCTGTTGCGTTTTTGTTCCATCTGACATAAATATCTGTTTTTAGGCGGATTTAATGTGTGGCAAAAGCTTGTACTTTACAGTGTGTCTAAAAATTGTAGACAAGTTTTTTATTGACGGTAGTGGAAGGTACCCTGCATAAAAAGTGAGTAGTCTAAGATGAGTCCGGGATGAGTCGCAAAGGAGCCTGCTACCCATGCCAGTTTTGATTTGTATGTATGGGTTGAAGTGATCCCTTTTGTTTGAACATGCCCTATAAAGAGACTAATTGGTCTCTTTTATGCCTGAAAGGGTAGTATCGGACAGATTCCCTCTGTTCCCCTACGGGTACCGTCCGACACTTCTGTTTTCAACACCTAAATGTAGGCTATAAAAATTAAAATCGATTAATTCCAACTATGCCTATAACGGAATAATTGGGATCAGTTGTAACCGATTGTAACCGACTGTATACGAAAGGCATTGATCGCGGATTACTCTCTTTAGAGATAAGTCGCACGGTTTTTTGAAGGATTGCTTCCTGATCTTACGGGCTCAAATAATTAAAATCTAGTTCATTAATTTATCTGATGTATCCCCATGAGTGTAAGTAATTTATTAAAGTTTATTTTCGTAATATAATATCATTCTTTTTGATTAAACGAATTGAAATTTTTGCGATTTCATAAAAAAAATAAAACAATAGAAACGAAAACCCTGGCAGACCCCATATTAATATAAATCAATATATGTGACCTGGTCTACGAAAAGGGAGCTAACGTGCGAAAACTAGTTTTCTGGGAAACAGCTGTTAAAAATAAACAACTCGTTTCGTCAGTTTCTCGTTATCTCATTAATTGTTCTTTCCAGAGGCTTCTTCCTATATTGAACTGATCCTTGAGGTGTTAAGGAATAACTTTCTTGTTTCGAAATTGTTATCGATATTTTCTATCAAGTTGAAAACAATGATTTTTCTGGGTCAGTTAAGCGATGATCGCTGATTTATATTTTTGAATTCAGAGGTACAACGTTGTTCGCTTGTAAGAAAACTGGAAGTGAAATCTTTTCCTTCTTCCCATTCTTTATTATCCCATTCAGGGATGTATTTACAATAATGACAATGCTATATTCCAGAGCTGTTTTCTTAACAGGGTTGTTACAGTGTTTTACATATTCTTATTATATTGCGATCTTACAAATAATTCGTTGTTTCAATACTTTCCTCGAGTACATATCTATAATTTTCATCCAATATCGTGTACGAGTGAAAATATCTTATAATTTTCAACGAACTCTTTTCAGGAACAGCACTACAGAGTTTGATGGAATTTTGTGTAATGATAATCTACTAGATTTCCATCTCGCTTAATTTGGTGTTGACACTTACAGCGTTGGAACATAATTGGAATCATAAAAAAATGTAAATATTAAACATTGCAAGTTCAATATCAAATGAAAGTTATTTTACGTACTTGACAATGGAAATATTTCTGAGTAGAGTTGCCACGTGACCTTAATTATGTACCTCAATATATTAATATCTGTATTTTGGATACTATTCTAGAAAAGGGTCAATCGATGTGGATAAAATATTGTAGGTATACGAGTATATGTGGTACTTTCTAGGTGTCTTTGAGCCAATGTTGGCGCTGATGAAGTTTTAACAAGGTTGCCAACTTTTAAAAATTATTTAGCTATTAAAGCATATGTATTCATATTTTATATACATTAGGTAGTTTTTCAATGAAATAATTTTTAAATAGTAGTGTCGTACTGATTTTAATATATATATATATTTTTTTTTATTTTTATATATTTGTACATACTTGAGTCAACATGTTTTTACAAGGCTGCCATTTAACTAAAAAAATTTAACCATTAAAGAATATATATCAATATGCGTATTAAAAGAAAATAAACCATCTATGTAAATAATTAATAATTGAAATGTTCATTATATGTGCATTCTATGTTAAACCCACATCGTTTTTGCTCTTTGTTGTCTTTTTTAAAAAAAGAAAACTGGCAAAACGTTGGGCTGTAGGGTGGAATAAAGTTTTGTTTTTCTTTGCACTATAAACCAATTGATCTGGAAAGCTTAAAATAAATAAAAAAAAATCAAACAAAGAGATCGGAATAAATCATATACTAAAAGCCAGTAATATTTAAATATATGTTGATGTTTGCACAAAGTTGCCACCTATTTGAAATTATAAAAAAAAAAGTTATAGAATATGTTATTGTGAGCTTTGAACATTGAAAAAAATATCGAAATGAAGCTAGCGATTAATATTGTGATACACTGTATTTTGCTCTATCACATTTAAAATTTAAAAGCTGCCAATCAACTGTGGCAGATGTGCAGCAATAAACCGTTAATTTTACACTGCTACACGCCAATGAATGCTTTTGATGCGTTTAAACACAAAAAAAAAGAGTGAAAAAGTTTAACTCGTAAATGTGAATTATGTCATATTACGAGTATTTTAATAATGTCTAAAACACGTATTGCCGCCAAATTATACACGTACTCCAACGTAATACATACTTAGTATATTCCAGTTACACACACACACACACATACATACATACAAATCTTTACCTTTCTCAGTGTTTAAACGATAATTCTAGCCTCAACTTTGATGGGGTGTTATTACGGCTTTAGTGAGAGTGTTGTTGTGAACAAAAATTTTACACAAACAATTTTGCTAGTTAACCCCTAGTGCATGCGAAGGTTTCTGCAAAGTAAGTTTGTATGTCGATTTGTGTTAAGCAGCGCAAAAATATCATAAACAACTCAAATTAGACACACCTAATATTTTTCATAATTGTTTATGATTTCTGGGGGGTTAATTCGACTTATAATTTTAGTTGCAAAATATTACTTTTTATTATAAAGTTGAATAAGTTTGATCATAAAATATATTAGTTAGTAGTTTGCAAGAAAAAATGCCAAACAAATTCCATACGGATCAGAAGAAAATTTTAGTTTGGTATTAACTTGACAGCATTTAAGTGAAGTTATTTTCAATGGAAAGGAAAATCTGAACTTAGGTAAATTGAAACTACTTCTTTACTCTCCACCACCTTGAAATGCATTGCAATAGAACAAATAGGAGGACTGTCACCCAGGTAATATGGTTTAAGGTCTGGAAAAAGCACTTTAAGCGCATTTGAGGACGTTCTTACTAGTGTTGAGGCAGCACAGCGAGGTAATACAAAACAAATCTAGCTGACTTCAGATGGCCCGTGGCGCATCAATGTTAAATGCTGAGCATCACAAGTTTCAGTTTTTGGCCTTAACTTATTGGACGTCAATTACAATGAAATCTTTAACCTAGAAATGTCCGATAATACCTTCTGAGTCAAATACGCAGAGGACATTGCCGCAGTCATTACATCCCGGTGTACAGAAGAAGAACACAGGAAGCTGACTGTGTGGCCTCAACTGCGTGATCTAACCAAAAAGCACATGCCTCCCTTCGTAACTATTACACAAACAAATTTGAAATTATTTGAGCGTAAGATTAGACTCCAGAGCATGCGACAGAGAAGTCTTTCGTAAGCACGTATCATTACTAAGGAGGCTGATGGCAAATATCGGAGGATCCATAGAAAGCAAAAGGGATCTACTTATATACATTATACTTTCCACTCTTCTATAGCTCCGATCTGTGAGCCAACACATTCCACATAAAGAAGCGCTGTAAGCCCATATCATCTGTACAGTCTGAGAGTGGCCAAAATAGCAGTACCAGGATGAAGAGCTCATAAGACCAACTTGCCAAGAAATAAGCGAGGAAACGTTAAGACTTTGGCAAAAGCGCTGTGAAAGTGAACAATGAGTCAGATGGACGGCAAAGCTAATAATAAGGGACATTAAGGCATGGAATTCTACAAACTTTAGCGAGGTTACCTACTACGTAACCCAAATGCTCTCTGGGAATGAGTACTTCAATAAATATTTATATAGAATAGGAACAGTCGAAGATCGCAAGTGCGTGTATGGAGTTGCAGACGAAGACGATGCTGAACACACATTCTTCAAATGCTTAAGATGAAGCGAAGAGCAACAAGTGTTCGAACGAAGTGTTGATTTTATCAGAGCCGATAACGCCATCGAAATAATGTTGGACGGCTCAGAAGTGTGGAAACAAATCAGCAAATCTTAGAGCAAAAAATAGGCTCTAAGAAATGAGAAATATGGAGGGCTACACTGAAGCAATAGGAAAGTGGTTTCGTGGTGGGAAACGGTCCCAAATTTTGGGCAAGTCTTTTAGTCCACGCATGCACAGTCGGTGCGATGGCGTGAGATATGGTGCATTAGGAATTTTTTCGTTACCAGCCACAAACAAAAGGCGTTAGGTGCCACAGCCATTCTCAAACCTTAATATAAAACAATATTGTAACCAAGTCAATGAGCTACCACTTTAGTTTCATAAGCTCCATCAGTCAATTAACTGTTTTTCGATATCGAAAAAAAGCGTTTGGCTATCATCCCACTTAGCCAATTCTGAAAATAGCAACCTTCCTTGGTCCAAATTTAAGGTATATGTTACCCAATTTGCATTCAAATATCTGTGTCTTCACTCAAACTATTGTGCGCAAGGCTAGGCCAACGAAACTGTGTCTGTATGTATGTATGTTTGTTCGAGCATCACTCAACATTCGCCTCATAGAATTGAATAAAATTTTCATCGAAGTATTACTAGCTGTCCAGCATTAAGTTTAGGATCCCTTTAAAAGCAAGACAATATTTTTTTTTTTATGAAAACCCCCTGCATATATCTGAATTAAATCTTGGCTGCTTCTAAAATCTTATAAACTCTGCTCGAAAACCTTATCAAACTACCACATACAAATACTCTAGAATGTTCCGTTTTACCATTGTTAAACATGCAAATATAACTTGATTTATTACAACTCAAATGCAAGTATCATTTAAATATTTTTTACTAGCATTAATCGTACTTTCATCTGCATAATTTCAGTATTAATTAAATCATTTATACCAACAAACATCGATTTTAACACGCATGTGTGTAACATAATCACGGATATAAAATTGATTTAATTAACTTAGCACTAAATTAGCAATATGGAGTCAGGTTGTCTGTTAAACCAAATAAAACCAGACACATGTCTTGTTGTAAATGCAATAAATCCAATATGCTGTGCTGTTGTTCGGTACTTCGGAATGTATGCATAGCATAGCATACATCCTTCTCCCGAGATTTAAGTTACTTTGATTCATATATTAATTCAAAGGTAGTGGGAAATCTTTTAATTCTTGAGCGCAGTGCTGCCAAGTGATGAAAAAAAGAGGCAGGGTGGTATATTAGCGAAAAAGCGGTTATTAAACGCTTAATTAGGAAAAAAGCTTAAAAATAATAATATTAATATTTTCAAGTATTCATGATTATAAACTAGATCTAGACAAAGAATACGAAATTTGATCTATCAGCTTTACTAGTACACAGAGTATTATAGTTTTATCCATATAACGGTGGTTTGGAACGGCATAAAATAATGGGGATAGATAAAGAGAAATAAATCGATTAAATTGAATAGAAATTGAGATATTTGAATGAAATTTGGCACACAGGCTACCTTCCGCAAAAAGTTCGGTTGCTATTTAAAATGTGAGAAATCGAACCATAATCACGCCCCTTTTTTCGATATCGAAAATTTCGAAAAACGTATAAAATGAGATAATTCAATAATAAAAGCAGCTATAATCATGAAATTTGGTATTGATATTTCTATTGACGGATTTGAAAAAATTGTTGTAAAAGGGGAGTGGCACCGACTACTTATGACTCAAGCAATTTTAATAACTTCAGAACTGTGTAAGACAATATTACGAAAATTTTTCGCCAAAATTGAAAAAAGAAGCAAAATCGGTGGTTGACCACGCCCACTTTTATACTAAAATTTTCTAAGAGCGGGTTAGAAAAATAGAACAATATCTACTTAACTGATGCAGATAGAATGGTAGAATTTGGTAGTCACAATGACCTGATGATCTTATTAATTATTTTTTTTTTTTTTTGAAAAATGTTTGTGGCACCGCCCACACATGAATGAGCAATTTAACTGTTAATAACTTCATAACCGTTTATAGTTGTTGAAAGTATGCCCAGTGGAAATAAACAAAATTTTCAGCCAGCCCTGCCCACTTCGACTGAAATTAATAAACGAAGATGGTATTCTTATCGGCGCCCACCGGTAAAAGCAGGGGAGTAGGAAGAGCAACACACCAACGGAAGGACCGAGTGGAGACGACTGGAGCGCTATTATCTTATAAATAAAAATGATTGTGTGGCTGTGTGTCTGTGTGTCCCTTATAGGGATTCAAAGTACAGTCTATTTTGGAATTACTGGTTAAAGCATAGGCTATTTATAGTTTTGGAAAAGTGGGCGGTGCCACGCCCCCAGGCTATATAAAGTTTCAATACGTCTTATTTGGTCTTAATCAATGATATTTGGATATATGTCAAGATTTATTTCTTAGTCAAGATTTACATAATTTTTTAAAAGTGGGTTGTGCCATGCCAATATTTTTTGTGTTTTGTTTGTGCCTCATTAATGTCCAAAGTTTATAGTCGATCTCTATGAAACTTTCAAGATAGGTTCAGAAGTTCGCTGGGTACGGCATAGGCTATATATAGTGTCGTTTAGTCAAGATTTACATGACTTTGGAAAAATGGGAGGTGCCACTTTCAAATTTTTTGTGTGTTTGTTTATGCTTTGTTAGTGTACACAATTTATTGTCGATCTCTGTGAAGCGACACAGTGGATTCAGGAGTTCGCTGGGGCTGACACAGGCTATATATGTATGTAGTTTTTGGCAAAGCACCAAGGCTATTTAAACTAACAGTTCGGCATGGCTAGAAATTTACGTGGCTCAAGTTAATGATTTTTTATATATAGATATGTGTTCTATATATCAGAAAAACTTGGGAAAAGGAAGCGGTACAGAATTAAAATAAAAGTGATTTTGCTATATCTTCGAAACTATGTACTTATCAGTACCCGCAAAAGAAATGTGAGAAGAAGGGGGTGGGAATCGGCCATGTGATGCGAATGAAAGAATATGTTCCGGCCCGGAAGCTTTTCTCGTCGGACTCCATCTATGAAAGCAGAGGAAGAGGGAGGCACCCACTCCGTTGGAAATACCAAGTGGAGAGCGATCTGCGATCAGGACAGAGTCAGGTGGCGCTTTGTCGGATGGTCAAAATTGTTTAGACAGTTAAACAAACATTCATATAAGGCTGTTGATATGTGTATGTACAACATTGGCTTAGCAATTTCGGGAAACAAGTTTGATGTTGAAAGGCTCTGAAGTATGAACGCATGAAAAACTAAAGGACATAAACAATCAATACGCCGCTGATAATATGAAAATATTTGAATTGCTTAAAGTATTTATTTTAAATAATTTGAAATTATATATTTGATTACCGATTTTACACATTAATAATTCTTGAATGAAATAAAACGGCATTGTGGTTTGGCTAATATATGAATCCTATGAACAAACTTATAAAAGTTTAAAGATATGTTGCCGTCAACATAAAGTTAAAATAATAACAACAAAAATATGCAAATAACATGAGTAAAAAGTCGTTGAAACTGCAAAGCTTTTGTAAATGCAAAAAGATCAACTAAGTCAACGCCATAAATCAAATGTTGAACATTTTTGAGATCTGCCGCCACCGCTGCCACCTCCACACACAGCGAGTGTCACAGCTAGCGCGAGTTGCTAGTTGCACCACTTCGCTGGTGGCTCAGGTGAGTGGCAAAAGTTTAGAACGCCACATGTGGCCACAGCGGCATAAATATATGCATTAACGGAATACAACCATACCTACATGAATTTACTTTAAAACACGTAAGGAAGTCTAAGTACGGGTGGAACCGAAAATTAAATACACAGCTTTGTAATAGTGGTCGTGGTAAATTGGTAGAGAGGTATGGCATGTTCTATTTTTCTACCCCTCTTTTAAAAACCTTTGGTACAAAAGTGAGTGTGGTCATCCACCGATTTTGCTTATTTTCGGTTGGCCAACTCTACACGTCCATAGTTTACCTTGTAACAAGTTTCGTCATTCTATCGTAAACGGTTGTGAAGTTATTAACAGTCGAAGTTTAAAAGTTTGTTCACTCATATGTGGACGGCGCCACGCCCATTTCCAAAATTTTGGTAAAAGCATCAATAGAATGATCAATTCAATAAAGCTACCAAAATTTCATTATTATAACTGCTTTTATTATTGAATTAACTCATTTTATACGTATTTCGAAATTTCGATATCGAAAAAAAGAGGCGTGGTTATAATTCGGTTTCCCACATTTTAAATAGCAACAAACCTTTTGCGGAAAGTAACCTGTGTGCCAAATTTCATTCTAATAACTCAAGTGTTATCTTCAATTTTTTTGCCAGAATTTCTAGACAATTTTTTAGTACGCAGTTTTTGAGACCAATCAATTTTAGTACAATATTGTGCAAGTTAGAACTCGCTCAAAAATTTCCCTGAATTTTCAGAATTTTTTCGTCAAGGGTGTTGAGTAATTACTTCCATACAACGCATGAAGAAAAATAAATTTTGTATGGAGAAATATACCAAACATCCTTGACAAAAAAAATTCTAAAAATTCAGGGGAAATTTTGAGGTACTTTTAACTTGCACTTAATGTACTTCTAAAATTGAACGAGCTATAAAACTGCGTACTCAAAAATTTTCAAAAAATTCTGACCAAAAATATTGAAATTTTGATGAACATTTTTAAAAGTTGAATTTACTTCCCTGAACTTTGTGTAAACTTTGAAATTTCGTTTTATGTGGTTTCTATTACGGAATTCACAAAATTTTAAATAAAAATTATTAAAAACACAGCTTCCTTTTATTTCTTCGAACGATATCCAATTTAATTTTACTGCTATTATATTGAACACAACTGTATATCTCCATTATTTTATGCCGTTACAAATCACCGTTATATGTACCAAACTATAATACTTTATGTACTCGTACAGCTGGGTATAGAAAGCAAACATTTGGTAGATTGAGCTGAGTTTGAACTGCAGCAGCTCCTCTACCGCCTTTGGTGCTGACTGTGCTGACTTCACGCTGCATTGCATCGCTCAATGTGCGCCTAGTGCCAATGACGAATAATTTATGAGCGACATTTGTGTGATTATGGTAATTAGGTCATCATTTAAAAGCGCCAGCAAAAACAACAAATTTGCAAATGTGAAAATGTAGTGCAATAAACGAATGAACGGCACTTTTGGTGGTTGCTGGTGAGCTTTTTTTTGGAGCTCAAAGTATGGAATGAAATGTAATGTTTACCTTTTTTACTGCAAGATTCCAAAAAGTTTTAGTTGCGTATAGTTCTAAGGCTATGATATTGCTTTATTTCATTCATAAATCAAAATGCCAACACATGCAGACATACATACAATTTTCCTAAATTCCTTTATCTTAACTGCTTATTTAAGGCTTATAATTTGATTTTAAGCACTTAAAATGAATTTGACTTGATCTCGAATGTTAATTCGTTAATTTGGCTTTTAGCGCATGCGCGCACACTGCTAGTAGCAACGTCATGTAAATGCTTGCGCATGCTCGTACTTACATATAACACATGTAGGTGCCTTTATGTGTATGTCAATGGCTACTTACATTACAGCCACTTGTAAAATTGTGAATGCGTGGAAAACTGCCAGCATGCGATTACAAGCAGTCGTTAAATGCCAATATCCTAAATGACGGCAATAAAATTGTTCGATTTTGATTAATGCATTTTTTTGCCTGTTTGCTTTCGTAAATTACCGCCAAAGAAGAGACAGGTTTGTGTAGTAGTAAAAGATGTTTACAAAATTTTAATTTAGTAAATGGGGCGAAACTTAGAGAGGGGAAGTGTGGGACTGATGAATTCTAGTTTTAACTCACTAATATTGAGTTTAAGTCACTAAACAGTTTTTTATTCACTAGAAGATCCGTCAACGCTTCGCTGCGTCTCAGAACTTATAATAGACTGAGTCCTATATTAATCATGGTATCCCTGAAACCCGTTGCGACATGGAACTTAATCACATCGCTTATTGCAGCACTCATTATTACCTTTCGTTTGATAGCCATATTGTACTAACACATTTTGGGTCACCTTGGTACACTATCAACTTTTCTTAAATATCTGCAATATACGGATATCGACCTGTTACAATATTAAAGGGTGTTTTTTTTAGGGGTATAGAACTTCAAATTGAAATAAAACACAAGAAAATCGTTTTAAGGTCCATCAATTTGGCTTTATTGGAAGGATAATTTTATGCCATTAATGTTTAAATATGATTTCGGGCATGTGGCCGCCGCGGCTGGCTCGAATAAAGCCAATTCTACAGGTCCAATTTTCAACCACTTTTTCGAGCATATGGGGCCGTATGTCGGCAATAACGCCACGAATGTTGGCTTCCAATTCCCCTAACGTTTCTGGTTTGTTGGTGTAGACGAGCGACTTCACATATACCCAAAGAAAATAATCCAATGGTGTCAAATCACACGACCTTGGTGGCCAATTGACAGGTCCATTCCGCGAAATTATGCGCTCATCGAATGTTTCCTTCAATAAATCGATTGTGACGTGCGCTGTGTGGCATGTAGCGCCGTCTTGTTGGAACCACAACTCATCCACATTCATGCCATCCAATTCGGGAACAAAATAGTCGGTTATCATGGCTCTATACCGGTCTCCATTAACGGTAGCTGCCTCTCCAGCATTATTGCGGAAGAAGTATGGCCCAATGACTCCACCAGCCCATAGAGCACACCAAACAGTCAGTTTTTGTGGATGTAATGGCGTTTCAAGGGTCTCATGTGGATTCTCTTCACTCCAAATGCGGCAATTTTGCTTGTTGACGTAGCCATTCAACCAAAAATGAGCCTCATCACTGAACAAAATTTTGCGATGAAAATCAGCATCGAAATCAATCTCATTTTCGGCCCATACACCAAAATCACGACGCATTGCATGGTCTCGCGGCTTTAATTCTTGCACAAGCTGGATCTTGTAAGGTCGCAAGCCAAGATCTTTGCGCAAAATCTTCCATAAAGTTGATGGACAAAGCTCCAATTGCTGTGCACGGTGGCGAATCGATTCATCCGGGTCGTCTTCAACACTTTGCTCTACAGCGGCAATTGTTTCTTCGGTGCGCACTGTTCGACGTCTCTGCGGATGCGTATTATCACATAGAGTAAACGTAGTGCGAAAACGATCCATGGTTAACCGAATTAATTGCTCTGATGGACGATTATGTCGACCATAAAATGGACGGAGCTCACGGTAAACTTCGCGAACTGAACCATTATTTTCGAAATAAATTTGCACGATTTGCAAGCGTTGTTCTTTTGTCAACCTGCTCATGATGAAATGGCAAACCAAACTGAACATAAATGACATTAGAGTTGCCAGATTTGACCACAAAATGCCAGTTTTATCTCTATTCGAAAAAAAAACCTGTAAAAAAAACACCCTGTATTATATGCAGAGATTTCAATGTTAAATAACATTTTTTCCGCTTTTCTGAAAACATTTCTTAATTAAAAACTATTCTGTTGCTATAAGCAAGCAGAACAATTATAGTCGCTTGCAATTTTGGTTGCTATTTTGCAAGCAATAAGTGAGCATTTGATTTTCGAAGCGAGCTTAATATAAAAAAAAAAATCTTTTTGTTATTTTATTCATAAGTCGCTAAGTGCTAACGAATAAAAAGCGGTATGCAAGTTAACTTGCTAGTGTGGAAAAGGACCTGAGGGTTATAGCTTAATAAAATAACTCTTAAAATTACTTTTCGACTTCGCACTAAACTTTAATTTTTTTTGTAATGGTTTCTACTCAAAATAAAATCTCATATCAATAATTTTTTGTTCAGTGCATATATGAAGGGGTTAGAAGTTCAAGTTTAAAAATATTACTTATTGTAAATTCTGGGTAGTGCGTTTATGGCACGGCCGATGTTCGAAATGACCTGGATATCTTTGTCAGCAAATATTCACTATATTTAACTTTACAAATATGGGTAAAACTAAAATTTTCAAAAAATATCACTTAGACCATTTTGCATCTAGACCCTTTATATAAATATTAGGTGTAAACTCTGGGTGGTAACCCTACCCAGAAATATTATTGTTGAAATACCACGTAAAATAACTTTCTTTGATACCTATATTGGCATATCACATATGATATTTTTGAAATGTCAGATGTGTGGTAGCTTCATAAAAATATCCTTAGTGGCAGCACTTAACTCAAACACTTCGATTATATCAGATAATCTACATGTAACATTTCATGAGAATGTGTTGTTTTCAGGATAATGGGTGACACAAAGAACAATATATATAAATGGATTAGGTGGCAGCTCTAAGTGTTAACCCTATTTGGACATACTTTTCTTGAAATTTTACGCCAAACACCTTTCGGCTTATAAAAATATTTCCATATCTTTCTTACTTTTTGAAAAACTTCAAGTTGGTGACAACTTCGTAATAGCATCAGCAGTAGCGCCATCTGATAGAAAGTCTGAGAATGTTCTACACATCTCAAACTTTATCTATGAAGCGGTTTCTGAGATAGTATGTTAACTATCGTTATATATAAAAATCTGACACTGAAATTTTTCTAAACACCTTGATTGATGTTGATGAAATTTTTTGTGTGTATTTAAGTGGACTCGAGGTTCACAATCCGAACCGGTGGATGATGCTTAAGAGAAAAAGAAGCGTGGCACTTAGATGGGATATTTCGTACTACATATATATATATATATATATATAGAAGTATTCATGGTAGAAAACTGAAAATTGGTAAACAGTTAATTTAAATTCATCAGTAAGACCCCAAGTAAAAATAGGGAAACGAAGAAGAGGTCGTGACACCGCCCTTACAAATGGAACCTTCCATAAAACATAACTACTTAAGTATTCTTTGAATAATATAGAAAATTTATAAGGTATTATATGAGGTTAATCTCCTGGAAGTATTCATGCTAGAAAACTAAGATCTTGCAAAAAGGTAATCTCCAAGACTCGTAGAAAAATGGCGATCAAGAGAGAAGGGGGGAGGGGTTGGTACCTACTGTTATAATCGAAATTAATATTACTCCGCAACTATTTCAAAAAGCTGTGTAATAATTAAGATAGAAATGTAGGTGTGCGATTGGAAAAAAGAAGAGGGTTAGACTCTGGAATAATAATAAGAAAAGAGAGAATAGAAAACTGTAGTGACGAGAGGAAAGCCATTTTTTTATATCTATGCAAGTAAATTTTTGGGAAAAATAACGTCTGTTGGGTTCTCTAGTAAACACACAAATGCAAGAATAAGTCGTTTGAAGTAAGAAGCTTAGCTGGATGAAAAGTTCAAAGGGTGAGACTTATAAGACTAGTTTATTAGCTGTTTACCTGGCACTGTTTAATCAGTTTATATATCTTTTGCAGTTGAGTCATATTGAACGCTCAATATGAATTTTCAATAATTTTCTGAATCATGTTCTAAGTTTAAAATCAATAAAATCACTTCTCGAATATTAAACTATATCCCTAAATCTCTAGATCCATGCACCACCTAGCATTAGGCCTCCCTAAATATTGCACTGTCATGGGGCTATATTCAAATTTCATGTCTCTAGCTCACTAGAATTTTACTTAAAACTTTACCCGTGCGCCAGCTAGTGGAATATTATTCATTTTGCTCTTTCTTGGTGTCTGGAACCATTCTTCACACGGTAAATTACCTACAAATCGTGCAAGAGGTTCCTTATAATGTTGACGGATTCACTTAATACATGCACCACCTAGCGGGTTTTATAGATTTAGATTGCATTACCAAAGAGTTCTGATCTCGTCATTGCCATTTATTAGCACGTAACCGAGTAGGCGATTTAATCAGTTGGATTTCAAAGCACACCAATCACCTATTCTTAGCGATAAGTAATTCCAATTGGTAACATGAATGTTGGCAAATTTATCCTTCACAGGGTTTCTATATCTTCGTCGAGATGTGTGGAAGCTTCTTTGCCCACTCACATAACACGATTCTGCCAGCGGAGCTTTCGGTATTAAATAGACGAACTAAAATTACTGCGGCTTAAATCAGTCAGTCATGTCCTATCTCCAACTTATAATTCTGCTACAAATTTCGTGTCCTTAGAAATATTTTACATTCCTAAGTTTGAACCACATACGACCTCTGACCTTTACACTAACATGCCACAATGCTAATTAACTGCAATGCAGGTTATTTCATGCCACCATTGCTCCGCACGCAAAAACATATTGATGTGGTATTTTGCTTGCTAAATAGTTGAGTACTGATCGCTGAGTGGATAAAAGATCCACACAAAACATCTTCAGTTCATCTAAAATCGATCGTCAGCTAAACGGGCATGCAGCACTTTTAATTAGCGCAGGTAAATTTTTAAATCAGCTAAAATCTATAGATTAAAAAGCATCATAAATTCGGACGTTTAAGTAATGATGCGCGGAATGTTGCCAGATTACTAGATTCAAATGTTTGTCGTAGAGATTTGCCGGTCTAGCGATTCCGGAATTTTGTTTGTTTGTTTGAGTAGCGACGAAAACACGCCCCGAAGGTCTTCGGGAGTGTTGCCAATGTAAGAATTATTTTTCGGATATAGATCCGGTATGCGCTGGTACTAGCACCTTAGGGTACTAGCCCAACTGGCGCCGGAACGATTTGGTGTGACCAGTGCGACCTTATAAGTCATGTCACCCCCTCCTTTCGTTATGAAGGAGAAGATGGCTACTGAGAGGTATCATATCCGTAGAACAACATCAAGTTGTACGTCATTACCCTCATCCGCCTTATCGCGTTTATATTTTAAGCCCCTGAAATTTCTTCGAGGTCACCTAACAGTAATACTAGGAATCATGTCGTTTCAGTAAGGTTGGGGGAAAAACGTTGGTTCTTGTGATACGGGGCTTTGCAGATGCGGGACAGGCATTGAGTAAGTCAGGGCTTAGTATGGATAAGTAAGAGCTCAGAGCCGATCTCTAGGTACAGTCAAAGTTCCTCTACTAGTTGTGTTTTAGGGTCCATTTAGAGTATTTACAGGAGGCGATTGACAAAGTAACTAACCGACTGCTTGTAAATATCGTTAAAGGTCTGTCAGTACAAGTTCGGATTGATGCGGCCGATATATGTATTGCGGGACTTCGTTCCGCACATAGAGGGCGTGCTTTTGTACCTGAGAGATGGCTCTGAATTAGTTGCTCGCTATGGTGTCCTATAATTTAGTACTAAAATATTGTCATTCAAGTTCTTCCATAGATTTTTGGTTGCTCTAAGAAAGGTTTGCATCCAAATTGTCTTTTGGTGCTTAATTATTTTCTAAGGTTAAAAGGTCCCAGTTTTGATGTACATATATTGGATGACGGACACTTTTATTTGATGCATCGGGAATAAAAAATTGTTGCAGAGTATTGTAGTAGAATTTAAAAAAAAATAGCTTGTTGTAGCAGAATTAGTCAAGATTTGGATCATTTCGGGACTTTTTAGGGATCATTTAGGGACATTTTCGGAATCATTTCGCTTACGCTTTGGGATTGTTTCCGAGACCATTCCGGGACTTTTTCGGGATTATTTCCGGACTTGTTCCGGATAATTTCGGAATTGTTTGTAGAACTTTTTTGGCATAATTTCGGGAATTTTTCAGGCTAAATTAGGGACTATTCGTGGATTTTTTTGGGACATTTTCAGGGTAATTTCGGGAATTATGCAGGATAATTTCGGGATAACTTCTGAATTGTTTTCGGGATTTTTTTCTGGACCATTTTTTGGTATTTTAGGTATCAATTCGGAATTGTTTATGGGATAAAATTTAAGATTTCGAAAAAGTTTAAGAAAACATCTAAGGATCATCCCTGTGACAAAGAAAAAGAAGGTGGGCTGTAGGCCTTCAGTTCGAGGAGGATAGTTCTCTTATATGCAAAATTTTTTTTTAATCTGGCAACACTGTTACGACTGATATCGAACTGTTTTAGCACAAAAAGTAAAAAAAAAAAAAAAATATACTGAATCTGTGGCTTCTTGTGCAAGCTGCATAGGCGCCAATGTGCGAGATCAGTATTGATAACACCTCCTGCAGCGCTCTGTAAAACACACACACGCACACACATATTTATCAGCTGGACTTCTAAAGCACAGCATATAAAACTTATTTAAACTTCTGCTTCCAGTTGCTATAACTGAACTACTAACTTCATCCAAAAGACAACCAAAAATGATCAGCGATAAAAGAAAAGGAACGCGAGCGCCCACTCACATACATGAAAACAAACACGTACACCCATGGACATTGAGCGCAACACACTTGTTGACCAAAAATTCACACAAAAAGCTTCTGTTGCTTATGTGAATCGAAAGCGATGTGCTGAACGATGATGCGCTCAACCGCTGAAGTGTAGATTACAAAAGTTCGGCTGCTGTTGAACATATAAAATCTGGCAAATGGTATCTACGAGTTTGGGCTTGCAATATTTGTGTGTGTGTTTGGTATCCTTACAGCAGATCACAATCAATTTTGTAATATTTTTTGAATTTAATTAGTTGCTTACACAACGGCGCCCACTCGTTGCAATACACACTTACAAGGCAATGAGGTATATCTGCGGGCGCCCTGGGTGCCCATAAATACATTTTTGGCTTGCGCGATAAACCAATCGGCCAAGCTACTCAAATTGTGTGGGCGTGACTGCTGCATTAATAAAGACATCTTTGCTGATATGATTTTAGGCGTTGATTGTGTAAATGGCAATGCTATGCAGTGCTGATTAAGCTGGGCAGTGTGTTATAGTTGAGTGTGTGCCAACGCGTTTGAGAGTTCGTGTGCTAAGTCTTTGATTTAATTTCATAGAGCGAAACCAACCAACGCGCCCAAGACCAGTTGGCAATAGGTATTATTCAATTATTACTCTTGGTTTTAATAAAAAACTTCAAAAAGAGGCTAAAGTTATTGGATTATTGCAGAACCAGGCCTATTTGGCACTTTATTTCAGAATATCCTCCTCCACTAAGAGTCGAACCCCCGGTTTTGTGATTTATAAACGCAGTAGCCTAAACACTTCAAAGCAGTTCTCCAGCTACCCTACAATATCTCTACCTTACTTTTCTTTGATATTCAATCAGTCTCTGGAAGCTAGGCGATTTTGGTCCGACTTCCGCTTTCTTCTGATTCCAGTCCCGGTAAACTGCATTCCGTTACATTACAGTTTAAAGAAATAAAACATATTTTAACTAGAATCAGTGTCATACTCAATCACATTGCGTCAACAATTAAATATTGATTCTCATTAAAGCTCCAGCTTATCAATTCCCGCAAATCACAAAACATCAGAGCGTACGTGTGGATTTTTTTTAATTAGTGTGTTTGCGGGAGAAATATTCAGTATAACGTGAATCGGAAATTATGAGAGTGATAAACCGTACATCGTGGAAATAAATGAAAATTTGTAATTATAACTTCGAACATGTTTCTTTGATAAAGCTTTCCTAGAGACAAAAGGGCGTGGCTTAGGAAGCATTAGGAAAATTAAAAACAAAACAAAAATTAAAATGAGAAAACTAGGCAAATAAAACAAAAAAAAAAACTGTAATTTTGTTGGTACGTAAGCTAATACAACTACGAGCGCCAGAATATTAAATAAGAGAGAAAGCGATGTCAAGATGACTACTCAAGCGAAGTGTTCATATGTCGCTAAGAAGAATTATGTTTGACATGAAACACCCTTATGATGCAGTTTTATGTTTACACATAAGGATCATATTACCAACGAATTCAGAAGTTTACGTAGGGTGGTAAAATAAAACAAAATAAAATAATATAAAATGAAATAAAATAAAATTAAATTAAAAAAATAAAAAAAAAAAAATAAAACTAGATAAAATAAAATAAAATAAAATAAAATAAAATAAAATAAAATAAAATAAAATAAAATAAAAAAATAAAAGAAAATAAAATAAACTAAAATAAAGTGAAATAAAATAGAATAAAACAAAAATAAAATAAAATAAAAAATATAAAATAAAAAAAATACAAAAACAAAAGATAATAAAATAAAATAAAATAAAATAAAATAAAATAAAATAAAATAAAATAAAAAAATAAAAGAAAATAAAATAAATTAAAATAAAGTGAAATAAAATAGAATAAAACAAAAATAAAATAAAATAAAAAATATAAAATAAAAAAAATACAAAAACAAAAGATAATAAAATAAAATAAAATAAAATAAAATAAAATAAAATAAAATAAAATAAAATAAAATAAAATAAAACAAAATAAAATAAAATAAAATAAAATAAAACAAAATAATATACAATAAAATAAACAAAAATAACATAAAATAAAATAATAATTTTCATAAAAATTAAAATGTGAAAAATTATTATTCTGGGCTTTGAGCTCGTTTCATGAATACTTGAAAATATACTCGTACAGGCCGCAAAATCAACAAAAATTGTTGGTACAAAAAAGCAATAACAAAAACCGAAAGCACGCGGTAAGGCAGTTCTGCTGATGATGATAAAACAGAACTGCCACAAAATCCATCATGATCAGACGACTAAATGTCAGATGGCGGAAGTGGTTCTTGTATATGGTAAAAAAGAATAGAATTAGGAGTTTAGCTGACACAAAAAGCAGCGCTCTGTTAGCTTAATGGTTAGCAATGCGTGCCAAAATTTTTCTGAAGAAAAAGCCTAGCAGCTTCCGAAATGGATATATAAGAAAAGCTATAAAATAAAATAAAATAAAAAAATGAAAAAAAAAAGTAAAAAAATTAAATAAAATGAAATAAAATAAAATAAAATAAAATAAAATAAAATAAAATAAAACAAAGTATAATAAAATTAAACAAAATAGTATACAATAAATGTAAGTAAAAATAAAATAATATAATAATATGCAATAAAATAAATAAAAATAATATAAAATAAATATAATGGAATAAAATAAAACAAAATAAAATAAAATAAAATAAGATAAAATAAAATAAATTAAAATAAAATAAAATAAAATAAAACAAAATAAAATAAAATAAAATAAAATAAAATAAAATAAAATAAAATAAAATAAAATAAAATAAAATAAAATAAAATAAAATAAAACAAAATAAAATAAAATAAAATAAAATAAAATAAGCAAAATAAGTTTACTTTCGATAAACTTACTTTAGACAGTTTTACGTTTGAAAAACGTTTACTATAATCATTGTTAAACTTTTGGAAAAAATTGTCGAATCAACGAAGGTGATCCCTTTTTGGAAAACAATTTTTAATTAACGTCTTATTCAACGTACAGGAATTGTTTGTTGAAAACTGTTTGATAAAACTCCAATTTAGGTGATGACGGTGAAAACGGGCCTTTAGCCTAATGAATATGTACTAGACCTTTGCTCCGAAGGTTGCTGGTTCGAATCCCGACAATTTCCTCACCTTTTTTTAATAAATAAATTATTATAATTATTTTAAAATATGTTCTATAGTTATTTCAGCCCCATTTATTGATTTTTTTACAATTCAAGTATATTAAAAAAATTATTCGGGGAGCTTTTTTACCAATTTGTGGCGTGCTGCTTCCAGTTTTTTATGCAACTTGGCGGGAGCTGTTTTTTTTCCTACTCCGACAGCATCAGCAAAGCAAAGCAGAAGCCTTTCATGGCAGAAATACCCTCGGACTCCGTTTTGGAAAACCTTTTTCAAACCACTTTTGATGTTACCTGTCCCAGGACTCGAACCTTGGGCCTTTCGGGGTGGTAGGGCGGCAACACTACCGCTAAAAGACGTCGGCCATATAATAAAGTTCTATAAATCAAGTAGGTAAATTATTTAGCATTATTTTTGGAAACTGCCAAACTGTTGACCTCGCACAAAAGTTCACCTCAAGTTAATTCTCCAAAGCTACCATACAATTGTGAAAACATATTTAAACGTTCTGAAATTTTTTAGGTGCAAAATCGTTTGGAAAACATTGATTTCAACGTTTGGAAAACATTGTTGAATATACTAGCTTACTTCGTTGTTTATTGGGTTAACATGAAAATGAAAATAGGTATAAAACAGACATTCAAAACAAAATTGTCTCTTAAAATAATTAATCAAAAATTTGATTTGCCTAATAAATTACATTAATCAAAGAAATATGAAAAATAATTCGAGTATCTGACATATGACAGTCAAACAAAATTACAATATACATCAAATTAAGGCTTTGAAATAAGTCGAGCGCTAACAAGCTATAGATAATCGCTTTTGTAAACCGAATTTTTTTTTTGCTAAATCAGAAAACCAAAAAGGCATAAAGATTTCGTCCAAAAGATACTGAAAATATAAAAAATTATGATAGCGGCTTTTGTTTCTTTTTCTTCTTCTAAACGATTGAGAATAGCGAGCTTCTTCTTCTTTCATTTACAAAAATTCAAATATTTTTTTCTAACAAAAGGCGAAAGCTTAATTACGCTTTGAACACTTTCAATCAAAACGGCAATTCTTCTATTGCTTTATTACAATTAAAATGCTTTATCACTGCTGAAAAGAAAGATCAAACTTCTAGACATTAATGCAGTGCTGCACAAAACAGGAAAACTAACGAATTCGAAGCAGCGTAGTGCACACGTGATTGACGCCATCGATAAAAAAAAGAAATCATCTTAAATATAATGCAAACAATTTTCACAGCTTTTCCGTAAATCTACGTACCCAACTATTAGTTGCTTCATATGTAAGCACACCTCGTTCATTACTCAAGTCATTAAAGACTTGCTCATTATTTTACAGCAAAAGGCAAGTGCTTGCTCCCTCTAGTTAAGAAATCATAATAGCGCCAGCCAAGTGGCTAGGTCGACCTCCTGGTGCGTCAGCTGATTCAGCAAAACTGCCAATTTATTTGTTTTGCATTTTTAGCTTAACGATTTTTCTTGGATTTTTGAATTTGTTAATTTGATATGCGTAATGAAATATATTAATTGGGCAGCTATCGATGACTTTGGTATTTTTTTAGTTCTTTTATAGATAATTTTCGATTAGTTGCACTTTTTGTGTTAAAGTAAGAAACTAGCCGTATATGTGCACCCTGTAAAAATTGTATAAAAATTTTTTTTCTATTTTTCGAAATGCTTTTCGATTGCTCTGAATGATCTAATTCGTTTATTTAAAAAAAAAATATATATATGTATATATTTTCCCTTCTTAGCAACATTTTTAAATAAAGGGTGCTTTTTGATATACAAGGTGGCGCAAAAGTAAGCTTCCGATGTTCAGCATATCGGTTGTGGCACGTGCAGTGTGTGCTGTTGCACCGTCTTGTTGGAACCACATGTTTTCCAATCCCAATTCATCAAATTGCGGCAAAAAGAACTCGTTGATCATTGCTCTGTAGCGCTCACCATTCACAGTAACCGTTTGGCCCCGACCGATTATTGGTCAAATAAATAGTCAGCAATATTCCGCGTTCTGGAGCAGTGTAGCGTAACATTGTTCATTAACGTGTATTTCGCATGTGTTTACTACACAAATGTCAAAACAGAACTGACTTTAGGGGCCAATCGCAACATTTATAGCATTTTCTGATAGGAGGATTACTTTTGCGCCACCTTGTATGTTGGAATGGAACGAAGAAACCGGTTTTCCAAAAAACAAAATTAAAACAAGGAATTACGGAAACTCGTTACAATATGCTTCACCTTTCCACCCTGTGGAAAATTGACAAAACAAATCACAAGGTGTTGAATAAAAACATACTTTGAGATCATAGGTTAATTATTTCTATAGATTAAATATGCCTCTGATTAGTACTTTCACAAGAATATATCGCAGAAAAAAAATTCTTAAAAGTTATCGGTGAAACCCTTTTTACTAATTTTCACAGGGCGTCTGAAATAATTATTTTTTTTTACAGAAAAATATTTTTAAGTTTGTGTTATACTCTGTAATGCGCAGTTATTTTTGGACTATCAGCGGTTGTATCAAAAATATTATTGACATTATTGCAATCGATTAATTAACTGATAGTCGATATACATTTGCTTAATGTCAATTATACTAATAGCACGAGAGTAACTTGTGTTGACAAGCTTCAAACATTTGTGTGAGTACATATGTTTGTACCTAGAAATATATTGTTGCTATTACAATCAGGGCCGCCGAGAGGAAATCCGGGCCCAAGGGTAAAAAGATGTGGCCCCCTTTCTACATAAAAGTTCCGAATACTGTATCAATTCTACTTACTACGTCAACGTTTTTAAAGGATAAGTCAAATACGACGTTTTTTGCTCTCATCAGTTCATCACACCTGTATTGAATTTGCTTTATAGTTGATGTTGGGTGACCCATTTTTTTTATACGATCTCGAAAATTAATAGAATGTATTAATCAGTTCATATAAATAGACGTTTGGTCAGAACTATTTATTCAGATTAGATTCGATAGCAGGACTTGACAGGTAATAAGAAGACAGAAACATCTTGGTCAAACATTTATTTTTCGATTTGTTTAATAAAAAACAGTTCTTCCGAAGTCTGTTGACTATCATGATTAAGTTTTTAAACATGCAGTTTAAAATCCTCCAATCTTCAATTATTTGGAGCTTCGAAGTGAGCTTTTATCGGTAATCACAAGTTTCAAATAAATGGTTGAATTAATCGACTGTCAAAAGCATTCTAATTTAATCATTCACTCAATTTCTTGAAAAATAATGGCCCCTTCGAGAACTCCGGACCCGGGGGGAATCACCTTGGTATGTGATAAGTCATAAACAGACTATGTGCTCTAAAAAAGTTAATTAATTCACGTAAATTTGTTGTTTGTCCCGCCTCGTAGTGAGTTTGAAATCAAAATGCTAAATATTTTAATTTTATGATTAATAATTTTGCGATTATTTCAATTTCTTTGTAATCAAATTAATTATTTAGATTATCATTAATCAAAATTTGATAAATCGGGAACTTAATTGTTCTTATTAATTGAGAATGATTTTACTCCCATTAATTAATTAATCACTTTTAATTTAATTGGCATGAACAATCAATTGATTAATCGAACAAAAGCTATCGGTCCGTAGTTTCGAGATTTCATTGCGACATTCGTTTTTCTACTTTTTGGAGTACTAGTAGTAATCTAATGCTAGTATGGAATACTTAAATAAATCTTTCACAGCTCTAAATTTGTTAATTTGAAAGTGCCGCAACAACCAGATGAAGAGTTAGGTTGCGTGAGGCAGGAGCTGGGGGTGCTGCTCAAGCTAATTTAGCTACATTTACCATCCAGGCCGTTCTTCTCAGGTTTTCGAAAGCAGCTATAAAATACCCAAACAAGTTGAGCACCTCGAATCTTTTTCACGTTGAAAATCGAGTTTGTGGTCTGAAACACCCTGATAACATCAAAAAATATTTAACATTGTCAATTACCTTAAACAAGACTGAAGACATATTACAATAAATATTGTAGTGAATATTATCGAGTATCGCACATCACTATGCAGTTCCAAGTTCCGCCGCTAACAATAGCTGTCGGCACAACAACGAGGACCACAAAAGCTCAATTGAGATAAAATAACTGTACCTCAAAATGTGCATAGGAGTAAAAGAGATAGAAATAGTGTAAACGAATGAATGGTGATGAGGAATTAGTGATGAATAGATGGCCGAAGATTTCGGATATGTCTAGAAAATTTAATATCAGATAGGTATAGCCTTCTCAGATCATAAAATTCAATGTACAACCACGCCTATATTTTCGATCAAAAAATTTCGAAAAATATATGAAATAAAGTAAGTTTTGGTCTGGTGTAGTTAAAATGGATAAAGTTGGTAGCTATTATTTATTCATCACATTAATACTTTTTGGAAAACATAAGTAAAAAGGAGGAGATAAAGGCCAAGGTTCTCTAATAGTTAAAGGGGATGCTACTTTTTATTTTTATTACAAATTGGCGGGACCTCATTTTTTCATTGATGTTATTTGACTCGTCATTGAACCTGGGACTTTCAGTGTACTAGGCCAGTGACACCACGAGGGCTGTGGCCGTAAACAAATTTTAAAAAGTCGAGTGTCAATAACTTCAGAGCCGAATTCCATAGAATCATCAGAGTTCATATAATGAATGTGAGTTAAATCGCAAGGTGACCGCACCAACTGATGGTTTTCTTTCTAGTTTCACTATAATATTTACGATGTCTATTTTTCTATCTCTCTGACCTATGGTTGCATAAGCCGTAATTTTATTCGGCGATAGGCGTATCATTAATTATTGCATGCCTTTTCATTCTACTCGGGAGCAGAAAGATTGGCTCGAATAAATTAAGATAGAAGGCCTGGTTATGCTTTGCTGCTTCTCAGAACTTATAACAGGATGAACCCCATTTTAATTATTATATCTCCGAAACCAGTTGAGACATGAAACTTTCTCACATCGCTTATTGCATCACTCAATAGCACCTCTCGCTTGATACACATATTGTTCTAACATAATTTGGGTCACCCTGGTCTACATATTGGTCGATAAGCAAGACGTCTTGCATTGCCACGGTGAAAAATGCATTCAGTTGTATTCAGCAGTTTTTGAGTGATACACATACAAACATGCAGACAAACAGACCATATATTAAAATTGTTGATTTGGATTCTATTGGCTTAATAATGATCCCTGCTATCCATTTTTCTTAGATATCTGGAAGCTACAGACATTAACCTACATATACATTAACTATACATAGAAATTAACGAATGTACGAGTATACCGAAACCCTATCATCAACTATCGATGAAGTCCACTGTCGATAGCTTTCCACGCCGTACTTTGTACTTTGGTAAGTACATATTTGTATTGAGCCAATCATGTAAAAACTATACTCTTTTGACTATTTATAGCAATTTATACAATTGTTCCTCAACATACATACACACATCCAACTGAATTCGCTTAAATTTAGCTCCTGCGCTACTTATGCCAAGCACGAACAATTCGTCGCTATTCGAAACGGTAAGACACCCAAAACTGCTCAACCACCGTAAAACACTTAAGGACACGTTTTTCATGTTTTCCAGCTGCCTGGGATGCCTTTGTTGTTGTTTTTTATTTAAAAGTAAATGTTATTCATAAAATCATTTGCATATTGGTTTTTATTTAATAGGCCACTAACGTTTTGAATTTCGGCTTTTACAACTTTATGTGTGTAAATGGTATTGGTAAATATTGTTCCAAGTTGTGCTTTGATTTTTGATTTTAATTTCTTTGTGTTTGAACCTGAAGTGTGCCATAAGCGTAATGAATTAAGTAAGCGGTCAATGGCCTTTGCTTTTGAATACCCAGAGTTTATACGAAGGAGTTGTTTGATTGGATGTTCTACGCTCCCGAGTACCACATTTAAAAGTAAATAATAAAATACATTGTAGTGGGAATACGAGTACGAATATTGATACGTGTAGGAATATTTTTCCAAAACTCTCTAGAAAGGTGGCAAAACCGCTGTGTACTGTTTCACAGAAACAAGCTCATTTAACTGACCGCCTTCTGATCTCTGCTCTTCATAAGAAAGAAGACATGGAATATGCCTAAAACATTTCTTTTAATTTTCTTAAAATCTGTATAATAAGCTCAAAGGCGCAACATATATCAAGATAAAAGTAAATCCAATAGAAACCCGCTAAACCATTCATTATGACGGCAGCGAGAATAATTAAAAAGCTAAAACTCCGAGAGTCAGCACCAATTTGGGCTCATCACAATGTCAAAGGTTAAACTTTCTGTGGTGGTCTATTTCATTCTACCAGTGGGGAGATGACAGATTTCACTACTTTTACGCAGGAAGACCATAGAACCCAAAAGTTAAATCCACTACGACTTGTGGTATCTTTGATTCTATAAGTCTTATACTAACAGTCTTATGAAACAAAGCAAAAATAAACAAAACAATGTAACATAAGATAAAAAAATATCAAAAAAAAATTTGGTAAGATAAGATAAGATAAGATAACATAAGATACGATAAGATAAGATAAGATAAGATAAGATAAGATAAGATAAGATAAGATAAGATAAGATAAGATAAGATAAGATAAGATAAGATAAGATAAGATAAGATAAGATAAGATAAGATAAGATAAGATAAGATAAGATAAGATAAGATAAGATAAGATAAGATAAGATAAGATAAGATAAGATAAGATAAGATAAGATAAGATAAGATAAGATAAGATAAGATAAGATAAGATAAGATAAGATAAGATAAGATAAAATAAGATAAGATAAGATAAATGAAATAAGGAAATCTGAATCGATGCAGGTTAGCTGATGAACTGCTAGACCAACTGGTGCTTGATCACCAAATAAACCATGCAATCATCAGCGAACCTTACAAGGCCAGAGACAGCTGGTACATTGACGAATCTGGCGCTGCTGCTATCTTGATAGTGGACGCCAATACCAATGTTACTAATCGTGCTGCCGGGCATGGCTACGTCCGTGTAACTGTAGCGCGAACAACTCTTGTTAGCTGCTACCTTTCACCAAATGACCCCATTCATAGGTTTAAAGAAAAGCTGGAGCTATTAGAAGACGACCTACGGGACCAAACGGGCAACCTGGTCATCGCTGGAGACTTCAACGCTAGAGCAATAGAATGGGGCATGCCTCAAACTAATACCAGGGAAAACTAATTCTGGAAATGGCAGCCCGACTCGGTGTGGTCGTACTGAATACGGGCACGACCCCAACATACAGGCGCCCGGGCTTTGGGTACTCGATCCCCGACATAACGCTCGTCTCGGAGAGACTCTTTCCAAACGCGGTTGGGTGGAGAGTGATGGAGGACCTTACTGGCAGCGACCACAACTACATCACCTTCCAACTCGACCATCCTGGTCAGAGACCGGCATCGAACGCATCATACAAAACCCGTAGATTCGATGCAGCTAAAGTTGACGCCACCAGGTTCACCGGAACAGTGCTGGCGAAAGCCAGACGGATAACCGACGGCACCAATACGCCACATGCGGCGGTTGAAGAAACCATGCAATGCATGCGCCATGCTTGCAACGTCTCTATGCCACGAATAGGAACGTGGCGAGGCAAGAAGCAGGTATACTGGTGGAATAGCGAAATCGCGGAACTCCGGAAAACATGTCACAGAATGCGAAGACTGGCGACGCGCTCACGTGGCAGATCCGAGGCTCTTGAAAGGGCGGAGGCGTACAAGGGGGCGAAAAAGGCTCTCGGCGCCGCCATAAAAGCAAGCAAACTAAGATGCTGGAAAGAGCTCTGTAAGGAAGTGGATCAAGACCCCTGGGGACAAGGGTACAAAATAGTTATGAAGAAACTTCGACCACCAAATCAGACGATGGACGAAGATGACATGAAGAACATCGTGGAAGCGCTATTCCTCACGCAACTTACTAGAGAAGAGGAACATGCAGCACGAGATGACCGCAACGTGGTACCTTTCAATGAAGAAGAGCTAGAAAGAGCCCTGCGTAGCATGAGGGCTGGTAAAGCCCCAGGACCCGATGGAATACCTGCGGAGGCAATCAGATTAACTGCTAATAGTTGTCCAGAGCTCTTGTTACACATGTATAACAAATGTCTAGAAGCAGGTGTCTTCCCCGCCAGATGGAAGACAGCACGGCTCGTCCTCATACCGAAAGGCAAAGGGGACCCAAGCTCTCCATCATCCTTTCGCCCACTATGTATGCTCGACACAGCGGGAAAAATGATGGAGAGCCTTATAAAGCAACGTCTAACAGCAGCCATAGAAGACGAGGGTGGACTCTCCCACCGGCAACATGGCTTTCGGAGAGGGCACTCCACAATAGACGCCATAACAGAAGTCGTAGAGGCAGTCCGGAAGGCCGAGACGGCAAGCCATCAAGCAAGGCCGGTGGTACTATTGGTGACGTTAGATGTTAAAAACGCTTTTAACTCTGCCAGGTGGGAAGACATGCTTGATGCATTAGAACGCTCCTTTAAGGTCCCGATATACTTGTTAGATATATTGAGGGACTACTTAAGAGACCGTTGGCTAATCTATGAAACGACGCAAGGCCAAAGAGAGGTGAAGCCAACAGGCGGGGCAGCACAAGGGTCGGTGCTCGGCCCTGATCTTTGGAATGCTACCTATGACAGTCTCCTTCGAATGCAGATGCCAGAAAGCACTTTTCTAGTTGCTTTTGCAGACGACGTGGCTGCGGTGATAACAGCACGAAACTGCGACCTGGCACAGCTTAAACTGAACCAAGTGATGCGCAGTGTAGACGAGTGGATGAATAATCATGGCCTCCAACTGGCTACAGCCAAGACAGAGATCGTGATACTAACGAAAAGAAGGATTCCCACAATCACCAACATGAATGTTGGGGATCAACAGATAGAGACGCGCCGCTCTACGAAATATCTAGGGGTGAAATTGGACAACAAGCTGACCTTCTCGGAGCATCTAAGAAGCTCCTGCGAGAAGGCTGTGAAGACCATCGCAAGTCTGAGTCGGCTAATGGCAAATACAGGTGGACCAAAGCCATGCATAAGAAAGCTGCTGGCGTCCGCCTCAGATTCTATACTGTTGTACGGTGCAGAAGTCTGGGCGGACGCAATGAAATTTGGGAAGTATCGGGCCGCTATTACCGCAGTTCAACGTAGAGGGGCCCTGAGAATCGCCTCAGCATACCGCACGGTCTCCGCAGATGCTGTTCTGGTCATCGCGGGGACTATACCGATTTATCTCCTCGCTGAGGAAAGAAAAATGACTTACGACACTCGTGCAGAGGTACGTAGAGACGTTGCTGCAACGCAGGCGCGTGGTGATTCGATCCGGCGGTGGCAACTACAATGGAGCAGCAGTGCTGCTGGAAGGTGGACCAGGGTATTAATCCCCGAACTAGAACCATGGCTGAACCGACCTCATGGAGAAGTCGACTTCTACCTGACCCAGTTCTTAACCGGACACGGTTATTTCCGTGAATATCTCCATAGAATGGGCAAAGTTCAAACCCCGAACTGCACCTACTGCGGAGCCATAGACGACGTACGCCACACCTTCTTCGAATGCGAGCAATTTGCAGAAGAAAGAAGGCGGGTGGAAGAGACAATTGGCGAACTTTCCCCGGGCAGTGTCATTCGCAAGATGACCTGCGAAAACGTTAGATGGGACATAGTCAGACGATACGCGAGGAATGTCCTCCTTGCGAAACGGGAAGACGGTTGTCTAGCCAGTTAGCGTGAGAGTAGCCATAGAGCTCACGTAACGCGCTTCCTTACCTGAAGTAATGCTAAGCGCGGTCCCAGGTAAGGAAGAATGCGCGGGCCGTGGGAGGTTAGGTTTTAGTGCGGTATACTTCAAGATAAGAAGGAGTCCCACACTCGGAGAGTTCCGCTGCTAGAGAATCTAGTAACGAGGGCTCAAACCCGGTTAGTGCATAAAGCATTTCCTCCTCCCACGAACACAAAAAAAGAAAAAAAAAAAAAAAAAGATAAATGAAATAAAATTAAACGGAATAAAATGAAATTAAAAAAATAAAATAAAATAAAACAAGCAAAAATAATATAAAATAAAATAAAATATAATAAAATAAAATATAATAAAATAAAATAAAATAAAATAAGATAGGATAAAATGAAATAAAACAAAATAAAATAAAATAAAATAAGATAGGATAAAATGAAATAAAATAAAATAATAAAAATTAAAAAAAAGTAAAAAGAATAATAAAAAATATTTAAAAAAATAAAAAAAATAAGATGAAATAGATTAAAATAAAATAACATAAAACGGAAAAAATGTTGCTTGTCAGTCTGTTTGTCAAAGAAACAAAATAAGAATAAAATAAAATAAGGTGAAACAATATAAAAAAAATAAATAAATAAAATAAAATAAGGAAAATTAAAAAGATTAAAATAAATTAGAATAAAATAAATTAAAATAAAATAAAATAAAATAAATTAAAATAAAATAAAATAAAATAAGAAAAATAAAATAAAATAGTAGACTGGCCAAATTTCAGCGTTGTCATTGTAATCTCCTCAAAGTGGCCGCTGGCTCCCGGATTATAGCACTATTTAAAATAATTTAAATTTCTAAAGGCCCATAAAAACGTACAAATTTGAAGCGCCTAAAATGTGGCTAATTAACATACTGCTAAGGCTATAAAACTCAATAAAACTACGTAATTTTATCATTGACAACCACATATAAACAACAAATAGTAAATAAATAGCTGGAAAGGAAAATGCAATAAAAAAAACAATAAAAAAAACGTCGATATTCAAAGATATAAAGGCGCGCAATTTTTACTGCCATGGACAGTCAAGCAGCCGACAAAAACGGGCAACCAAAGGCAGAGTGAACCTCAACAATGTGGCAGGCAGACGTTGCGACGTTATTGTCTTCTCCTCATTAAATCAATCACTCAATCAATCAGCTTCACCAATCAATCACTTAGCATAGTAATAAAGCAACAAAATAAAACAACAACAACACCATCCACTTAACTTTAAACCAATGACAAAACTCAACGCTACTCCACTAACTTACTTTATGGAGTTTATTTGCTGAGTGCTCTGGATAAGAACTAAATTGAGTTCCAAACAAAAACATACAGGTTTCCATCAATTTGAGGCTCAAATCATCGCTCTACATCTGACAACTTTATGGAAAAATATGTGCTGCGAGTTGTTTGTGTTTATGTATGAGAAGAAATACGCTCCAACCTAGTCAATAACAAACGAACGACGTGCAGTCTGCGATTGTCATATTTGGTTGTGGGCGCACTGTGGTGTTGATGTGGCGTTTGTGATGAATCCACATTGGGGGTCTGAATTGGATTAGCTGGTTGTATTCGGTGTTGTTTGTGTACAAGTGCTAAAAGCCGTTAACCTGATGTACTTTTCGTTCGAGTTCTACCGAATAAAACTTTTTCTCCCAGGAAGATAGTCCCATCGAGAAGTGCTGTATATTTCTTAATCCTGACAAAATTTCCAATGATGGCAACTCTGTAGTTCATTCGACGTCCACCAAATTTCTTTCTATGCCTTAGAAAAGGCAGCTAGATTGCCGCTTGAGAGTATTGTACCAGCGAAAAATGTAACAATCTTCGTGGACGGCCAATCGTGCTTATGGGGATTAGAATTTAACGTGCTAAGCTCAGACATGGTGCGAAGGCGCCTAAATGCTCTGGATCATCTGAGCAATTTCTTTAAGCTGGGTCTATGGGCGCAGAAATGTTCGAGGGAACGAAATAGCTAATGTGATGGCCAGGAATGGGACATACGCGACTCCGACCACGCCGTACGATCATCTCTGGTGAATCTCTTCTTGATATTGTTTTAAACAGCCCGGTACGTTCCGGTTCTCATTGGCGGTACATGGCCGACCGTCGCGGGAGCGATTTGGTATGACCAGCGCAACCTTCTAGGACATGTCACCACTCCTTCGATTAAGAAGGAAAAGAAAGGTAATAAAAGGTGAGAGGCATCAAAGCCCTAGATCATCCATTGTACGTCATTACTAGACCCATAACCCACTATGGGTGGGATCAGTTGACTTTCAAATAAAATATCCATTCTACTGTTGAAGGCAAAGCAGATGATGCTCGCGCTTAAGATTGCCAGAAACTGAGAAATACGCGCACCCAAAATTTTCGTTTCAAGTTTAGGCTGTCTCATAACTGCATTAGTGGTTGGAGTACAGCGCCCCCACAGTTACGGCTTACTTGGACAGCAAGAAAAATCGAGGTTGCTCGAGGTTCGCGTATGCGTGGCCTCACTCCCGATGGAACTACTTCAGAATTCAAACTGTCTGAGTCATAGGGCTTAACGAAGCCTGCGGTAACTGTCTCGAGAACTGATTATATCAGGTAGTAGGGATTTTGGAATGTCATTACCCACTGGTTTTGAACACTGAGACCATGGGTAGGTTAAGCAAATTAAAGAAAGGTACTGGAAATCATATCTACGACGTTATTATCCAATGGACGGATGACACTCATGCTCCAAATACAATTTGACTGATCGAGTTTCTTTGAAGATTGGCCCGCCTTTGTAGCTATGTGTACGTAGCGCCATTGTGCCATTCCATTATCGTCGCTTGTGATCATCGTTTGAGCAGTGGCGGTACTAAAAATCTAGCAATGTCATCGTCGTCCATCACTTTGAGCTGCTAAGCTTCCTTTAATCATCACAGACGGAAATCGATATGCTGTCCAGACCAGCTGTTCTATCAACACAAATCTGAGCTTCTGAACGATGCCTCAACTCCGCTTTTGTATTAGCATTTTTGTACATGTGCAGCTTTTTGGGCGTGTGCAGCTTGGTTTACACCGTTTGGGCGTTGTGCTGTTTACTTTGCCGTAGCGCCACGTTTAGCCTGCACTTCCCAGTTATTAATTTCGGAATTCGATTGATGGAATGACAAAATCGAAAGACAAGCAATCTTTATTATTGCGCTGCCCGCATGACGCTTTTTGCTATTGAACTTCCGCGTCAGCCATAAACTTGGTAGCCTTCAGGCCTTTTTGGTCAACAAGTTTTTGGCCAAGCAACCGTTTCGGCTTCTAACCACTGCGCTTGTACATATTCAATTTCCTTATGCATTCCGCGGGTCAATCAATTAAGCTAGCCAAAATGTTGCTTTTGTGGTGGTTATGTTGGGTTGGTCGGTTGGTTTAGATTTCGGTGCTGAGATTTGGAAATGTAGCGAAACGTTTTTGTCTTTTGTTTGCGATGTTAAACGATTGATTTTAGTTGAAGAAATTGTCAAAGCCAACTAAGCGTTGAGACCATATCAGTCGCCCATGTGCAGTCCATCAATCCCAACTTTGTTTGGCATTCAAAACCATTTTTCTGTCCTGTTGGCACTCCTCAATCTTTCAGTAATAAAAGGTTGCTGGCAAATACTTATGTTGGTCTGCATAAATGAGTATATGGCGCTTGGAGTTTTGTACGATTTGGATTGCTTAGGTGGTTAGTGCCGGCACTGGTGCAGCGCCACATTGATTGAGTGATTTGTCTTTGGTGTCCGTAGACTAATGGCATAATGAGGAGGAAATAAATAAATTGGCATTTATTGGATTTTATTGATTAGCTAATATTTATAACGGGAGTTGTTGTTGCAGTAGTTTAAGATAACTGCTTTTTCGGCGAATCGTAGTTGGCTGCGTGCTTGAATCCATAGACACAGGCGCCCAATATGAGTGAAAAATTAGGCGAATGGAGTATGACAGTTCATTTCCGATAGGATTTATTTCTTGTTTTATGTTATTTTATGTTGTGTTATGTTATGCTAAGTTATGCTATGTTATGTTATCTTATGCTATGTTATGTTATGTTAAGTTGTGTTATGTTATGTTGTGTTATGTTATGTTATGTTATATTATGTTATGTTATGTTATGCTATGTTATGTTATGCGGCCATGGCCTTATTTTGAGTACTACAAAGGTTGTTCCATTCAACCTGCCCTCTAAGCACTCTACAGGAAGGTGCTAGTGCATGAAAAACACCGAAAAGTAACGATCGTGAACTAAACATATTTCTTCTTGTTTCCGCAAGAAGTTTTATGAAAGAATTTGTGATATCCGCCCCATGCAAGACCATTTAAAGACTTGCCCTTCAATACCGATTACTTCACTTCGTAGCTTTTAACCACTTTAGATTTCAGATAGAAGAGAAATAGCGGTTATCAAGATTCCATCTAAATTGGAGTACAACAGAGAATCTTATTGTCTGTGAAATAAAAGCTTTTTGAAATTTTAGGATGATCTGACGCCTGTTCCCAGGCCTAAAGAACAACGCTTATTTATTTTTACTATACTTTTTGTTCGGTGAAACATGGTTGGCAGGGGTTTGTAGACGTTTCTCCGGTCATGGAGTGGATCCAATTGATATCATTTAATTTCTATAGGATAATTTCTTTTTCAAAGATATTCAAAAAGTCTTAATCCTGCTCATTGAGGGCGATGGAATGCCATTAAGGTGGACTTATCAGGAAGACATTCTGCCGAAACGTATAGCGATTTGCTTCAAAAATAGTTTATGGCTAATGATGTTGACGTATTGGTGTGGCCCGTGTTATTTAACCGAATGTCCAATTTCGTTCACTTTAAATAGCGATAGCAGATGAGTGCCAAGGAAATTGGAAGAGAATCTCGGAATTAATCTCCTCGGAGGTATATCAGCCTTTCCTCTCCCTAAGGTTTGGAGATTGTCACCAATATGGCGTGGTCATCATGCAACACGATCAACGCAAACGCACTGCATAGACATAACGATAGACATTTGGAAAATTATTCATGGTACAGATAGCAACTAAATAGGATGATGCGCGTACAACTGCATAGCTCAATGTAATGTCCCAGAATAATATTTGCACAAAGCGATTCTACGTAAAACTTAACAATAGCAAATAAATATCCACAATAAAAATAAAAAACCAAAAATTAAATTTAAAACACCGATTTTCGAATTAAAACTACAACAGAAGTAACAATAGAAGCTACGGTCACAATCTCACTCAAGGCAAACCAATACAAAGTCGCAGCAACACCAACAGCTGAAGTTCATTGTCAAAGGTCAAACGTGTTGTTGGCTGTAGCGCTAAAACGTTGCCGCTGCTCACTGGCTAGCTGGAGCTAAACCAAATAAATAGCCGCAACGGAAAAGCTTCTGGGCGTGTTGGCTGTGGTTTAACTGAAACCTGGCAAATAATGGACAAAGTGTTGTTGCCGCCGCTGCTGCTGTTGCTGCTTCTGGTGCTGTGCATTTATTTGATATCGCATCAACTATTGTTTTTGGTATTATTGTAAAGTCTTAACACGAACCGCAAACAATCAACAGCTGCAACATCAGTAATCCCATCACCAAGTCAGGCGTTTGGCCAGCGATCGCGTCGGATGCAAATTAGCGCAGGGTCAACTTTTGCTCAATACTAGCCCAAGCTCTGTACATACAAAAATCTATAAAACGACCTCTGTGGCCAAGCTAGCATTAAAAATAACAACGACAGCAATAAACTTGCATACAGTATAGTGGTGTTAGCAACCGCGCGGGGGTAAGTCGTCTGTAGCGATCTTGGGCTTGCGTTTTGTGTGTTGAAAGTCAACTGTAGCTTCAACAAATCAATTTTCCAAATGTTTTTTTTTTTAATTTGTTTTTAAATTTTTTCCATCCCACTACGCATCATTGCAGAGTTCGTTGAATATATACACAAACACACACACATAAATCCCGTTTTACGCGGAGCAGCAGCATCCACTTATTACCCCAGGTTGTGTTTCAAATTATGCAGCGTAACTTATCGTTTGCGATTTTGAACGATAAGATTCGTTCTGGATATTGATTTCATGCTAATCGCCTAACCCACACTTCAGCAATAGTTAGTCAGCAACTACTTTGCTGTTGGTCTGCCAGCTGCAGAGTTGCCGATGTAACATCTTGTCTGCAGATCGTCATTTGTGATGGAGATCTGTTGTTGGCTTTGACTGTCACAGCTTAACTCACCTAGTGGCAGTTTCCTAACTTAGTCGGTTAAGTGAAAAGATTAGATTTTGGCTAAAAGATAACAAATGTGGGGTCTGAGAAAAGTTCGTTAATTTCGCTTTTAGGAAGCGAAGGAATCGAAAAATAAGTCAGACAACAGATTTTACTTGGTTGGCTAGTCAGCTAAATTATTTACTTGAATATTTTGCACACAAAACCATGGACCCGAACCTGTAGAACTGAAAGAAATGAAATGAAATTAAATTAAATTAAAATAAATTAAATCAAATTAAATTAAATTGAATAAAATAAAATAATGCAATTAAACAACTTTTAATAATTAATTAAAAAATTATTATTTAAAAATTAAAAACAATAATTTTCATAAAAATTAAAAAGTGAAAAATTGTTATTCTTGGCCTTGAGATCGTTTCATGAATACTTGAAAATAAAATAAAATAAAATAAAATAAAATTTTTACCTTATACAATAAAATCAAATAAAATAAAATAAAATAAAATAAAATAAAGTAAAAAAAGTAAAATAAAATAACATAAAATAAAATAAATAAAATAAAGTAAAAAATGTAAAATAAAATAACATAAAATAAAATAAATAAAATACAATAAAATGAAATAAAATAAAATAAAAAAATAAAATGAAAGAAAATAAAATAAGATATCAAATAGATATAACAAAATAAAATTTAATATATAATAAAGTAAAATGACATAAAATAAAAAATAGAATCCAATAAAAGCCATAAAAAATAAATAATAAGTTCCAAAAGCAGATATTTAGATTTATAGTGTTACTAACAGACCCGGCAGACTTTGTCCTGCCTAAAATTTGAGTTGCTTACATTTAACAAATTGTACTCTCTTCCCTTGGCGCTTCTTCGTAATTTATTACTATATTTAATTTTTCTTTCCAATTTTGCTTTTCCTCACCCTCATATCGCCTTAGTTTATTTTACCCTCTTCATTTTCCTGTAACACCCCCTAATTCTAATATATTATATTCCTGCTCCACTTCCTCTGCCCTTTTCTCTGCGGGTACTCATATGTACATAGTTTCGAAGATATAGCGGGGGCTTTTCCAAAAACTATATACAGCCTGTGTTGTGCCCAACAAACTCCTTAACCTGCCGTGAGAGTTTTAGCGACATCGAGAATAAACTGTGGACATTAATGAAGTACAAAAAAAAACACACAAAACCACTTCTCAAAACTGATGTAAATCTTGACTAAAAGATACATATATCCAAATTTTATATGGCCCGAGCGTGTGGCACCGCCCACTTTTCCAGCCTATGCTGCAACCAGTGAACCCAAGAATATACTGTGAAAATTTCATGAACATGGGCTGAGTACTTTGGACGCCTATAAAGGACACACAGGCACACATTAATTTTTATTTATAATATAAAATAGTAGAGAAAGGAATGAAGGAAATAAACCGCAAGGAAGCTAAAAGAAAGGGCGAAGAGGAAAGTAAAGGAATGAAGTTATAGGAAAGGAAAGAAACAGCAGGAAAAAAATTATGGAAGTAATAAAACAGTTTTCTATATATTGAATTTCATTGAATTGAACTGTAACTTGTATAATTGAAAGCCTCACCCTGCTAGAATCTTCGTATAAAGTAATATATATGTATAGCTCTTAAGATATATAAATGCTTACATTTATGTACTTATGTAGAAACATGTAATAAAAGCAAACATAAACCTTAAATCTTGTTAAAAGGCTCTAAATGTGGGTGCAGAATGTCGTGACCTCGCCAAGGTGCATGCGTTTTTGAATGTGCGCTAAAGTGAATTTTTTATGATTCGAAAAAGTAAAAAAAAAAAACAGAAAAAAAAATTAGGAAACGTTATAAATCGGCAACAATTTTCGCACATTTTTGACTCTTGACAGCAGTTTCAAAATCGCATTTGAACTATGGCAAACATATGTTGCGATGGGATTTTCTTTGGACTCCACAATTTGAGTTTGTAGTTTTTGTTTATTTATTCAGTACTCAACAGAAAATCCACTAAGTAACAGCGAAATTATGCAAAACCTGGGTTGGTAAGTACACAACTTTTTGGTGACTTAAAAATACTTACTCGGCGTAGAATGTCGTTATATTTTGTTTAGTCAAATGAAATGAGATTTTACCATTTTAGTTTACTTCTAAATGCCAAAATTTTGCAAAAGCAAAACAGCAATCGAGTAGTGTGCACTACAAAAGGCGTTGTACTGAAGGCAAAAGTGTCCTACGACAGCAACAACAACAAGAGTAACAACAATTGTCTGTCCCGTCTTTTTGACATTCCCAGTGCTGGCCAATCGCACACACCTTACCGCACGTTTTTCTGTAACGTTGGCGCATTCCCTGCATTTCGTCTACTTCTTCCCTCCAAATCTCTTTCTCCTTTCGTACTTTTTTGTTGCTGTTTGCTATTGTTGCTGTTATGGCACATTTGCATACAATGAGGTGCACAGCATGTTATCTCTCTTATTGTGACCTACACCAATATTTCTCAGAATGCTGCTGTTCAATACTGCAACCCAAACCCTGCCCGACAGCTATGCCACCCTCACCTGGAGCAACGAGCTTGGTGGTGCGGATTGCTTGCCCAATGTCCAACGTGAACGTAGATCGACGTCGTCACCATCAGCAGCGCCATCGCCACCTTCACTCTCGCTGAGGTAGTACCATCATAGCGTTCAACTTTAGGCCACTTAGCTGCCAAGCATCAGCGGCAGCCACACGGCCTGCCTGGCGCGAATGCTTTACTGTCCATCTGCCAACAAAACGTTTGTTTGCCCTTTTATGAAGATTTTTCTTCACTTTTTACTTGGAGATTTCTTGAATACTTTAATATACCCAGTTGCATTATTTTGAACACACTTTTGAATGGTTAATATGGTGCGTTTTCAGTGTTGGGCGTAAATTCAATCAAATTTCAGCTTATGCATTGCTGAGAAGTTCTGAAAGAAATATTTCACAAGAAGTTTGCTCTAAATCCGGGGGACTAAAGCCCCTCGATAAGTTTTATCGCTTACTTAATTGTGTACAAAGCAAGAGCTCGTAGCCAATAATATCTTACTTCACTTCGGATGGATAAACTCTTGTGAGTTCCGGAGGACGAATAATTCAAAAATAAAATTGAGAGTACTGTATAACTTCAGTTTTGTATGTATGGCAGTAATATACTCGGAGGGTTACAGAAATGGTTCCGAAAGAATCTTAAAATAGTCAAAGAACTGTTTTGGAAAATATAAATCGGTCCCGATTACAATATGGAAACATTGAGAAATGGTGCCATTGACCCCAAAATGTTTTTAAAATAATCCCGAAATTAGAAAGAATTGATTAACAAATAATAGCGAAATCTGCTGAATAAAAACCCGAACTAACACCGAAAAGATCTCGAAATAGTCCCAAAAATATAACGATGAAGTCTCGAAAATAATTTGAAAGTCGTTCGAAAACTGTTTTGAAAAATTATGAAACGGTCCCGAATATAGCATCGAAACATTTGGAAATAGTACTATTGACCCCGAAATGTTTTCAAAATAATCTAGCAATTACTAAAATTTGATCCACCAAATGATAGCGAAATCTCCTGAATAGAACCAATGTCGAAAAGATTGCGAAATAGTCTAGCAAATAATCTAAAAATTGTCAGTTCAAAAAAAAAAAAAAAATTCGGTCCCGAATATAGCATGGAAACATTTCGAGTGGGATGATCCCGAAATTTTTTCAAAATAAATTACCCCGAATTGATCCAGAAATAATAGAGAAATATTTAAAATAGTCCCGAAACAATGACGAAAAGTTACCAAATAATCCGAAAATGGTCAGAAAACATGTACGAAAGATCTTGAAATATTCCCAAAATGATATCAAAATAGTTCTGAAAATTATTCAATAAAACATTTCTGAAACAACACGGAAACATCTCGAAATTAAAAGTACTGCTGAAACGATCGCAAAATATCCCCGAAACGGTTCCGAAGGTTGGTGTGGTGACACACCACGTCGTTACCGCTGTATTCGAGCTACCCCCATAAGGTGTTAGGACTGCAGCTTTCAAGATTGAATCCGGAAAAGATAGACCAATATCCGTAATACTCTCCAAAGTTCCTCCAGAAGCCATCCAAAACTAGGCTCCAATTTAAATGGCGTATATTTTTTAATTTTTTAATTACATAATATTTGACTAAAAATATCCAACATACATTTTAGAAAGCTTTGGCATTTTTGTTAAAATCTTTGTTTGAACCTCTGCTACCTGTGAACTCTTGCTAAAACCTGCAACGTGGTATATAGTCCGCATTTCCAACCGATCATAAACTTCGTTCCATGTCATTTTTGCATTTTTTTATTTCGTTTCTTAGATATTTTGTATGATCTCTGGGATCATCGTCATTGTCGTTTTCGTCTCCGTCTGCATGTTTCGCGTCTTGTCCACTGCTAGCTGCATTTACCATTCAAGTTGGTATTAACTATGTACCACCACGTCATCGTAGCATTTTGTTGAAACTGTCTTTCTGTTTATTTCTCTGTCTGTTTCTTTGCGTCATGAAGGAGCCAAAAGCAAAGAAAAAGGAACAACAAATAACAACAATTGTTTAGCACGGTGTGTATGCGCATGCGCAAAATACCACCAATGCCACGAGCGTTATGCTCCCAAGCGCCCCCAACAAGCATTTATTTTGTTGTTCAAATGCGATGCCTAAAATATTTTTGGTTTTTCTTATTTTATTATACCCAGCGTGTACTAGTACACAGGGCACTATAATTTATGTCATATAATGGTGGTTTGTAACGGTACAAAATAACAGAGATAGATATGGAGTTCCATATATCAAAGTTCTTAGAATGAACAGAGGAATCCATTAAGACATGTCCGTCCGTCCGTCCGTGGACACGATAACTTAAGTAAAAATTGAGATATTTGAATGAAATTTGGCACACAGGTTGCTTCCCGACCAAGGTAGGTTGTTACTTGAAATGGGTGAAATCGAACCATAACCACGCCCCTTTTTCCGATATCGAAAATTTCGAAAAACGTATAAAATTTGTTAATTTAATAATAAAAGCAGCTACAATGATGAACTTTGCCAGATTTAGTAATTTGGTTGTCCCATTGACGATTTTATCAAACTTTTGGAAAAGGGGCGTGGCACCGCCCACTTATAAGTCAAGCAAATTTCAAATTCGACTGTTAATAACTTCAGAACAGTGTAAGAGAGAATTACGAAACTTGATATGAGCTATACTATGGACATGTAGAGTAGACCCACGGAAAATGAGCAAAATCGGTGGACGACCACTCCCACTTTTGGACCAAAGTTTTCTAAAAGAGAAGTAGGAAACCGGAACATGCCACTGATCAGATAGAACTCTAAAATTTCATAGTTATAATGCCCTTATGATCTTATTATTATTTTTTTCAATTTTGGAAAATGGGCGTGGCACCGCCCACATATGTATAAATTAAAAAAATATAAAATTTCAGCTATTATTAATTTCACTTTCACACAGTTGGGTATTTTATGTTCGGTTCCAGCCGAGCTTAGACTTCCTTACTTCTTTTTTTTACGTTTATGCAATGCGCATGAGTTCGCATCTGCGCTGTATAATGTGCTCTGAGGTCGCGCTGTCTGTCCAATGCTTCTAAATATTCAGTTGGTCCTCGTCGTATGTACGGTTTGTTTATTTATGCAGTTTGTGCATATTTGTCTGCAGTTTTTGGCCACATTTGGTGGCAAATACAGTGCAGTTGCCGAATTTTCAACATTTTCTTTACCATTTTGAGTTAGGCTGTGTAAAATTTTCAAAAAATTCTAGATAATCCTCATGCGTGTTAGTTGAAGTGAGTTCATTTTTTAAAAAGAGCTGACTCTTACTTCTTTTTGGGGAATGTGTTTATGGGTATGTGTATGCTTCAGACGAATGACCCTTTAAGTACAATTAACATTCCCATTAGGAAGAATTCATAACTTAAACAACAAGGGAAAATAACTCTTTTTAGCTATATAAGCGTGATCATAATAATCGGTCTTAGTAACAACTTCTAAAAAAAAAAAACAAAAATCCATCCAAATGCGTGAAGTCGTTCTCGAGACAAACTCGTATATTCAAAACAAATAAGAGAGTCTAAGTTCGAGTTGGAACGAACATTAAATACTCAGCTGAGTAAAAGTGGGCGTGATCTGTTGGTAAATTGTTGTGAAGGTTTAAAACTTTTTCCACTACCATATAGGCAGTACAATGCCCATTATCTTGAGCTAAAATTTAATTTCCTACCTAGCAAAATCAGTTACTTAAATAAAGAATTTGCTTCAACATCATATTAAAGTGAAAATATTTATTACTTAATTCATTAACAGTCAAAATTTGTATTTGGTTCATTCATATGTGGGCAGTGCCACGCCTTTTTACAAAAAATTTGAATGAGATGATCAGGCCAATGTAATTCTAACAATTTATCTGCATCACTCAGTAACATATGGCATGTTCAGTTTGTTTGCCTGCTTTTCAGAAAATTTTTATGAAAAAGTGGGCGTGGTCGAAAACCGATTTCGCTTGTTTTCTGGATGTACTTGTCACAAAAATAGTATGTATCGTAATACGTTTCATTATAGCATGCTCTGAAGTTATTACTAATCGAAATTTGAAAATTTGTGCTGTCATATGGCGGCGGTGCCACGCCCCTTTTCCAAAAATTGTTCTAAAATCGTTGATACAATTATTAGCTCAATAATAACACTAAATTTTTCATTCCAGCTGCTTTTATTAAGGATACTTATTGTGTACGATTTTCAGCTCGAAAAAAGTCCGAAAATTCCCATCTTAATAGCAACCTACCTTGGCCAAAAAGTAATCTGTGTGAAAAATTTAAATCAAACATATTTAAATAAATATGTAAATTTTCACTCAAGTTATCGTGCGCACGGACGGACGGATAGCTGGGTCAATCGATACCTCTATTCATTTAAAGAACTTTGCTATATAGAACTTTATATCTATTTCGATTATTTTATACCGTTACAATTGGGCTCATTAAATCGGTATAGCTGTGCTTTAATTAAAGGCGTATGGACACCGTTTTACACAGGAAAACAAGGTAATTGAAGGCGCACCTCTTGTTGCCACTTTTGACCAGAAAATACTCTCTTACCTCTCAACACCGACCTAACAAGGCTTATGAAGTTTCGCACCTCGGGAGCACAAGTTATGAACTTATTTCTAACTTCTAGCATTTTTATATTGCCAGTAGACACCATAGATTACTGTGAACTGCTTATAATCTTCAGCTCAAATCTCATTGGAAACGCTTGAAAGGAGTGCCATTACTGAAGGATCGATCACTTGAAATCAATTAAGAATGAATCTAAGCTCATGAGTATGATGGAGAAGGCACTAACTCCACTTCATGAAGATGTTCGAACAACTGTAAGATTGTAGAGTGTACTTTTGCTTGAACGAAACTAAATGTGTTTGGATTAAAGTCCTTTATTTCCTTGATCTGTTAAGAAGGTTTCTGTGACGTAAAAAGCGTCTGTTGCATATTACTATTTTCTAGATCCTTCTATGTATGCTTCTATTAACGAGTGTGATGCATCATGACAGTCTTAGAAGCATCCAAATCGAGCTCGCTTTTTCTAGCATCCAAATTGAGCTCGCACTTTCTCGTGGTAATTAACGTTCCCACGGCTGGACGCTCAGACAAGCGTGAATTGGAGCTGCACAGAGCTTCTGCTTGCAGCTACTGATGGTCCTTATAGATGCATATTTTCCCGCCGCTCTTTGAGTTTTTGGATAAGAAACCACAGACTTTCTATATCCCTTGTAGTACCGAAATTTCAGGCGAGGCCACTCCGGGAAGTCCTCTGGCGAAACCGCTGTGACCATACTGCCTCGAGTCCCAGCATTCCGGTTCCCGAAGCCTTACTGCTGAGCCTTTCGGAGCTCAGTTTCAAGTATGTGAAGGTCCAGAGGTAATTGGTTAAGGAAAACTTTTAGTTCTTCAGTTGAAAACGACCTTAACGATTCTGTTAACAACTCGAATGTTGTCCCCAGTAATTTATTTAGTTATTTTGGCGTGCATTATTTGTTCACGGCTGGTTACCAAACTTTCGCCCAGTAAGTTAGTATGGCTCCTGCGTATGCGACTACCTTTACTCTATTTTCGTTGAGCTTCAGGTGTATCGCATTTAATACTGCAACCTATAGAAGAGGGGAGAGAACACCGTCCTATGAGTTCCTCTTTAATATATTTTCTATCACTGGCTGCGTCTAACTGCAGATAAGGTTGTTGATTCTATGACCTCTTCATCTCCGGCGCTTCCTTATCTGCTGCCGTCTAACTAAATCGCCGGCTTCTTATTCCTTTTAATCTCACATATCCTCTTCCCAATTAGTCTCCTTGTTTCGTCCTAACTCATAATGATACCTTTAATCCTATTCTTTTATATTCCTGTAATTCCTCTTTCCTCTATTTTCTTCGTTATCAGTCTCTCCTTTTAGTCTTCCTCTCCCTTTTCCTATGTCTATTCTTCTTCTTTTTCCTCTAACGAAAATTTGTGTTTTTATTTTTTATATATAGTATGGACATAAAGCGCAGTCATTGGCTAGCCAAAGTGCTCTTCGTTATGGTTTATTTTTCTATTTTAACTGCTGTAATTACTCAGCTCCAAATGACTTTGAGAATTGTACAGGGCGTAGTTAACCAATATTTGCATTCATTTATTTAATTGCAAGCTCCACTCCCACCAGTCGATGCCACACACAGCTTGAGTGCAACGAAGGAAAACCGAGATGAGACTGAAATAGTTTTAATGCAAGAATGGAGGATTTGCGCGGAAGCAGATACATTTTACTGCAGCAGCTTTCCACGATTACGTTGAGCTATGTGGTTCACTTTGAGTTTGAAGAATACGTCGCACTCCTGATACAAATTAAAGTCGAGTTATCGAGTAATCGATAAATACAATCTCGGTTGGAGCTGTAGAAATGAGCAATTTCAATAATTTACCGATTTTAAACTTTTTATTAGAACTGTTCGGTAAACGAAGCCACAATACAATATTCGTCGTGTAAAATAAAGTGGAACATAAATTACTTGTCCTTATCTTATTAATTTAAACGAGCTGTTATTGACACTTTTTATTCGTCATCTATGCCAGATATTTGAATTGAAAACAGAAAAAAATTAGCTAGTAGAGAAAATTATAAGCGCTCACAATTATGATTTCTATCTCGCAAGCGATAAGTTCACATTTGATTTTCCAAACAAATTTAAAATTTAAAAAACAAAATTTAATTTTGATATTTTATTTATAAGTCGCTTAGTGCTTACCAAAAAAAAAGCGGTTATTGTATATCTACTACAGTTTTCGAAACGACTGAACCAACTTTAATGAAATTTGGTATGTAGATTTGTACTACATTCTAAAATATTTTACGGCGCATTTTCTAAAAAATCAAATAATATATTCCGGTATGGGTAGTAAACATAAGCATTTATAGGTAGTGTTGCCAACTAATTCTATTTCATTTATTTTTTTCTAAATATATCAGCTTTTGTCTTGAAAACTACTTTATGCATTTGGATGAGCTTTTCAGTATAGGCCGTATGCCACATTTCAGGCTCTGATACTTAGGTGTTGCCAGTTAGAATATTTTACAGGGTTGCCACATTATGGGTTTGAAACGAAAGACATTTTACGTCGTATTTAAAAAAATATTCCTCTGCAGGGTTACCACCTCGGGTTGCCACGCAATAATATTTGTTGTAACCACAAAACACTGCTCGAAGACCTTCTGTTACCAGTTAGGTTGTTTACGGGGGATTTTTAAAAAAAATAAATGAGAAATTTATTGAAAGTATTTCTAAGGTATTCTAGGTGAAACCTAATCCTATTACATAGTTTTTTTTTTTAGATATATCTGCTTTTGTCCTGAAAACGACTTTATAAATTTGAATAAACTTTTGAGTATAGATTGGATACTGCACTTCAGGCTTTCCTCCTCAACTGTTGCCACTTATGATGTTTCCACAATATCGCCACATTTGAGAACTTATTTTTTATTGAAATGAGATATGCGTATATGGGTTTCAAAAGCAAGGTATGTTGCGTAGTATTTAAACAAAAATATTTCCAAGCAGTGGTACCACCTAATAATATTTGAACAGCTCAGGGGGTAGTCCGGACGCTTTATAATTTTTGAGACAGATATTGGCATGTTCTATTCGTTGTTGTTGTAACCGCAAAACATTACCCAAAGGTTTCGGTTTTCTCCTTAAGAAAATTTCTGGGGCTTGCATTCTTTCACAATTCGCCGAATTTTCTTATGGAATTTTCGGCCAGTAATCCTATCAGCCAGCATTTCAAGCTGTCATACTTAAAAGCGTTGCTCTTCCATTTATTTTGCTACCTTGCTAAGCGACTTTCAGCACGTATCTGCTTAGGATAAGTTTCATTTCTTTCTTGAAACAATTTTTTTGTAAAAATTCTGAGGTAGGAATTTTTTATTAGACTGTAGAGATAGATCCCCTTCGAAAAAGCAGTCGAGATATGGTAACATCAACTGAAGCATCAATCTGTACCATCAATCAAACTCCAATCTCTACTTACTCTTGACAAACGCTGAGGCAATCCTTTCCGAACTAAATATGAAATTTTACTACTATTATTTTAGCTAATTATTAAACTATTTTCTTGATTTACTTCAACTATATAATGTTTAACTTTCTAAAAAGATAAATTAGAAAATTTTGTTTAACCAAAAAAAATGTTCATCCTCCCAAACTCGCAGTCTAACTCGAACAACTCAAGCTCAGCACATGAGCACGAGGCGCCACTTGCAGCATGCTAAAACAGTTGCGAAGCCATTTACAGGTATTTCGGTTGTTTATGATATATATACGTGCACACATACATACATGGAGATGTATATTTAAGTCATTGGTTTTATTTTTATTGCCTTTTGCAGTTTTCCCAGCGTAATTTAAGGTAAATCGGTGCGCGCGACTCCTTCGAATTGTTTGGCAGTTGAAAATGTGCGCTGTATGGTTTGCGAAGATGATGATGAGCAGCTTATAGGAGGCACACTTCCAAACCCACTCACACACATGAGCATAGCATCTTTGCGCATGCGTAGCGAGCTCCATGTGCGCGCAGAAGGCCAATACGAGTTAGCTTCACGCGACATGAATGCGCCCATTCAATTGCCATTCCTCGTCGCAACGTTGGTAAACGCGCATTCGTTTCTTGCTCACAAAAAGTCACTCACTCACATACATACACATATATCCGCGCTTCGTAATAATCAATTATTTCTGTGTAATTTATGGTAATGTTCAGTCATGATGGATTGACTGCTCTAATGTCGCTCTAAATCTCTTTGTGCGCGCGCGGTATCGGACCAGCACGTCGATGCGGCACATCTTTTCGCGCTTAAACGTTTATGCGAGTTACATATCGCACTTACTAAATGTATGTAGGGTTAAGAGGAAGCACATGTTCGGCATACAGTGGGTGGTAAAGGGTTAAACTAAATATTAAGTAAATATTTCTTACATGCCAGGTAGCTGCTGCCGAAGCCACAACTTTACTCGAGACCGAACCCTTATTTCTATCCGAAAGCGAAAACAAAATTGAAACTAGAACTCAAGCTGAATGCATAGTTTGATCCGAGGTCGGAATTGGGACCGAAGTCGAAGGCGAAACTAGAACCCAACACGGAGCTATTTGAAAAACAAACTAGGAGACAAACTTGTCTTGGATGCAAAACCAAGAGTGGCAATGTAATTTAATCCGAAGCTAAAACCTAGACTAAAACTAAAATAAATAATCGAAACTGTATCCGATGATGGAAACGAAATTTATACCGAGAAAAAACTCGACACGGAAACTGGATTCCGAATTGGAATCCGAAACCGAAACTGAACCTCGAAATGGAATCAAACCGGCACATTTTCAGGGAGCCTAAGCCGAAACCAAAACTGAAATGATATCCAAACGGAAACGAGAACTAAATTGAAGGTAGAATCCGAGCTAAAACCAAAATGGGATCCGAAGCCAGAGCCCTAACCAAAACAGAAATTGGGACCGCGACTGAAGTTCAAATTTAATTAAGCCGGAAACAAAGTAAAAAGCGAAACTAACATCTAAATTGAAGTCGAAACTGCAGCCGAAAACGAACCCGAAAAATCGAGATCGAAATCGAAACCGAAACTGTATTCGAAGTTTGACTCAGAGCAGGAACCGAAAGAAGCAGATTGCGGGAATAAAAACCGTGTCCGAAATTCGAATCTAGACCGAAACTGGATACGCGCCCTAAACTAAGCTCACTTGGCACCCAAATTTGAACCATTAGCACCGATTACGGAACCGAAAACTAAATTGGAACTATGAGACGAAATCGGAGCTGGAAGGGAACAGAAACTGAAATAAGAACAAGAAGTGAAAGCGAAAATTTAAAAATGGAACTGGAACATGAACTGAAAGAGGAATTGATTTCCAAACTCGAACCGAAATCGTAAAAGGAACAGAAACTGAAATATGAATCTGAAGTGGTATAGGATTGGAAAATGGGACCAAAACATGCACTGGAAGAGGAAACGGATTCGAAACTAAGAAGGAACCGGAACCGAAAAGAAGTATGTACCAGAAGTGGAGTCGAATTCGAAATGGATTCGAAACTCAAACCGCAATCTTAAAAGGAACAGAAACTGATTTATGAACCGGAATTGGAATCGGATTCGAAAATGGGACTGAAACATGAGCCGGAAGAGAAATCAAGTTCGAAACTGGAACTGGATAGGAAAAAGAACTAAGAACCGGAGCAAAAACATGAATCGGAAGCAAACTCGGATCCTAAACTTGAACCAAAAATGGCAAAGAACAGAAAGCGGTACAGTAACATGAACTGGAAAAGGAATTGAATTCGTAATTGGAAAAAGAATAGAAACCGGAACTGAAGCACAAACCGCAATCGAACTCGGATTCGAATCTGGAATCGAAATCTTAAAATGAACAGAAACCGGAACAGAAACTAAAATATGAACTAGAGCGCAATCGGATTAGGACTAAACCAATCTTGAGTCTGCACTGAAACAAGTACTCTCAAATCTACTTCAATCCAGTAATCTGAATAAGGAATTGAATAGATATTGTAAGCAAGTTTCAATAAAACGTCCAGCTTTGGCTCGAGATCTTATCTCACGAACAATATCATCCATCGTAAATGAAGTTACAAGTGCTTCTCAAAAACCAGTTCATCACCGGATTGTTATTGTCTGCTGTGGTTCGTAGATAATCGCTAATAAATTCTTTAGACAATGGTAAGCTATTTTCGTTTTTATGAGAGTTTTAATCGAGTTTCTGTTAAATTTCGAGGAAGTAATGGCGAAAGCTTGACAGAGGGTTTGATTGATTACGAAAGGGTTGATTATGAACTTTTTGTGAAGCACGCCTTACAACTAAACACTAAATCTAAAGTGTTGCCCACTGTCAACCCAAAAAGGCCCATATGCTATCCTACAGTTACTTATTGTAGTAGTTATTTTTATTGTTGTTAACTGTTGCACTGCTTGCATATGTTTTAACAACTCTGATTGCGGCGGCTAGGGTTACATGTGCAACATAACGCAAGAACTCGGCTGCTGTTGCAACCTAAAGACAACCAATAACCACGGCAATAACAACCACTTGCAAGCAACCATAGCAGCTTTTACAAGTCCTGTGCCTCAGCTCGCCAAACAAATCGACAGTTCAACGCACATCAGGGGCATACGACAGAGTTCTCATGCGTCTTAATGGTGCCTTCCTCATAAGCGCTAACACAGCCAGACATACATTTCTACTCAGCCAATGCTTCGACGTTTTTTGTTTTTTGATTTTTGTTGTCCTTTCTCATGGTGAAATTATGCTCTGCAAATTTCATTGCGAAATTGATGTATGATTTTTGTTTACTTTATGTACAAAACACTGCTGAATTATAAACAATCTACAATAGTAGTTTTTTGTGTTATTTGTTATTGTAATTGTTGTTGTTGTTTATTGCATGTTGTAAGTTGATTTGTTGGTTCATTATTATTATTGTTTGTAATCTTTTATGCGGTGCAAGAGTTTAACTTGGACATGTCTAATACATAATATATATGTATGTGAATATGTACATATGTATATTAGGGTGGCTTGTATACTATTTTTTTCGCTTAACTTTGGGGGAGTATTTGCAATTTATAAAAAAATTTTATTAAGAAAAAACTAAAAAAATTTTCAGGATTTCGATTTTCAAATTAATTCATTATGCCACAGGGGGGAGTAAATCTCATGTGTAGAATAAAAATTTACCTATGTTTTCATGTACATTTTTCACTGAAGTGTTTATAATCCAGAAAGAGATAAGTATATGCTATTACAAAATTTAATTATTAGAAAGAACACAAGTTAAATTGTGACTAATAATTACACAACCACTTCGAAAACGAAGTTGAGAGAATGGATAAGACATCATAGTATTTTAAAATTGAAAGGTATCTTCGTATATTATTTTATATAGAGGGCAGTTGAAAGCGTTTTTCATCTCTACAAATGATAAAATTGTAACAGGTCGATGTCTGTACATTGCAGATATTCAAGAAAAATTGATAAGAGATATCATTATCAAGCCAATGTCATCCAAATCAAAAGTTTTTAGAATTTTTGTCTGTCCGTCTGTCTGTTTGGTCGCGCATCACTGAAAAACTGTTAAATGTAAGTGAATGGAACTTTCACCGTTGCATTAGCTAACGTCTAACTTAAAATTTAAGATACCCCTTATTTCGATAACTCGTCCGGTTTTGGAGTTATAGACCAATATTTGCACCAGGGTGACCCAAAATATGTTAGTACAATATGAGTATCAAACGAAAGGTGCTTATGAGTGCTTCGATGTGATCAAGTACGATATCTCAACTCGCTTCAGATATATCTTCTAAAACGTGAACCTGTTTAATCCCAAATTGGGTTACTAGATAAGGCTGTCAAACGAAAGGTACATAATTGATAAATGATGGGACTGACAATTGATAATAAATTGTAGAAGCCGAAAGAAGAAAAAAAGGCATACATTTTTCAACTTTTGACTTTCCATTGGTTTTCTAGGGGACACTTTACAAATTCTAGAACACCCTAAACTACACCATTGGATCAATTTGTTATTCAAAATTAGAGTGAGCCACTTCAAAATTTTTTTTTATAGAGAAAAAATCCACGAGGGTAAAAAAAAAATTCAGAAAAACAAATATGTTTTTCAACACACCCTAATGTATGCATTTGTAAATAAATAAGCACATATTTATGTAGTAAAATATGTTCCCTAGACGAGTATAAAGATGCACTTGCTGCGATGAGTACAGTGGTATATTACTAAGAGAACTGCGAAAAAAACATAAAAACACATGGCTGTTGCTTGACAGCTTTTTTCTACTTCGGTTCCAGCTTTGAATTGGTGTACGTTTCCAATTTTGGCTCTCCTTTCGGTACCACTTAAGATGTTGATTTCACCTGCTATTTAAAGTAGTTTTCGGTTCCTTTGTCGGTGATATTGTTGTTGCTGTAGAATCGATGCTTTACCCCGCCTAGCCGTCAATCTCTTTACCCAGCAATGTCATCAAAATCTACTAACGGCAGTGCCAGGGAATCTCCATAGAGTCGAACAGCTTGTAGCTGGTGTTAAAAGAGTCTGCTTCATCAAGCAGGTAAACATATGGTTGATATCAAGAGCGTACAGACCAAATGCCGGGCAAACATTCGGCATTTAATAGTTTAGTCTGGATAGGTAAAAGTTTAAACAACTGCTCTATCCAGATCGAAGTTGGGTCAGAGTGACTTTGTCTCCCTCAACTGATGCTTGTGCCTGAATTACAGCCATCACCGGACGAAAGCTGACGAAGGAGTTTACCGACTCTATATGGAAGTTGTTGGGGTTCTGCCGATTTATCTTTGGATCAGACGACATTATTATTCAACTCAGGCCCCCTTAAGGCTCTTGAGGAGACAGTTTATATCAAGAATATGCTATTCCTGATTTCCTTTTTAGAGTAACATTGTCCATACCATAATATTAAATTCAAGCCTTACATTTTGGCAACCATTTTCACTTCTAAGAACCGAATCTGAATTAAATTACAGTTGTCCCAAGCCTCTAACTTCTACGCTAAGATTTGCAGTATGATTATTAAATTAATTTTCATTCCTCTGGATTGGCATTGTATTTCTCTACTGGCTTATTGAACACACTGAAGATGTAGGATCTTGAAAGAAAGCTTTCTCCCATGCGTTGAAATGGTTTCACCTAAAGAAGTCTCAGAGCGCTGATACCCCATCAAATAAGAAAGAAATTGCAGAACAAAATGCGTAAGAAAAAGGGCGCAGAACCAACTTCTCACCTCCATATTCATCTCAATCTACTGTTCTATGAACATCTTCTGTGCAACCCACTGTGCATGTCGCCGTCAGTGTTGGTGCTGGTCAAAACAAACCGTTTAATCGGCGTCAATGCGCATGTAAGCGTTACACTTCGAAAATTCTCCCTCTCGAAGAAGTCACTAGAGTACCCTACACCACGGCAGGAGTAATCATTTCAAACAAAGTTCCGTAGTTCCTTTGTTTTTGTTTAGTTGCAAATATTCACCGGCTTGTAAGCTTCTAGTACTTCAACGCCAAGTGGTGTGTGTGCGCTTGGACGTTGTCTAGCCACCAAAGCCACTTCAGCGATAACTTTCTGGCCATCGAATTGATGTGAAACGGCAATTGAAATTATCAATCTTGTGTACATTGTAAATGCGCAACATTACAACCATTACAACTGCCAACTACAACAATCTGCTAGAGCGCAATAAGTATTGTTGTTGAAAGTGAAGTGGCACCAGCAAAACTAGAAAATGATGTGCTCTTATGGAGTTGTTTGAAAGCTCAAGTTACGCAGCTAAAATAGCAATAACAACAATAATTACAACTACCGCAGCTGTTGTTAAAATTACAACACTGTGATGGAGATTAAGATGGGCAAAAATCGGTTATGGAATTATAGTACTGAAAAAAGTATAGCCGATATGGTCCTTAGATACTTATAGTTGGCCACCTCGGCATAGCGAATAATGGATAGAGAATCCCATTGTGAAAGTATATTCACACTGTTTTTGTTGTTGTTACCGTTGCCGTAAAAATACTTCTCGAAAGTTCTTCTGGAGAAATGAATACGGCATCTCCCGGTACTAGTTCGATTGCTGCACGAATGATTTGTTTGACAGGTCGCACCTTCCGCTTAATTCACCTGAATTAGCTATTCCCCAAGAGTTTTTCTGAGTTAACAGAGCCACCGTATATATATACAGGAAAGCAGATAATGATAATGGGAGGCGAATGGAAAATGACGAAACTACCCTCTCTATCACGGGAAAAACTTTAAAGGATATAAAAGTAAGAACGGCGCCTCATAATCTCGACTGCAACGGGAATAATTTCTTATTAAGAATTACATACCAGACTTTATAAAGTGTGTTTTTTTTAGGGGTATAGAACTTCGAATTGAAATAAAACACAAGAAAATCATTTTAAGGTGCATCAATTTGGCTTTATTGGAAGGATAATTTAATGCCATTAATGTTTAAATATGATTTCGGGCATGTCGCCGACGCGGCTGGCTCGAATAAAGCCAATTCTACAGGTCCAATTTTCAACCACTTTTTCGAGCATATGGGGCCGTATGTCGGCAATAACGCCACGAATGTTGGCTTCCAATTCCCCTAACGTTTCTGGTTTGTTGGTGTAGACGAGCGACTTCACATATCCCCAAAGAAAATAATCCAATGGTGTCAAATCACACGACCTTGGTGGCCAATTGACAGGTCCATTCCGCGAAATTATGCGCTCATCGAATGTTTCCTTCAATAAATCGATTGTGACGTCCGCTGTGTGACATGTAGCGCCGTCTTGTTGGAACCATAACTCATCCACATTCATGCCATCCAATTGGGGAACAAAATAGTCGGTTATCATGGCTCTATACCGGTCTCCATTAACGGTAGCTGCCTCTCCAGCATTATTGCGGAAGAAGTATGGCCCAATGACTCCACCAGCCCATAGAGCACACCAAACAGTCAGTTTTTGTGGATGTAATGGCGTTTCAAGGGTCTCATGTGGATTCTCTTCACTCCAAATGCGGCAATTTTGCTTGTTGACGTAGCCATTCAACCAAAAATGAGCCTCATCACTGAACAAAATTTTGCGATGAAAATCAGCATCGAAATCAATCTCATTTTCGGCCCATACACCAAAATCACGACGCATTGCATGGTCTCGCGGCTTTAATTCTTGCACAAGCTGGATCTTGTAAGGTCGCAAGCCAAGATCTTTGCGCAAAATCTTCCATAAAGTTGATGGACAAAGCTCCAATTGCTGTGCACGGTGGCGAATCGATTCATTCGGGTCCTCTTCAACACTTTGCTCTACAGCGGCAATTGTTTCTTCGGTGCGCACTGTTCGACGTCTCTGCGGATGCGTATTATCACATAGAGTAAACGTAGTGCGAAAACGATCCATGGTTAACCGAATTAATTGCTCTGATGGACGATTATGTCGACCATAAAATGGACGGAGCTCACGGTAAACTTCGCGAACTGAACCATTATTTTCGAAATAAATTTGCACGATTTACAAGCGTTGTTCTTTTGTCAACCTGTTCATGATGAAATGGCAAACCAAACTGAACATAAATGACATTAGAGTTGCCAGATTTGACCACAAAATGCCAGTTTTATCTCTATTCGAAAAACAAACCTGTAAAAAAAACACCCTGTAGATACAGCCAACTGGAAGGCCCCATGATGGCATCAGAATAGTATTTGATAACCTGACCTCAGCTTATTTGTAGTTTAACTTGACGGTTTTCCAAAATTTTTCATTAATAATGATAATGACGACAGACGTCAGTGCTTGAGCAATGGTGTGTTAAAAATAGATAGAAATAGGAGTTTAGCTTACAATAAACCATCGTTCTTGTAGCCTATTAGTTAACAAAACGTGAATAAATTTCTCGGATGAAAAAGTCCACCAGCTTCCAAGACGGATCTAAAGGAAAAGCTTTGGCAGTCGCCTCAAAATTTGTTTTCTAACTAAATAAAAACCTTTAATCTACTCGTATACGAGGTGTGTTCAAAACGTATCGCGAATTTTGAATTTTCGCTGGTTACGTATATTCGAATTTCGAATTTTTTGGCGTTATGTTGGTACTCATGTCTCTCACTTATGCCGACAAGCTCGGCCATTTTGAATGTTCAGTTAATTGTTGACAGCTGCTTTGCTTGCACGTGTTTTGGATCGTCTTCGATTTTTACCTATTCAAAAAAATTTATCAAAGAACCTGTATCAAATTTTGTGTGAAAAACGAAATTAAGTGCGCGGATGCATTCCGAATGTTGACTGTGGCATACGGAAAAGCTACCTTGGACTGAAGCAACGTTTATAGGTGGTACAAAATGTTCTCAGAAGGCCGAGAAGATGTGCAAAGAAGAACAAAAATTGGCTTTTGCACCACGATAACGCCCCTGCTCACGCATCGTTGCTTGTGCGCGACTTTTTGGCCAAAAACAACACACTAATGATGCCGCAGCCACCGTATTCCCCAGATCTGGCCCCCTGTGACTTTTTCTTGTTCCCTAAACTGAAGAGGCCCATGAAAGGACGACGTTACGCTTCTCTTGACGAGATAAAGACGGCATCGAAGGAGGAGCTGAACAAGATACAAAAAAATGATTTTTTGAAGTGCTTCGAAGATTGGAAAAACCGTTGGCACAAGTGTATAAGATCTCATGGGGATTACTTTGAAGGGGACAAAATAGATATTCATGAATAAATAAATAATTTTTGAAAAAACACAAAATTCGCGATACTTTTTGAACACACCTCGTATATATAAAAATGATTTGGTGTTTAATCGAAATGATAAAACTTGAAAACGGCTGAACCAAATCAAGTACTTCCTTTGGGGGGTTTGTTTGTTGTTACCACGCGCAGGTCAGATTGAAAAAAAAAATAACAAAATATTAGGGGGCGTGGCGCCTCCCATACAAACTTTGTTTTTCAAGCTGAATATCTCTGAAAGGATTTATGGCAGGGACCTGAAAATTGGTACAGAGCTATATTACATCAAAACCATCCTCATGCAAAAAAGTGAGGGTTATCGGAAAAGGGGGCATGGTACCTCCCATACAATCTTAATTTTTCAAGCTGATTATCTCTAAAAGAGTTCAGGTAGGGAGCTGAAAATTGATATAGAGCTAGATGATATCAAAACCCTTCTCACGCAGAAAAGTGTAGGTTATCAGAAAAGGGGGCGAGGCACCTCTCATACGTACTAAACCTTTGATGCTGAATATCGCTAAAAGGCTTTCAGATAGGGTTCTGGAAATTGGTATAGAGCTATATTATATCAAACCCATCCTCATGCAAAAAAGTGAGGGTTATCGGAAAAGGGGGCGTGGTACCTCCCATACAATCTTCATTTTTCAAGCTTATTATCTCTAAAAGAGTTCAAGGTAGGGAGCTAAAAATTGATATAGAGCTAGATGATATCAAAACCCTTCTCACGCAGAAAAGTGGGTGTTATCGTAATAAACTTTTGAGGCTGAATATATATGTATAAAAGGGTTGGTCGTAGGGACCTGAAAACGATTGTGGAGATATACATACTACACCAATACTCTTACTTACTTACTTACCTACTTAAAATAGCCATCTAACCGCCTAGGCGATTTTTGCCTTAAAAATCGTTAATTTTCTATTAAAACAAAATACCGGTGTAGTAACAATTTTTGACAAAAAAAAAACAAAATAAATAAAAAACCATTTTTGAAGTTAACTTAAAAATAAAAATCTATTTTGGGCAGAACGAAGTTTTCCGGGTCAGCTAGTAATAAATAAAAAAATTCTTAAAGTAATAAAAACATTAAAAAATTTTGCATACAAACTATTGTTATTGTCCTTCAGTTTATTTGTAGACGTGTACACTTTAATAAAAATATACAGGCCGTAAAAATAACAATTCAATTGAATTGGTGGTAGCTCAAAAACATAGATTTCATATTGGATTTTCTCTCTTTCGCCTTCTCCGTCAGCCCATTTATTTCTACTTAGAACTCCCTCTCTGCTCACCAGTGAATACAAGCTATGCTATCATGAAGTATCCTAAGCCTGAGCGGTCAGATAAATTAAGTCACTCGTCACAACCTTTACACGCGGAGACATGGTGGAACCTTTGAGCTTCCAGATACACATTTTGGTCGATAACTAATATATATATTTGGTAAACTTGTTGATTTTTCAATTCAATATCAGGTGTACTTAGAACATTTTTCTTAGTGGAAACCATAAATGCCTCACAGATTTATTACTTAAAACAACCAAATATTAGCTGTGGGCTCGGTGATTGGATTTTTAAACAGCCTTTTCATAACCTTAACAGCACAGCAACGATCATAAATTGCAGCAATTGTTGTGCCGACGAGAATGACAAAACGACGCCAACAATTTTATGGTTCTTAAATGATTTAATTTTAATTTTTAATGCAGTGCAATGCAACAATATGATTATCGGGTTGGAAAAATTTTCCCACTCGAAAGCTATTGATACGTTCGACATGCATAATATCAGTAAACAGATGGCAACGATTCTAAGAATGCACAATAAAAACAGACAAACGAAAAAAAAAAAAGGAAAACAATTGCCCATAGCTTACGTAGGAACATACATAATACATTAGACTGGGCAAAAAATTTCATTTTTTTGGAAAACTTCACTGATATGCTTTTTCGGAACAGTAAAAATATTGTTATACAAATTTAAAACTTTAACACCAGACTTTTTTTGCACAAGTACCTATGAATAAAATAACAAAGTAACACGCTTTTCTAATTTTTTTTTAACCAATTATTTTCGTAAGCACTTAGTTACTTATAAACAAAGTAGCAAAATGAAATTGTTTTTCGAAATTTGTAATTTTCTTTAGTCGTTTATGTTCGTGAGCGCTTACCAACTTATGAATAAAATAATAAAATTAAATTTTTTCAAACTTTTAAATTTTCTTAAGCAAGTAGACATACGAATAAAATGACAAAATAAATATTTTTTTCAAAACTTGAAATTAAATTTAGACGACTTTTTTTCTTGAACACTTATCAATAAAATAACAAAGTAGAACTGTTTTTCAAAATTTGAAATTAAATTTAGACGATTTTTTTTCTTAAGCACTTAGCAATTTATGAATGAAATAACAAAATCAAGTTTTTTTCAACATTTGAAGTTTTCTTAATTATTAACCGACTTACGAATAAAGTAACAACATGACATTTTTTTCAAAATTTGAATTTGTCCTTAGCCGATTGTTTTCGTAAGCACTCTAAGACTTATGAATAAAATAACGAAGTAGTTTTTTTTTTCGAAATTTGATTTGAAAAACCATTATCGCATGCAAGATAGCAAAACTTTTTTTTTCTTTTTTTGGTACTTCCAACTCAAAAATTATTTAGGCAAGCAGAAAAAATTGTATTTAGCATTAATTTCTATAACAGATATTTTATATTGTACGTGGAAAATAAATTCTTCTAAAAATGTTGTTCTCATCACTTACTCCCTCTGAACTGCTGCGTGGCACGTTAATGGACTTTGAGTTCATTATAAATTTATGTACGTTGACGTAAATCCCGATTGATCACATATAAGACGAAGCTCTTACCATTTTCTCTTCATTGGTGATTATCTCGATAAAACAAAAAACTAGCCCACCTTTTCTGGAAACGTTGGCTGCGTCAATACGTAACGACTTTTTCGCATTGAGATCGACCTACCCTAATGTACGTGTGTCTATACATTTAAAGAAGTAATATCATTGTCATTGTTTGAATAAATTGTCTACGAAAATATGTAAGAGACTATACGATTAGCCATGTAATGAAATGCTAGGTTTGTATTTATGCAGCTAAATGCATCAGCGAGGGGGTGTGGCACGAAATATGTAATTGTATGTATAAAACATTCTTATAACGTAACAAAAAAATAAAAAATAAAATACATCAAACAATCGATAAGTTGTACAAGCATTTGCGCAGCTTATCTTAAATTCTCTAAATGCTACGCCAACAACTGCAACAAACACAAAAACAACAATCCCGAAACGACTATCAATTAGAATTGCAAAGCAGTAAACGCGCGTTCGAACCTTTAACTGTTGACTGTTGCATACAAAAACAAAATTGCGATTTTTGTTTGCTTCTGACTTTTGTGACCAATGCAATTACAACCACAATAACAAATAGTATGTGTCCCAGTAATATCTCTGTCCACCTATAGCAACGACAATCGGATATAGTGTTTGTTTCTGTGGCGACCAGCAACACCTCATCTGGTTTGCAAGTTTTCGCATTGGACTCATAAAACTCAGAAAAATATGTTTGTATTTATGTACGACTCTCATATAGTGCAGCGAATGTCAAAAAATATTTCAGTTAGCTAACTTATACTTATTAGAGACTAGGCCGAACCTACATTTTAATCCGCTGCTCATTTTTAGCTGTTGAAGCACGATTTCGGAATTGAAACCGAAACGAAATCGATTAATCCAAATATCTATCGATTACTATTTTGGAGGTTCCAAATTTGTTAGAGCTGTACGATTAATTCATTACTCTAACTTGTGATTAATTATTTGTTTATTTACTCAATTAATCGATTAACTATCGATTAATTATAGTTAAAAAGTAATACAATTTTAAGTTTACTCGGGTAGTATTAAATATATTTTTTGATTATTAATGAATAGACAAATCAATTAAATAATCATCTTTATGATTAACATGTAACTAAAGTGATTAATAAATATTTTTTAATATTTTTCATAACAAACTTTACAGAGAAAGTCCTTCAAATTATTATAATAATGCTTGGTTTTATTAACTAACATCCTGATTAATCGAATAATCACTAGTTAATCAATTTATTATTCTTAAGTTTTAACAAATTCAGAAAAAAGTTCCGAAATTTTCGAAAATAAGTAATTTTTTTTAACCTCTTACAAAAGGCATGAATAGGAAATTCAAAAAAATGGTGGGCTTAACTAGTAACATCTCAAGGTCTGTTGTGTTGGATTCCCAGTTAACATAATATTCCATTGAATGTTTAGCAGGCTGTAGGACTACACTGATGTGGATTAGCTATTGCTGATATCCATGACGTCAGTACACTAGTGTTTTCCGTCCTTATGGAGGCTATGCGTCAACTTATTTCGACTGAAATTGGTTATGCACCTCTTAAAAGATCACCCAATCATAAAGATTTCAGGCTAATTTCTCAATGCTCTCATACATTGACCGCGATATCCCCATACTCATTTTCAAATACCTTGGCACGAAGCATTTAGTTCTTTAACGAAAGTATTCCAGCCTTAACAAAAAAAGAGAAACTGGAAAGTAACATATTGGTCCAGTAGGAAATCCACTAGAAGCACTCTTACTAACCTTTATGTTCGCCAGTCACATCAGTTAGCGCTTGAACGTTTATTTTTCCGTTATTTTTGTCTGTCTGTGTGTTTGTTTGTACACGCATCACCCAAGAACTGCAGCATAGATTCGAGTGAAATAATTACTAATGTTTTACTAAATGCCTTACTTAAAGTTTATCAACCTTGTGAAATTATAACAAACTAATACAATTTGTGTATGAATATATATATAGGATCTTTACTAGAGAATCAGAACCAAAGCTTTTCTTACAATTTCTGTGAGTCCTTTTGTATGCATATTTGTATGCAACACTTAAAAAAACTATATTGTATCGCTAAAAGTCGCTCCTAAAATATATATAATAATAAATTTTGTCTTTGTTGTTGTTAATATTGCTTTGTTGCCAAATATATCATTAAAAATCTCTTGTTTTTGAATATATTGTAGCCGATATACGTGGATTCTCTCTCTTCGCCTTAGTATCGGTCTATACAAGGTGGCGCAAAAGTAAGCTTCCGATGTTCAGCATATCGGTTGTGGCACGTGCAGTGTGTGCTGTTGCACCGTCTTGTTGGAACCACATGTTTTCCAATCCCAATTCATCAAGTTGCGGCAAAACGAACTCGTTGATCATTGCTCTGTAGCGCTCACCATTCACAGTAACCGTTTGGCCCCGACCGATTATTGGTCAAATAAATAGTCAGCAATATTCCGCGTTCTGGAGTAGTGTAGCGTAACATTGTTTATTAACGTGTATTTCGCATGTGTTTACTACACAAATGTCAAAACAGAACTGACTTTAGGGGCCAATCGCAAAATTTATAGCATTTTCTGATAGGAGGATTACTTTTGCGCCACCTTGTATAATGTTGTAAAAAGCGATTTAGTTACATCATCATAATTTCAGAATGGTCTTCGCTTAAAGATCACTCATAATAGACTTAGCAAAGCCTTAGACTACCAGCTCCCATTGCACCAAAATATATGCAATTGTTTCTGAATTTATTTCGAGCTGCAAAGCTAAAAGCTTAACGGAGCAGAGTGTTGCTAAAAAATATTTTCTGTGAATAATGTTCGCACAAATTTATATTTGTCGTTGGTAAATTTGTTTTTTTGGTTTCTTAATTGAGTTGCCACAGAAAAATGATAAATTGAAAACATAAAATTGATTGCATAACAATTCGTATATGTTCTTAAGCTTGCTACAGTTTTTATGAACTCAATTTGAAAAATTTAAATTAACAAAATTATATTAAAAATATGAGCTTGAGCCAGTATAAAAGAAAAGAAATAATATGAACCAATCAGATCTCAGACTTCTTAGCACTGTAGCAGTATTTACAACTTGATTTCTTTGAGCTTTGCATTAGTCATGCTGGCATGAATTGTGGGTGTTCTGATTGCCAGTCTAATAGACGCAAAGGCTCTGCACTTCCAATTCCAGCAAATGCCTTAGCAAATCATTTAAAGCTTGTGGCCCATGGCAATGCGTTAACTCGATGGCAAAGGTCGTCTTGTGGTCATTACTTGTTAGTGCTTTATGGCTTCAGCTTTTTCTAAGCGTTGTTACACCCTTTTCAAGTATTTTCATGACACAAATTTTATGCGGTTGTAGACGTACATAATGCAGTCGCCGGGTCCACGTATTTATTGTGTTTTGTATGATTGCAATGAAGGGAATTAGTTTGAATTTTAAAGGCTCTTAAATTTGTGTAGAAAAGTGAAAGGAATTAGTTACTTGCTTTGCATTCCTGCAGTGATGGCATTTAATTATGATTGTTAAGTTAACAACTTGTTATTCTCTTGCAAAAAAAGCCAAACATTTAGATGACAGGGTTAGAATAGAATATAATAATTATTGAGGTATTGTCCATCTCTTTACACTACCTCGTCCGCGCCTAGGTTTTTTAAGTAAAAGTAAATGGTAGTTCTACTTTAGTTGTTAACTTGGCTAAAATGCTTAATTTTGAGCTTTATTCCTTCAAAATATCCGTGGCAGTTGGCAGTGGCCCTGCAAAAAACAGAAATAGTCTTTTCAATCATCTAAAGAGTATTCCTTAATGGAGTATTCCGAGAAAGAGTAGTCAGTACTCTCCTAGGGAATGGCCATGTAAATAAGACTACCTTCTTTATTTGAATGTGGATAACTGTTCTAATACTCTGATACTCCATTGTTTTTTGCAGGGTCGTAGGCATACTTACCGCCATGTCCGGTTTCCACATAAAAAGAGCTACTTTTGAAATCAAGAAATTTAATTTATTCATTTTGCATACAATTTTCATTTAATTTTATTATATAGTCATTATTTTACATAGGCACTTTCTTGCTATATACATACAACCATACTATTTTAGTTTATAGATATAAATAACTTAAAAGTAATTATAAAATAAATACAAAAACATTTTTAAATATTTAATAAATCTATTTAAGCCTTAAACAATTTAAAAACTGCATCCTACATTGTAAGTAAATAGTAAATGTAAAAAAGAACTTTAGTTTGCCAACCTTATTATACTTATCTAACAGTTGACTGCTTTTTAAATAATTTTCTTATTTTTATTGCTTTTTCTTATCGAATAACTAAGTAATATTTTCCTAAGCAAATAGACGAATATCTAAAATTGCACTAATCTTTTGTTAATCTAAACTTAATTTAAATTTAAAATGGAATTTAGACAGAAATTTTTAAATGCCGTAGTCAACAAATAAATTATTTACATTTAAATGCTAGATTGGAATATTTTTTTGTTTCTTTCTATACACTTTAAAAACACTTTGCAAATGTTTTAAATATTTGACAAGACCTCAAATGCACTTAAGTTCACTTTAACCTATTGATTTGTTTGTTTACAGATAGTGTATGCTACTAAAATACATTCACTAGTTTATATATACATGACATATGTATGTACATGCTTAGATGTAGAGGCGGAACCACCCAGCGTCTGACTCGCTCACTTAATTACAGCAAAATAATTGCGGTGAAAAATTTATTTACACTTTTATTACATCTATGTTTAGATATACTTGAATATACCCAACAAAAAAATTAGAGTTAAGGTAAATTTTTAAAAAGCTTATCGAAAAAACATTACCTTACAAAACGTTGATTTTTTTTTACATTTGTTTTTGAAAGTAAACTTTACTCTATACTTTTTGTTTGTATTTTGTGCAAATATTTGAATTTATTTATAAAAATTCGTTCATGAAGACACTTAGCTTGTTTCTTGTTTTAGCAAATTTAATTTATTTAAAAAAAATGTAAAAACTGCTTGTTGGGTATATGTGTGTATGTAAATATGTATGTATATGCACTGTATTCATAAAATATAGCACCAACTTTATCCGTTAAAAAAACAGCATATGAGTATTATCAACGAATAGTGCGTTTCATATATATCACCTTCAGAATTGATATGTTTATTTTATTTTAAATAATTTAATTATATATTTTTATATTAATTTATTTATTTTATTTTCTTTTATTTTATTTATTCTTTTTTATTATTTTACTTTATTTTAATTTCTTTTATTTTATTTTATTTTATTTTATTTTATATTATTTTATATTATTTTATTTTATTTTATTTTATATTATTTTATTTTATATTATTTTATTTTATTTTATTTTATTTTATTTTATTTCATTTTATTTTATTTTATTTTATTTTATTTTATTTTCTTGTATTTTATTTTATTTTATTTTTATTTTTTTAATTTTATTTTAATTTCTTTTATTTTATTTTATTTTTATTTTTTTAATTTAATTTTATTTAATTTAATTTAATTTAATTTAATTTTATTTTATTTTGTTTTGTTTTATTTTATTTTATTGAATTTAGTTTATTTTAATTTAATGTAATTTTATTTTATTTTATTTTATTGAATTTAGTTTATTTTAATTTAATTTAATTTAATTTAATTTTATTTTATTTTATTTTATTTTATTTTATTTTATATTGTTTTATTTTATTTTATTTTATTTTATTTTATTTTATTTTATTTTATTTTATTTTATTTTATTTTATTTTATTTTATATTGTTTTATTTTATTTTATTTTATTTTATTTTATTTTATTTTATTTTTATTTTTTTAATTTTATTTTAATTTCTTTTATTTTATTTTATTTTTATTTTTTTAATTTAATTTAATTTAATTTAATTTAATTTAATTTAATTTTATTTTATTTTGTTTTGTTTTATTTTATTTTATTGAATTTAGTTTATTTTAATTTAATGTAATTTTATTTTATTTTATTTTATTGAATTTAGTTTATTTTAATTTAATTTAATTTAATTTAATTTTATTTTATTTTATTTTATTTTATATTGTTTTATTTTATTTTATTTTATTTTATTTTATTTTATTTTATTTTATTTTATTTTATTTTATTTTATTTTATTTTATTTTATTTTATTTTATTTGATTGAATCTAGTTTATTTTAATTTAATTTAATTGGATAAAATTTTTTTTCTTGATTTTATTTTATTTTATTTTATATTGTTTTTTTTTTATTTTATTTTATTTTATTTTATTTGACGCAAATCCACCTTCACTCTCCGCTTCCGCATTTATATCTAAGATGATTAAAACGTGTCAATTGTAAGGGCGCCATACTTATGGAATGCACCATATGTTAAAAGAAAATTATTTTTCCGAATGAGGTTAGTGCTTTAATTTATCAATGCAGTGTTTGTTTGTATAGTAATTGAAAATAAAAATAAAAGAAACAAATAATTTAGCAGGAAATTTAAATAATAAATTGTTGTGTTGTTATCGCCTTTGGGTAGCATCAAGCTGGTTAACAATATAATTATTAATAGTAGTATTCTATTACAAAAAAACTTTATAGTTATTGCCTTTAATAATACTTTATTTTTTAGTTGTTTATAGGAAAGACATCTATAAAAGATATTGTTTCTCCTAGAATGTTAAGTAAAGCTCGAAGATGATTTAAGTTTTGTCTATGAATATTTGTGAACAGCTGACCTGGAAGCTTTCTTGCATTACTTTCGTGGCGATTCTGGAAAATATTCAAAATTTAAAGTCATTAGGTTTACGAACTAAGTTCTAATAAAGTCTATGGTGATAACTAGGGGAAATAAAAATAATAAGTTGTAGAATTTTAGAAACGACCAGTTGGGCTGTTTTTTCATAACTTGAGCTTTAAAACTGAACGATTTTAATTCCATTTTAGCAGTTATTTTTAAGTTATTTTAGGAAAAGTTCTGCTAGGGTAGAAGTAATTAAACTCAAGTGGACTTTGGTTGTTATGACAGATAGTATTTTTACAGGGGGAAGTAATAATTTTAAAGTAACAGAGTCAAAACTTTTTTTATTTTTTCTTTATTGAAAACTCACCTTTTCGCTCCGTAACCTCAGGCGATTTCGTTCTCGTATTCCCTGTCTCGCCACTGGTAACAACAATCGTTGGCTGCGTCCTTTCGCCAGCAGCACTACTTGACAATGTCAACAATCGATGACCATGCGAAGCTAAATGCTGACTTAGATGATGATGATGTTCCGACGGTGAGGCATTCCCAGGCCAATGCAAGGAATGATGCGCGGCGGAGTGTGGATGATGGGCTACGACAATGGGAACACCATCAGGTGGCGTAATACAGGAGACATAGGGATCATTTACTGGCACCAGCGGATCAGACATCCATTCAAATGAGAAAGCTTGACCTAATGTTGGTAAACCATTAATACTGGCACAAAGCGGACCAATAGGAGGCGCACTTGTAGGTGTTGGCGGCGTTGTGGTGATGCACGGACTAAGCTCCTGTTGTGTGGACGATGAACTATCTAATGAGAGCTTTTGTGCTGACTCGGACCATGGTGGGCTGGGGTTCCATTGTTCAATAAAATCGGGCGTATCATTGGGTAATGACTTTTGAATTAGACGAGGACGTGTGGGCACAACGGTGGCGAATATTACGGAAGCGTGTGACTCGACTGGTGCAGCTAGGAGCGCATGTGTATGCGGATGTAAATGATAGGATGCATTAAGCTCGGTTACTGTTGTGGGCGTATCATCCGTGCTATCATCGGGTAGAAAGAGCGGTTCAAGTTTGCCAAGTGCACGCCGTTTTGGTGGTGGCGAACTGCGTCGTTGATGTTGGGATGAGCTTGCGTTGCCATTTGTGTTGCTATTAGAACCGTTATTATGTAGATGATTGTGTGTGTTGTTGTGACTGTGGTTGCTGTTGTTGTGATTAGTGTGTGTGCTGTTGTTGTTGTGACTGTTGCTAGTTTTGTTGTTATTATGCGGGATGTAGTTTGGGGTGGCGGCATTATGACTCGATACGGAACTATTCGTGCTACTGCAACGCATTTGACCGTCAGCTTGACCATCGGAAGGCGAACGCGCACCATTCAGACCAAGCGCCACACCACCGCCTTCTGGCACCTGACTATAATCGACCGGTTCCAGACCTAGGCGATGGTGATAGATATACTGTGTGACGGAAGAGCCATTCATGAGACCCACATTCGTTGGCGCCATCGTCGCACTCAAACCATTATTTTGCATATGATGTTGGGGCTGCGGATGTGTGTGCTGTATGCTCAAATTAGACACCGGCGAACTCTCCGCACTACCACCACTCGTGCTACCCACACTCATGCTGCCACCACTAGTGGCGCCAGTAGGTGTATGATACGTACCATACGGCGACGCCGTCATCGGATGATATTGATGTGGATGTGGATGAGGATGAGTATGCGCCTGTGAGTGTTGATGCGGATGTAGGTGTTGTTGATGGGCGTGCGGATGTGCATGATGTGGATGCAATGCTGTCGCATAAGATGTTGGTGCGGTAGCCGGAAGCGCGGTGGCTGTGGCGACGGCGCCCGCATGATGATGCGCGTGCGGATGAACCGCGCGATGATGCGCATGATGATGGTAGTAAACAGCAGCCGCACCAGTCGGTGTTGTAGGTGGTATGCGAGTGGGTGCATCAAAAGCTAATCCAAATTGTATCTTCGATTGCACTGAATAATAGTGATAGAGCCATGAATTGGCGAGCATAACCGAGGCCTCACGTTCGCTGTGTGCGGAGTGGAGGAAATTTAGTTTGAAGTTTGCAAATTGATTGGTGGCAACGGTGAGTTGTCAAATTAGCAGTGTAGAATGGTGTGAAAAATTGTAATAAAAAGAAAAAAAGAAGGAGAAGAACAAAATAATTTGATTAGCTCAACTGCTCGTATAGGTACTGTGGAATGAAAAATAATAAGTGGCTGGTATAATTATATAAATTTCTGCAGCGCAAGAGAGGGAAATGAAAATTGGGAATAAAAGTTAGTGAGGAGGGGGAAACATTCACAGCGTTATAAATTTAATATATAAATTTAATAGATAACTGAAACGCAGGGGCTTGAAAAGAGCTGCCACCTGTTTTTAAATTATGCCTTTTATATTCCTTAAATAAATCTATTACTTACTTTAAAACTTGGTTTGTGCTCACAATAACCGGTTGCTGGTTTGTATCTTGACTATCACGCACTTGTAGCACGACATGCACCCAAATAAAATCGCCCTGTCGCCTTTGCATGCGAACCAACAAAATACAAGACCTGTCCTGCTCGGATTGAGTTACTGTAATTTAAAAAAAATACAAATATGATAACAATAATAATAAATCCGAACAATTTTCTCGATATTATAACGCAAAAGGCCCGAAATGGTTCCGACGACAATACCCAAATGATCCGGAAAGGACCTTAAACTAACTCCGAAAAAAGTCCTAAAATTATTCCCGAAAAGTCCCTAAACAATCCAGAAAGACGCCCAAAATAATCCCGAAAGATGCCCACAATTATCCCGAAAAAATCCCAAAAAGTCCCTAAATGGTCCGGAAAGCAATCCCAGCAATGATCTTGTAAGAGTCCCGAAATAATTCCGAAAAGTACCGAAATGGTCCCCATAAAGTCCCGAAAGCCATTCCGAAATGATCCGAACCTTTCCTAATTCTGCTACAATTGTATGGTATTCAAAATCAAATAAGAAAAACATTCAAAAATTTAAAAAACTCCTGTTTGAAAACTTGTTCCAATAATCCATCGACTTCCAGGACTCAAAAATCACTGATATAACTTATATGAACTAACTTATTTCGAAAAATATACAGAGCACGGAGTTTTTGTATGGAAGTTTTCAAAGGTAGGAAGCTTTGTTCAATGAAAACTTATCGAGAAAACACTTTAGACCGAAACATTTACTAAAATTTGTTCATAAGTGACATAACCGAGTTCGCGATAGGAAAAGGTAACATAATCAAACATAACATGCTAAAGTGAAAAATCATATCATTACAGATCAAAACATTAAATAACATGATATAAGGAAATATAACATAATAGCCCTAACATTCTTCTTCTTTAATTGGCGCCAATTGGAAACACCGCGGAATCGCGAATCGGTCTCCACTTCCCCTGCTTCCACCGGCGGGTGCCGATAAGAATAGCTTCTGGGCTGGAGCATCTTCGATCATTCGCACAATGTGGCCTAGCCAGCGAAGCCGCTGTGTTTTAATTCGCTGAACTATGTCGGCGTCTAAGTAAAGCTCATACACTTATCATTAAATCTTCTTCGGTACTTTCCGTCGCCAACGTGTAGAGGCTCACAAATCTTTCGAAGAACCTTTCTCTCGAATACTCCCAGAGCCACCTCATCAGATGTTGGTAGTGTCCACGCTTCCGCACCATATGGCACGACGGGTGCGATGAGTGACTTATAGAGTGTTATTTTCGTTCGTCGAGAGAGCACTTTACTTCTCAATTGCCTACTCAGCCCGAAGTAGCATTTGTTTGCAAGAGTAATTCTTCGGGGGATTTCAGGAAACTAAGTCCTTTACTATTTCAAAGTTATTCCTGCCAACATTGCGCTGACTCTTTGTTTGATGACAAAATGTACTTCGTACCCTCGTTCACCACCAAACCCATTTTTTCCGCTTCTTTTTCTAATTTGGAGTAAGCAGAAGTTACGGCGCGATTGTTAAGGCCAATGATATCAATATCGTCAGCATACGCCAAGAGTTGCACGCTTTTATAAAATATTGTTCCAGCACGGTTAATAGCCCTAACATAACACAACAAAATAAAACATAGCATAACATAACAATGATGTAAAAAAGATAAAACAATAACATAACATAACATCACCTGACATAACATGACATAACATAATGTGGCATCACCTAACATAACATACCATAAAATAACATAACATGGCATAACACAACATACATCTGCTAACGTAACATAAAGTAATATAACATAACATAACATAACATAATATAACATAACATAACATAACATAATATAACATAACATAACATAACATAACATAACATAACATAACATAACATAACATAACATAACATAACATAACATAACATAGCATAACATAATATAACATAACATAGAATACCGTAAAATAAAAAAAAAATTATTAAAAACCACTTCAAACCGCATATATGGGTATACTTACTCAGCCTATGTTTACTTTGCGCCTCACGTGAATTCTCTGAGTGTAAGATATTATACCAAGACAAACCGTGTATATCACTTTTGCTATAACCCAAATGAAACTCGCCACTGTGGATAAAAAAAAAATTACAAAAGAAGGATTAATAAAATATGTAGACCAATTTTTTTTATTCTTTCTTAAAAAAAAATTTTATTTCAATAAAATAAAACAAATATTTACCTAAATATATTTTATAAACTAAAAAATAAATTGATATTCCACTACTCACTTTTTATCGATATGCGCAATTTTCATATCCATTGAATGAATGGTGGTAAAGACATTGGTGGCGCCCTGCACCACACATTCGCGCGTCTCGGGCATGGCAATGGGTGTGCATGTGGCCAAAAAGACCGGCTCATTGCGACTGCACAGCGGTAAGAATGACAGATAATGACCCTGAACTAGCACAACCTGCAAGACAGAACATAAGAAAAACAAATATAGAATTGAATGAGTACTAAATCATAAGGAGAGTTGAAGTAAATGGAGACAGGAAAAAAAAAATCAATAAAAATTAAAAAAAAAAAACAAACCAAAAAGTATGCATGTGTGTGCTTTAAAGGTTATCTTACAAAATTGAATTATTGTATAAACCAACAAAAAAAGAAATAAAAAATAAAATTAAAACAATGCCAACGTCAACGAGCGTTGCTACCAAAGTATCGTAAATACCAGCGAGTTAGCAGCAAATTTTAGCTTTTCACTTTTTCTACTAAATAAATGGCTGCGTGTGAGTGTTTGCATTTTGTAATTTACCATTAATATATCAGTTATTCTATATCTCTATATATATTACAATATTTTATGTAACACACCCTTCTAATGGCACAAGTGAATGTGCGCTGAGCACAGTTGGTGGTGGTGGCTTGACCGCCTGCCAGTTTCCGTCGATAGTTCATAATTCAAAACTGTTTGGCGGCTTTTAATTTCTATAAATTACAACAAAATGCGGTGTGCTTTGCAAAATTTAGCTTTTTATAAGCGAACCGTCAAAACAAATTTTAATGAAAATGATTTACATAAAAATTTTATGTATGAGAACTAGTAGTTTGGTTTCCGCAGGGACAGAAAACCCAGCGATTATCAATTGATCAAATAAAGTAAATTAAAGTTAGAACTTAACTTTCTGGCAATTGGAGGTGAGTAATTTTCAGTTGCGCGAAGCTCAATTAAATTATTTCATCTAATTATTACACAATTGATATCTAGAAATATGCAAATAATTGCTTTAATTAGACTACAGAGTCATCTCTATTTGAGATCATCAGATGATGCAGTTTAGCTGCAATAATCTTAAAATAGATGCATATTGAATATAAAATCCGATTGAAAATTATATAAAATGAAAGTTCTGATTAATCTATGAATGCGCCCCACGAAAAATTTTAACTCTTTTTTTGTGGCTAACCTCTTGGCGGATTTGTGTCAAATGTGCGCCGATTTGTAAGAAATAGAATTTTTTAGTGTGAATGTGAAAATTTAAATACATTAAAGTGTATTTTTTATTTAATTTTAACCATATTGTGTCTTAAAAGCTAAAACAATGTTTCCTGCAAGCTGTTGTTAATACAAAGTACCTAGGCGACCGCGTTTTGCTTACCATTTTCATGGGTTGCCATACAATTTAGTTTGCTGTAGATACTCAGCAATGTAGCTTTTTAATAATAGAAAGATATTTATATGTTTTTTTTTTTGGTAATAAAGTTTGAATGCACATAATTATACCTTGGTTTTCCCCATATTTTCGACAAGTCAAATAATCGAAAAAGAATAATGTCACATGGGTATATTTATCGGTTAGTGCTCTATATATCGGTCGACATTCTTTGATTTCTTCTTTATTTTTCAATATAGAATTATCCATAACTTTTTATATTTAATACATATGAAATGTAAGCCATGCCATGTTCCGAGTACGACTCTGATTTTCTTTGGTCGTTTAACTCTTGAAAACGCCACATATAACATACCATGCATGAACATCGATGAATTTAGCTCCACTCCGCTAAACTCAAAAGTTTGCCCCTGAGCTGTATGCCTAGTCATGACAAATGTTGGCCTTACTGGAAATTGATGCTGTTGCATAGTACACACTCGCGGCCCCTTGGATGAATGTGATTCTCGGTATATGTACTTTTATTCCGGATTTTTATTGCCGAAAAAAGTGGCAGCCCTACTTGGAAATGTTTTTTTTTTTAATACGTGGGAAACTACCTTTCTTTTGCTACCCAGATTGGCTTATTTCATTTCGTTTAAAAAAAGTTCGGATAGCTGGCAACCCAGTAAAGATATTCTGTGTGACAACACGTAGGAAAAAATTCCTAAAATGTGGTACACTATGTACATACCAAATCTCATCCAAATCGGTTGAGTGGGTTTCGAGATAGTCTGGATATACAAATATACAAGAATAGCTCGTTTAAAGTTATAAGATAAGTCTAGAAAATGGCAATTTTAAAGTAATTTATGCTTATTAGTTTTTTGTTGTTGTAGTGCATATTATAGTTCCATATTTCTGCCTAACTCGTTTTGTTAGTGTATTTGCTAATCTTTTTGTTTACTGTCTTTATTTTGGTTACCGAACAATTAGGGAACAGCTGTTAGCCTAACTCGATGCCAGTGCCTACTTAACTGTTGATATTGACAAATCAGTTTTGACCAAGTTTTTTTAAGTTATTATTATTATTTTTTTTTTTTACTTAATTTTGTGGACATATATCTTCTATTAATAGATGGTAATTTTCATCGGCGATTGTCTATCAAGGTTACAAAAAACGCATTTTCAACTCAGTATCAAAAACTAGAAAAGGAAATTTAACTTCTTAATTCTGTACCCATGTACATGTAATTTGCATAGGGCTATTTAAAAAAAAAATATGAAAAGATATATAAATCACTGCCGAAGACCACTAATTCATAATACATATTCTCCCGATTCACAGTAATTTTTTGGTTTAAAAAATGTGATTTCCGTTTCCGAATTTTTGATATCAAGTTCAAGAATAAAATCGACAGAATACAGGTATTGAAAAAAAAAACGAATACTTTTCTAGTAAAAAAATGTGTTACTTCTTAAAATTTATTTTGGCTAAATTTTATCCATACATGGCATGAACAATATTTATTATTAAAATTCTAAGAAATCAGACTTGAATTTTGTAGCTTAGTCATAAACTTAATGAATTTTTTATGCACAAACTTGAGCGCGCGTCTTATCGCTTTTCATTTTGCTGGATATGTGATAGGCTAGAGCATATAAAATACTCTGGAATGACAGGAATACGAGTAGTAGATGAATGACTCAAATGGGTATTCTCAAGCTGTTCAGTACAACCATTATTAATAATAATAATAGTTTGAGCTATTCAAAGAAATGGGCCAAATTAACCCTTTCGTGATAAACCGCTTAATTCAAAATGTTACCCAAAGTTGATTCTAGTTTAATTTTAGTATATGATAAGAAAAAAGGTTACTTGAGACTACATACATGTTGTTGGTGTTGTAGCAAGACACAAAAATGTAGTTAAGTTTTACTATATGGTCATAAGTTGAAAGTATTCTACTCACTTGCACAGTTGAACTGGAAAAAAGGTTCAGCCATAAGAAGGTGAATTCAAAACTGAATCAGCGTTCATAAAAAAAGCAGTGTCGGCAATGAAATCGAATAGATCGTACAAAATTTCAAATCATTTGAGCTATTCAATGAAGCATAAGTGGACACTGCTTTTAATATGAAAGCTGCTGTACATACTTAAATTGATTTTTTTTATTATATACAAAGTAGTTAGTTGCTCACCCTAAAGTAATTCAAAATCGTCACGCTAGAATTTGGACTTTTGAATTTATGGACTAATATTCCTTTTTTTCTCTCCCGAAATATTATTTATCAATCGACCCTCGTATATTCGCTTGCCACTAGCTACACATATAAATAAGATATAAGTATTCTCAAGCAAAGTGACTAATTTGAGTTCGATAATTGAAATACAATTTTAGCGTAAATTTTAATGCAATTTTGAGTGCCGCAGTTTAGCAGAGCTCTGGAAAATTTATGCCTTGTCTTACAAGCAGTAATTAAGATTTATGCGTAACTCGGGGTGGTATTAAACGAAAATCGCCAAATTGATCTCACGAGTAAAAAATATAGACATTTGTCTTGAACCCGACATTTGACTTGTGTACCAGGTAACATAAGCATTGGCATGTTTATTTAGGTATAGGAATAAGCGAGCAATGCAATAAAGCAAGACCTATTTTTAGTTGCCAGCAGTTTTTATTGGATGATTTTTAATTTCAATGAGTTCGCAAAAGTTAACTAATTTAATATTGGGCATTTTTCATTCGTCATTTCGATGCTAGATGCATTTTTTCTCGATGGGACCGTGTGCAGAAGTCCACGCAAGTGGGGAAAGTTTCTGATCGCCATTCACCTGGGAATGGTCAGAGCGATTCTTTTGCATGCGGTTCAAGCAGCTCAATATTTCCGGGCTTTGCGCCCAAGTATCCTCTGGGTAACCACCGAACACCCGTTTGGTGGTGAGCTAAACGTGAGAAGGCGACAACCTGATAAGGCCTCCCCCGAAACGGGTTGTGCGTTGGGTTTGGGACCCACCACATTAAACAACGTTCCAATGAAATTCAACAACAAAGCCTCGGATATGAGAACCCCTTAAAGAAAAAACATTTTAATTGAGAAAAAATATTTCTTGAACTCTAAGAAGCGGCCACAATCAGGCTTGTTCTATTGGACATATGTATTTTTGGAGAAATTTCGTGATAAGCTCAAGTGATACAAATGTCATGTGCCCTTAAGTTAACTTATCTAGCATCATTATCCCTCTAGCTGCACCTCAATGAATCACTTTGAAGATGTTGATAAAAAAATGGGGTTGGATTCTGGTACAGTACACCGAAAGGGTTATGGTACTTAGAATATAGCTACTTTAAAGTATGACTGTCTTAACTACTAAAAGCCATGACCTGAAGGTAAGCAAAGAAAAACTTAAGAATTGGCTTTAGATCTTCAAACTTCCAATGGACTATATCGCTAAGATCAAAAAATTAGTTTGAAAGAAAATATTTTGTTGAATTTTTTAAATATTCTCCAAGTTTGGTTCGCGTAAGTGCTGGAAGTGTTGAGCATTTTTTTGCAGAAAAGTTTCTTGTTTAATGCTTTAATTTTGCTAACATCTATAGAACAAAACCATATTAAAATAAAATTGCACGTACAGTTGCGTTTCTTAAAAGATACAAACGCTGTTTTTCACTTTCAAGACAAATATAATAAACTATATTTTCACAAGAAATCAGCCCAATCAAACTACATCTACTTTTTTATAAATCAATTTCTATACTTCGAAAGTCTAAAACTACAAACGCCTGCATCTCAATCAAAAGACTTAAGAAACGAACTCGATTGGCATAAAATGCGCAACAACGCAATATATTCACACCACACACAAACTCCAACATAGCGATTGTGACAAAAGGCGATTTGTATTTCGTTTATTATTCCATTGGGTATTCACTGAGTAGACCACGCGACTTTTCCATTTATTTTCTTCTTCTTATTTCCATTGCCTGCTGACATTGCAGCCAATTTAGTGCGAGTGCGAAATGCGAATGATCACCTGGCTTGTCAACGACATTTTCACCCAATTATTTTGACACCCACTTTTGATTTCAGCAAGACAACATTAAAGTAATGCCAACTACAACTACAATAAAAGTATTTTCAAAAAAAAATATATATCAAAGTAGGTAGTCAGCAAAAAATGACTGCAAGAGCGGCTACTAACAAGAGCAATAGCAAAATCTGTACAGCAAACAAAAGCAGTAGAACTGCAGTTAAACAGACCGCTTGTCTTCGTATTCAATCGAGTTGTTTTGCCCCTTTGCCTATTGTAGTTTCTTCTACACATGTACGTTTAGGATTTTTCTTGTTGTTGGTGATTTACTGCCAACGCAGCGGCGAGTGAATGGTTGTAGAAAAAAAAAACTGAAAACTGATTAAGTTATCCACCAGAACAGCGCGAACTTTGGCTGTCAGCTGAACGACTGTGATGTGGTCTATCAGTTTGTTGGTGTGCTCGTTTTTCAATTTACTGATGGTCCACATCGACTTTAAGGAGAATATGCAGCATTCGCTTGAAATACCTTGAGAGTAGTTTTCCATTGAAATTGTTGAATGTTAATTGGTGCGATGTTGAAGACGATCCGAATTTTTATTTCCATCGCAGAGAAGAACAATTATGTCTTTACTGTAGTGTAAATATTTACAACTTGCAGCACGAAGCTTGAAGAGAAATAAGAATTTAGAGCTGCACCTCACACGAGCAGCAGCCAACAAAGAAATAGCGAAAACGGAACCAGAGCTTCTCTTTCCAGATATATGGGATAAGAAAAACGTATTATTAAAAGGCATGACCAAAGAGGACCGAGATACATACCGAAAACTATGCCGGCATGAATAAGCAAATGGACTGTGAGCCGTAAGGTGCATATTCTGGTTCTGAGCTATATTAATGGAAATACATCCTGGCTACCCTAGAGCTAGGGTTTCATATACTATGATACCTACAGAGCGCAATCAGAAACTGTCTAAGATATCCCAGTATAGATATTATATTCGAAGGAGCACAACGTTAGATTATTGGAACTTTAGCTATAATGAAATTTCACCCTAGAAATGTCCCATGATACCTTCTTCCTATATATAAAATAGTGTAGCTCGACTTGCATGCCTTTAGCGGTCAGCAGAAACAATTGAACTCATACTCCTATCAATTGAAGTTGGTTTCGAAATCTACTCCGAAACTGTAACCTCAAAGAAAGTAGCGGGCAAAATCAGTATGCTATAGAGAAGGCAAAAAGGAGGCTGATGGAAATGAATTGAAAACCTAGAAAAAGCAAAATCAAGCTGCTGATGAATACTACTTACTTAAATGATGCTTAAACTTAAAACGGGGGTGGCCCTCCCACATAGCGTGCCAGTAATTTTTTCGCTCTGAAAAATTAAGCTAATTGGAAACACCACGAAATTGAAAATCGACCTCCAGTTGGTTCTTCTATCGGAGTGGTGACTTTCATCTTCCTCTGCTTCCACCGGCGGTTGCCGACAAAATTACCTTCTGGGCCGGAACCTCTTTATTCATAGGTAAGATGACCTAGCCAACGCATCCGCAGGGTTTTAATTCGTTGAACTATGTCGGTGTCTGAAAATAGCTTATACAGCTCGTCATTAAATCTTCCTCGGTACTCAATGCCGCCAACTCGTAGGGGTCCATAAAAATTTCATAGAACCTTTCTCTTGAATATGCCTAGAGCCGCTTCTTCAAATTTTGTCAGTGTCAAAGTTTCTTACGAAAAGTGACTCAAGGGAAAAAATTTAAACCCAACTGCTGCATAAGTATAAATTTGCATATTTTATGAAACAATAACAATAAAAATAAGGTTGGTCATCGTAATTCTGCAATATGTTCTACATACTGTGGATTATTCATACTTGCATATATTTCGTACTAGAGTGCGGCTTATGTAAACGGTCTAAATAAAGAGATCATGCATACATTCGCATCTTACAGAGTAATTCAAAATTTAGTTTTTAAAGACATAATTTTGTGAAGAGAATGCTGTGGAAAAAATTTATTTTCGGTCGAATAACCTGTAACCTTGTGCTTAATCGAGTAGTGTCACACGAAGTTACTGTATGGGATGGTAGCAGCTATGAATATTTATCATTGCCAGTTGTACTACACGGCGGCCGCCGTGGTGTGGAGGTAGTGTTGCCGGCCTACCACACCGAAGGTCCATGGTTCGAGCCCTGGTACAGGTAACATCAAAAGTGATTTGAAAAAAGTTTTTCAAAACGGGGTCGCCCCTCGGCAGTGGTTTGGTTTATGATGATATACCTGTTGTATATCGCGCCATAAAGAGAAAGAGAGTTGTACTCCAAAGCAGAGGAGTTAGCTCAAACAAACCTAATTTTCAAACTTATTAGTATAAAGATCCAATAAACAATTTCTTGTTCAAAATTGACAAACAATTTTTTTTTAAAAAACTCTCTGCCGGTTCTCATTAAAGCCTCATCACATCATCACACGATTGAACTTAATATCACAGAACGAAAATCGACACTGATGATGGCACAACGCCGAAACCGGTTTGTCTAAAAACCAAATTTGACAAGGGATGACGAAAAATCGTTCCAATATACATCAATCACATATACATGTGAGCTTCGTATCAAAGCATTTATCAGCTGATTCCGCTTAGCGCTTTATCACATGATTACATTCCATATTACAAGGTGGCGCAAATGTAAGCTTCCGATGTTCAGCATATCGGTTGTGGCACGTGCAGTGTGTGCTGTTGCACCGTCTTGTTGGAACCACATGTTTTCCAATCCCAATTCATCAAGTTGCGGCAAAAAGAACTCGTTGATCACTGCTCTGTAGCGCTCACCATTCACAGTAACCGTTTGGCCCCGACCGATTATTGGTCAAATAAATAGTCAGCAATATTCCGCGTTCTGGAGCAGTGTAGCGTAACATTGTTTATTAACGTGTATTTCGCATGTGTTTACTACACAAATGTCAAAACAGAACTGACTTTAGGGGCCAATCGCAAAATTTATAGCATTTTCTGATAGCAGGATGACTTTTGCGCCACCCTGTACATGATAACGTGATGTGCTTATCAAGCGATTTTTTTTGGATCTGATTCTCATTAAGAGAATAACTGAATATATCAAACCCGGAAAAAACTTATTGACCCTTTTCGAACAGTTTGTGTTAGTAAGTATAAAGGTCCCATCAACAATGTTTTTCAAGAAAATTTTTTCCCTAAAACTCTCCCTCGGTTCTCATTAAAATCTCACCACATGATTATATGTTACGTCACATGATGACCCGATGTCCTTATCTAACAATTTTTTTAAATCTGATTTCCATTAAAAAAAAAAACAAAGGAAAAAAATCTATTAACTTTCTGATAAAATTTTTGCAGGGAGAGAGGGCTTTGTTAGTCACTGGAATTTGGTGAGTTTAGTCGAAATGCAGCCAAAAATTTACGCAGCCAAACAAATAATAAAAAATAATTTTATTCCAAAAATATCAGAAAAATTTATTATTTAAGAAAGTGCTTTATTTTGAAAAAGTTACTTAGCATAAAAAAGCGAAGTGTCATCGAAGCAATAGTCTGTTTCACGAGATTACTTAACCCTCCTTAGTGCTCAACAATTCTGCATATAGCACAAATATATATGGATGCATAAGGGTTTCTTAATTCAATCGCATCTGCGGTTCATATGAACCCACAATACAACTTCACTTGAAAGCAATTTAATTGGTAACAAAACTTCAGCAACCAATAAACTACATGCACACTGCAGTATGCCATTTCGTGATTATTTCTATAAACCAATAAAGCAAAAACTAAATGCTAGCATGGATAGCCTAGAATACTCACAAGCATTTAATAATTGTGTTTCCAGCCCCATCCCATTGGTTGCCTGTTACTTACAGGTTATTCAATAAAACTTTTGGCAAACCAAATTTGAATTACAATATCGACATTTAGCATAATTTTTGTGAGCAAGCAGACAATGTTCAGTCAGGCGTGGGAAAGCGATTAAGCGAACAATCTGGTGGTGAATGCGTGAACTTGTTACCCTTAAATGGGAGTTGCTACCCGAAATGAAAAGAGGCGAAACATTAATGTGAATATGAAATAATTTTTCTTGTTTGGCAAATTTGAATTTGAAAATTTTAAAATAGTGCAGGCGTCATTTGGGCATGCAAAGTATGAGGGCCGGCTTCTTTTTAAAGTTTTTAGCTCAGTGAAGCACTCAGAACATGTTCCATATTACACTTTCGGTGAAGCGCCTACTAGCTTGCACTCTTTAAAAATCCAGTAAGTGGTATAATATATATATTTCTCCAACCATATTGATATTCTCAGTTTGAAAATAGCTTCCAACAATCCATTATTGCATATATCCCAATAGGATTTTAAGATGGGCCCCTACAAATTATGAAGTTTACGAGGTACAGCTCTTTGCATAGGAGAATATGAAAATTGCTGCTGTATGGGAGCGCCAGGAACGCTAAGTCATCAATTTTTTCCATCTCAATTCAATATGCATTCACTATAGGGTGTTGATAAGAAAACCCCTGAGTCCGGAACTCTTTTCTTCATTTGCATAAGATAATTTAGCCAGTAAAGCCATTGGGCCTTAATGCCGAGGTAGGTATGCCTGTCGTAAAAGGCGACTAAACTCCACGAAATCGCTACCACGGAAGTCGGGCTGGTGCTGCAAGGTGCTCGTGCTAGAGGAAACCGCACCCATATCTAACAAAGGACTGTCATCATTAGTATAAGCCTCCTTGGCCCGTCACATCCCTTACTCCCTTGCTCACAGAAAGCAAGTGCGAGAGATAAGTGGAGAAATTATCAGGTGTGTGTGTCGTATTCAGCTTGTGGCTCTCCAAATATCTTTCTTACCAACTTGATTGAGGCGTTTTTTGGTCTAGCGATAACAAGCTGGCCTTGAGTGATTTTTCCTCTGGGGCCTGGTTTGATTGAAGTCTGCTGTTTGCTGGAAAATCGCACAATAGGAGATCAATAGTCTTTTCCTCCAGCTGCGGCACGAGATGTTCCAGAAAGGGGCAACAGACTCCTTGACACTATGCCGAGCTGCAACGCTTCTACCGGTTATTAGCCTCAAAGCTTACTCTTTTCATTAAACGGCGGATTGAGTAAAAAATAGTCTCATATGTTTACTTGGCCAAAATTTAGTATAAAAATCTTAAACAGCATTTAAAACTACACAACAGAAGTAATCTAACAATTTTCCCATCAGAAGTTCGTTTCTTAAGTCTTTCGTTGACGTGTCATAATTTGAACGCATTCAACAGCGCAGATTTACCACCAACAGATAAAACACATAAATAAACAAACACCAACGCATCACCAAGCCACAGTGAATGAACACCAATGAAAACATAAAAACAACAAAAACAAAAAAATAACACAGCTGAGACAGTAGCAAGCTCGTTACTTGTGAGTGAATATTTTAATTCTCAAGCGAACAAGATGGAAACAGAGCAAAAAGGTAGCAAAACTAAATCAACGAGCATAATTGGCAAATAAGCACAACTTCATTGAGACCACCACAATACATATATAGATTTTAAATGTAAAAATACAACTCTATAAAACTACAGCCACCACAAACAGCGCGCCAATTGTGACAGTCGCTCATAAAGTGAATCGAGCTGCAAAGGGATATGGAATATGACAAAATAATTATTTATGTATGAGTGAATGTGTGCTGCTTTGTTGCACGTTGAGTGAAAAGAGTTGGCAAGTTAAATTTTGTTGCAATAAAAGGTGGTAAACGAACAATCGTAACACTTGTAAGTATGTCAGCAGACATCAGTCATCGAGTTGGAGCAGCGGAAAAAGCCGAAAAAGCTGTCTGCCGCAGCCAAAGCAACAATGACTACTGTCATCGTTTGTCAGTTTATAAATCACTTTGTTGCAGCAGCAACAGCGAAACGAATCACTTGCATGCCACACACACATATATATACATTTAATTTTACATATTTACTCGCATGCATGACTTTTTGACGCTCATTTTTTGCAGCGAACGCACGCCTCATGCATAATTCATTTTCAACGCGCGTGCGCTCGAGATTTTTTTCCTATGCGCGCTTATCCGCCTGCCTTTGCGATTGTTTGTGTGCGACAGTGTCATTGTGACTGCCAACACGCAATTCTACGCTATCCTTGCGCCTGGGTTTTGGTTGTTGTTGTCATTTATTTGCGAATGAGCGCATACTCTCATACCCAGTAGTGAGAGTATACAAAATTGGTGGGCTGGAAAAGTTTTTATTGAGAGTGAAATTTTAATTTTTTTTGGAGCAGATAGAGATCTTTATTGATGCAACGGAAATAAAAAATTCTAGCAGATTATTGTAGTAAAATTTAGGATAATTTCGGTATGGTTTTCGGGACTTTTTGGCGAAACTTTTGTGTTTTTTCGAAATATTTTCGGGATTATTTCCTTGACTTTTTCAGGACCATTTCGGTAATTTTTTCAGGATTACTTTGGTACTTTTTGTGATAAGTTCGGGACTTTTTCGAAATCACTCCAGGATTTTTTTCGGGAAATTGTAGGGGACGTTTTTGGGCTTTTCCGGGTTAATTTTTGTGTATTTATCGCGATCTATTCGGGATTGTTTTCGGAACCTTTTTGGTAATTTTTCGGATTAAATTCGAGATTGTTGTCGCAGCATTTCAAGTTTGTTTTCGCTGACTGCAAAAAGTGAAAATGAGAATATGTTCTTATTAACTATCGCAACTGTTTGCGGAACGCAGACTTACAGCAACTCCGTGTGACTTACAGAAACTCTATGCAACCACTCAACAACTCTTCAGTATGTATGAGATGCAAACAGGGAAACATGTCTACGAAAGAGAAAAAAGGCCGTGAAAGTATTAGCACCAAGTAAAGTTGGTGCGGACTAGCGAGCTCGACGAAGACTCTAAGGTGACTCTGAGTATAGTTTTTGTGAGTAAAACGAGACCCAGATATAAGGAGTGCTGCAACTTCTTCTATGAAGATTGATAGTTAACGAAATATTCAAAACTTATAAAGAAAGGGAAATGAGGCGAGGGACTCTCTGGCCATTTTATGAATTATTCACAGGCAGGAGGGTAGCTGTGTTCCAACCAGAACAAAACCCGTAGTATTCTTAAACAAAAATAAAAAAATTAATATTTTCTGTGAAGCCCGAATCCTGTAAAAAAAGAGTTGGGAGGGAAATAGCATCTAGCATTTTTTGGCTTTCATTAAAAGGATTAACGGTAGTCTTCAAAAGAAGATGAATAAGGGCTTACAAAAGGTAAAGGGGGAAAAAGTGATCTATATTTCAATATAATATATAAAATAATATAAAACATTAAATTTCCTATATATGTTATTTAGTGATGTTCGTGCAAACATATGTACAAATAGGCAAGCAGAAATTCATATAATGTTAGCTTTGGCTTTTTTGCTTCACTTAATAATACTAATTAACATTTTTAAGTCATATCTGTTATGGCCTTCCAATTTCGCTATATGTATAAAAATATATTGAGCCAATTTTTATTCTCACCACTGTGTAAGCGCTAATAAAATAGTCTATTGGGGAAAAATGGATTCAACATTCTAAGTTGGACATCTAGAAATATATCGGTCTAAAACAAATTTTGTTATATTCAGCGGGTTGTGAGTGATACGCGTACAAACACCCAGACATATGGACAAAAACCACCCTTCAAATTATCTAATAAAGCGCCTTTCACGCATTTTCTCTAATATTTTCCCATGTATAAAGGAAAGTGCAATGAGAGAAATAACAACATTCACACAGATCTTTTTTACTCGAAACTGTTGAAGCAGCGTGATAAAAAGGAGTGAGATTCGAACCCGCACTCCTCGAAAAAAAAACATCAAAAAGATGTTATGTAAGTTATAGCTTTGTCCATCCACTGTATCTAGTTGTTGTAATTATTCCCAAGAATTTAATGAATGCATTTTTTTTTAAATCCGACGCCATTCGCTACTGGGTATACAATGTTCGGTTCCTCAAGCTATACATCATATATCTTATAGCTCATTCACATGCGTTTACAGTCTGAAAGCGCCGTTTTCTCCACAATCGGCTGGGTGTCTGTCTGACCGTTTGTCTTTGTGATTCATTCATCAATTTTATTTGTTGCCATTGGCGCACATTGACAGCGCAGTGCAACCAAAACAAAAAAGAAGGACGAGGAGGTGTACGGAGGGGAATAGTCATGAACAAAACAGTAATTTTCACACATTGAAATGAGCCATCGCATGTTGAGCTACCAATTGACACAGAGCTCACTCACTCAACCGCTCATTGTTTAGTTAGGGTATTAAATAATTTATTCCACCTCTTCTTACTTCGATCACACTCGTAGACTTCTTTCGCATAAATTAATTTTCCAAAATATTACTCGCTCTTTTTGTTTTTGTTGTTGTTCTTTTACTCACCTTCTGATCGCCGAAACGCATTTGTCTTCGCGCATTACGACTGACATTCATGCGACACAAAAACATGCGATGTTCTCCTTCCAGACTTGATATCGCCGCCGCTGCTGCTGCCGTAGAGTTCGCATGTTGACTATGGCCTGGTTGTGGTGGAACATTTCGATTTAATTCGGCTTGTATGGCTGCATGATCCTGTTTGTCAATGATATCGTAAACAGAATCACCGTGAATGAGTAGATCTTCCTGTGTGGCATGGCGATTATTTTTTAAGAGTTGATCGATGTGATCGGTATTAAGTTGGCATTGATTTCGTTGAGGATTATGTTTGGTGTGGTTGGTGTGATGGTACATGAAAAAATTAAGAGATAATTGAATGAACAGATGGATAAAATTATTGCCTTTGGAAATGAAAACAGATTTAAATCAATAAGGAAGCTACGCGCTTCAAAAGCAAGAAAATTAATAAAACTTTTGCATCTTTAATTATTTGTTAAGTCAATTATTATAAAAACACGTTTACGCTAATAAAACAGCGCATCCTTTTTACAAAGTCTTTTCTTGAGAAAATCGAATCAAGGTAAGGACCACTCCCAATTCTATAAAAAAGAGTTTTAAAAGGATGATAGACTAATATAGGCAACATGTCTGCGAAAAATACATAAATATTTATTTATTTATTACGACTCTTAGAGCCTAGTTCACACATAAAAGTATAAAAAAAAATATGTAAATTATTGCAATAACATATAATGAATCCTATTTCCCTTCCAAAGTGTCCGTGTATGAAAAAATGTGAAAAATTCAAAAATTTCGAAAATGAGCGTAGTCTCGCCCTTTTTTTAGTGGACTATTCTATCAAACTTTTAATGCCTTAGCACAGACAAAAAATTATTTTTCGAATTGTAAATGTTAGTTTTAAAACGATTATTGTTCCATTGTAAAACAGGTGAAACCGGTGGAGAGCCACGCCCACCTTATTACAGGGAATTTTTATGAAAAAAATCGATATCGGCTAATGATCACGCCGACTTAAATATTAAATATTTTTTAAAGGATCAATTCCGTTTCAAAGGATTTGTGTACCAAGAAATGCCAAAAATATTATTATTTGTTAGGTTACTCCTAAATATTTTTAATGCCATGACTCGAACAAAAATTGATTTGTCGTAAGTAAATTTGGAATTTCAAAATGTTGATGTTTTAACCATGACGGTTTATTGAGGAAATGGGTAAAATCGGTAGAGGGCCCATTTTTTTTATGTAGTTCTGGCCAATTTGTTTGTAAAATTTAAAACAGTCAAAAAAAAAGAAAACGTTATCGAAATGTTGGAATTATTAGCGAATTGAGAACTAGGGCCCTCTCTCGATAAATAAACTCAATATATTGTACGAATCATTTACGGACGAAATCAATAGATCGTCTAAGGATCTATAACGTCTCCCAGAGAATATGAAAGTTCTAATCAACTATAATGACCTTGTCGAAAACTATGAAATACAATATTCCTGAAGCTATTTCTAGTGGTGACTGTATCACTTACTACCCGAAGTGGTAAGTTAGCTTACTTAGCTAGTAAAATTTTACTATTTTAGAATTTTTTGAACAATTTCGAGAAATTTTGCAGATGAGTAGGAACCCACTTCTGGACCAGCTTGTGTATATGTTTGTGCATATATCGGTACATGCAAGGAACCCTTTGCGGACTATTTCAGGATAAATTCGTTTACTATGTCGGTGGTGCTTAGGCACTTCAAAAAAATGAGTTTACGATGCGTTAGAAAATTCTGCTGAAACTAGATACCGAAATATACCTTAAAATTATAAAAATATACCTTAAAATTATCAGAAAGGTCTGAAAAAAATGTTCAAAGTTAAACAGATAATATATAAAACTGAGTTTGAAAAAGTTCCAAAATAATTTAAAGATATTCTAGTAACTGGTCCTGAACAAAGTCATAAGTAAAGTGGGATAATAAATATAATATTTTTCCGAGTTAGAGTTTTTAGACAATTGGCTGGAGATTGATTGAAACAAATTCTGGTAAAGGGCGCTTTTGAACCGGCAATGGCTATTGACTGGACATGCACTAACCTCCTTATTCACAAAAAATAAAAAAGCGTTATAAAGCTCTTATAATTCAAAATTCGTATGGAAATGTCATTTTAAAAAGCTTTTTGAACAAATTTTATTTTTCGGTTTTTGAAGCAGCATGGCGGATAAAACGTCGTTTTTTTTGTATTTTTTTCAAAATTTAAAAATTTCTTTAGCTGATTTTTTTCCTAACTTATTTTCAAAAATTTAAAAATTTCTTAAGCCATTTTTTTGTAAAATTTTTTTCAAAATTTGAGGTTTCCTTGGCTGAATTTTTAAATGTTTTTTTTTTCAAATTAGAAATTTTCTTTAGTGGATTTTTTTTAGCCAATTTTTGAAGTTTTCTTTGGCCGATTTTTTTTTATTTTTTTTTCAAAATTTTCAATTTTTTGTAGGTGATTTTTTTTCGAAACTTTTTTTCAAAATTCAAAATTCACAATTTAAAAATTTTTTTTTTTAAATTTGAAATTTTCTTTAGCCTATTCTTTTTTATTTTTTTCAAAATTAGAAATTTGCTTCTGCCATTTTTTTTGTTTTTTTTTTCAAAATTTGAAATTTTTCTCAACCAATTTTTTTTAAAAATTTTTTCTTCAGATTCTAAAGTTTTCTTTAGCCGATTTTTTTTTGAATTTTTTTCAAAATTTTAACTTTTGCTTGGATAATTTTTTTCCCAATTTTTTTTTTTGGTTAATTTGAAATTTTCCTTGGTCGATTTTTTTGAGCTTTCTCTTCAAAATTTTTAATTTTCTTTAGCCATTTTTTTTTTCAAAATTTGAAGTTTCTTTAGCACATTTTTTTTTTTAAATTTGAAATTATCTCTGGGCAATTTTTTTTCAAAATTTGAAATTTTCTATGGCCGATTTTTTATGATTTTTTTTTCCAAAATTCGAAATTTTCTTCAACCAATTTTGTTTCTTCAAATTTTGAAGTTTTCTTTTGGCCGATTTTTTTTAAACTTTTTTCAAAATTTTAAATTTTCTTTAGCTGATTTTTTTTCAAAATTTTTTCCAAACTTTGAAATTGCCTTTCGCTAATCTTTTAAAATTTTTTTCCCAAAATTTGAAGTTTTATTTAGCCTTTATTTTTTCAAAATTAGAAATTTTCTTCTACCAATTTATTTTTTAATGTCTTTTAAAATTTGAAGTTTTCATTAGCAATTTTTTTAAAGGTTTTTTCAAAATTTCTAATTTCTTTGGCCTATTTTCTTTAAAATTTTTCTTTAGCCAATTTTTTTTTGAAACTTTTTTTAAATTTATTTTGAGGATTAGATTTTTCTTCTTCCTTTTTCTTTTTGTCGATTTAAATAAACAAAATCTGTCATCGAAATGACTAATAAAAAACTACCATTATTTAATAATTTGTATTTCCTGAAATATCAGTAATTATGATTTTTAGAATTTTTTCCCAATGAAGTGATGACATGATTCAGGGAAAGCAGCAAGCAAATAACCACGTGAAATCAATAATCAATACTTTACATCTATAATATCGGTGACTATTGCAGCAATGATTGCATTTCGTAAGATTTGCCTAGCTTTCGAGCTGCTCAGCAGAAAAAAAAAATTTACAATGAGGAGAAACAATAAACAAAAACGTCATAAACCACTTAGATGCGCTGAGAACAACAACTTTAAAAATTCCCATAAATTGCCATCACTTACACTCGAAATAACTATTTTTGTCTGTGTGCTTGTATGTGTGTAGTTGTTGCTGTTGAGCTTTAGAAAGCGTTCGTGTGCGCAGCTGCAGCAAATGGGCGGTGATTCATCAGACAATTTTCCCAAAGCCAAATTAAGTAAATGGTCATAACAACAGCTGTTGCATATTACAATTATAATGTTGTTGTCAACTGTGTCAAACAGTGGCTGTCATTGATTGCATTTGTTGTTGTTGTTGATGTTCGTACAACAAAATGCCGCCTTTGCATTGGCACGATCGTTTGTTTCTTAACAAATAATGACGACATTTTGCTATAATTAGCCGCCATTACGACAATGATTGTTAATTTCTATGAAATTTCAATAAAGTCGCTGAGCGTAAACAATATTGACAACAAGCAAGACAATAAGAACAACACGGCCGAGTGAATGCAGCTTTCAAAAAAATTAAAATTTGTATAATGTATGGATAAGCGAATTGTTGTTGCTTAGTTTGAAGCATATATTTTTTTTCTTGTGTTTTTATGTTTATTTGCTTTGTGGGAGATTTTTGTGTTGTCGTTGTTTTAATTCTTGTTTTTGGTTGTTATTGTTTATCGCTGTTATTTTGCATGTGTTATTCAATGTTTTGTATTCATTTGTTCATTCAACAATTATGGCCTTAATCAACGAGCAATTGGCTCGAGCTTCAAAAAATAAGTGGTAAACAACACCAGGAACAACAACAACAATAAAAGAAGCTACAACTTTAGCGTTAAATAACAGTTGTCATTTACTTATTTGAACACGACAGTTGACAGCTTAGTAAAGCAGAAATTACAATTACCTATGTATGACTATTTGACTGTACAATGTGAGAGCGTCACTATGAACACACCTCTCCTTGGCAGCACAGAATTGTCTGTTGACTACGTGCAATTATTATTGGCAGCTGGACATATATTTGTTGCAGGAAAGTAGTACATTAGGGCGACACTGGTTATGATTAAGGTAATGGTTTCATTATAGCTATGGTTATGGTTACGGTTAAGGTTATGGTTATGGTTATGGTTATGGGTATGGTTATGGTTATGGTTATGGTTATTGATATGGTTGCGGTTATAGTTATAGTTATAGTTGTGGTTATGATTATGGTTATGGTAATTGTTATATTTATGGCTATGGTTATGGGTATGGTTACTGATAAGGTTATGGTTATGATTAAGGTAATGGTTACATTATAGTTATGGTTATTGCTATGATTATGGTTATTGTTATGGTTATGGTTATTGGTCTCTGGAGATATTTTCGATAAAGTTTTTATCTATATTAAAATTTTTGAAATTTTTTTTCATGTTATCTATTGCAATTTAAATGTTTTTTATTCGTCCAAATATGAGGTCGTCTTGCACTTTGTAAAGAGCTACTATGTATATTAGGTTAAAAGTGTAAACCTGGCTTGAAGATAATAGCAGTATAGGAACTATCAAGCTCAGATTTATTTGTATATTTCCAAACAGTTCATACTAATGTCAAGTGATAGTTGAGTAACACTCAATGTGATGTCCTGTATTGTACTTAGAGGTCTACACCCTAATACAGCAACAATTAGTTATAACAACAAAAACGTACTTCACCTACCACCATTAATGATAGCTACCGAGATATGCAAAATTGACTCAAAAATTATGATGCTCCGCCGTATTTAGGTTGACCATTTGTGGCTAACTTACAAGCCACAATAAATGGGGTTCGAGGTGAGCATTATGAGCGCAGTCAGACATGCAAAATTGTGTGGCGTTGCCATAGTCTTTTATTTTGTTTTTGTTGTTCTAATAAAAACTTTTGGTTTTGTTGTTCCGCCGTTGCTGTCAATACTTCCCAATTCAGTAGCTCCTAATATTACGTACAATGTTGCTTGTCATTGTTATTATTATTGCGCTTGTTGTTACATTTGTTGTTGCTATTGCTCATATCTATACGTACATATGTAGCGGTTGTTGCGATTGCCATGGCATTTGCCCGCCATTGTTGCCATTCTTGGCAGTTTGTTAATTAACTTTGCTTGCTAAATGTCTGATGCTGTCTGCCAGCCCCAAAAGCTCGTTGGCTTACCGCACTGCGGCCCTTGTTGAAATGATTAGTTTGCTTGCTGTATACACATACATATGAACATATAAAGTACTGTCGCGTTTTCTAATTTGTTTGCAACGTCCTACCTTGCAAGATTGGAAAGATTTGACGAGCAAAACTGGCTACAATCGGATAATGGCACCGACCATGAAAATATCATTCGAAAATACAGAAAAACATAAAGACAGATATATTTGAACTTTATTTGAATGCTGGACTCCAAAAGCAAGTAAATACATGCATATACGTATTCTTGCAACTAGAAGTTTTACCCAAACAAATAAAATAAAATAAAATAAATTAAAAAAAAAAATTTAAAAATAAAATAAAATAAAAGAATATAAAAAAGTATAATACAATAAAATAAAATAAAAAAAATATAAAAAATGAAATAAAATAAAATAAAAAAATAAAATAAAATAAAATAAAATAAAATAAAATAAAATAGAATAGAATAAAAAAAATCGCTTGGAAGGCACTTGGGTTCGTAATAAAATAAAATAAAATATAATTAAATTAAATAAAATTAAATAAAATAAAAATGGCGGCCGCCGTGGTGTGAAGGTAGTGTTGCCGGCCTACCACACCGAAGGTCCATGGTTCGAGCCCTGGTACAGGTAACATCAAAAGTGATTTGAAAAAAGTTTTTCAAAACGGGGTCGCCCCTCGGCAGTGGTTTGGCAAACTCTCCGAGTGTATTTCTGCCATGACAGGCTTCTCAGCAAAAATTCGTCTCCTTTGTAGATGCCGTTCGGAGTCGGCAAAAAACTGTAGGTCCCACCAATTTGTAGGGAAAATTCAAATCGGCACACCACAAATTGGAAGAGAAGCTTGGCGCAAAAATCTCTTAGGAAGTTTATGATGATATACCTGTTGTATATCACGCCATAGATAGATAGATAAATAAAATTAAATAATATTGAATAAAACAAAATAAAATAAAATAAAATAAAATAAAATAAAATAAAATAAAAAATGAAATAAAATAATTAATTCAGAAATAGACTGAAATAGTTCTTGAATGCAATTAAAAATGGTTCGACACAGAGAAAAGTCTTCTCTTACTTCTTCATTTACCGATAATAAAGATCCTGAAAAATTTAGTTTGTTTGGTATTGCTTTAACGATCAGTCCATTTGACCTATTGTGTGAGTTTCGTTTTTAATTGAAAAAGCTACTATAAGATAGAACTTTAGTTTGTTTAAAAAAGCTTCAACATATTTATTTTGCACTGCAGCCACCTATAATAGCTTCCAGTAGCACATAAGAAAAAGTTGGCGCACAGCATGAGTGACAGGCATGCGTCAGGAACTCATAAAAGAAGGTGTCAAAAGTCAAATTCCGCAGACCGTCAAAACAAAAATATTAATAAAAGTTAATAGACAACGTCATTTGAGTGGACTATAAAATTACAGAAATATATTTTATTTGAACTGCGGTGAGCAATGGAATGTTTGAGTTTGCTATATAAAGCACAACTAGCCATAAATTACCACTTAACACAGCTTCTGGCAATTAAGCGACACACCCACCCAACACCATCCAGTTATGTTATTGGGGCGCATAAAGGAGGTTTATGATGATATACCTGTTGTATATCGCGCCATAGATATAGATATATAAAGTGAGATATATGAATATGTATTTATGTATGTTGGATTGAACATGTACTATATCGAACGTACCTAAATTGAAGTTAAATCGAATGCAAAAGGCAGTGCATTAATTTAAGCTGAGCGGGTGGTGCTCATGTGATGTATACATATTTATACATAGCTATATATATATATATTTAGATGCAAATACAAGCCATGTATAGCTTATACCTAGCATTTCAAAGATTAGTTAAATAGTTCGTATGCATGCCTAGAAGCAAAGTCATCAAACTCTTGTCTGAGCAAATTTTTGTTACCGCTTAACTACCGTTTTCATGCTTGTCTGCGGCAACAAATTGCTGTTTTGCCATTTCTGTAAACTTTTTGTAGTTATGGGGGTTTCCTACGGAGTCATTTAATTCGTTTTGAAAAACTGCTTTTAATATTTTTTTCAAATGTCTATCATAAAATAATTTAAACTATAGTAGAGGTTGAGTCACAACTTTGTTCAATATAATTTACTTTTCAAACTGCTCATAATTTATATTTTATAAAATTTTAGAAGTCATTTGACATAATGAAATTCGTTAATTAAATTGTTTGCCAGAAGGGAAAAGCAAAATTTGATTCAAATAAATTGAGTTTTTAACTATAGAGTAGCAAATATGTTGCTTAAGTCTTTTACATGAATGTGTGATGCATTTGAACGCTTTATACGCAGTTAAGCTAAAATCAATTTAGCAAAACTGACTTGGGTGGCTTACGATTCCGTCTGATGATGAAATCCCAGAAATTTGTCCAAAGAGATATGATATTTATAACATTGAGGCCCTGAAAAAAGGGATCTCAGTACGAAAGAACTAAATAAGAGGAGCACTTAAGGTCCTGCAAAACTCTCTCTTAGAGTAGCTAAGTTATGGTGAATTGAGACAAGGTTGCTTTGAACAGTGTGCTATTTCTGTCAACAATTTATATTCGATCCTTTGATTGATACAGTGAAACATCTAAGTCAGAGGAAGGCCATCAAACAAGCGGCGGATCTGAGTTCCTTAGACTTTCATGATATACCAAGTAGTACCCCTCTTTAGTTTGGCTATACAGAATTTCTTTATAATGGAATAGGTAGGAGTGTTAGCGCTGGAAAAACATCTAATTGAGGACAGTCATACCATCCGATGTCTCTGCTCTTACCAGTAGCAAGGACTTTAGAGAATGTGCCACTTTGTTACTACACCAATTTCTTTTGTTTAACCGACCACTAGGATGGGTTGCGTAAATTGCACAGCAACACTACATCGTCAAAGACCACAAATATTCAAATAAATGGCTGTAAAGCAGGGAAGTTCAAGCCATTGACTTACGGAAGCGTTCGACTTAGTTAGTGACGTCATACTTTTAAACGATATTGAGTAATCTACACTTCTAAGAAGTCTAAAAGGAGGGCCCCCAAAATTGCAGTGGAGGCATCAGTCTAGTTCGAGGATAAGGATTCAAGATCATGGACGACTAGGCAAAGGGTGTCGCAGAGTGTTGTATCGTTGTTGCTATTGTTGTTGTCAAGAGTGCTTCGCCCTGTCCTATGGTCACGATTACACTGAAAATCATTATCAGGCTCTTCTAGCGGAAATCTACGGAAACTTTTAACTGGGCGATGATGATCTCGAACGAGCAGGTGAAAACAGGCCCACGCTGACTAGGGTTCTCTTGGTGTTTTTGATTGGTGTTAGTTGTCAGCCAATCAAAAAATTTTCACAGAGTTACGAAAATTACCCATGGACTATAGACTGAATCACAGCCCTCCACTTATCACCCTACTGCATGATTTCCCAAGTACACAAAAATGATCTCGAACCAAAAACTAAACAACGGTCTTGAAACGTTTCAAGTCACGCATGCGCACAGGTTGCGCATGATGACTGACAACAACATAAAGTTGTCAGTGCCGAAAATAACAGAAACAGCGGAATAGAAAGGAAAATTTAAAAATGAACAAAAAGACCAACAACGCAAAACAGATTTTTTGATGAAAAACTTTTGCACAACAACTTTTGGTGAGGCTCTTTCCTTTTTTTTGTTGCCTCCAAATCTTACAGCTAACTTAGTCAGCGAAAATTAATCAGTGCTTGTGTGGTGAGCAACCATAGGCAGTTAGTGGGTATACAGGGGCAGTTTCAAATAATTGCAAAGCTTAAACGTTTCAAAACTGTTGTTGTTGTTATGTTGTATTTAGTTGATGTAGACTGTTCGCAAAGCCAACAACCTGTGACATGCGCGTTGTAATGTTAAATCTGTCGTCAGTTGTCAAAGATTAGCATCACTTTTTACGTTGTAACATTACATTGCAGCGCTCAAAACTAGTGCGCCGGTTGTAGTTGTTGTTGTTAAGTAATGTTGCTGTTGTACTTTTTGGTTGCATGTAATATTGTTGGTGGTAATGATTGTAAATGGCAAAAAAGCGCACTTTACAGCGGCAACTACTGCTTTTAAATAGTTTGTGGACATTTTTTTTTATATTTTTTTAAATGTTTGCTGTTAGCTTAAGTAGCTTGTAGAAATGGTTATTTTTGTTGCTGTTGTTGATTTAGGTTGTTACCATTTTTGCCAGTAAGTGCTTTTGCTTTGATTTTCGCCTGAGGCTTTTAGGTTGGTTGTATAATTGCTTACAGCGTTGGCTTTCAAATTCGTTAGATTTATTTTTAAATAGATGCTTACAAAATTAATTCTTTAAAATATAAGACCACGAGTATTTATGTTACAATTTAATATTCTAAGTGCAACTTATATCGAGGCCAATTCGAGACAAAAATTATCCTATTCATTGCTACCTTGCTAAAAGTCTTAACTAACTTAACTTAAAGCTGAACCTCATTGAACCTGATAAGTTTAAATTCATAAGGATTAACTCTCAAATAGATAATAAAAAAAAGGTGAATAACGGTCTAGAGATTTTTACTGCCAGTAAGTGGCGTAGTCAGGGGGCTCCCCCTTTCGTCAGTGAACTACTATTTTTTTACTTTCGATTGAATAACACAATACCATTTGACGCTTCTGATTTATAATTTTTTTACTTTAGACTAATGACAAGGTGCAGTTTTATGAATATATGAAATTATCGGTTAGTTTAATATGCATTTGAAAATTAGGTCTATATATACAGGGTGGCGCAAAAGTAATCCTCCTATCAGAAAATGCTATAAATTTTGCGATTGGCACCTAAAGTCAGTTCTGTTTTGAGATTTGTGTAGTAAACACATGCGAAATACACGTTAATAAACAATGTTACGCTACACTACTCCAGAACGCGGAATATTGCTGACTATTTATTTGACCAATAATCGGTCGGGGCCAAACGGTTACTGCGAATGGTGAGCGCTACAGAGCAATGATCAACGAGTTCTTTTTGCCGCAACTTGATGACTTGGGATTGGAAAACATGTGGTTCCAACAAGACGGTGCAACAGCACACACTGCACGTGCCACAACCGATATGCTGAACATCGGAAGCTTACTTTTGCGTCACCTTGTATATACTAGTTTTTTCAGACCATCTCAAGACGATAAAACCGGTTTTGAGGTATGCGTACACATTGGTTCTTGTAGTAAAAAAATAGCAGACCGAAATAATACCGTGAAAGTCTACTCCCTTATCTCTCACGCCTTTAAAAAGCCAGATGGTCTGCCTAGCCCATTAGTTTAATCAAAGCACACAACGGCGGAAAAATAGATAGCGACGAGAATTTTTTACACGTTTTTTATAAAAGTATAGCAAATTGTCTAATAAAAAACATTCAAGAATAAATTCAAATTTCAATTTGGAAAATTTAACCAAGTTTAATCAAAATTCTACACTTTTTAATCAGAATTTTTATAAAAAATTTCGATTTGTAGTTTTATGACCCATTAAATTTTAGTATTTATAATAAAGTGCCAGTGTGAAGTTGGCAAAAAATAGTGCCAATTATTTGGATTTATTGATAAATTTATGGTGTCCGTTTTGTTATGCGAAAGGCTCAAAATTTAAAAGATTTAAACATTTTCCCTATTGTTTAGTATTATAAAATTCTTAGGTGAACATTAAAAATATTTTTTTTTAAATAATAAACGCAGTCTTTTAGCATCTTTGTTAACACATTAGGGCTTGTAGTGGATTTCGCAAAATACTTAGTACTGAAGCTACGACGTATTCATTCCAACGAACATGACTTCGAAAAAATGGTACAGAACTTGGGACATGGATATTGAAATCAAATAGGACCGATTCAAATCTAGTCAAAGTCTGCAAGCTGTAACCTAGACATTTATTTCAAGATTTCTGTTTTTTATCCATTTATTTATCATATTATAATGGAAATATATAGTCGATTCACTCAACATAGAACTATCTTAAAGATTTCGTTTCGTGTTTTTTAACAAACCACAGAGAAGAAAATCACATTAAATCTTTTTTTGGTACTCGCCATCGCCAATGCGTAAGGGCCCGTAAATATTTCGAAGAATCTTTCTCTCGAATACTCAGGTGGTGTCAGTGTCCAAGCTTCTGCCCCCATAAACCTCATTTATTTTCGTTCTTGGAGAGAGGACTTTACTTCTCAATTGCTAACTCATTCAGAAGTAGAACTTGTTTGCGTGAGTGATTCTTTGTTGGATTTCTGGGCTGACATTATTGTTGGTGTTAATGCTGGTTCTCAGATAAAAAACTGTAAAGAGGCTAAAAACTTATCTATGTAACTCTACCGGAGAAGTAATTAAATTAGTGATGTGTTCATTATGCTTTACAATTGTTGAATATCCTATCTTATTTATCGCTTCTCTTTATACGAGAAGATTAAAACTCGCTTTAAAGTAATAATATTTTCTTCGGGACTTCTTTATTTTCTTCAACACAAGGTAATAAAGGCAATTTCTTTTATATGAAACAAAACACTTTAGCTCTTCGGAGAAAAAAATTGCCATAAATCAGCAAAATGTGTCAAGACCTTAAGATTGACCGAATTTAATGAACTACAAAACTGTATACTCGAAAAAATTCACAAAATTCTGAAAAAAATGTAAGACTTTGATAAAATTGCTTTAAATCTTTGCGAATTTTGCGTACATTTTTAAATCAAAATTTATTGTGTGTCTCAAATTTCAGGTTTCGATTTAAAATTTGTTTAAAACCCCCCCCCTCCCCCCTTTCCCGAAATCCTGGCTACGCCACTGCTGCCAGTCATCCCTTCTTAGCGATAACTTATACCAATTGGAAACACTACATCAGCCCAAAGCCAGCCTCCAACTGTTTCTCTGCCTCAGTCAAGACTACTTCCTTGCTCTTATGCCAAATTTAAGTGTAAGCAGTGCTTCTGGATATTTGTTCTTTCTAAAAGCTTGACCCAACCATTGAAGTTGTTGCGCTTTAACTCACTTTGCTCATATTTGCTGAAAGCTCATCATTAAATTTCCTTCGTGAAATGCCCTTGCCATCATAGGAATGACCACTACATACCTTTTTTTAGAAATGAGCCAGATATCAGCAACAATATTCTTTCAACCAAGACGTAGTACTGAGCGGGCTTGACTTAAAATTTATTGATGATAAAGTTCCGCAAGACTTGGACTTTGTTTAAGAAAAAAGTATGTATTGCTTTTTGGTCCATTTATATAAGGTGATATATATATATATCTGTGGCAATAACGAAAAACTACCAAACTAATTTTTTTGAAATTTTCAGTATAGCTCTTTAAAAGTTGAAATTGTAAGGTAAATGTATGTATTTAATTTTAGGCTAAGTTGTGTCCTTTACGGATTGAATGATCCTGACCAAATGTAGAGCACAAACTGGAAACCTTCCCGGGATGGTCATGGCTAAAACTAATTTCAATTGATTAAGGGGATAGGTACAAAGGGGCGTCGCACCTGCGATACAAATGGGATCTTGTATACTACATAGCTCTAGAAATATTTATGCTACACGACTGAAATACGGTATGAAGTTAATCTGCAAGAAGTCCAGAAAAATGGCTCAAAGACAGCCACTAGCTGTAGCAGAAGTCACTCTCAACAGCTCTTGTGTCACCCATGGCCAACTATCTGTAGCCTGCTCCAGGGAGGACGCACAGAAACTCAATTTTATTTGCACTCATTACAATATCGAATGAAGTAGGATATGCTCTTCAGAAATATCTGAACTCTTCTGTAAATTACAACTATACAAAAAAATCTTAAGTTCTTTTTTTATTTATTTTGAATATTTGTATGGAAACGTGGGGTAAAAGTAATGGGGATAAGCTAGTTCTTTTTATTTGTTAATCATCTTTTTAATCTCTTTGGCTTATGTGTGGTCTGAATATGAGAAAAGCAGCACCATACATGCGAGGTTCTAATTGTACCTATGACTGAGAAACATAAAGCACTTTTTGTACAGATCTCGACGCTTTTTCAAGTTTAACTCTCGAAATCGTCCGAGAGTTACTTAAAAATCGAAAGCAATATGCTATGAAGATCGCTTCACGAGCCTACTGCGTGTTGATCTAAAATGAAACTGCAGAAACTTCCACATTTGCAGAAAGATGATAATAAACCCCCCAAAAGGAGTAGCAATTTCTTTAGATAAATCAGGTGTATCAAATATAGAAATTTCTTCTAATAATGTTTGACTGGAGGTTATAATAGATTACCTTTCTGCTCTTTTTATAGCAGACGAACGCTTTAGGTTGTCGGTAATGTTGCCGACCCACCACACCGGAGGTCCAAAGTTCGAGTCCCGGGAGATGTAAAATCAAAAATGGTGTGAAAAATTTTTTCAAAACGAGGTCGCTCCTTGGCAGTGGTTTAGCGAACTCTCCGAGTGTATTTCTGTCATGGAAGGCTTCTCAGCAAAAATTCATCTCCTTTGTAGATGCCGTTTGGAGTTGGCAAAAACTGTAGGTCCTGCCAATTTCTAGGAAAAAATTTGAAACCTCACACCACAAATTGGAAGAGAAGCTCGACGAAAAAATCTCTCCGAAAGTGTATGATGTTTTACCTGTTGTATACCGCACCATATATTTATTTTATTTATTTTAATATAGTAAGCTTAACAGCGTTGGCTTTTGCGAGTTTGTTTCACCCGGTTAATTGATTAGTGCACCTAACAGAAAGTATATTTATAATTGAACTATTATTTATTTGCACTAAACAACATGTGAAGAATCTGTTTCGACATAAAAAATGTCTTCCTATGCCTCTTTAGTAAACTCATTTCATACCAATCTCACACTGCGCCCACTCCGTTGAAACACAATGCTTACTATCCACAGAACTGCATCTTGTTATCCTTCCTCGTATATTGTGTTATAGACAACATACTTGATTACTTAACCAGCGGGATCATGGAACTAACACTGAAGGAATTTAGTGTATTTGAGGAGACCTATGTTCGCTACGTTAACTTTGTTGTTGCTACCAAAAAACATCCGCGAATGTGTGATGTTACGGATATGAGCAGCTCTTTGCCAGAATGAATTCGATACTCTCCGGTACTAACAGCTCCTGTTACCAGCCCCATTGCAGCGGGAGCAATTTGTTTTGACCCCTTGAACCTACGGGTCATAGATGTTAGTTGCTTCTTACGACACTCATAACTACAGTGAGCATATTCCACACTCCAACCCGCTTCAGCAAAAAGATAAAAATCCGTGTACTTTCTTTTACCGGCGAAGAAGTGAACCCCCAGAATATTAAGCTAAGTCAACGAAATATCTAGCAGTTCTTGTGGAAATAATGGAAAGAGCTCAAAATCAAACAAATCAGTTTTTTATCACAGGTATTACTCCAGAAAGCTATGACTTTGGAAAGAGTAGTTCTTTTCATGCCTGGCTGTATTGATTTCAATTCTCATATTAATACAAAACAGTTGTTTCAAGATCGTTTTGGTTAAAAACTACAATGCCTAATTTTTCCAACTTATGCTCTTTTTTTATTTAATAATTTTTTTTGACTTATATTCAGGCCAATTTCTTGCTATTCTATTCTTGCAAAAGTCTTAACTAACTTAACTTAAAGCTGGACCTCATTGATTAAAATAGCCTGAAGATTCTCATTCAACGGATTGAGAGCACTTCTACGTTAATGATCAATAGCTTTAACAACATACCAAGCTCTGTGAAGTTTTGTGGCTGTTTCAATTCACATGTCTTCTCTTTTTATACCTATGATTTTTCTTTCTTTCATAATTATTTTCTTAAATTTCTACTTACCATTGAATGCCCCAAATACTCCGCTGCATTGTCGGAAATATAGAGCAATTTGCCATTTTGCGTGAGCATCATAAGAAACCCGGAGAGAGCCTGAAAAGAGACCGATAATCATTCGATATGTATATATTGAAAAACAATAAGGGTCACAATGCATTGCATAGGGATGGGCTAAAAATAATAACCAAAAAAATAATAACAAAAAATGCAATGGTTACTAACCGTTTTTATTCATGAACTCAAAAAATTAGATTGTTTTTCTACAATTGCAATAAAAATTTAAGAAACTCTAGCTAAGAGCAAACAATTAAAACTATTTAGGTCCACTTTAGTGCATAAAACAAATGTATTTTGTCACTGTTAGTATTCTTAAGAATGAAGAACAGGTTGTTCACATCAAAACTGTTGCACTTGTAGTGCACACAAACAAAAGTATCAGATTGAATAAAAAATAAAAAAGAAGTTTCTAAAAAAATTAAAAAACCAAAAAGGCTCAATAAGAATTGTGAGAAAACCTTGAGTTCGTTTGAAATATTAAAAAATATATACAAAGCTGATCAAAGAATATTAGCATGCAATTTAGTTTTGTACATATATTTGACTGCAAAAAAAAAAAAAAATTAAAAACTATTTAAAACCTTCAAGCAAAAATTTTATCGCGTTTTAACTGAAAAATTTAGAAGCTGTACCTTGGTAGACGGTGGCACAAAATATCTGCTTAATTCAGTCACGAATATAGATCAATCTGCTGGAAATGGGCTAACAATGCCAAAGCAAAGCGTCAGTGTCAAGTGCGCCACAAACAACAATAAGAAACGGAGTTGGTCTAATAGTAAGGTAGGTAAAACTTTTAACAAAATAACTCCATTCAAATTTATGCTTGCATATATACTGATTGAAATAAAAAAAATTTGTATGAGAAGTCAACTAAGGGAGGTTAAGTACGTATGGAATTGAGCTTTATATAATTAGCTGTGAGTTTTTAAACATTGCTCACAAAGAGGATTCAAGAACTGTCGCTCAGACCATTTCCTCAAACTATGTATACAGGGTGGCTAATGAAAGCCGCTACCAAAAAAAAATTAAATAACTTTTTTTCTATTTAATGAATCTGGTAAATTTTTTTTTTATTTTGCAGATTGACTTTTACATTTAACAAAAATGGATAACTGGGACACTGAAACAAGAATTTGGATTGTCCGCCGCTATCACGCACTGGAGTCCGTAGTTTCGGTTCAAAGAGAGTATAGGCGCACGTTTGGCGGCAATCCTCCGAGCAGATGGACCATAATAAGACTTGTAGACAATTTTGCCGAGCATAGGACAGTCAACAGAAGACCTTACCATCAAAACCCTTCAGTTCGAACGGAGGAAACAATCGCTGCTGTAGCTGCTGCCATACAAAACAATCCACGTGTTTCGACAAGAAGCTTATCTGCTCAAATGGGTGTAAGCAGACAGTCATTACAGTCAATTATGCACAAAGATTTGGACTTATTCCCATATAAAATTCAAATGGCCAACAAACTGAACGCTGCAGACTTGCTGATTCGCTTGGAATTTTGCCAGAAGATGCTTCAAATGGTGGAAGAGGATGGAAACATGTTGAACTGTCTTTTCATGTCTGACGAGGCCCATTTCGATTTAAACGGCAACATAAACAAACAAAATTGTCGAATATGGAGTGCTTCCAACCCACAGATACTCCATGAGACGGAATTGCATCCACTTCGTGTCACAGTGTGGTGTGCAGTTTCATCACGCTGCATTGTCGAGCCCTACTTCTTCGAAGAAAACGGTCACACCGTTACGGTTACTGGAGACCGTTACTTGAGCATGTTGAGAGAGTTTTTCTATCCAGAATTACGCCGAATGAGAATTTCTTTCAACTCTGTGTGGTTTCAGCAAGATGGTGCAGCTCCTCATATAGCCCAACCTGTTATGACAGAATTGCGACGAAAATTTCCCAATAAGCTGATATCCAGAAACTCCACATTCCGTTGGCCACCCAGGTCGCCTGACCTTACTGCACCTGACTTTTTCTTGTGGGGTTATTGCAAACAGGAAGTCTTCAAAGCAAAACCAACAAATTTGAATGAACTAAGGCAATCCATTCGAGAAACAATTGCGGCTATTCCTGTCTCAACTCTCCAAGCAGTAATGAACAACTTTTTGGTAAGATGCCGCACATGCATCGACGAGCAGGGGGGCATTTAAATTCCAATATTTTTAAAACTAATTAAGCTATATTTAATAAAATTTAATGAGCTTTAACATGAATAAAAGAAAAATGAATTCCATACACTGAAAAAAAAATTATTTGAGTTTCTTAATGTAGCAAAATTCATCAGCCACCCTGTACATATACTTGTGCTTAATTCCCCATTGAGGTTAACTTGATATGACGGTGGGAAAACGAAAGGTGCAGAAAGAAGAGAGAAAAAAGTATGCTGAAGAGGGAACAAGAAAGGTTAATGAAAGGGATAAGAGATAAATGAGGAAATGTAGATGAGGGACTTAAAGCGGAAATTGTACCGGGTAAAAAAGCCTAGCAAAGATAAAGAAAGGGACGAGGAGGTTATAGAGAAGACAGTGGGCGGCAGAAAAACAGTGGCGAAGAGGAAAGCAGAAAGAGAGAAAAGAAGATGAATAAACTCACTGCGGTTCAGCTCTGTTTAAACTGGTACTTTGCTAGTACTTTAGTTAGATGAGAAATAGTGCTTCAGCAACAGCAACAAAAAGAGAAATACATAGAAAGTGCTAGTTATAAGGAGCGGCCGGGAGGGAGGGAAAAATAATTTAAGGGATGTATTTATAGAGTGAGGGAGAGTTGAATATAAGTGGTATGGAGAAAAGCGTTCAGCGAGAGGGAGGATGATGTACTAGGACAGAAGAAAACATGTAATTAAGGCGAGCGAGATAAGTGAATGAAATAAAACGAATGGAGATAGAGAGTAAGTGGGTGTGTGAGATAAAATATCATTAAATTAACATCTATTATATGTTTGTAAAAGTGTGAGTGTATGTATGTTTGGACATGCAGGCTAAACCATTTAATAGAATCGAACAAAATTTTGCCTAGACATACCTTGACTACCTCCATAATAGGCTTTATAAAAAAGTGTTGGACAAGAGTGCATAGACAACTTCCATAGACATACAATTTTTAAAAAATTCATAGGTAGCATCTAAACAAAGTTTACCAAGACATACGCCGATTACTATATTTCCCAAATTATAATCAAATGATTCCAGAATGATGCTGAAAAGCGCCGAAATTGGTCTCAAAAGCAATCTGAGAATGATCCTGAAATTATGGGAAGATAATCCGGAAATTATACCGAAAGTCCAGAATTGGTCCTCAAATGATCCCGAAAAAGTCCCGAAAATAATCTCCAAAAGTCCCGAAAACTATTTCGAAATTATCTTGAAAAGTCCCGAAATAGTCCTGAAATGATCCTTAAAATAATTCTGAAATTATCCTAAAAAAGTCCCAAAATGGTTTTGAAATGATCCCAGAAAAGTCCCGAAAATGATCGCCAAAAGTCTCGAAAACAATTCCGAAATTATCCTAAAAAAGTCCCGAAATGGTTCTGAAATGATCCCGAAAAAGCACTAAAAATGATCTCAAAAAGTCCCGAAAAAAATTTCGAATTTTTCCCGAAAAGTCTCGAAATGGTCCTGAAATGAACCCGAAAAGTTCCAAAAACGGTCTCAATAAGTCCCGTAGTTATCTTGAAAAATTCCCAAAATAATCCTGAAAATTATCTTGCTTAGTTCTGCTACAATTGGCTATTTCCTAAATTTTATATTGCCGAAATTCTATTACAATAGTCTGCTACATTTTTCTATTTGCTTTGCATCCCAAAAAACTGTCAATCTACCACAATAAAAACTTTAAATTTCACTCTCAATAAAAACTTTGCATCGCCGCCGAAGAAGTTAACTTCAAAACTTTCCGTTTATATAATAAAATGTCTAAAATGAATCTTGTAATAAAAAACTTAAGCAACGAACTCGTACCTCTGCACATATTTGCAGCGGGGTATAAAAAATAAATAAAAATAAGGTATACGGCTACCGAAAAGCTATTAAACCTAAGACAATCGAACTAGCTGTTACTTGAAATCAAACGGTAGCTCTTGGCAAAAGTTTTTATTTTATTTTTTGCATATTTTAAGCAAAATATACGAGTATATAAAGAAGGTGATACACATATGTATTTATTTATTTGCATGTATGTACGGAAGAGCTAAGCAAGTGGCAAGTCGACTTGCAATTCAACGCCTCAATGTGCAACGTGAGCCACTACTGCATCCTACATACATACAAACAACGAAATTCCATTCCAACAATTCTTGAGCTTTTGCTAGATTCAACGATTCCTAAAAGCCAGTTAGTCAGAGCTCATCCAAAATAAATAGAGACACAAAATGCTTGTTGATTTGGATTTTCATTTCAATTTCCATGGAACTCTGCAGCCAATGTGGCAAACAAAAATCAAAACAAGAACAAAAATTGTAGCTGAAGACAAAGCCAAGTTAGTCCAAGACAATCCAAGCTAGCGAGCGCGACTATTTGTGCGCGATAACAGCATTTCACATTTAATAGAGTTGTTTCCGATGAAGACATTTCATTAGTGTCGCTGCCATCAATTCCTGCAAAAGGCCTCCAGCTGCTGCCGTACTTTGCGACCGCTGTGCTTTGACACAAATATATATATATATATATATTTGCAGATAATCCATATATATATATATATATATTCCATTTTTATTTAAATACATTTTTCTTATCGAATTGCTTGGCTGCTGATGCATTGCGCTGTAGTGGCTTCTGTCGCCGAGCGCTTATTACGTCACTTAGGCGTGGTTGGTATGGTGATGACTTTAGATGAGTCGTTGACAAGCGGACACTTTATTCTCAATTTATGCATACCACTGCTGGTATGTAGAGGCTTCTGTGTGCTCTGTGATGCCTTTGGATATGCTCATTTAAATGCAATTTATTGATTTAATTTGGATGAGTGTGTTGCAGTCGTCAGAATGAATGGACTCTTCTGGTTGACAAGTTGATTGCGAGTTGTTCCTTGAATTTGCTGCGAAAATGATTGTTGATTGCTCTTTTGTGACCTCGAGCAATTTAACTAGCACACAGGCCCGTAGGTGACCGTATACAGGAAAGTTAATATTCTGAAATATTTGTCTTAAAGTAGCTAAGAGAAGTATTTGGCCTATGTTTAAAAGAGTGTTTGAAATTAATGGAGAAAAAATCCAGTCGTAAAATTAATAAATCGTCTATCAAGTCTTATGCAAAGTATGTTAGGATGAGCACATATCTCCTGATGGGTACATCCGTCTGGGCTGTGAATCTATTCAGCTTATTGTGCAAAATACTGGAGTCCTTCGATTGGGTTTTGTCCGTATAGGTCCAACCCGATTTTACCTTGAGGAAGAAACATGATCAAAGCAAGCAGCTTTTGACAGCGCGATAAGGAGCTGACGTATATCTGCATTTGACTTCACCGCAAAGTTTATACGGCTATGCTTAGTGACGTTGAGCAATATCAACACCTCCATCAGAATTGGAAAGACATTTCCAAGCTATTCGCAACCAAAGTTGTCTTTCGATAAGGCGACTCTCCACGTTGCTATTTCTTCAATCGTAACAAAAGCAGCACAGCCTTCGCTGGCCTTAATAGAGAAGCGAAGAGTGAGGGTCTTGCTGTGACCGATGACTAAATATTTACTGTTAGCTACTTGGCTACCATTAATAAGTTTTGATAGTTACAAATTTGAAGCTAAAAATTACTTCGCCTACTTGTGAGAAAGCGTTAAAACCAAAACAGGGCTAAGTATAAATACCTCTCTCTAAGAGCAAAGATCACCCTCTATAAGTCTCTCATCATACCTCTGCTAACGTACGGGTCGCAATGATGAACAGTATCGAAAGAAGATCGCTTTTAGAAACTCCAGCCCAGCATGTTTTCCTATCGACACATCAATTCGGCAGCTGAAGAAGGTTAGGCTTCGCCTGTGTTGGAAAAAAGTGGGGAAGGTTCCTCCCTTGGTGGTTTCAATAGATTTGCAACTGAGATAGAGCGTTTTTGAAAAAAATCTGAGAGCGTTCTTCAAAAATAGTTTGAAGCAGGTAATCTTCCACTCAGCTGTCGGTATTCAGTTAACTGATTTCATAAATGTGAGATTTTTTTGAAGTTGGCTTTTTAGGCTGCGATGCAAAGTATTGACTGAGAGTGAAATTTGAAAGTCTTAAGAGCAGATCGAAATTTTTTTGGGATGCAACGAAAAAAAAAAATTGTGGCAGAGTATTGTGAAAAGAATTTAGGAAATAGCTAATTGTAGCAGATTTATGCGGGATTCGTATCATTTCGGGATGATTTTCGGAAATTTTTGGTGTTCATTTCGGTATTGTTTTCGGGACCAATTTTGAAATTTTTCGGAACTCCTTTGGGATAATTTCATTACCGTTTTCGGCACTTTTTCGGAATCATTACAGGACAATTTTGGGGTGCTTTTGGGGTCTTTTTGTGGTTAATTTCGGGATAATTTTCGGCATAGTTATAGGATCATTTTGGGATGCTTTTCGGACTTTTTTCGGTATCATTGCAGTACTGTTTTCGAGACTTTCGGGACTTTTTTTGTGTCTAGTCGTTAATTGCATTAATTAATTCTTTCTGAAAAATTGCATATTGTGCCTTACATTAGTATGCATGTAGGTATGTATGTATGTCCAAAGGTCTCTTATTTCATTCGAGCTTATAGCTTACAGCAGTTTCTGTTCATATAAACTGGATTGGGATTTGCTTATGACTGCTCACTGAATTTTAGCTTTCGGCTGTTATTTTATGTGCCTGACCTGACCCGACTTTGCACAGTTGCAATAAACCTACTAACGAATGGCATAAATGTTGGCGCTTGTATATATCTATATACACAATTTGTCATAAAACAGTTACACTTGATATTTGTGTAGTTTTTTTTTTTTTTTTCAATAGACTACACATCAGTGATGTGACGAATGCCACTTTTTGAACATTCGCGTATGCAAATGCGAATATTCAGTTTTTGTTCAAATTTGTCGATAATTGTGTAGGGCTATGCAGTCTCGTTCGATAGACGTGCGTTTCGTTTTGCATTTCGTTCGCGAATCGACATGTTGTCAAGACTCCTGGCCATTGTTTACTCCTACTAGTTTGACATCTTCTCTTGCGAATCGGAGTGGAAGGCAGTGGATGAAAGTACTTCATATACTATGCACCTGGGTACCCCTCTCGACATTTTACATGGCGCCGTCTACGAAGCTGTCTAAGATGAGTTTTTATATATATAAATAATCTAGTGTTTCTGAACATCGCGACCAGAGTATATGGCTACACGTAGCGCAACTTACTCCGAAGCCCCACAACTCAAACATTGAAACAAACAAATTTAAATAATATAATATTGACCCATAAAATTCACAAATAATTGAAAATAAAGCAGTTCTAGCTCGCTAATTTTCCGAAGAGTGGCACCAAACTGGTATAAAAAATTTGTATCTTCACAGCGCTCTGTTGAAGTTAGAGTTAGTTTTTTTATGAACAGTGTGTCTTGTGATTAGGATTTTCCAGTCGGCCCTATTTAGATCCGAGACTGTGACTGCACAGTAGAATGGGTCGATTTATTAACCGATATCGCGCCATCGATTTTTCGATAGGTTTTGGGCTCAGGAAAAAAGTTCCACAACGCATACCGAAAAAAATAATTTTCGAGCCTGCGAAATTTCATTTTTTTGACTTTTTTCGACTTTGATTTTTAAGGTTTTTTTTATGACCTACTAAAAAAAATTTCATTTGATTTTAAAATTTTCATGTATACCCTGTCCTACCCAAAAATGCCCGGTATAAACGTTGCCGATAACGGTTTTTTCCTGAGCCCAAAACCTATCGAAAAATCGATGGCGCGATATCGGTTAACTTTCGTCCATACAAATCGACCCACCCTAATGTACACACTATATGGAATGGAAAAATTTCAACTCGTAGACTTCAAACTAAAAAAAAAAATATTTTGTCCATAAAATCGAAGTTTTTAATTTTATTAGCAACAAATTCTTTTAACAAAAATACTAAACAAATCATTAAAAAACGATTTATCTTAATTTCTGCATATATTTAAGGTATTCCCTACAAATTGTGGGAACCATTTGGGCTATGTAGCTGCGCCCTAATTGTGAAAAATGTGAGCTCGAACACACACTTCAATTTAAACCACGCAAGAGGTATGCACATACAAAAATACGTTAAAGTAAAGATATCTACACTCGTACCCACCGAGTCAAAGCAACACTTTTTACTGCAATCATTTGTGCCAACCATTGCGCAGTGTGCCGCACTCCCGCCAACAACAAGAAAATCTACACTTCGTTGCAATTTGTGAATAGGAAGTTGGTTGCCGCAACAGATGTGCAATATGTTGAACGCAGCTTGAGATTCCTATACGCTTGCGTCTACGATATAAATGGGAACGCAAACAAACGCAATAAACTTTGATCTAAAATAGGTTAGGTGATTATGTGAATTAGGGTGATCCAATTTTTATTTTTTGTTGCTAACTGGAAACTTGATTAGTTTTGTATAAATAATTGTGATAGTGAAAAAGTTATGTGAAGACGGGGTTGTTCAGTGAGAACTCGATTTGATTAAATTTTGAGTAAAATCGCAAGCAAATCACAAAATCACTAGTAGTTTATATTTTTATCATTTTGTATTCTTCCATCTGAAGTAAAAATTAAGTTGTTCTCGTGTATTCTGAATAGAAAATATAGGTTTTGAGCTGGAAGCACTTACATTTTTTTTAAAGTCATATTTAATTTATGTTCCTTAGCTAGAAAACCCAACCACGAATTGCTGTGTCTTAGAACTTAATATAGACTAAGTCGATTTGTATCATTATATCTACTAAATCAGTTGAAATAAGAAACCTTGCCACATCGCTTATTGCAGCACTCGCTGTCACCTTTATTTTGATACCCATATTGTTGTAACACATTTTGGGTCACCCTGGTCCACATATTGGTCGATAACTTCAAAACCGGTTAAGTTATCAAAATAAGGGATGTCTTAAATTTTGAGCTAGATATCGAGTAATGAAAAAGTGGAACATACATTCAATTATTTGTAACAGTTTTTGAGTGATGCTCGATCAAACATACCGACAGACAGACAAAGTTTCTAAAAATTGTTGTCTTAGATTCTATTGCTCCAATATTGCTCCCTGCTATACATTTTTCTCAAATATCTGCAAATGTACAGACATCGAACTGTTAGAATTTTATTATGTGTAGAGAGGAAAAAATTTGGGCTGAAAATTCAACACCCTAATGTAGGTAAGCACATGGATATATGAGACAGTACGTGTGGTACCTTTTACACCGAAATTTGTGCGGGATCCGAAAGCAGTAATAACACCGCGTTACACACATTCTGTCCTATGAACCAAATTTACTTTTTCGGAAAGGGGAGAAAAAATAAAAATACACGTGTATCGGCGATTTTCATGTACACGTCAGAATTTTTTTTTTTTAGTCATGTGCGACTATTGCTATACAAATTTATGCAAGTTTACTGATGGAAGGTCAACAATAAAGTACGCTGTACCAACAATTTGGCTACCTCGTACGGAGCACTGCAAAAAAAAAAAAAAAAAAAAAAAAATTCTGACGTACATGAAAATCGCCGATACAAGTGTATTTTTATTTTTTCTCCCCTTTCCGAAAAAGTATATTTGGTTCATAGGAAAGAACTAAAGCTCGTTTTTGTAACGCAGTGTAATGTAAAAAGACTAAGCTTGTATTTGGTAAGAACTTTTTGTAATGCACTGTGGGGCAAGAAGTGGCTTTTGAGTTGGAAAATTTGTCTTTTTAATATTTCATTTCAGTGAATTGAAAAATTTCATAATACAAACTGAAATATTAGAAATATTTTGTTGTAACCGCAATAACCCGTTCTACGAAGGCACACTAAAAGCGTCAAAGAAAGACAATCCATCATTTTAGATGAACTTCGGAGCTTTTGGACTCATATAGAAGCTTTTTATTGACGCTTTCATTAAGTTTTTTTGGGGTTTTGCTCTTTTTTGATGGTGTTTGGATATCACCATCATGGAGTCATATTTGAGGCTTTTATTGACTCTTTTATGAAGCTTTATATAAGATTTTGAGATTCATATTTGTGTCTCACTAATCAGAAGAAAAATTAGTACATTTTAATGTTTTATACATTTTTTTTATAATTTTGAAAATATAATGTTAGTTCTTTATTTAAAACAAATTTTATGTAAAAATCTGAGAGTATAAATTTTTCATCTCAGCATTCTGGTAAGAAGTTGGTGCCATCGAAACACATCATCCCTCCTCTTTAGTATTAACCAAATACTCTACGAAGGTCTTGGAACGATTTGTTTAGTTCCAGGTAAATTAGATTCTGGCAATGGAAAAGAGAACTTTCTTAAAAGAGCCAATGGTTCCAATGCTTAGGGAATACATTATTAACTAGATACTCGGGACATTCTCTGATGGATACGGACTAAACAGACTTTTATTCAGCTACCAGCTCTTGGTCTTGTAAATCGCGAGATACTGCGGTCAGTGTTGAGACCCGCCCGCCATGTCGTATTAATCATTGTACAGTATTTAATAGTTGTGATATTTTAATTTTTTTCACTATTTTAACTATCGCTTCACACAGTGCAGGAAAAGTATAAAGAGCTTCCCATAGAATGCAACATTTGTGCGAAATGAAAATTACTGATTAGAAAATTCATATAATTTTGCAAACGATTTACGTAGTTTAATGGATTCTTAGAGGCGGATTATTGAGATTGAAGTAACCATTCAACATTTGTGTACAAAAAAATGAGGGGGAAAAATAAACAAATTTGTGAATTTGTAAGACTCTGGCTGGTAGTTAATTCAAAGCGAAATCGCAGTGCAAAAGTGAGGGTGAGAAAAGCAGATAGTGACTAGTGACGGACAGCATTGCCATAAAAAAGAAAAAGTAAAATAGAAAATGTTAATCAAACTGATTGCAATGTCTGTATGTGTGTTTGTAAGTGCAGTGTGTATGTAATGGGAGAGCTTAGCTGGTTCACTGAACGGAAATTAAAGGTGAAGAAATAAATTTGTAGTTTCGCAAGATAGACGACGCACAACAACGCATGAATGCGGCAGAATGTTGGCATTGGGGTTGAAAACTTTTTTGTTTTTTTTACAGTCTCGGGACTATCGGGACTTGATTTTACGATCAAGGGACTAATACCGGGATTGAGAAATTCGAAACTCTTCAGCAGTTTAATTAAAAAGTGAAGAAATAGTTAGAGAAACTACCTTAAAATATATAGCAAAGAATTGGATTTTTAAGATGTCGTCTTATACAAAACCAAATTTTTTTTATTAAAAACGAATTATAACCTTTAATTTATTTCTGGTTTTTGTAGTGCAGAATTCCCCTGCAGAGGGCAGATTTATTTTTAGTTCTTAGATTTGCGTCCTTATGTTTCAAACGATCCAACCAAAAAAAAGAAACTGTCAATGATGCGTAATAAACTAAGATAAAATGACATAACAGGGTACCTCACGTGTCTTAATATTAAATTCTTAATGAATCATAGGGTGATTCATATAACTTAAGCAGGTAATGTTTACAATAGAGCTATTCAAAGTGCATAATACAAAATAAGCTTTAACAAAAGCAAAATCGATTAGGTACCGCCAATTTTTTTTTCAAAAGATTTGAGTTTTATAGCCAATTTTTCGAGTTTTCATATCTTGTTTTTATGTAATTTTTCCATGAAGGCTAATGTTACTTCTAATAGCACAAATAACAATGAAAATTGTAATAATCAAAAGCATTGCACAAAAAAAAAATGTGAAGATAATTCTTTTTTAATAAAAGATTATATTATTAGGTTTTTAGTAACATATTTCCGCGGCCGCCGTGGTGTGAAGGTAGTGTTGCCGGCCTACCACACCGAAGGTCCATGGTTCGAGCCCTGGTACAGGTAACATCAAACGTGATTTGAAAAAAGTTTTTCAAAACGGGGTCGCCCCTCGGCAGTGGTTTGGCAAACTCTCCGAGTGTATTTCTGCCATGACAGGCTTCTCAGCAAAAATTCGTCTCCTTTGTAGATGCCGTTCGGAGTCGGCGAAAAACTGTAGGTCCCACCAATTTGTAGGGAAAATTCAAATCGGCACACCACAAATTGGAAGAGAAGCTTGGCGCAAAAATCTCTTAGGAGGTTTATGATGATATACCTGTTGTATATCGCGCCATAGAGAGAGAGAGAGAGTAACATATTTCCAATCCCGAAATTCGTGGTTTTGTAAGAAAAAAACATCCTGGTATTTTCGGCAACTAAAAAAGCACGGGGATTGGCATCTCTAGTTGACATGCATCTTGATGCTTTTTCAGCTTGTATAAAAGCGTTGAACTTAGGGCCTTATTGAAACATTGAAACTATTTTAGTATTTGTTGGTTTGTTTCTGTATTCGCAATTGTTGGTTGTGGGTGCTGTGCAGCCGTGTTTGTTATTAAATCAAAACTAGTTCAGTACATACAAATATAAAATTAGGTATAACAATTATTGAGGGAAAAGCCACTTTGAGTAAAATATGCTAAAGCACTTAACGCAATTGGACAGGAACGCATCAAGAACCGCCTCGTTCGCATTATTGCGGTGATAAGTTTTAGCACACAAAGTACAGAAAGAGGAATTTTTGGTTTGGATATTTCGTGTTAATATTTGCCTAAACAAAATCGGAGAGATCTTTAAAACCATGCACAAAAATGTTTATTCTGAGGTAGAATACGAGGTGTGTTCAAAACGTATCGCGAATTTTGAATTTTCCCTGGTTACGTATATTCGAATTTCGAATTTTTTGTGGCGTTATGTTGGTACTCATGTCTCTCACTTATGCCGACAAGCTCGGCCATTTTAAATGTTCAGTTAATTGTTGACAGCTGCTTTGCTTGCACGAGTTTTGGATCGTCTTCGATTTTTACCTATTCAAAAAAATGGATCAAAGAACCTGTATCAAATTTTGTGTGAAAAACGAAATTAAGTGCGCGGATGCATTCCGAATGTTGACTGTGGCATACGGAGAAGCTACCTTGGACCGAAGCAACGTTTATCGGTGGTACAAAATGTTCTCAGAAGGCCGAGAAGATGTGCAAAGAAGAACAAAAATTGGCTTTTGCACCACGATAACGCCCCTGCTCACGCATCGTTGCTTGTGCGCGACTTTTTGGCCAAAAACAACACACTAATGATGCCGCAGCCATCGTATTCCCCAGATCTGGCCCCCTGTGACTTTTTCTTGTTCCCTAAACTGAAGAGGCCCATGAAAGGACGACGTTACGCTTCTCTTGACGAGATAAAGACGGCATCGAAGGAGGAGCTGAACAAGATACAAAAAAATGATTTTTTGAAGTGCTTCGAAGATTGGAAAAACCGTTGGCACAAGTGTATAATATCTCATGGGGATTACTTTGAAGGGGACAAAATAGATATTCATGAATAAATAAATAATTTTTGAAAAAACACAAAATACTTTTGAACACACCTCGTACATCTTCCACGAATTATAGAAAATCGTAAAAATCTGTAGAGCTGATACAAGAGATAATGAAACTTGATAAAATGAAGACGTTCATAATAATAATAGTTTAATGAGGTAGTAACTTTGAAAGTTTACCTGGTCAGCTAGTATCGATATAAATGGAAAAAAATTTCGATAAGAATATGTTAACACCGATTTGAACAGAGAATTGAAACATTTCATTAAAAGTCAATGCAATGTAAAGAAAATGCAATAAAATAAAGGAAATAGATAGCGCAATGTAAAAATTTCTGGAAATGATAAAACTGATGAAAACTATAAAAAAAAGTAGAGTGAGCTAATTACATACATAAAAAAAGTATCAGAAACTACAAAAATTAATATCGTCTCTACTTCCAGTCTCTACTTCGAAATTGACTGCAGACTAACAAAACATGGTAGTGTTGAAATCGATGTAATCTCTCACAGCCGGTACCAAAACAGAATGAACAAGTCAAATATTTTAGCATTTTTAAATCAAATTAAACCGTCGCCATAAAATGACAAAAAAAGATAGGGATATTTTGAATTAATCCTTTCAGCAAACAAACACATCATTTTTAAATTTTATCATGAAACAATTTTAATTCGCAAACTCCTTGCATAGTCATGAAAATGAGGTATTCATTTTATAAATTTTTCAACCCCGGAATCAGCACACAGCTACCTTCGCATACATATTTTTCTTCTTCTAAGAACTCAGTTATAATGCGTTTAATTTACTTGCAATATATAGCAAAAAATATTTTAGTTACCTTAGAGAAGCCTATATTTGGTGTTGGAGCATGGTGTGTTGAAATGTCATGTCGCTTAAAAACTGAAAAGAAAAACCGAAATAAAAATATATAAAATTAGTTTTAACCAAAAGAAGAAAAAAAATTACAAAAAAAAAGTTGAACCAAAAAATCTAGTGAGCCAGTTTAAAATATTATGTAGAACATTTTTTTTATTTGCGTTGTTTGAAGTACAAATTCTACTCCAATGTTAAGCGGAGAAACAAAATTTCTATACACTCCTATATATAGATATGCATGTGTATATATACTCGTATATATGCCAGCATCAGTGACTGTATTAATTTCATATAATATGCAATACTAATATTTACATACATAAGACTGGTTATAAAAGCATAATTGGAAATGTTTTGTAAATTATTTATTGCTTATTAACAGATGTTTGACATGCCACATTGCTGTTGTTGTGTTTCGAAACGAATAATAAACCATACATGGCAAATAATGGAATAAACGGAGCCGATAGCTTGTTGCTTTGGATTTATGTGAGTTAATTTTGATGACAAACAGATGCTGCCTTACCAAGCTTGCTGTCGTATACTTAATTTAATAATACAACGGATTTAGCATAATTGCGAGAAATATAATAAATAATATTAAAAATACTGTTTAGCTATTGAAATACTACTTGAAAGCATTTTGGTATTAAATCTTAAGTAATTGTTTAGCTCAACTAACGTCCGTTTGCACAGTAAGAGTCCTTTTTGTTAACGTGTGTCTATTCATATTTAATTGGGTGAAAATGTACATGGGCACTCGTAGGTGTCGATAAAAGTACTTAACCCTGCTTAGTCGGAGTCTAACATTGTAACACTGAATTAACAAGCTTTAGTTTGGTTGAACCCTAGTCATGCTTGACGTCATGTGTGTTGATTTCATCCATTCATGCACTTAAAATTGCCAAAAAAAATTTGGGTTTTAGGTATTCAAGTAGTTGCAAATTATTGCCAAATTACTAAATATACAAGTAAAGTGGCTCAACAAAAGACTTAAGGCACGAACTTGATCCATAGTAAGGATTTTCAATATTTAAGCGAGTAGATGGCAACCTTCAGTGGAATTTAAAATTTTTGTTTGAGTAGGCCAAAGTACAATTATGGACCAAAACTGCACCCGAAATACAATAGTTATAAGAAAGGAACTGGAATTAGAATCAATTGAATTATTAAATTCTGCTAAGCACATCAGTTGGTTATGATGTATATAAATCGAATAGGGTGTAAGAAGTTCGAAGGATATATCAACATTTGAAAACCTAACAGATTTGATATTAGCTTTGCGCATGCTTAAGGCCTTAAGTCAGCCTTGCCGAATATTGAAATTGGCTAGGAAAATTCAAAATTTTTATCAGAATTTTTTTTTAAAAGCATATACCTACGCTATAATGCCCAGTCCAAAGAGAATTCGTTCAGGCAGATAGAATGCACTGCTATCTTTATTAAGATATATTGTGCTTCTCCATTTTTTTATATCTAGAGAATTTTTGTATATTGGGGTACCTCTGGAGGATTGATAAATATGATAGGGACTTCGATCCACTCCTGCTAAACCTTGACGAAAGTATTATACATGAATTTTGTACAGATTTATTAATTTGAAGCAGACACTTTTACAATTGGCAAGAAAAATATTATGTGCTATCATGGCAATGCCGTATGCAGACATGTATATTTACCATGGTAAACATTTATAAATTGTGCTATTAACTGCTTTCTGCAGATATAGGCCCCTCCGTTTATTTTGTTTCCCAACTTCAAGAAATGGTTGGGTCAAATGTAGAAGTTATTACGGAAACATGACTCTTAGGAGAATCTTAAAAAATCCTCTTGTTGTACAAAAATTAGGAAACCGCTGGACTAAATGTCCCGAGGTGGATAATAAATCGCTTTTATATACATTTTTTTTTCTTATATTTATTTAAGACTTCACCGAATTTTTAAATTGCCCTAGTTAAACCTAATAAAACTTTAGTGCCTCTACGACTTCATATTTTCTGCTTCGAATCGTGAAACCTTGGTAAATACATCCTGCAAATAACCCATCACTTTACACGCCTATTAGCAGCGGCATGTGGGATCTAACAAGTTGTTGAGAAGACACAAGCAGGTGATGATCTTGTACTTATGAAAAGAATAAATCTACAAAAATCAAACTTGTCTTGCAGCAAAGCAATCGCAGCTTGAACAAATTCAAAAAGTTTAGCTGAGTTGCAAGCTTTGTTAGACAAATAAATGCTACAAACACTGGTGTTAAGCACCCGAAGCGCTTCCGCTTTGCACTTTTCAACTTGCTTGTGTTTGTACTAATTTTGTAAATTTTTTATAACTCTTTGCTGCTTATTTAACTGGCTCACTTGGCGAGTAAGGGAATCATTTGGAAGTTAGTTTCACGCACAGATGTGAGGCGTGCACTGGAGGTGGCAACAAAAGCAAATTCTGGCTGTAAATAAGCGCAAACTTTGTGCGATTTATAAACAAAATCTGCAAATATATTTAAATAGTAAATACAAATCGAATGTGCTGGACTTTGTTGGCTGACGTGCAGTGTTTACCACAAATCTTTTTACCATCTGTTCAGTTTTGCTCTGCACCATTTTTCGCCTGTAAACGCCATTTCTTGTATCAACAAAGATATTTTCTGAGCTTCATTGCCGCGGTCAGGAATATTTGCGCTTCCTTGTGCCCTGGAACACGTGTGTAAACTTTTCTCACTGCAATGTTCACACAATGGGCGCAATTGGAGCGGTCAATACTGATTTGCAAATATTAGCTCTCATTGCTGTTGCTGCAGTCTCTTATTGCTGTTTTCGCCATATTTATTTGTTTGTAGGAATGTGTGTATAAATAATATACACTGATGAGCGATGAAATAGAGCCAAAATTTAAAATAATTTTATTCGTAAAATATATTTATTTATAAAATTTTAATAATTCATATTTTAAATGTAGAAAAGTATTTAACAGAAACCAAATAAATACAAGTTTTTAAGTTTACATAAAATTCAGGAAAGTTAATCACAGTTTAAAAAATTTACATCAAAATTTCAATATTTTTGGGCAGAATTTTTAGAAAGATTTTGAGTACGCAGTTTTGTAGCTTATAATAATGTGCAAATTAGGAGTACCTCGAAATGTTTCCTGAATTTGTAGAATTTTTTATTTAGTCGAGTATGTTGAGTATTTCTCTCCATATTACGTATGATCGAAATTCAAATTTTCTATGGGAGGGTATAAAAACAAATACCGAGCTGTAAACCCCGATGGGAGTGTTTTTGTCGATACAATAACAACAACAACAACAGGAATAATAAGATACTTACAAATTTGTGATCTTTATTCGTTGAGAGAGGCCATTGCTTTTCATTTGGCTGCTCAGACCAACGGAGCACTTGAAGCCAATAATTACTCTCAGTTGATTTTCTCCCAGTTGCTCCGATTCTTTTATTGGCCCTAGCGAATACTTCGTTTCGCTCTCCATCACTAAAAGAGCTTATTCGAATTTTGAAAGTCTTAATAAGGTCCTTATAACGATGTTGTTACAGCTCACCGACATTTGATATATCCTTATAAGCTTTAAAAAGAAGTCAAGTTTAGAAATAGCTGCCTACAACCAACTTATTTTCGGGCCTTCAAAATTGCTTTGAAATCGGCAAAGAGATCGTATGTGTTGACTGTCGTATAATGCGCCTTCTCCATGGCTTGGCGCAACTTGTAGATCTAGTTTATAGTTAGTAATCTAAAGTCTAAAGAACCAAAAATCAGCTTTTCAATGAAGAACTTTAATATTTCTCACAATGCGCTAAACAAGATTTTGTAGGCGATAGGGAAGAGAATGATTCCGCATTGTTAGGTGTGATTTCCGTGTTCACCTTTCTTTTAATTAGGCGGAGTACAAAATTTAAAACTGAGCGCATGCGCTCGTCCGACCCTACTGTGTATAAGAATTGATTTCCAACAACTATACGCCTTCAAATTTGAGGTGCGATTTATTTATTTTGAGTTGAATTATAGATATCCACACTTTATCATAAATGCATGGTGGTACGTTTGTTTTCCATTGAGTGGATTTGGGATACTGAATTTAGCATCTCTCTCGAAATGAGATAAATAGGGTGTAGTTTTCCCTACGAACTTAAGTACGAGAGTAGGTTAGCAGGTCGCTTTCATTGTCCGCGGAGAAAATTCTGTGGGGTTTTGAAGCTTGCCGTAATTGTCATATGATAAAATATTTTGGTAGTATTCGTCAGTCGGCGTATAAAGCGGGCTCACCAGAACCCTAAATTTTCCCCAGCTGCGCCACGAAGTTAGTATGAAATATGCTCCTCTGTTTTCAGAAAGCGAAGTGTAATAGCTCTGGGCACAGCATATTAGGACCTTCGTACGTTTATGGTAAAGTAGGCTTGTTGTAAGGTTACTAAAGCTGGATTCATATCGGCGTAAGACGACCTATATCTGCAGTATTCAGCTCACCTTCAGAGAATGTTTTGCTATTTTCCTTTGGTTTCCACAAAGTGATGTTCTGATGTTCGCATCTTTTACCTAGATAGCCTACCTTGTCTAGAGTTCACAAAATAGGGCCCAAAAGTCAGTTTTGAGTATTGCCTCACAATCGGAAAGGCTTGCTTTGTATTTTTCCAGGAAACCCAGTAACGGCGACACCATATCACAACTATGTAGTTGCATTTATTTCATAAAATTTCCCTTAGCCCTTTTTTAATAATTTTCTATTCACTTTAATGTACATTCATTCATATATACTGTTACTTCAGCATTACTTTTCTATTTTCTATTATTTATTTTTACAATCTTTTTAGCCAACTGTAAGTAATTACGAAAATTGTTTTTCAAATTAGTGTGTAGCTTAAAACTCCGTGATATATGTACAAGGCATACAAAAGTACACACATACAAAAGAGTTCCATTTGTATAAGGTTTTGTGCTTACCTTGCAAAGAAAGACCAGACAAGTTTGAAAAAATTCTAGTTAAAGATTAGAATTTTCCTACTCAGCCCGAACTAGTCCGAAAAAGATCAAACCTGTAATAAAAACAATTCAAAGGAAGAGCGCTAAGCTACAAATAGTTGGAAAAATTCCAGACTTCGAGTCGGTAGAAGCTACATTCCTTTATTATTAAACCAAAAATTCAACTAACCTTTTTTTGCTCTATGTTGACCTAGTTGTTTGAGACTGAGGTATTTCTGTCTTCTTTAAAAAATACCAGTTCCCCATATGAACAAAAGACAGTAGACTGACTATTTTGACTTTTTGTTCATACGAGCTTTGAAGTTGTTTACTAATAGTTGGTGTACCTGCTGGGTATTTTTAGTTAAAATTTATTGTTGTAACTTCTGGTAATTTATTTATTTATTTTTTAGCAACAAAACTTTGCCACTTAGAACTGCTTAATATGTGAATACGCAGTTATGCACTAACATATCTACAAAGATATGCACTTTTTTCCATGTATGTATATGTATGTAAGTTTGCTTGTCAAGTTTCACACAAAATTGCAGCCAACTTAAGCTAAATCGCTGCAAATGTTGGAGATTCACCACTGAATTGTCGAATCGCACATTGTTGATCTCTTCCTTATGCACCAGCTAAGTGTGTTGCAGGCCGAAGTGCATACATATGTATTTATGTGCATACTCGCGTGTACAAAGATCAAGCCTAACGATTGTTTATTTGTATTTCATTTTGGTAATTTGCACCATAATTGGCTTAAATTAACAAAATTCTCATAATATTTGCTATAACGGCCGTTTGTTGTACGTGAATTTTAAATGCACATACATATTTATATATTTGCCGTTTTTTAATCGCCATTTCCAGGCAAGATAAAATTGTTTCTGTTTGCTTAAAACAATTGTTTGAATTGAAAGCAACAAAAAAGCATGCAGAAAAAAATATGTTAACTCTCAATATTGTAGTTTCTATCTGGAAAGCGACAAGTTAATATTTGATTTTCAAAGCAAATTTTTAAGTTAAAAAAAAAAACTTAATTGGATATTTTAATCATAAGTCGCTAAAAGTTTGCGAAAAAATTGTTTAGTGTTTAGTTTTTAGATTATATTATTTTTTCTCTGTTCTACTTACATATAATTAAAAAGTGTTTTTTAGTTTATATGAATTGCAAGAGAAATTATTTTCTCCAATTAAAGCCTCATTTCGAAAAAACATAATTTTAGAGTTGGACCAAAAAATTTTGTTTGACAATGAAGCACCCTAATATTTATAAAGGCCACCGTAATATTGTTTTGTTTTCAAACTAGCTATGTTCCTTTTCTCTTACATAATTTAAGACTAGCAATTTCGCTGCTTGTTCAAACGGCCTAAAAAATGAACTTGATCATGAATTTTGAGCAATACATTCGATTAAGGTAATCATTAATTTATTTCACGCTTGTTTGCCATTACAAAACAAACTAATTTAAATTAATTAAATAATTGAATTATTTTGGATTAATTTCCCATGTTCGTCGTCAACTTTCGTTTTCCACATAGGATGACCTAAAATATTTCCAAAATAATTCAGTGTTTACTCTGTCGGCAACATCAACATTATCCGTGCATTCATCTGGCTAAATTATTCGAAAGACTTAAGAAACAAACTTGATCAAACATTTTAGTTGCCAGCTTAGATTTTACATAGAAAATATTTATTAGTTATAGCCAAAACAACAACAAATTTTTTATATAACGATATATGTATACACATACAAATTTAAAAAAATATATTTTGTCACTTTCCTAAATGAAGTAGTCAATTTGAATATTTGTATGAATGTTAAAATACGCAGCGCTGAGCGCAGTACAAATTACTCCCACTAATTTATATGATTTGAGAAAACCACAAACGTTTTCAGTTAAATATATTTTAAAACCCTTCTAATATTTACTGACAACTGTACAGGGTGTGCCCCCAGTACAATGATTAGTATTTAACATTGAAAACCAAAAAATTTTCTATTCAAATTTAAAATAAAAAAAATATTGACTTAAAATAACTTTAATAATAATAAGCAGCAGCGGCAGCAGCAGAATAATTCGCATTGACGGCGACATATAATTACACCTAAAACTCGTCGCAATGTCTCACTCAAACACAGACACACCCAAGCAAAAGCAATGCCGCTGGAACGTCAAATTATAGGTTTCGTTTTCTGCTGTCTGTCAGCATTGCATTGGGTGTTATTTAATGCAACGATTTTCCATTTTTTATTAATTATCCCTCTTCTGGTGTAAACTCTTTTCAATTTAATTGTTTTGATGCGCTGACATTTGTAAAATTTGCAAATCAATTACAAATGAATAACTAAGCAATTTAACTTGCTGGTTTTGTTTGGAACCTTATTATGCAAACGCCGAGTATTTATTATTTCAATAAATGATGAACTGATTGAGGTGCTCAGACGTTGTTTTCAAGTGGGTGGAATAATGTGTGAAGGCTTAACAGTATTTAGATGAATTAGTATCAGCTTATTTTTAGATGTAGGTATGTGATGCTGGAAAGTCACTTAAAGTATGTTTGAAAGCAAAGCTGTTGAGAAAACAATTGATACAAATTTTATAAAGTGAATAAAATATATAAGATTTAACACAAATCATACAAGAACTCTATGAGTAGACACGCTTTTAAAAAAAATACTTTATAATTAGTGAAAAATATAATTTAGGAATACCAATGTCGATATAATTGGAGAAAAGCAAATAGAATCACCAAAAATTCCCTATAAAAAGTTTCCATAGATCATTAGAAGGCCGTGAATTCTGACAAAACTTAAGAACTCACAAAGTCCTTAAGCTAAAAGCTGCAGTATTAGGACACCTCATAATCGGTAACTTCCAAAAATCGATACAAAATTAAACGTACCATATGCATAAACAAAAAACAATATGAATTGATGTAAACCAAAAGAAGTCTAAAGTTTTTTTTTTAAATCATTGAAAAGCGGTACAAAGCTATAAGCACCAAATCATAGGTTGCTTAAACCACTAGAATCCTAGACAAAAGCGAACATTAAAAATATTATTTCAAAGTTAACATTTACCGAATAAAACTAGCAAGTATAGATATGTAACTATTGTGAATTATTTTAAAATGTCACGTATCGATAAGAATCGATAACGATTATTAAAAATCGATTACAACTAATGAAAATCAGTAACGATGGCTTAAAATCGGTAGCAATAAATAAAAATCGTTGTATAACTACGGAAATCACTATGCATTTTTGGCAATATATATAGCTAGATCTATTATTAAATTATTTAAAAATCTGATAAAAACTGCTAGAGCATATAAAGTCGTTTATAATAATACCAATCGAATAACCCATATGCATCGATAAAACTCTAGAAACTAAAATATATATGCACATTAGATGAGTTTTTTTGTATAGTTTTCCGGTATTTAGCTATTTTCATCGCGACAAACCATAGCTTCTTACGTTTATGGAACTAAAATATTTTTTTAAATCGCGTTTTTCGGAGTAGTGGTCTCAGTTTTTTCCATCTTATTTGCTCTACTTCATCCTATTTACATATTTTGTCGCCGGCAGGAGGATCGGGAAAACTTTACCAAATGTATGAAAAAAACGCATTTAATGCACATCCACAAAAAATATACCAGGCTAAAAGATTGGGCGGCAATTTGAAAAGTTGTATCAAAGCCGTTAACCGTCAATTAGCTTCGATAAAAATCGATAAACACGCTCACAAAAGAATAGCTCTTGAATAGCTTGAATAGCGGAAAGACCCTAAACATTTGAAATTATAGAAAATATTGCTAAACTCTGTAGTAATATGAAAAAAAAAATTATAAAAATCAATACAATACGCCGGACATGTCTTTTTGATTTAATTTATCGAAATCGACAAACATCGAAGCAGACACTAAAAATTATAAATTATCGAAAAAAATTATAAAATCTCTAGGAAACTGCAAAAATTAACAAAGGTTAGAAAAGGTCAACGAAATGTGCTAGACATGGGGTTTGCGATTTAATTTAACCTTTAAATACCGTTAAATATCGAAAGAATTGGAATTTCGCGGAACAATAGATACATCTGTCAAAATGTCAATGAAATCAATAAAAGGTATGTGTAAAACAGAGAGGAGCAAAATCATAAACACTATTTTTAAAAATCGACATATATCGATAAAACTGAAAAATTCATAACCAAATAAGTAACAAAGTAATAAAAATCATGCAGAGCGACAAAAGTCGATGGAAAAGGCATCCGAAATCGATTAAGATCTTAATAAATAAACTAACAGTGGGAGTCAGTTAATCTCTAATAAACCCAACATAAGTCGATTTGTTTTCGCAAGCACTTAGCGACATATGAATAAAATAACAAAATTAATTTTTTTTCAATATTAGAAGTTTCTTTTGAAAATTTCATGTGTAAGTTTTTTGTCGCTTGCGAGATAGCAACCGAATAATAATACATACTTACTTTTTTGTTACTTTTTATTCAATAGTTTTTTTAGCAAAGCAGAAAAAATGTTTAGCTAGCATCGGAATGATGTTAAAAAATGGCCAAACGACAAGCTTAAGCCATTACGCATCACTGATGCTTTTGGTTATTAATTAAGGTTTATTTATTTTCTTTACTAAAAATCTTTCGTTAGAAAAGCTCTCTATGACACCCCCAAAATATTAACTTACATTTCGGACCCTTCAATTTTATTGCATATAAAACTTAAAATCCTTGTAAGGTACGAAAGCTTGAATCCATCAACTAACATCTTTTGCTATTTGACTTTATATCATCAAAATCCTAAGTACTTTCACGAGACTTTCCTATTTACTTAGCAAAACTTAACAACTTCTGTATTTTATTTGTCAGCTTAGTTTTGCTATACACTCTGGACTCATATTAGAATTTGTCTTAAGAATTAATACGTTGCGACAGAATTGACTTCGAGCTGTTCGTTGACACATGAAATGAGACAAATTAAATAACAAAGCAGCCAGCATGCGTACTTTCAATGTTCAAATATAATCAAACACTTGGCGTATTAGAAGCAGTTGAGTTGTTAAAAACTATCTTTCTAATAATTTATATATACACACTAAGTGTATGGCCATCAATTCTTCGTTTACAAAAAGCTGCTAGGCAAGGTGTTTCTAAGCGGTTAGTCCTAGTTTTTGTACTTTTATCAATTTGTTTTGCTGGCGTCATATTTAAACTGCTAACATATTCTTAAGACTTGAGCATGAATTAAATGCGATTTTAAACTTTTTTGTGGTTTGTTGTACTTGCAGAAGCATAAAAAACAAATGTTTAGGAAACAATTTTTTTTTAATATTTTTTTCTACATAAATTGCAAAAAAAAAAAATACTTTTTCACCTCATGATATCTACTATCCATGCATATAAAGTTACCTATGTATATAAAGTATTTGTAGTTCTATAATTTGTACAAGATGCCACTATTAGTTCAAATTATCCATAAAATCAAGGAAATTAAGACGATATAACATTTCAAAAAATTTGAAATTGTATTCAATATTAACTATTGGGACGAATTCGATTATTTCTTCCTAAGCTCAATCACTATAAAGTCAAATAAACACACACACATATACTGTAACAATTAGCTGGTTTTATTTACTATTAGAAAACGCAATACAAATTCACGAGGTCGATATCCCACCAGTAAGTTCACTGTACAACACTTGAATATAAACTTATCATCTTGCTTTGCTTGGTTACTGCCTTATATAGTTCGGCAGGGTATCTACTACCTTGAGCTGCTAAAAATTCCCTCTTCGTGTTTTCGAAGGGTCGTTGTTATGTACCGACATCTCCTCTTTGCCGCGTATTCGTTAACACTCGTGGTATTTCTTTCTTCTCCTTACATGCATGAGTGTAGTCATCGCCATCTCTATTGTGTTAGACTAGTGGTGGGAGTATTATTTAGTTTGGGATGTTACATACTTGAGATTATTTACCACACTATTTTTTTGTAATTTTAAATGCGTATATCGATTTTATAAATTGAATTTATCGATTTTATAAATTGCATTTATCGATGTTTAAGTTTAAAGGAATTGTAAGGGGTTTCTATTATTTCTATCAATTTATAGTTTAAGTTTGTAGGAGTTTTGCAGATATCGACCGTCTTGCACCACATTTTAATAGTTTTATAAAAAAAAGTTTTCATAAAATTTATTTAATATTAAAATTCATATTTTGAAACTAAAAAAAATCGAAGTAGCCTTTTGTGATCGATTTTTAAAATTTTATCTATTTTAAAATTTACATAACATTTAGTTTTTATCAATTTGCAAATTTCTTTACTACCTTCTTTAATATAAGTGTAAAATTTACTATAGATTTTTGCAATTTTTTTAAAACAATTTTATTGGCTTGCCACGTCTTATAGATTGATATCCAAGTGGTTGTCTCTTAAAAAACGTTTAGCTTTTTATATATAATTTTTCAAATACTTATCGATTTGGTAGACCAGGTTCACTAAAGGGTTCCTGAAGATGCCTTCAAAAATAAATCGTAATATCGGTAATATTAATGTTGACAAATTTATACATATATTTAAAATTATCTGTTTGCATATGTATACTTATATTATATCACAAATTCTTAAAAACATTTAAAAATAAAAAAATAAAAAGTTATTTAATTTTTGGAATTTTATTCGATTTGAATCAGCTTATTCATTTCTGTTGATCCTATTTGCTTTCACCAAAAATTACCTCTTGCATTTTATAATTTTGTATCGACCTTAAAATTAATATTCGGTTTTATCAATCACTATGTGGTTTTACCAAGTTTTACCGCATTCACACAACTTTTAAGTCTTGCTGCTTTTTAAATTTTCATCGATATATATCAGTTTGTACAACTTTATAGATTTGCATTGTTATAATTTTCTTGTGACGAATTGTATCTCTCGCAGAAAATTGTTCACACTGTTATCAATTTGTGTAATTTTTTTTATCGTTTTATCGATTTTTATTACCAATGTATTTCAAATAATTTTCAAAGTTCTGACAGACTTGTTAAAAAAAAAAATTTTTAATTTTTGCGATATATACCTCCGAGGAGATTAAGGATGAGATTTCCTACCAATTTTTGGTGTGCTGCTTCTAATTCATCCTACAAATTGGCGGGACCTACAGTTTTTTACCGATTCAGAACGGCATCCGCAAAGTAGAAGAATTTCTGCTGAGTAGCCTTCCATTGCAGAAATACACTCGGAGAGTTTGCCAAACAACTGGCGAGGATCGACCCCGTCTTGAAAAAGACTTTTTCAGACCACTCGAACCTTGGACCTTCGGTTTTGTAGGCCAGCAACACTACGGCCACACCACCGCGGCCGCCTTCTTATTCCCTTAAAAAATCTGAATTTATAAGTTCTCCATATTTATTTTTTCGTTTAAAATCACCAGAAATAGGAGTTTAGCTGGCAGATAAACCAGCTTTCTGTAAGCCTAATAAAGGGTGTTTTTTTTAGGGGTATAGAACTTCGAATTGAAATAAAACACAAGAAAATCGTTTTAAGGTCCATCAATTTGGCTTTATTGGAAGGATAATTTTATGCCATTAATGTTTAAATATGATTCCGGGCATGTGGCCGCCGTGGCTGGCTCGAATAAAGCCAATTCTACAGGTCCAATTTTCAACCACTTTTTCGAGCATATGGGGCCGTATGTCGGCAATAACGCCACGAATGTTGGCTTCCAATTCCCCTAACGTTTCTGGTTTGTTGGTGTAGACGAGCGACTTCACATATCCTCAAAGAAAGTAATCCAATGGTGTCAAATCACACGACCTTGGTGGCCAATTGACAGGTCCATTCCGCGAAATTATGCGCTCATCGAATGTTTCCTTCAATAAATCGATTGTGACGTGCGCTGTGTGGCATGTAGCGCCGTCTTGTTGGAACCACAACTCATCCACATTCATGCCATCCAATTCGGGAACAAAATAGTCGGTTATCATGGCTCTATACCGGTCTCCATTAACGGTAGCTGCCTCTCCAGCATTATTGCGGAAGAAGTATGGCCCAATGACTTCACCAGCCCATAGAGCACACCAAACAGTCAGTTTTTGTGGATGTAATGGCGTTTCAAGGGTCTCATGTGGATTCTCTTCACTCCAAATGCGGCAATTTTGCTTGTTGACGTAGCCATTCAACCAAAAATGAGCCTCATCACTGAACAAAATTTTGCGATGAAAATCAGCATCGAAATCAATCTCATTTTCGGCCCATACACCAAAATCACGACGCATTGCATGGTCTCGCGGCTTTAATTCTTGCACAAGCTGGATCTTGTAAGGTCGCAAGCCAAGATCTTTGCGCAAAATCTTCCATAAAGTTGATGGACAAAGCTCCAATTGCTGTGCACGGTGGCGAATCGATTCATTCGGGTCCTCTTCAACACTTTGCTCTACAGCGGCAATTGTTTCTTCGGTGCGCACTGTTCGACGTCTCTGCGGATGCGTATTATCACATAGAGTAAACGTAGTGCGAAAACGATCCATGGTTAACCGAATTAATTGCTCTGATGGACGATTATGTCGACCATAAAATGGACGGAGCTCACGGTAAACTTCGCGAACTGAACCATTATTTTCGAAATAAATTTGCACGATTTGCAAGCGTTGTTCTTTTGTCAACCTGTTCATGATGAAATGGCAAACCAAACTGAACATAAATGACATTAGAGTTGCCAGATTTGACCACAAAATGCCAGTTTTGTCTCTATTCGAAAAACAAACCTGTAAAAAAAACACCCTGTAGTTAACAGAGCATGCCAAAATGTCTTTGATGAAGGAGTCTACCAGCTTCCGAAATTGGTCTAGAAGAAAAGCTATGACGGCTGTCTCTAAAAAATTATAGTTACCCCGAAATTTTCCTTTTCTATTCAATTCAAAACAATAATTATTTTCATGAATTTTTTTAATTTTGGCCTTGAGCACCTTTATAGACATGAATACACATGAAAAGTTTTTGACACATTTCGATAAAAAAACCTTGAAGTTAGAAAACTAAGGAAAATTTTTGTAGGTTATTTTCGAAGTCTAATATGTATACATGTACCTAATGTTACCTAATTTTTGTTGTGCATCTCGTCCCGGTCCCAAGTAATTTCTGTTTTTAAAATGTTTTTAAATTTTTTCTAATTAGTTGTGCCGTAAAGCTGATCTACAGTACCGAATATTCTTTGTATGGTGATTAAAGCAGTCTAATATACATGTTCTAACGGTAATTGTTTCTTGATCTGCTTTCTTTTGAACATCTTAAGCTTTTGATATACAAATTTATCAACTTTAAAGTTGCTTTCGATTACTACAGCCGCACCTTTGAAGATGTTTTGATCTGATGTTATTTTAGATAGAAAATACTTCTAAGTACTCACATTTGCTTCGCATTCAATACTCACATAAAGACTTAACATTTTTTTTTGCGCTCCACTCCAATTTTTATAATAGTTTATATTTTGTTTTACTTAGCTTTTTTTTGTTATTGTTTTTTTATCTTTATTTTTGTTAAACCTGTCACACACCTTCAACTTATGCAAGATGGCAATTAGTTCGACGTTATGACACACAAACAAACACACATCCAGACACACTCGTCCACCCGCAATTCGTACTATTTTGCGATTTTGCGGCGCTTCTTTATAGTTGTCATTGTTGTTGTTGTTGTTGTTGTGCTACAATTTGTGTGGCGTGTGCTCTATGTTGTTTGTTTTTGTGTTTGTATTTGTTTATGTATTGCATATAATTACCGCGAATTTTCGATTATTAACGGTGCCGTTGCAGTGTTTGTGTGTGTGTTTTATTGTGGTTTTATTTAACTAAGCTGTGATTATTACCTTTGATTTGTTGCTATTTTTGTTGCACAACACTTTCGTGCTGTTGCTGCATTGCTTGTGTAATCATTGCCGTTCAAGTTAGTGAACTTGAATTCTAAAATTCTAATTGGTAAGGTGCGGTGTTGGTGGAGTTCAAGGGCTTTATATGATCAATATTTAATTTTAAAAGTGTCTTTCAATAAGAATTGATTAGCAATTTAATATGAAGGCTTTGTAAAGAATTTTTGCTGTTTTCGAGGATTTTTTTGTTGTTGTTATTGTAAAGGTAGAGGCAATCCCCTAAGGTTTAAGTGAATGTTACGAGTAACAGTTGTTTGTCGAAATGAGTGTCAATGGACAGAATTCCGCGAGAGCAGCTTGTTTGAACATTCGAACTTTCCGCTCGATGTCAGTCTGTTTTTAAAAATAAATCGATAGTAGTACTTAAGAACGGAAGCTAGTTAGTGACTTATATTGTTGATTGACACTTGAAAGAATTCATATTCCTAGATCAGGCATCAAATTGTCAGTCACAACCAGACATGTTAAATAATGATTACTAATCGTAATTATTACTGATTTGATTAATTACTTTCTTGAGAGTCCATTTAATGAGTGAATACCAATTACTTTAAAGTTTTAATGATTATTTTCTAATTAATTAAAAAAATTATCAAAAAAAATTCTGATTTTAACGATTATTAAAAAAAATCAAAAATAGTTGTTTTGATTACTTTTGATTATTTTCGATATTTTTTTGATTATTTTTGATTTTTTCAGTATTGTTGTAGAAGCACATAAATATACACATCAATAATACTGAAAAAAGTCAAAAATAATAAAAAAAAAAATTTAAATAATCAAAAATAATAAAAAAAAATCAAAAATAATCAAGAGTAATCAAAACAACTTTTTTTTATGTTTTTTTTTTTGATTACTTTAGATTTTTTTGGATTTTTCTTTTTTTCTAATCATAATCAATTAATAATTGCCTTTTCTTGAAAAACAATTAAAATAATCATTACCAATTAAAAAAGCAGTCTAATTAATTAATTACTAATTACTAATCAAATTTAACAGGTCTGGTTTGTGGCATAGAACGAGTTTTAGTTAACAACACAAGTCTTTCATCAGATTTCGGGGTTTTTGCTTTTTTTCAAAAGAATTAATGTACCTGTCAAAAACTCTAGCTGGTATTAAGAGACCTTAAAAAGTTTCCATAAGCCCGACAATAAAGTATGAAAATACGCTCTAAACAGCTCACCAAAGTTTAGAAGTCGGTAATTTCGTACCTTTTCGCCGCACAAGCTAGTCACTTAGTTGTTTATTAGATTTAGGTGAAACTCATTGGTCTATTGGGTTTTGACTTTGCTTCAAGGTACTCATAAAGCGGGCGGAAAATCTTTTATTTCGATTCTTGTGCTTCTCACTAGACTTACAAAAAAAATCAGCACTTTTCAGTAATTTTTTATTATGATACACTGTACTAGTTTTGAGATTTCGATAACTTTTCCATATAGTTTTTAGTTGAACTATGAATATACATACACATTTTTTAAGAAAATTAATATCTGTTGCATATACACTGCGCTCCTATACACTTACATATTTGAGTCTTAGTGCGAGATATGCTTAGGGCAACGTTATTGGAAAAAATTTAATTCGGGAAACCCTCTCAAGTATATTTATGTATTGATTTATTTCGTTTCTAAAAATGCTTTCATCTACTCAAATTACTCACGCATTTAAATGAACTTCCTTATTACGTGCTTGCTAAGTTTTTTATTAAAATTAAATTATACAATTATTTTTAGTAGAAAATGTGATTTATTAAGTCGCTTACCTTGTTGAAAATAGTTGGCCTTGCGCACATACACACACACCAACGCCATCAGTTGCAGCTGTGACAAACGTTGACGCGTTGATTGCGGCAACGGCAACAAATCGCGCAAATTGGCAATTTCAGCATTGATGAGATCGCGACGCAACTTTGAAGCACCCTTCGTCGATTTGTTGGCATCGAATCTGTAAAAAAAAAGGGGTTTCATTTTTACTTAATATTGATGAATGGTAATATTTTATGAATTTGAATGTATGTAAATTTATTGCACTTTATAACTTCGTTGAACGAATCCCTAACATCAGATCGAAATAAAACACAGTTCCCAAATTAATGAATTTTGGGCATAAATTATGAAACAGCACTAACCCAGAGTACACGGTTGTAAAACACGGAGTATATTGCAAGCGGCATGAAATTAAGGTCAGGGGTTTTAAAAACATATTTGAGACTACAACAAATAGACACAGAATCGCTCCTCCCCCCGTCATCATATCAGAATAAAACCACCACAATAAACCAAAATACAAATTTTTACCTACCTCAACGACCCTTGAGCCAACGAGGGGTAAGCCCCAAACTATTTGTAAATACCCACAAATTAAATTTGACAAGCCATAACCAAAAATTTTTCCACTATACATCACCGAACTTAATAACTTTTGCGTGATACAATTTTGATTTTGGTTTTGTTCAAATCCCAGTCACAATTATTCGTGTTTAAAAATAAAAAAAATGTCGAGCAAATTATTCGTTTACAACTGAATTTCAGAGTAATCAATTGATTAGATGGACCTTTGAACTTTTAATGATTACTTTGATTGTTTTCAGCTGTTACTAATTGATTGCCATTAAAAAAAAAAACATAATTTTTCACGATTGTTGCCTTTTTTTTTGTCTTTTTGATTGTTTGATTGCTTTGGATTATTTTGTTTTTCTTTGATTTTTTTTGTGAATGTGCTTATTTTTTATATACAAATATTTTTTAATTTCTTTAATTTTCTAACGCTTTTCGATTATTTAGGTTTTTTTTTTGCTTTTCCTGTTTTTGATTAGCTTATCTCTACTATTATAGATATTTTATTTGTGGCTACTTTGATTTCATGATAAGTTTTCTGGTTTTTCAAAATTTTTTTCTTGATTTTTTCAGTCTTTATACCTTTCATAAACATGAACTTTGTTTCGATGTTTGTAAGTATGAGAAGAAGAAGAGATAGACCCATATACCCAATAAGTATACCGAAATGGTCAGGGTGATGAGCTGAGTCAATTTAGCCATGTCTGTCTGTCCGTCTGACCGCCTGTCTGTTTGTACGCAAACTATTCCCTCAGTTTTTGAGATATCTTGATGAAATTTGGTATGGAGCCGCCATTTTGCATACGATTAATCATGTGTGGGAATCAGCAGTTGTTCCGATAAACGGGGTTTGGCCTATAGCAATTGAACTTAAAAAGTTACGAACGTAAAATTTTTCAGTTTTAGTAAATGTTTTATATGTAATGTGTATAGTGAAAATCACCTAGATCGGACCAACATAGCATACTCGTATAGCTCCCATACAATCGATTTTTCCCATTAATGGGGTTTGGTCTATGTATCTTTAAATTAACAGTTTGTAGAGTTTGTGCTTATTGTGAGTAAGAATCGGACACTTAAAACCGTGGTGCGTATTCATGAAAGGCGGCCGCCGTGGTGTGAAGGTAGTGTTGCCGGCCTACCACACCGAAGGTCAATGGTTCGAGCCCTGGTACAGGTAACATCAAAAGTGATTTGAAAAAAGTTTTTCAAAACGGGGTCGCCCCTCGGCAGTGGTTTGGCAAACTCTCCGAGTGTATTTCTGCCATGACAGGCTTCTCAGCAAAAATCCGTCTCCTTTGTAGATGCCGTTCGGAGTCGGCAAAAAACTGTAGGTCCCACCAATTTGTAGGGAAAAATTCAAATCGGCACACCACAAATTGGAAGAGAAGCTTGGCGCAAAAATCTCTTAGGAGGTTTATGATGATATACCTGTTGTATATCGCGCCATAGAGATAGATAGAGATAAAGTCTTCGGCACAGTCGTTCTTTACTTGTTTCTTTTTTGATTTTGTTGATAGTTTTACATTAAAAAAAAATTTTTTGATTGCTTCTGACTTTTCTTTATTATTTTGGTTTTTTGTTGGATCTCTTGATTACTTTTGATTATATTCATTTTGTTTGATTTTGTTGATTTGTTGTGAATTTTTTGTTTTTTATTGCTTTTTTTATAATTTTTATTATTTTGTTTTGATTTTTCTTAACTATTTATTTTTATTTTTTTTTGATTTTTTGGTAACTTTTGTGTATTTACATTTTGTTGATATTTTAAAAAATGTTTGGTTGTAATCTTCTGAAATGGTTTTTTTAAAATTTTTTTATTTTTCTTAGTTTTTTATTGTTTTTGATTCTTCTCGGTTATCTTTGGTTTTTTTTGTTTTGAATTTTCTGACTACTTTTGATTATTTATAGGTTTTTGACTATATTAAATTTTTTTTAACAAGTTTTTATATATTTAAAATTTTTTGTTTTATTTTGTTTATATTTTTTAAAATTATTCATGATTTTTTTGTACTATCGTAAGAAAACATGATTCTTTTTTGATAAATAGGCTTTTCCAAAATATAATCAGGCAAAGCAATAATCGTATCGATAAATGATCTAAGTGGGAGTTTGTCTCTTTATTTTGGTAATAAATCTCTACTTCTTAAACAGCAGCCTTTTGTCTCTTTTAATCTTTGTTATGATAGAATATTTAAATATATTTGAATTATTTGCTTTCTCTACTGAACACTTGATTTAAGTTATCCATAGGCATAGAGTTTATAAAAACACATTTTCTCAGACTACTTTTAATGTATTAATTTAAATATTAAACATTTTTATTTTAATTATGATGCATTTTATTTTGCGTAAAATGAAAAACATGCAATTGACGTAGAAATAACATACATATGTAAATATGTATTATGAATGTACCTTCAATATTTTATCATAGAATAAAATCTACTTTAGCGTTGTACAAAAGAGTTAAACAACAAACTCTACAACGAGTGGTGTAAATATTACGTGTTTATTGCATTGTTAAATTAAACAGCATACGCCTACCATTTTATATTATAAAAATTTCTTACTTTTGACTTGTAGAAAACAGCAGACAGCAGGTAGATATTTTCACAAGATAAATTATGACTGCGGTACTTATGCGAATAAAGTTCAACTAAGTCATATAAAATTAGCAGAGGAAAAACTTTAAAACTTTTTGTTTTCTAGCCGTCTTCTCTGACAAGCTGCAGGTCGCGTTCCGTATGCCGCATGCTTCTAGGATCCTTCAAGCGGGGATACATAGTACTGAGAAGGCTATAGTTCGAATACTGCACTCACTGACTAGATGCAATAAATTAGTCTAGAAATCATAAGGTGTCTTTAGCAGGAACGTAACGGTTTTTATAGAAATGAGGTAAATGTCGTATTTAACACATTTTCCATGATCCTGTTTTAGCGACAGCCAACGGTAATTGGAAACACCAAAAAAGGTCCACTTATATTTCACCTGTGTTCCAGCTAATTCGAGCTCTTGGTGTTGTTATTGAGGTTGGGGACTGTTACGTATATGGACAGGCCTTGGATGGAATTATTACGATATATTCCGCCCGACTTTTTCCTTTTACTAAAGGCATACTATAAAACTAGGATATTTCAAAACCTAAATCCTCTGGGGATATGAAAATCGTCCTTATTGAGTTGCAATAGGAAAGCTTTTTTCGCCTAATCGTCTTTGAGACTAGCCAACCAAGCAGTTGAGTTGTAATTCTTTGCACTGTGTTGATATCTATATAAATCTCTCTCTTCCTTAAATACAATTCAAGACTCATCTTTGGTATTACGGAAAGCACCATAGTTCTTCCGGAGATCTTGTCTCTCAATTACGTCTCCTCGTTTTTGAGCTGCGAGAGAGGAGTTCACTTCCCAGTCCATTGAAGAACTTAGTGATAGGTGTAGTTTTTTTGTGGATTGATTTCTTAACATAGATTATTTTCCACTTCTGCACTTCAAAAAAGCTCCCAAAGCTACAACCGAGATAAATGGTTAGTTTAAATGTGCGGAAATGACGTTCAGCACCACGTGCAAACCTGACATGAGGTCAAACATACTCCTCTTATTCCTGAAAATTCACGATTGCAGGCTCATCAAGGGCGTACTTACAGGGCACAGTCTTTTGACATCGCATGCGTATATATTAGGTCTGGTCAGTGACAATAGACGCTTGAGCATGTTTTGTGCTCCTCTCCTGCGCTAGCTCTATTAAGACTCCGACTAATAGGAGCTCCACGAAGATCAGATGGCGGAGAAGCAAGTAGGATCTAGTAAGCTTCTATTTTTCGAAGAGGACGGAGCTATGCTTTAACGTGGACCCTGATTATTGATAGGGGTTTCGTTTGTGGCCTAAGAAAAAATCAGTCTATGTGGAGTCTTCATACATGGGCCAGCTCAACATAGCCTAACCTTACATTATTTTAGGTGTTAAAGCTGGTTTCGAAAAACCGAAGTAGGTGCAATCCGTCTCTGTCTACAGGAAGCATTTCTGCGAGGCACAACCCTCCCTTCAACTAACGCTGCTGCAATTTTTTATTCTTTAATCGAAACTACTCTCTTTGATATTCGCTTTTTTATTTTTTCTTTGTAAAGTTTAGAGATACTTTCGTTTTTTATTTTATTTCTTTACCAAGAAGATCTTAATCAAAAATTGTACATTGATGACCCGCTTGCTGCACATCAGCACACGGCAGCGCATAGATCACCATCAACGGGCGTACCATCGTCATCAGGCAGCATCATCTTTATTCCCATCAGCTGTGCGCTCCAGCGTCAGCAACATAGACAGTATCTATCTGTGTAGAATAGCAACAACAAATACCTACCTAAATATATAAAAGGATCGGTCAGCAGTTGTACACATATCTACTATATGCATGTATGTATGTATGTTTTTGTATATTTGTGTGTGTTCAATTACCAGCAGCCATGGCGGGTGTGAGCAAGCTTCCACACAAATTCAATGGCTACACTCCCAGCAATTGTTGCTGCCTTTTGCAGTTGTTGTAACTGCTTTCGGTGCTGTGTTTTGTTGCTATTATATTAGTAGTTTTTTGTTGTTGTTAATGTTGTTGTGGTTCCTTAAACAAATAATACATTTTGCTGCACTTAAGTTGTTACTCATCTGCCTCTTAACAGCCCATTCTCCACTTTCGAGAATTTTTTTCATTTTCGTTTTCTCTTTTGTTGTTGGTGTATGCTAAAAAAATATATTTGAAATTTTGTGTTGTTGTTGTAGTGCGATTTGGCGATTGCTGCTGCATAAAATTCTTGGAACTGCAATTCAATCTTCAAGTGAAAATCTACACCCAACGTTGAATACCCATTTTCCAAACAGCGCCCTCTGCCAAGCGCCGTGTTTCCTTCAACTTTCTGCCCCTTTGCAGTCTTTATTGTGTCTATAGGTGTGTATGTATGTTTCTTGTTTTGTTGTTGGCGCTATTTGTTTTGTACTTGACATGGCGCTTTCGTAGATTTTTTTTCTTGCTTTTGATCTTGCCTAAATTTCTACCAACAAAATTTGACTCTTTTAAATTACTCGCGGGGCCCATATTCTTTTTTTGATACCTCCTCCAGATCTTATTTTTGTTGTAGTCTGTTATTTGTTTTTATTTTGCTGCATCACACAACTCAAGCGATTTGTCAATTGCAGCTGTCGAATTGTTGTACTTTTGCGCATTTGCGCATTTACGATTTTAATGTGTACAAAGTTAATTTCACATTTGTTCGGTTAAGAGAAAATTGGCATCGCAAATATGCAAATTAGCTGCACTTAGCGAGTTGAGTTAATTTGAAAATGCTTTAGCAAATTACCGCTAAATGTCACTACAGCAGAAAAAAATCAACACAACTAAAAGCGAGGAACAGCAATGATTTTTAAAGAACATTAAAAAATCCTTAAGACATTAGCTTATGTATTAAAATTATATGCATAAAAAGTAGTAAGGAGTGGTGCGGTCAGAATAAAAAAAAAAAATTGAAATAAAAAATTTAAAAAAAAATGTTCAAATCCGTTACTCGTAGTACAAACATTTTCTTACGAAATTGCTAAAACCGGTCCACGAATTTTCGACCACTATTTTAGGAGGACGCTTGATGGCAAAGGCTGCCAAATCGCTTAAAAAAAAATTTTCAGTAACACAAAAAAACTCAGTTGAGCGAAAACTACAATGAGTATTCTAACAGCCCTATTTCTATTTTTTTATACCTAACAATTGTTATACTTCAGTAGACACAATTTTGTCCACCAAATTGTTATAGGTATGCACAGCCAATAATGACAAGCGGAAGCTTTTCTAGTTCACCATATAATTCAAATAATTCCATTTATTAGGACCCCCTTTGCCTTTTAGACATCAAGAGCCGAGCGAGATCATCGCCAGTTTCATTTCCATATTATCTAACACGCCCCCTTATTCCTTCTGAAAATAGTGCAAGATTGTACGTCATTGTATGATGGCCACAGACTCCTAGACACTCTACAAGACTTCAAGCCCTTTACCCTATTATAAGCGTATATCTCAGATTGAAATACCCCACTGAGTGCTCAGGAAGCATAGATAAGGACATGGTGGTGGTGTTGAAAATATTCTGCCACCCCTTCCACCGGTGGTTGTGGTGCTGAAGAGCACACTGATATTCGTGAAACATCTATTAGAGTTTACTAATAGGCTGTATATTGCACAGAGCCACAGCAGCTACAAGCTTTAGGATTACAATTTTCTACTACTAAGGTGCAAAGAGCATCTTTTAATGCTTCCAGAGACTCACCTCAATAATACCTCTACTTTGAATATATCCCTTTCCGTATTGTCACATTCTCAATAGGTCATAACAAATATAATGACTATTGACATACCTATTGTCATAATTCTAACAATTGAGTTGAATTTTGTTAATTAATTGTAAATTATAGAGCATGGTATAAAGACGAAGGTTTTTTAATTCTTATCAATAGGTTGTCAATATTATTTCATTTGTGATGAAACAGATTATTGACGTTGCCTCAGTGGATACTCGTATATGGCAGAGAGAAATTTTAAACCATATATTTGGGATTTTGCAGAATCGCCTTATGCACAATTTTTATTTGGAATCTTTAAAAGAGTTATGTAAAAGATCAAGCAGAATAAACTGTATTTCTGGATTAAAAATTGTTTCTGGATACATTTAAAAATTATTCTTACAATCACCGGGTGCAAAGCTAAGCATATTTAATGGCGATATCATGGCCCTTATTTAATGTCACTCTTGTTGTTGTAATAATACTCCGCCCTGCTTAGTCTCCTCGCACGATAGAGTGGGACGAATTAAATAGGATTATGAAGATAAGCCCCTTGGTAGGATAAATTCGAGTAATTTCGTTGTTTTTGTAGAGAAATAATACCAAATATTTTGTTTACTGTCGGTACTGTAATAGAACTTATTCAGGCTTGCGACAAGAAGTGCGTCAGAGGAGTTGTTTGGGGAAAATGTGCGGTTTCTGTCGCTAAAGTTTTCGGCGTGTATCGGGGAAATATGTGGCTTGTTGAAAATTTGCTAACGAAAGCAAAACAGGCTGTGGTCTAGTGGTTGGGAATTGCAAATAAAAATTTGATGGTTAATTTGCATGGAATAAATGAATAGTTTAGCGGTAAGAATTGTATTGATGACTTGTCGGGAGTGTTGCGAACTTTTAACATGCCGAGTGCAACTGCGTAGGCCATTGCTAGCTAAGCGAAATTGTTCAGATAGTATATTGAATAAGCAGATTGTGAGCTGGTACCCAATATTATTTGATATGGAGCAGAGGAAAGATGTTGGTCTATATGATTTACCTACGTTCGCAATTTTTCCCTGGTTTTGATTGCCAACCCACTCCATCCGATTTTCCATATCAACATTACAATGTACACCTGGCTGGTATTTCCGTATTGTTTACATGTTTACTTTGTAAATTAATAAATATTGCTCATGTTTTCTATTTTATACATACTTCCTTTTCCACTGAAGTAAGCTTGAACGGGTCGGACAGGTACATTGTTACTGTATGAGTATGGCCAGACCAGACCGGTTAATAATGATTACTAATCGTAATAATTGCCGGTTTGATTAATTATTTTCTTGAAAATCCATTTAATGATTGATTACGATTATTTTTAAATTTTAATGATTATTTTCCAATTAATTAAAAAAATAATCAAAAAAATCATGATTTTTTAATATTATTAAAAAAAAAACAAAAATAATCAAATAAGTTGTTTGTTTTGATTTAAAAAAAATTTTTTTTTATCATTTTAAATTTTTTTCAGTATTGTTGTAGAAGCACATAAATATCACAATAAAAGTACATAAAATAATCAAAAAAAAAAAAAAGATAAAAAAAATCTAAAGTAATCAAAACAACTTTTTTTTTTAATATCTATGATTTTTTTGATTTTTTCTAATCGTAATCTATTAATAATAGCCTTTTATTTAAAAAAAAATAATAATTACCAATTAAAAAAGCTGTCTAAATAATTGATTATTAATTACTAATCAAATTTAACAGGTCTTGGCCAGACAAATCTACTTTATAAGCCTACAAGTATGCGGCACAAATAAAATTGCCTTACAGGCCACTGTAAAATTTCTACTCTATTTATTGTTTTTCTTGCTTGATTTTTCTGAATTTGTTGCTTGATTACTCTGAATTTTTTGCTTGATTACTCTGAAACACTATACGTACGAAAATTTTGTTATAGCTGCGGCTAACAAAACTACACCAATACAAGCTAAAACAAGTATCCAACCTTGAAGATCCTCATTTAATTCCTTGAATGCATTTCGCTAAATACCAAACATATTTCTCCGAATCAAATTTTTTGCTCAATTTCCTCTTTTTTTTTTAAATCACCAAAATCTGCTTACAGAAATTCTTCACACGCCCTTCTTCGGAGTTTGTGGTAACCACCCACAAGTGGCCTAATTACACCAATTTGTGCTTACATCCCATAAAATAAAGTAATTTAAATTGCTGCTGTAGGATATATAAAATGAACGAAAACAATAGCAACAACTAAAAAAGACAACTAACAGCTAAGAGCAAAAACTTGCAATTGAAAAGTATTGCTCACACAAATTATGCATAATAAGTGGTGAAATATGCAAACCGCTGGCAAATATGAGCGATAATACACACATACATACATACAAATGAGCTATGTACTGCTTCAAACATATTTCTTGTGCTATATTAGTAAGCAAGGTTAGCTGCTTGGAGCCAAAAACTCAAACTAAACTACCAGCTAGGCAGTCTGAGAGCAACCGGCTACCACCCTCTACGAGGAAACAAAATACCATTATGATGAGTTTGATTATCTTCGTTCTTCTACTGAACTGTTTGGTACGTACCAACAATGCCAAGGGCGAAGCTTGCAAATTATAAAAGATAAAAAAAATATATAGAGAGGAAGCCATAGCAAAGAGTAAAAATTGAAAATTTGCCTCACTAAAAAATCTGTATCGTGGGAAAGTTGCTAATAAATTTCCCATTATCAGTGAAAAAATGAATTCACTGCCTGCAGAAAAAATGCAAATTGTGGACGAGGAGAAGAAATTCAATGAGCTGAAGAAAAGGGATTGTAATAATCCATAGAGAGCTGATTGGTACACTGAAGAAAGTTATAGGTACTCAGAATTTTAATTGAAAGAAATCTTTCGTCATGAAATATAAAATGTTTCAAACAAATAATTGAAGATTTTTCGTCCTCATTGTAATGCTTTTTCTAAGTTTTAGAATGACGCATTCGTACTACAATAGGTCATAAGGGCAATTTGAAAGTAAAATTCTAGTAGCGTGTGGCGGGTCTACTAGTTTAACATAAAATTGCATTCAATTTGCAACTCAATGGGTAATTGGGAAGCTGCTTATAAGGAAGGAAACCGAATCACAAACGAAGCAAAACCCGAAAGCCAGACCGAAACTGGCTTAAAATGACGACTACGAAGCTCTTGTATTTTAATAACGAAACAAAAATCAACACCAAGACCGAAACTAATTTAAAAGATTAAACCAAATATCTTTTGGAGGTAAACAAACCCGAAATAGAAACCAACGCCGAGAGTGAATTCAATGAAAGAAAAAAAAAACGAAATCATGAAATCAAAGCCGAAACAGAGCGGAACCGCAGAGGGCGAAACAAAAACCGGCATTGAAATGGATATTGAAATAGAAACACACCGAAAATGAAGTCGGATCGGGTTACAAAGAATGACACTAAAACCAAAACTGACTATGGGGAATGAAACCAAAGTCGGAACTGAGTATAAAGAACGAAATCGAAACCGAAACTGATTATAATGAACGAAACCAAAACCGAAATTGATTACAAAGAACGAAACCAAAACCAAAACTGACTATAAGGAACGAATTCAAAACCAAAATTGATTAAAAAGAACACACCCAAAAACAGAAATTGACTATAAGGAACGAAACCGAAACTTTTTATAAAGAACGAAACCAAAATCGAAAGTTAACGAAAGAACTAAATAAAATATCGCCACCGACACTGAATTTAAAAATAGAATCAAAACCCGAAACCGAATATCACGTCAAAATTGATAATAAAGATTCAAAATAAAGGCGAAAGGGGTTTTGAATAACCAAACCAAAACCGAATCCAGAACTGATGTTAATTAATGAAATTAAAGGCAAAACTTAGTTTAACTAAACCAACGCTTCACCGAAATCGCTTTTATACAACGAAGCCGCAACCAAAAATCTAAACGAAGTCGAAAGCAATATTTCAGAACGAAACCAAAAATATAATCAAAACAGAAATGTTATTTTGGATCGGGTTTGTTCCTTAATAAAAATATTTTGGATTGCACTTGTAGATCTGCGAAGTTTTAGGCTAAGCTTCCCTTCCTAATAGTGATGTGGTACTTAAAGATTTTTCCTGCCAAGTGCAGGACGCAAATAAAAGAGACCAAATTAAAAATTTTGCAAAAGAGTTTTCCTGGGAGAATCTCATTTAAGATTCATTTCAAAGCACTCAAATAGGACATAAGGATGGTTAAAAAAAATATGAATAAATTTTGTAATAACAAAATGAATCTTTTGTTGTCAAAATTTGATTTTTCTTCGAAAATCAAATGTGAATTTGTCGCTTGTGAGCTAACAAACAAAAATGTGAGCGCTTAAGTTTTTTTTGTTTGCTTATTTTTTTTGTTACTTTCATTTCAAACAGTTTCTTTAAACAAGCAGAAACAATTTTATTTAGCTTTGAAATTACAAATATTTCTCGAAGTGTATAAAGAGAAGAAGGACTTATAAATAAAAACAAAAAGGCAAACCACATAAACGAAAAAACAAAACTCCATAGAAATCGAACCATATGCAAATAAATACCACAGAGAATCATAAGACGAGATATGTTGCTGGCACGAAAATGAAACTGCGCAACCGCACAATCGCACACCACCACTTACTGCAAGCGGCATGCCGAGCTTAAAGGCTGGAGGGCGCCAAAATTTCATAAAATCCTGCGCTTTATTACGCAATAGAGCTAACTTTTGTGGAACAAGGTTTTAGAAGTGAAATGGGAGTATGGTATGTATGTATGTATGCGATGGCAGCAGGTTTGTACGACTTAGAAATAAGTAAGCAAGAGAGTTCATGCATCACAACAGTTTGGTGGGCGTTGAAGCACTTTTGTAGAAAACTTTGATTGACTTTGGTTAATACATAAATGTCTAGAGTTTATTCTGGAACTTTTTCATTGCTTTTGTTGTATTTTTTAATAGTTTTTAACTGCAAAGAGGTTAACTTCAGCTTCCACATGCGCTTACTTCGCTTCTTCGGAGAGAATAAGTACTCTGCGCCTAACCATCGTAAGTCGGTAGCTATGTTAAGTAACTATATGGCTTGGTAATTGATACTTTTGCTGGCACATCTCCTTTTCGTTACCATAGTTTCGCTTTCGCATTGATTGCTTGCTGGCGCAGTCGCAACCTTTTTTATAATCTGAAAGGCGTTTCAAACTCTCATACGCTGCTGTTTGCATATTCAACGGAATTCCGCGAACTTTATGGCTCATAAAATTCGTTCACTGTTTACTGCATTCTTCACATAACGTCTTGCACAATAAATGCGTAATATGGTAGTGTGACTATGTGAATGATGGGCCAGATAATAGTATTCTAGTGATTCTGCTGTTAACACTTTTTGATGCTTTTCATTTATGTTTAATGTCTGTAAAGTAGCTTTAAATCTTAATTTAAGTTAAAACAAACAAAAATATGACCTTTTTTCTTGCTTCACGTATTTAATACGAATAGTTCATTAATATTTAATTCGCAAAATTTACTTAACTAATAAAATTTGCACTGCCTCTGTACAACGAGTTCGTTGCTTAAGTTTTTTGTATAAGAGTAGGCGTTTCAACTTTTAAGCGCCAATTATATTCATAGCTGTTTTCCTACAACGCATAAGCATATATTGTTCATTTAACCTTCAGCAGGCGCCGTATTTTTTTATTTATTGCTCAGGTTGCTTCTGTTGCCTTTTTGACTTAAAACAACAACACAACTGCGAATGGTATGCAACAAAATTCAATGTAATGCTGCATTCCAAGAATTTTTAAGGGCTGCACCAGCAACAGAAGTGTGGTAAAGCACACGCGCTACAGCTACTTCCTTAAAAGTGCCAATAAAAACAAAAAAAAAATATAAAGTAAGCGAGTTTGTAAAGCCTCAACAACAGCTTAACAAAATAATAATAAAGCGCGCTAAGCCATAGACTATTGCGGCTCAAAGGCTAAAGTCAGCAATGCGGCAAGTGTACAGCAATGAAGTTGCAAACAAAAACAACAATTAAACAGCAACCACATATTAGTATAGGCAAAGGCTGCTGGCACATCGGAGGTTATTGTTGTTCTTGTATTTTTTTGTTGTTGCTGATTTGTTGCTACACTCAGTATATGTTCAGCCGTTCGTATTGGCATGGCAATTGCTGTTGGTGGCTGATTGTTGCAGCGACGACACTATAATTTAAATTTCCCATGATCTAAAATGAGTGGTGAGTAAAACAAGAAGAAACTCGCTCAGAGAGCTTGTATAATAGCAAACGTTGAAAGCCTGCTGGACGAAACGGCCAGCTCTCGCTTAACTCAATTGCATTAACCGCCGCTGGCGTGTGTTAAGATTGTTGCAGCTGTAATTAATTGTTGAATACAAGACATTTTTGAATTCATAATACAATATTACATTTTTATATATTTTTCGACGGCTGAGTGGAACATTACCTTTTTCAATATCTTTATTTATATTGAGTTGGATAGAATGTAGAGATAGAAATTAAGATGGGAGTTTGATTTTAGAGGAGAAATGGAAATAGAGATGGAGATGGCTAACGCGATGGAAAAACAAATGAAAGAAAACTAGGAAAATAAAGATAATAAGAAGTTGTAATAGGAAGATATGCCGAAGAAACTGGGGAGAATGAGCAATGGGTATAGCCGTAAGATACATGATAGGAACGGGAACAGTAGAGGCTGGAGAAGAGGTCGAAAAAATGTAAGAAGTAGGAGTTGAAATGACTTGGGAAAGGAAGAGGGAGGGGTAGAGTAAGAACCAGTAAGGAAAGCGCTGTCATCGGCTGTGCCGAAGGCTTTATACCTTTCATGAATACGCATCATGGTTTTAAGTGTCCGATCCTAACTTACAATAAAAAAATTCTGAAAAAATTTGATGGTCTTACCCTGTTAATTTGAAAATGCATAGCCCAAACGCCGTTTATCGGGAAAATGTGTTGTATGGTGGCTATACGATATATTCGTCCCATCTTGATGATTTTCATTACACAGATTAAATATGTAATAAGTACTATAGCTGCCAAATTTTGTGCTGCTTGCTTTTAAATTGTAATAGTAATAGCCCAAAACCTATTTATCGGAAATATTGATTGTATGGTAACTATGCGTTGTATTGGTCCTATCTTGTTGGTTCCGACAAATGCCTAATATATTACAAAATGGCGGCTCCGTACCAGACGGACATGGCTAAATCGACTCAGCTCACCACCCTGATCATTTGAGTATGCTTATTGGTGGGTCTATTTCTTCTTCTTCTCATACTTACAAGCATGGGACCAAAGTTATAATATCATTTCATGTTCATGAAAGCTATAAAAATCGTAGGATAGGATTGGGTAGAGAACAAAACTTTTTAAATGTAGGGAAGTACATTCTCAGCAAGGACAATATCTGCCAACAGTGGCTGGGTTGCTAGGATGACAGCATTTATTTCGTGCTACCCTGTGCCACCACCAAAGCCATTTTTTCGCTTATTTTCAAGTTTGAAATAGCCAGACATGTGGTTGTTGAGGCCAATGACGTTGCGTCTATGTTGAAGTTGATGCAGGTGGTATAAGTTTCTGCCCGCTATGTACCTGGGAATCGTCAGAGCGATTATTTTGCATGCGGCTGTGGGGAGCCACCGAAAGCCCATTTGGTGGGGAGTGAAACTGAGAAGCCAACAAGTTGGCAAGGCTAATCCACATAATGGATTTAATTTTTTTCTCTGCGATTTAGAACAGCATCTTATCACCATGAACTCTGGTTGCAAGAGGGCGTCTGTTTTGGATCAAGCGGTTCGCAAATAAGCAAGTAACATGGCTTCACCCTCTGAGAAACTGGTTATGAGTTGGGTTTAGGAACTACCACCTAGAACACTAAACATTGCATAAGGAATGCAATAACTAAAACTTGCTTCTGCGAAAAGAAACTGCTTTTGAAGAACTTGCAGAAGTTTGGGTTCCTTTGCAAAATCCGTCCTTCATTATTCAGTGCTCTTAGATGGTATAGCAAAACCAAATTCACTACATTTAGGTGCTAAATAATATATGATATTCCCACATATTTTATTAAATATCCGTTGCTGGTGAGTTGGTATACAATGAAATGTGTTATCGCCTTTAGTACAAATAAAATATTTCCTAGCTATCAGAATATCTACCAGCTTCAAAAGCTCGCATAAACGCAGTTGCCAATAATAAATAATAAGCCAAGATCATAATCTCTAGCATATTCAAATATATAATTTTCTCAGCAATTTTTCGCCACTCTTTAGCTACTGGTCTTCCGCGTAACATAATATTCACCAAGTTTCTTTATCATTTTTGCTTGGACATAATGCTTACCTTGGTAATTTCTAAGCCAGAAATTGCTTTTTAGCCTAAAACCAAACACAAACACGCAGTGAAAATAAGTAGCTTAGCCGCAACCACAAAAATACTCTGCTACTGTGGTAAATATAACATTTCGATAGAAGAATAATATAGTGAAAAAGAAAAAAACAATTTAGGCACGGGTAGGCAATACCGTTGCGAACATAAAATTCTCGCCAAAGACTGTGGGGTGTTTTGAATAAAAATTTTAAACAAATATTATACGTTTGAAGAGAAATCGAATACTAATAGGACCAGTATTAAAAAACGTTTTGAAATATATAATTTTTTCTATATCGTTTAAAAGCTGCTTAAACCTATGAATGGTATCAAATATTAGCTCCATGGGGTACCAGAAAGTCCAAATCTTACCGATTTTGAAACGCACATTGTAGTATGTAACCAAAGAAGGAAATACTTCTCAATATTTTCAAAAATACTATTTAATACTCACACTGCGAGGGTTCTATTGCGCAGTGTTTTAAAAATAATGTGCAACATTTACGTTGGGAGGCTTTCCGGAAAATTTGGTTTTCCTTACAAAAACATCCATTTTCTTTATTGCAACTTTTTTATTTGGCATCCACCTTTAAAAATGATAAGTCGAAATTTTAGTTTTGAGAAGTATTTTTGAGCTCTGAAGTCTTTTCGCAAAGTTTCGTCAGCCAAGCGAGGACATTTTTCATCTAACTTTTTGTTGTTGTTTTTAGCTACAAAAGACTCACCTAAGGTTTTGGGAAGTGTTGTCGAATTGACAGTCCTTGGCCGGATATGAACCCGGTACGCTCCGGTTCTTGCGGTACATCCCCGACTGTCGCGATAGCGATTTGGTATGGCCAGTGCAACCTTCTTGGTATTGTCAACCCTGCTTCCGTAAGCAAGGAGAATATGGGTGATGAGAGTCAAGTATCAAGTCACTGACTTTAGGTTTTTAGTCGCCTCTTACGACAGACATTCCTACCTCGGGCATATTCTAACCCCCTAACCCGTAGGGGTTCTCAGCTAACTTTAAAAACCTACAACCCGACCCAGTCTGGTAAAAAATTATTTTTTACTTGAATTTTATATGAAACTTTTTAGATAAACAATTTTTTTGTTATTTACATTCTTTCCCGAAATTGAATTTTAGTATAAACTAAAAAATCCGACCACGCTTCGGTGTGTGCAAACAGACAAACCAAAATTTAAGAAACGTTGCTTTGGATTTTATTGGCTCAGTAAGGATCCCTCTTATCAGGTTTTCCCGAATATCTGTATTATACAGACATCGGCCTGTTACAGTTTCAATATATGTAGTGATGTACTTAGTAAATAAGAAAATCTTAGAAGTTTGAAATCGCTAACTTTTATAATTGATGCTAGAACTCTATTTATATTTCAAATTTGTAGGCCCAGTCGACTTTTTCAAGCCCGAAAATTAACGTGCCTCTTTTCGAAAAATTGTACTCCTGACCTCATCACTCGCATCCTATCAATCATGGTCCCACTTTTTCTGATCTTTCTCCCATTCCTTCTCGTTTTTCCATATCCCTTTTCTCTTATTTCTCTTTTCGTTTTGCTCTTACTATTGCCTTCCACTCGTGGATTTTGTGGCAACACCTAAATATATATTCTGTAAGATATGTTGGACAAGTAAGTCCTAACCGAATTAAAATTTTCTAGCATGAATATTTTCAAAGATGTGCAGCATCATTTCAAATAGTCAAATAATTGGAATCGACCCTTTCTGATTTAAATTACCCTTTTTCCCTTTTATCACAAAACCAAGTTGTGCCAAAAAATTGAAAAAAAAGTTCTTAAAATTCAAAATTTCACTTTTTATTCGTTTTGTCTTGTTTTTTATAGTTTTTTTTTTCAATATTTTGGAAACTCTTGTAGTTAAAAAATAAGCTTTGGCACATTCAAAGGGGAGGTATAAAAAAGTATTTTGACAAAAAAAAAAATCGTTTCTCGAAATCGAAAAAATTAAAACTTGCCATTAAATTTGGGAGAAAATTTTTTTGGTATTATACCTCTAATATATCTATAGATATCGTGAAATTTTCAGAACTGTGTTTTTGTTTTTTTCAAAAATAAAACTTTTTGAAGTTGAAAAATTGTTTTCTTAATTTCTTAAAATTTCTAGTTGCGTTCAAATAGTTAAACACAAAATTACTCAATTTTGATCAATTCTTTTTTTCTCGTGCTAGTGGAGTGTAAACCAAAAATGCAAAAAATAAATTTAAACGTTTTTATATACCAGATACAAAAACAAAAAAATGTTGTCTTAAATTTAAAAGCGAAATTCAACTTTTTCGATTTGGTAAAATTTTTAATTTTCTAAAAAAAAAAAAGACATTACAATATTTGTATTTCTTTTTTTCAAAATACTGTTTTATGTTTAAAAGGGGCATTGTTCAAAAATATTCAATAATGGAGTGATCTTCCATTCACTAAAAAAGTTGAACTGCAAAACTTGGTATTTGTATTCCAATTAAAAATAAACGAAAATTTATATTTTTCAAATTTTTAAAACTTTTAAAAATGTTTGCCTTCTGTTTTGTTGCTAAAATATAGTTAGAATTTTGAGCCAAGTTTCTTCAAAATACTCCATAGCGCGCCAACTATTAGTGCGTGCTACCGATCGATATATCCGTATATGTATGTACATATATAGAAGTTGTTAGTATGGATATTCACTGAAACAGTAGTCGGTTATATTACACTAATGCTGCACACCGCTGACAGGCTGACTGACCATAACGGCTTTAAGCTTTGACTGCTACAATTTTGTATTATTTTTGTATTATTATTGTTATGGCTACTGTATAATGATGAACTGCCAACACTCGTCGATTCTGGCGATTTCACATTTTTCATATTCAACCAGCCAAGTAAACGACAGTAGCAGCTGCAACAACAAAAACATCTCAATCAAACATTTCAACAGCATTCACACTGCACAGCGGCCAACTCAAATCCTTCGTAGTTGAAATGGAAAAAAATTTGCCTGCTATCAATATTTGTGCCCATTGGCTAGTGGCTTTTTAGCTATTTAGCTGTGGGTTTACTGTGCTGTATAGAGAGCGCTTGTGTTGTGGAGCAGCTACTGTTATTTTATGGCATACGAATCTTTACAAATATTGCCTGGCTGGAACTTTTTGCGGTGGCAGCACAAGTGATTTCGTTTGTTGTTGTTGTTAGCAGCTACTGACTATGGCAGTGGCAGCAGCGATCGCCTCAATACCAACAGCTTCGATTAACTTAATTTGCGTGCGAAAGTTTCAAGTCATATGCGAGGAGCTCCAGCAAAAATATGAAGCAAAAATCAGTTCAAGTAGGCTGAGGGCGAGTGAAAGGGATGGTTAAATACTCAGCTGATGTAAACGAAAACAACGCTTGGCAGATATTTAGGTAGCTGTTTTCAATATTTCTAGAACGCAAGGGCAGAGTACAACCGATTTCCTTTGTTGTGTTGATTTGATTTGTGCAGTATTACCCTTCCTCGACTATTAGTTTGAAAATCTCATGCATTGCAAGTTGAGATTGGACATGTTCCAAAGAAATTTCTCTACTTCTTTGATAAGGCTGAGAGATCTCTTGTCTCAACATAAGCCTTCAACGCAGGGCCGAAAAGTCAAATTAACAATTAAATTTAACTGATATGGAATCGATGAAATACTTAGAGGTATTTTTAAAACCTAATCGAACCCGATGGCTAAATACAGAGAGCACTGTCAAGCACGCTTACGGTGCTCTGTTTTTTTGTAAAGTAATGTAAGCGGAGTCCGAGGGAAAAATATACTGCATGGAAATACTATTTGGTTTTTCGACCCACCTTAGTCTACAATGAGCATTATGTGGACGAATGCAGCCTAAGGGGGTAGGTAAGTCTAACAGTAAACATGTCATAGATGTGCCTAGGAGCTCGTATCCTTTGAGAGTTCTAAGAAGGTCTTTAATAAAAAATCTTTCCAATTAAGAAGGAATGGAAAGATGAACAGCTTACATAAAAATTTTACTGAAAGGTCTTTTATGCGCTCTGAAGTAGACAACCGCTAACCATTACATCTATGCATCTCTCAGTTACAGCAAATGGGTTTTTATTTGGAGTCGTAAAAGCGGGCTTGTAGTATTGAAGAGGAAAGTTTTCCGGATAAATGGTATTTCCGGCTATGCCAAATATGACTTTCGAAAGAAATTTACTGATCAATTGTTCAAGGTTTATGCGGGTATGAGAATAATGCATCGAATCAAAGCCCATCAGCCGCTGGATAAGTCATGTTAGGAAGCAAATCAGACTCAGCACAGAAAGCTTCAACATCGCCACGCTCTTCGCTCCACAGATGATGGGAAACCGACTAAGATATGAAAATCAGATGGAAGCTGGTTTGATCCTACTGTGTTTCTAATAGGAGTCCACGAGAAGTATTTGTTTTGATTTGATTTGACCTACTTCATCGTTGTTGTTGTTTTTGTTGTAGCAATGTTTCGCCAAGCCTAGTCTTCCCTATCCTTGCGTATCATTGCCATCAACATCTTCTAATGGAATTCCTAGCAAAATAGTGGTTTCAATAGGGTTGGACTAGAGTGACATTGCTGTTAGAAGAATCTGATCCGTCGAGCAGGCAAACAGATGGTTGGTGTCATGAGGAAATACACCACATTTCGGCAAAATATTCAGTCTGGATAGCTACGAGTTTAATCGGTTACAGTTTCCGGATCGAAGTTATGCCAGTGTGACTCTTGTCTCCCTCGAAATTTCGCGTTCCTCTTCGGCAACAGGTGGAGGGTTTGCCTGAATTCACTGAGCGGGAGTAAAGTTTACCGCCACTGAGTGAAATTCGTTGTCCAATGCCGCATCTCTAATATTTTGGGGAAGTAAGAAATGATGGAGTTAGTAATGTGCGGTTGCCAAGCACAGTTGGAAGTAGAATGCATTACATTGGAACCCATTATTTCGAGAATTCTCAATGACATCGAAACGTTGTATCAGGACTGATTGAGGCAGTACAGACTCTTGAGTTCAACCAAGAAAGCAACAGCTATATGAACTCTCAGACAGGAGGTCTTCCAGTTTCTTTGAGCTTTCGTTGGAAGAGACTGGTTCCAATTTTTGATGTGAACTTGGCAATCAGGCAGTGAGAAATACTATCAATGTTCAAGCAATTGCCTATTAGTGCAGCCGGGTATAAAAGTGCTGTAGCTGTAGACTTATGTAACAACAACAAGAAAAATCAGAAACAGTTATCTCAATGTATTGACGCTCGCAACTCGCCATTCGCTACTAGAATTTTTCCCATGACTTGGCTTGACGATTTGAGCGTTGTTGTTGCCCGCTGCTGCAACATGCGTGCGGACGCTTTAGCTGCGGGTGTTTTTGTTGCTGCCAGTTTTTGCGCACCACAACTACAAATGTAGCTGCTGCAGTTGTTGTTGCAACCGATCGCAATTAGCTGAAGACAAGTTGAACTAATTCGTTTTGCCTTTGGCTTGTTTGACCTGCAGCGTCAGCAGCAGCCTCCTCAATTTCATTCTTTTTTGCCACTCACATTGTTTGAGTGTGTGTGTGTGTGCATGTGTTAGTTGGCATGCTTCTTGCTATGTTGGCATTCGTTGTATTTAATGGTTTTGTTGCTGCTTTTATGTTTTTAGCTTCGAAATCGTTTTTGTGCGCCAGATTTTGGTTGATTTGCAGGAGCGTTTTTTACACGCATTCACTGTTTTATCGGCATTTTGTTTGGCAATTTAAGTGCTATGCACGGATCTTAGAAAAAACCAACATTTGATATTGCGGTAAATGCGTGAATGTTGCAGCTGTTAGTTGTCTGTGGGCAAAGCGCCGGTTGCGTCGGTTAGTTAGCTTAAGAATTGAGGTTTTTTGCTTTGATTTTGTCTGCTTTTATGTATTTGCTTTCATTTAAGTGGCGTTTGGGGTGGGTGGAGCACAAATTAGAGAAGTGTAAAATGGTTGCCTGCAGCTTTCAAGCAAACAGCATTTAAACAGTTCAACAGCTAAATATTTACAAAAGACTTAAGAAACGAACTTTAATTTTTTAAATTTTCTCTTAAAACGTTTAACACCAATAAGATTAAACTTTTCAACTCCTTTGATGACAGAAGTGTTGGCGTTAACTAAAAAATTAAGAAACTAGAGAAACAAAAGACTTAAGAAACGAACTTCTACAAACAATTTTTTCCCGAAGACTTAAGATACGTACTTAAATTGTTCACGGAATTTTTTACATGTAAGAACTTTTACCGAAGACTTAAGGAACCAACTTTTGAAAAAAAAGTTTTCACCGAAGACTTAGGAAAGGAACTTATATTTTTTAATGTATTTTTATACAAACGAACACGTTTATACCGTAGACTTTAGAAGCGAACTTTAATTTTTAAATGAATTTCCTTTGTAAATATCAAAGTGTATACTGGAGAAGTTTGTTTCTTGACATAATATCTTACCAGAATTTTTCACGCAAACCAACTGTTACTGAAGCCTTAAGAAACTTAATTACATTTTTAATACACTTTTAACAAGTATCCACGCTTATTGCGAAGGCTTAAGAAATTAGCTTTCTATAAAAAATGTTAAACCAGAGACTTAAGTATCGAATTAACATACATGTTTTATGATTTTTTTTAATTCTAAATATTAGATTTGGGCCAATTTTTAATAAATTCTTTAAATTATTACCAGAACTTTTGACGTATGTTACACTTTTACCGAAGACTTAAGAAAACCACTAATATTTCTTAATGTATTTTTTACAAATATAAACGCCTAGACAGAAGATTTAAGGCACGAATTTACTTTTATTTGTTTGTCCCCCTTTATCACATTTTAGATAATATGACGAAAACAGTTTACATAACACAAACGAAAATCGAAATTTCATTGTAAAAAATTTCATCAGAAGTAAAAGAAAGCTTGATATTTAAAAAAAAGCTTAAGAGACGAATTTATTTAATTGAGGCAAGCAAAGAATTAAACAGAAAACTTAATAAAAGAACTTTTTTAAGTAGAAATAACCCTAGAAAAATATAAGCAACGCTTGAAAATAATACAGTCATATACACGTTACTTAATATAATTCCTGCTGCAATGATATGCTTCTAATTACGTTTTAAATTTTTTTGTAATTGTTGCAATTTAAGCAAATCAAGTCGATATCATGGAAAAGTAAAGCATGGTTTTGAATTTTTCTTCAAAAGTAATGTAATTTAAAAGTAAGATAACCTTCATTGCAAATGCAAATTGTGAGTTTGTTTTAGTAGGGCATATTTTCAGCAGCCATATTATGAAACAATTAAAATCCATTAATGTACAATACAACCAAAACTTAACTGAGCATATAAATTGATTTGATACACTCAAGCATTAATTAAGCTAAAAATGGTGGACACTCGTTCAAAGCATTTACAAGGCAACGCAAAACGATTGGTCAACATGACTTTAAGCTTCGCTGGCGAAAGTCGTAAAAATCAACGAAGTACATGTTGAACGACGAGTAAAATTATTATTAGTGGCATAATACGTAAAAGCCTTTAAAAAAAACATGGTGAGAAGAGAAAAAGAAAAAGTACAACAATAGCAACATGAAGTTAAATGGAGTTGTAATAAAAAGTCAGCTACTTAAGCGACAAGCGGTGCCAATGAGAACGCATCAAGAGTTGTGTACGAGTATGTGAAAAGGTATTTGCTGTAAACACAACAGAAAGCATATGAGACAACAAGTATGGTGGTAGTAGCACTGAAAGCGTACGCGTGGCCATGTGACACAAAAAGAAGAAGAAGCTAAGTAAATGCGCAATGAAAAGAAATAATTAATGAGCAAATAAAAAATAAAGAGTGAGGGTAAAGAAACTGCTGCGCAAAGCTTATTTCAGCTTTAACATATGTTCTTCCATAATCTGATTCATGGCTAATCAGCAGAAACTAATCTGCGCGTGGGAGCTAATTTGAAAAATTATTAGTATTGCAGTTAAAACGAGTTATAAAAGAAATTCATGAAGAGCAGATTTATAACTTGTCTTGTCTGATTTCGTAAGAGTAAATAGTACTTAATTTCACGAGTAAGACTTAATGAATTCAAGCTCTTTGAACCACGCATTCTAGTACTACAATCAAGTAAAGTTGCCTGACACAGACGGTACGCAATATCAAAAGGTTTGGGCTAATAATTTCCACTCAAATCTCCTTGAGTTGGTCGACAGTTACGTTTACCTTAGAGTTTTCTCTTATTCTAAAGATGTGCGACTAACTAATTTTAGTCGAATGCGCTTACTTCTTGGAGCTGCCATAGTAAAGAAGATGTGCGCTTTCTAGTAATTAAGCCGACGACTATCCGATCAATACCAGAGCTCACTTGTTTCCATGGTTGCAGTCAGTGCAGTTAAAGTTGAAAGTATTTGCTAAATAAATTAACGATTAACAGAAACTGGTGCAGTGTGAAAGATACATAGCAATAGCTTATACGAACACATAATATTAAGAACGCTACCAGATTATACAAGGTGGCGCAAAAGTAAGCTTCCGATGTTCAGCATATCGGTTGTGGCACGTACAGTGTGTGCTGTTGCACCGTCTTGTTGGAACCACATGTTTTCCAATCCCAATTCATCAAGTTGCGGCAAAAATAACTCGTTGATCATTGCTCTGTAGCGCTCACCATTCACAGTAACCGTTTGGCCCCGACCGATTATTGGTCAAATAAATAGTCAGCAATATTCCGCGTTCTGGAGCAGTGTAGCGTAACATTGTTTATTAACGTGTATTTCGCATGTGTTTACTACACAAATGTCAAAACAGAACTGACTTTAGGGGCCAATCGCAAAATATATAGCATTTTCTGATAGGAGGATTACTTTTGCGTCACCCTGTATATGAATAAACATTAGACTGGCCCAAAAAATATTTGGTTTGTTTAAAAATTATAAGGAAATAATTTTTCAGAATAACGAAAAAAATACCATAAGAGTTTCAGGCCTTAATACTAATTTTTAAGGTTTTTATGACAAATCTTACTTATCTCTAAAAAAGCCATATCGTGTGAAAATTTTGGTTTGGTTATAGTTTTGTAGAAAATTAAATTTCCCACAAGAAAATCGAATACAACATTTTTTTCAAGTAGCCAGTTCCATAGCCATCAGGCCTTAAACATCTGTATTTTTCTCTGATTTCACGACACTGCTATACAATATTTTAAATGTGCATTTGAAAATTAAATGCGACTTTGTCGACTGCAAGAAAGCAATCTTTTTTTTTTTTGACCCAGTCTATTATATATATTTATTTACAACTCAAGTCGCGCTTGAGCTTCATTACATGTCTAAATGAATTTCACCCAAGCGCAATAACAATAACAATAAATTTACAAAACAAACAAAATTACAAATAAAATTAAGTCAACAAACAGCAGTTTGCAGTTTGAAAGTAGCAGCAGCAGGTAACTACAACAACATATAAAGAAGTATAGCTGGTTTGTTGTTGTAACAGCCAAGAGGTGTTAATGAAATTAGCAACAAAAATAGCTACGGCTTGTTACTATTCTCTCTCTGTTTAATGGCTTACCAACTGTAGTTGCTGTTGCTGCTGTTTGTACCGCTGTTGTTGCTACTGCGCGCGCAGTTGTTATTTGCTTGCACTTTAACTCTACTTTTATTATCGTTGTTGTTATAGAATCGCTATGCAACACTTGGACACTGCAAAGTGTAAACATTTAATTTCATTGTACACAGTGCGCTGGTGTTTAACCTTTGCTATGGGGCGCATGCGCAAACATTATCAACGAGTATAGATGGCTGTTCGTTTGGTTCAGGCATTGGTAACAGCAGTGCGAGCAGCAATTTGAACATAAATACCATCAACGGATACAACAAATAAACAACCTCAATTGAAAGCATCTTTTTCAATGAAACACAGCAGCATTGAATTTCTATTTTCTAGCTCTAGTCTAGATATTTTTCACTTCAGCCAACCTGTTGCTTGTTGTTACATTCCATTTATTGTTGGTGTTAATTGATCAAATAAACACAACATCTGCTGCGCTTTAAGAATTTATACTAATTTCGTATTCAGTCTCAAGAAGCATTTGTTGGCAATCTAATAGATAGTACCACTGCGATTTAGTATTCCGGCTCGAATTATCTTTTCCAGCATTTTCTTTGGGAGTGAGGATGACAAAGTGTCTAAGGCACCATTGCTGATGCCGTGGCACCAACCTTAATTGCGTGGACTACAAAACTTCCCCAAATTTTTCTACCGCCGCCAACACTGGGCCACTTTCGCATTTCTTCGGGTTAGTGTTCCATATTTCTAATTTTTTAAGAGCCTTCTATTGTACTTGTGTCCAGGTGCTGCTTTTTTACGCTAAGTGTGGTTTTTTAGTTAGTTAATTTTTTTCTACACTTCCTTGGGCGGCCCACATTTTTTATATGCCGTTGTCGGCTGTGATTTAGCTGATACTTCGTGCGAGCACTTGAGGTATGCGTGTTCAGCATCCTCTTCGTTTGCATGTCCACACACGTACTTCGCATCCGAGTATTCCCATTCCATATACTCGTAAATTTTTCGAAGTACCCGCTCCAAGAGAGCATTTGGGTTACGTAGTAGGTAACCTCGCCAAAGTTTTTAGTGCTCCATGCCTTAAGATTATTAATCAGTCTTGCTGTCCACCTGCCACGGCGTTCACTTTCTCAGCGCTCTTGACAAAGTTTCTTAGTTAAGTTTTTAGCGACTCTCATGAGCTCTTCATACGAACGCTTTTTTGCTCCTAATAGAGCTATAGGGATCGTTCTCATTATTACCTGTATAGCTGATCCTGATGCGATTCGATAACCGAAGGCTACTATTGGAGCTGCTGTTCGCTGTAAAGATGTTATGAGCTTACATTGGTTTTTTATTTTAAGTGTGTCTGTTCAAAGTTCGGAGCCGTATAGTAAAGCGGATAGGTTAATTTCCATCTTTAAGTTTTGGGCTGCAAGTTGCAAACCTGCAGTGTCTGTTGTGTCTTTCGCTTTGCTTAATTTCGAATGTATCGAAGAGGTTATTCCCAATTCTAACAGGGCTCTTCACATTTCTCAACTTCACCAGGTATAACTATATAAGCTATAGATTGTGAGGTTAGATTCTTTTATGATGTGCCCTCTATAGGATTTGGTACATCGTGAAGTTCAATATTAGGTATGATCAGATCCATAATCAACTTTTCTTCGATGGGATGCAGTATTTCGTAAAATGAGGCAAATGGAACCTTAAGTACGATATAAAGCAGACCTATTAGTGTGATCTGCGAGATCGCTGTTCTTGTGAATTGGCAGCGGAAACTTTGCTTGCCATCTGCGATTGGCCTTGCCTGTTTTACAAAAGAGTTTATTCATGCTTTTTAATCAATAGTCGAATACGTATTATAAAATCGCAGTTTGTTTTCTGTTTTCCAGCATCAGTCTAGATTATCGGGATTAAGCAAAGAGCAGAAGTGCTAACTCTATCATATTTGTAGGCTCTCTGAGTAGCTTACCAGCGCGCCATTATTATACTTCGTTTTACGAATGCAGTATGTAAAACCCGAAGTTACTCGCTATGTCACAGACTTATTTATAAGAATGTATAACTGGCTTCGGTTTTACCTGGCACTTACTTCTTTTAAATACTTATCCTCATATTCATAAAAAATAAAATTGGTTTATAAAGCTTTTTAAAATGACATTTTCATACAAATTTTGAATTATAAGAGCTTAATACATTTTTTTTTATTTTTTTTATGAATAAGAGGGTTTTATTTTTAATAGTTTATTGTACTACTAATTTTTATTAAAACTCACTCAGCAATCAACTTAACTCATCAAAAAAAAAATCCAATCAAACGTTTGTGACATTTTCTGTGTTTTAACAGGCGTATAATGAAAAATGTTAAAAGTTGCGGTCACAAATTTCTGCAACTATATATTTTACCACATTTAACAATGTTTGTTGCTAGCAAAAAAAAAATAAATAAAAATAACTAAAACACACTTAAGCATTTTTCTTTTCTTTTTTGTGTTACTCTGTAGCTACAACAAAATACAAATCACTAAGCGCCAATCAACAACAAAACTGTCATACAGTTGAAATGTTGTACATGTGGCTACTGTTCGGCGTACTGTCACCCGCTCATTTTGACACTTGGCATTTGGCTTCAAATTAAAATACCAGTAACATACAAACCAAGTGTGCTTATTGTTGTGACGTTGAATTTATGATAGGTCAGCGCATTAAATTTAATAAGCTCTAGAGTAGGTACAAACGCTCATTACGCATTTCTTAAGCACTGAGGTAAGCTACTGAACATTTCTATATGTATGTAGATATTTATATATTTATGTATATTTAGTTGCATTTATACACTTTTGTATTTTCTTTCTCTGACATTTTTGTACACTTTTAAATACATTCATTTGCTGGCACCTCGTTGCACATTGAGACGCGTTCGTTGTTTAAGTCTTTTGTTCATGAATGCTCGCCACAGCAACCGTAACAACTTTAATTGATTTTGATTTGTGTTTACACACTAAATTCGTTACGCTCAGTCAGTGTTTTGGAGTTCATATCATTGGAATTCATATTGTTTACATTTACTTATGAGTATGTCGCACGCTTTTTTGTAAACATATATAACTTAAAATTTTCGTTTTGATGCTGACGGATCAGATTGTGCTTAGAGTAGTAGAATAGTAGAATGATTGAATGGGCAGAAATAGCGGACATGGATTTACTCGAATTACATTTTTATATTGAAATTTTATAAAAAAAAATTTTGCCATAGCGTTTTGCTAAAATAATAAAATAATAATAACGTTATTTTTTAATCAAAAAGCAAAATAAAATTTTGATTTTGTTGTAATAAGGTGTCGTGAAAAAAAAACTGCAAATATTAAAGTATCAGAAAGAAATAATATTGAATTTTTGTATGTATATAAATAAGTACGAGGTGTGTTCAAAAAGTAGCGCGAATTTTGAATTTTCGCTGGTTACGTACGGCTGGCTGATGAATATTGCTACATTAAGAAACTCAAATAATTTTTTTTTTCAGTGTATGGAATTCATTTTTCTTTTATTCATGTTAAAGCTCATTAAATTTTATTAAATATAGCTTAATTAGTTTTAAAAATAATGAAATTTAAATGCCCCCCCTGCTCGTCGATGCATGTGCGGCATCTTACCAAAAAGTTGTTCATTACTGCTTGGAGAGTTGAGACAGGAATAGCCGCAATTGTTTCTCGAATGGATTGCCTTAGTTCATTCAAATTTGTTGGTTCTGCTTTGAAGACTTCCTGTTTGCAATAACCCCACAAGAAAAAGTCAGGTGCAGTAAGGTCAGGCGACCTGGGTGGCCAACGGAATGTGGAGTTTCTGGATATCAGCTTATTGGGAAATTTTCGTCGCAATTCTGTCATAACAGGTTGGGCTATATGAGGAGCTGCACCATCTTGCTGAAACCACACAGAGTTGAAAGAAATTCTCATTCGGCGTAATTCTGGATAGAAAAACTCTCTCAACATGCTCAAGTAACGGTCTCCAGTAACCGTAACGGTGTGACCGTTTTCTTCGAAGAAATAGGGCCCGACAATGCAGCGTGATGAAACTGCACACCACACTGTGACACGAAGTGGATGCAATTCCGTCTCATGGAGTATCTGTGGGTTGGAAGCACTCCATATTCGACAATTTTGTTTGTTTATGCTGCCGTTTAAATCGAAATGGGCCTCGTCAGACATGAAAAGACAGTTCAACATGTTTCCATCCTCTTCCACCATTTGAAGCATCTTCTGGCAAAATTCCAAGCGAATCGGCAAGTCTGCAGCGTTCAGTTTGTTGGCCATTTGAATTTTATATGGGAATAAGTCCAAATCTTTGTGCATAATTGACTGTAATGACTGTCTGCTTACACCCATTTGAGCAGATAAGCTTCTTGTCGAAACACGTGCATTGTTTTGTATGGCAGCAGCTACAGCAGCGATTGTTTCCTCCGTTCGAACTGAAGGGTTTCGATGGTAAGGTCTTCTGTTGACTGTCCCATGCTCGGCAAAATTGTTTACAAGTCTTATTATGGTCCATCTGCTCGGAGGATTGCCGCCAAACGTGCGCCTATACTCTCTTTGAACCGAAACTACGGACTCCAGTGCGTGATAGCGGCGGACAATCCAAATTCTTGTTTCAGTGTCCCAGTTATCCATTTTTGTTAAATGTAAAAGTCAATCTGCAAAATAAAAAAAAATTTACCAGATTCATTAAATAGAAAAAAAGTAATTAAATTTTTTTTTGGTAGCGGCTTTCATCAGCCACCCTGTATATTCGAATTTCGAATTTTTTGTGGCGTTATGTTGGTACTCATGGATCTCACTTATGCTCGTTTATCGGTGGCACAAAATGTTCTCAGAAGGCCGAGAAGATGTGAACGGCGAAGAGCGTGCCGGACGCCCGAGCACTTCAACAACAGACGAAAAAATTAATGAAGTGGAGAAAATGGTATTGACCAATCGTCGAATCACCGTTAGAGAAGTTGATGAGGACCTTAACATATCGATTGGCTCGTGCCATTCGATTTTTATCAATGATTTGGGCATGAGACGGGTCGCCGCGAAATTCGTACCAAAATTGCTCAATTGTGACCAAAAACAGCATCGCATGAACATTACTAATGAGATGTTAAACTCTGTCCGCGACGACCCAAATTTGCTCCAGAGGGTCATAACTGGTGACGAATCGTGGGTTTATGGTTATGACGTGGAAACCAAAGCTCAATCATCTCAATGGAAGCTGCCGCACGAACCAAGACCGAAAAAAGGGCGCCAAGTTCGGTCTAATGTGAAAGTTTTGCTGACAGTTTTCTTCGATTGCAGGGGCGTGGTGCATCATGAGTTCTTGCCACAGGGAAGAACGGTCAATAAGGAATATTACCTGCAAGTTATGCGCAATTTGCGCGAAGCAATCCGCCAGAAACGCCCGGATTTGTGGAAGAACAAAAATTGGCTTTTGCACCACGATAACGCCCCTGCTCACGCATCGTTGCTTGTGCGCGACTTTTTGGCCAAAAACAACACACTAATGATGCCGCAGCCACCGTATTCCCCAGATCTGGCCCCCTGTGACTTTTTCTTGTTCCCTAAACTGAAGAGGCCCATGAAAGGACGACGTTACGCTTCTCTTGAAGAGATAAAGACGGCATCGAAGGAGGAGCTGAACAAGATACAAAAAAATTATTTTTTGAAGTGCTTCGAAGATTGGAAAAACCGTTGGCACAAGTGTACAACTTACTTTGAAGGGGACAAAATAGATATTCATGAATAAATAAATAATTTTTGAAAAAACACAAAATTCGCGATACTTTTTGAACACACCTCGTATAAGTATAAGTATATAAACATTCACCACTTTTCTTAATTTGCAAACTGTTTCACCAAGCTGAGTTTAATGTGAAGTGTTGAAGGTATGCATGCTGCGGTCCCAACCTACAAAGGCATGTTTATCATATTTTTGTACCAACTTTTAGCTCTTGCTTTAGGACTAAAAGTTTCCGTGACCAATACTGTAAATTGTTCCAGAGACACAATAAATAAAGGAACTTCGGGCTTCTCCCTTGCACAGAAAAAATAAAGCTAACCATTTTCAGATCAATACAAATGACCCATTTAATTTTACTTTAAATTCATTGTTAATTTTAATTTATTTGTATTTTAAAGTATTGATGATACACAGTTTTTACGAAGTCCGATATATATTTTCGATATTTTTCAAATACAAATACCACAAAATATACAAGTAGAAAGAGCAATCTGGACTAAGCTCAGAACATCTACTTGACAAAACCACGGCGAAACAAGCAACAAAATATTTTCGCTCACCAATAAAAAACTTAGGGAGGGCACAATAGACCATCCGGTCGCAGTGCCATCTTTAAATAAACTATCTATCTAAAAAACTTAAATATAAGCAAGAATAGTAAATAAGGGTAGTTAGCTGTAACTGGAACTCAGAGACAACAAACACATTTTTTTGAATGACACCGTCACATAAAAATAGCCAATAACAACATAAAATGGAATAAAAAGTCTTCAAAGTGTCTCTAAAAATATCTCTTACTAGTAAATCCGGCCCGCTTCGATGCATCTAAGAACTAATAACAGACTGAGTCCGATTTTCATCATTATATCCCCTACCAGATAGAACAAATAGAACATAATTACATCGCTTATTGCAGCACTCATTGTCACCCTTCGTTTGATACCCATATTTTACTAACACATTTTGTGTCACCTTGGTCCACATATCAGTCGATATCTCCGAAACTGGTCGAGCTATCGATTCAAATAACATCTTAAATTTTAAGTTCAACGTCGGGTAATACAACGGTAAAATGTCTATTCATTTTCATTCAGCAGTTTTTGAGTGATGCGCGATCAAACCTACAGACAGAGAGACAAAATTTCTAAAAACTGTTGACTTGGCTTCCATTGGCTTAATAATAGTCCCTCCTATCGATTTTTCTTAAATATGTACAATGTACAGACATCGACCTCTTACAATTTTATTATATGTAGAGATTTCTAGATGCAAATCTTATTAAAAGATACAAATCAAACGGTTTCATATTTGTTTTCTCCCTAAGCTTTAACCATTTCAAAAAAAAAAAAAAAAATTCGTCATTGCAATGATTTAATTATAAATTTTGTGCGCTGTAAATCTTTATAAAATTAAAGTATTTTAACTAAATAAAATTCAGTAAGCATTTATTTCACATATGATAAAGTGAACCCAACAGCATCATTCTCAATTTTATATATTAACTTAAGCAGCCATTTGTGTACTCAGTTTTTGTTGTATTTAATAATTTATTGCATTTTTAATATGCGATAAATATGCCGCAAACATTAAGGTCACAATGCCAATAAAAGCAGCATATTTACGCGCGCACACACATACATACGTATGTTGTACTCACGTTCATACTAACAAACAATTCATAGCAAGCGGCAAAGCAAAATTGTTTTATTTTTCTTGTTGTATAAAAGCATAAAGCACCAACGCCGCCTGACTCAGATATTATTTGTGTGGCGCTCACGTGCTTTAGTGACTGGATTTTGTAAAGTCAAATAAAGTGCATATGTTTGCCTGTATGTATGTATGTACGTATATACCCTGCAGTCAAACAAATTAGTGCGAACTACCTCAAAACTAGTATGTACACCAAGCCCAACTAATCAGCAAACTGTATTTTTTCCATATAAGCAACTGAGGTTTTTAATTAGGCGTTGTCCTACGACATGTCACTAGTCAGATTTCGGACCAGCTCAAACTAGTTTAAAATGAACCAAAAAAATTTTATTCGATTATGGTAAGCGAATATTATATATTATTTGAATGCATTCGGGCTCAGTGGATTGGTACTAGATTCAGATCAGAGAGGTCACTGGTTCGAGTCCCAGACAGGTAAAAAGCAAAATTTGAAGAAGCTTTGCTCACGTTTCTCCATCTTTTTACATTATAGCAGCCTGTATAATTTTGAATTTTTACTAGTAATACAAGTTTATTACTTTTTGGACCGTTTCGAAACCAGTCAGAAAATTCTAGTTGTATGCTAGTAAGTTTCCTGTCTAGTTCGTGTTTCACTGTGTGGGGTGGAAGCACATTCATACAACAACTCCTTACTGCTAAAATGTCATATTCAATTGCTTATAAAAGCAACCCGCAACAATTGGTGTTTTTATTATATTTATGTTTTCTTTAACTACTATTTTTAAATGTGTCTAATAGTTTTATTACTTATTTTTATTAAGTTGCTGTTGTTTCGATTCGAGCGCTGCATTTTAATTTGCTAATTAACTGCACCGAGATAAGCTAAGTAATAGTCGCAGGTGCCACTGAAGGTGGAATTTAAAATCCGTATGATTGTATTTTATAAGTCTGTATTTATGTATAAAGTGGCAAGGGTCAGGCGGACCTTGTTAACTAAGGAAATTTCATTTTTAAGTTTAACAAAAATGAAACATAAATACTGATTAGTTCAGGCAATACAGATAAAAAATCAACGGATTGAGAAAGTTTTTCAGTTCATCCTTTTTTTTTTGGCGAATTCTACCACTAGTGAGAATGATTGGAAACATTTTGAACCTATAATCATTGTCGTAAGAACAATATAGATCAATAAATAATGAATTTACTTGATGGATTAGCAGTTAGCGAGATAAACGAATTTTATGAGACTGCCAATTTTTCTCGGACGAAAAGGTTGTATTGATGATTCTCATCTATTTCCTTTGGCCACGGCATTACACGTGAACGGCTGCACCGATTTAGCTAAGTATTTTTATGTTGTGTTTGTTAATGTCATGAAAAGGTGCTTATGAAAAAAAAATTTATGAAATTTATGCTTGAAACATTAGAAAAGGGGGAGGTGTTCAGCCCCCAAGCAATATAAAGTTTCAATTCGTAATGATTTGGAAACAGTTTGGTATAAAACGATAATATTTGGATGTATAATTCTTTATATCAAGATTAATTTAACTTTGCAAACGGGAGAAAAGAAAGGAAAAGGGATAGAGAAAGATAATGGTACAGGGAGAGCGCAGATGAAGGGAAAACGGGAGAGAGGAAGGGGTTTGCTATAAACCAGCAATTTGATTAAATGACTAGTATAGACAGTGTTTAAGCGACATAAGCTGTAGTCATTTCTTTCGTTTATTTCATTTGCATTGCATGCAATTCGCAATAAGCTAATGAAATATTCGAGAGATATAGTTTATGCTTTGCAATCCGAAATCGGGGGTTTTTCACAACGAGAATGAGGAAGCCAATCCCGCGCAATGCCTTAGAGCCAACAGTGCTCGCCAACAGTTAATACATAAAAGGTGTAAAGGTGCCTCGCACTCCCCGTTCTATATAGAACAAATAATTGTAATAAAAACAAATAATATTAATCAAAGGTTCTCCCCTATGCAACATGTGCTCCACACCCCCCGTTCTACTCTCTGAACAAATAATAAAATAATATACAATAGATTAACTTAAAAAAAAACTACTCGCTCTCCATAAAGCTTAGACAGACAGGAAGCTGAAAATTCTTAGATGAAGAAAGGTTAAACAAATAGTACGGGAAAGGTGGGTAGCCTCAAAATCAGGAATCTCAACATACGGCGGGAAGTGAAGTATACATATGTAGACATAAGTAAATAGTAATCTAAGAAAAATTTTTGTACATTTTAGAAGTAGGCAAGTTAGAATCTAATTTAAATTTTAAGGTGTCCAATATTACGATACATCGACCGGTTTCATGGTTACCGACCAAAATCTGTATCACGGTGACTCATGTGATGTGGATTAAGTTTCATAACTGAACTTATTTCGGAGATACAATAATGAAAGTCGGACGCAGTCTATTATCGGTTCCAAAAGGCAGCGGAGCGTGGACGGGATCTTGTAGTCATCAATAAAATTTCAAATCAACAAGACAATGAAAAAATAATGGCTTTTGGATTCAAATCTATAAAGGTATTCCTATCCAGTAATTTGAATAATCCAAAATACAGTCTCTAGCTTGCCAGCAAACCACTTAGTTCTCTTACATTTTATTAGTCGATGTGTACACGGACTCCTCTTTAACTTTCATTATCTTATTGCTAGAGTTACGCATGAAGATAACAGCAATTTCCATAGAGTCTTTGTATCCGACATCCTATATCAAGCTTGACACTTTATCTAGAATAACGTTAACGTTTTTCTCTTCACTTTAAAGCCTGAGCCACTTGGCTTTTAGAAGAGACAAATCATGGAAATATATTTTGTACTATTTCGTAAATGAAAGTATTTCGGATAAACTTTTTGTAAGGAAAATAACAACCACGTACAACGGATGGACAAACCGACAGCTGTTTCTATGATACTACGATGCTCATACCCTTGAAAAGTTTTTCGCTGGCGTGGAACTCGCACACGCACTCCTGCGTTGATGATCAATAGCTTTAGCGTGTTTTGCACAGCCTTCTTTCCCATATTTAGGCTTAGCTAGATTTGGGCTGACAGCTTGTGTTTTTTAAATGTAATCGAAAATTTGTAAAGGCTTTTGGTTCCTTTGAAGCTAGTTCAGCGGTGCATTCGAAACCTTGTTAAGCTTTTGTTGGCTCATAACCTATAAATATCTATTAAGTTTATCAAATGCTTCAACCTATTAAAAGCGAGTCGAATTTTTTATAAGTGTATAGAGGAGGGCAAGGGCATCGGTAAAGATATTATCATTAATATACATCTTTTGCTATTTTGTTTTAGAGATTTTCTTAAAATATTTCCTCCGCAGAAAAACATACCTAAATGTGCTTCCTCTGTTTCTATTTATATTTCTATTCATATACCACGCATTTCTCGCCTTTATCCTCTTATTTATCGATCTCTTACCTTCCTACACAGCTCCTACCCCTTCATTAATATGATCCCTTTACCAAATATTTCATCACTGGTACCGAATTTGAGACAGGGTACACCGCACACTCTTCTAAAACTCCATACAGATTATATATGGAACGGTCGAAACTTTATGATTCACTTGGGGTATCTTTGTTGGAATGCACCGCGGCAACAGGAAAAACCTTTACTCGTACCCCCCCCATAGATTTCTCACCGAACGAGAAGGAGGGAAGGGTGCTCTCTGTATCCGCTGATATAGTCACTGCTGATTCAAACTGAAGAGTTTGTTTAATTTATTAAGAAAAACAAAAATTATTTAAAGACTGTTTAATAATTTGCTTGAGGAAAAACGGTCTTTGGAGTTTTATACATATAACGAATATGAAGAAATTCTAAATGCCCTTATAACAAACATTAAAAAAAAATATTTATGTTTTTTCTTTACTATAATAACAGAAATTATTCTTAACAGCTTTGTTTATTTGCATTGAACTAAGTGCGGTTTTAATTGATATTTTACTAGAGATCTATCTTAAAAAACAGGACAACGTTTTCATTTTCGTGCTCTTAAAAACCTCGCTCAACCGCAGGCAGCTAGAATGAAAGTTTATGTATTTTTTAGTCATTCCCAAATTATTTCCCAACAATATAGAGTAATAAAAAAACTGCAACAACAAATCCTCTATCATAAATCACACTCAACTTTTTAATCCAATACTACGACTTTTTTGTTTTCAGTCATTTCTCAGCTTTATCACAATTTATGATCAATTTTTCCACATTATTCCAAAACTCTCACCACTCCACCTCGCTTTCATAACGACATACGAGGTGTGTTCAAAAAGTATCGCGAATTTTGAATTTTCGCTGGTTACGTATTTTCGAATTTCGAATTTTTTGTGGCGTTATGTTGGTACTCATGTCTCTCACTTATGCCGACAAGCTCGGTCATTTCGAATGTTCAGTTAATTGTTGACAGCTGCTTTGCTTGCACGTGTTTTGGATCGTCTTCGATTTTCGTACCAAAATTGCTCAATTGTGGCCAAAAACAGCATCGCATGAACATTGCTAATGAGATGTTAAACTCTGTCCGCGACGACCCAAATTTGCTCCAGAGGGTCATAACTGGTGACGAATCGTGGGTTTATGGTTATGACGTGGAAACCAAAGCTCAATCATCTCAATGGAAGCTGCCGCACTAACCAAGACCGAAAAAAGCGCGCCAAGTTCGGTCGAATGTGAAAGTTTTGCTGACAGTTTTCTTCGATTGCAGGGGCGTGGTGCATCATGAGTTCTTGCCACAGGGAAGAACGGTCAATAAGGAATATTACCTGCAAGTTATGCGCAATTTGCGCGAAGCAATCCGCCAGAAACGGCCGGTTTTGTGGAAGAACAAAAATTGGCTTTTGCACCACGATAACGCCCCTGCTCACGCATCGTTGCTTGTGCGCGACTTTTTGGCCAAAAACAACACACTAATGATGCCGCAGCCACCGTATTCCCCAGATCTGGCCCCCTGTGACTTTTTCTTGTTCCCTAAACTGAAGAGGCCCATGAAAGGACGACGTTACGCTTCTCTTGCCGAGATAAAGACGGCATCGAAGGAGGAGCTGAACAAGATACAAAAAAATGATTTTTTGAAGTGCTTCGAAGATTGGAAAAACCGTTGGCACAAGTGTATAATATCTCATGGGGATTACTTTGAAGGGGACAAAATAGATATTCATGAATAAATAAATAATTTTTGAAAAAACACAAAATTCGCGATACTTTTTGAACACACCTCGTATATCACACTACTCATTGATTTCTGTTGCGCTATTCGTATGAGCAAGTAAATCATATTTTAATAAGAAGCATTTTGTACGCATTGGAGAAGATGTGGTTTGTTGTAATATTTCTGTGAGAGCAAAGAAACTGCTGAAGCAGTGCTAGCTGCGTGTTCCAACAACTAGTTGTACTTATTTACAAGCAAAAAGGAGTGCGACTGCTTCAGTTTCAGTACAAGGCACACTATGACTTCACGCCAAAATACTTGATGTCGTTTGACCATTTCTTGTTTAAGTCAAAGAATCAGTGAGTCGATGGCTGCAGAAAATGTTTGAAACGCATGTGCAACATGTTAGTGTTGCTACTCTATGGCTAAATAGACCTGATGATGCTGCTGGTAAAGGCACTCGTATAGATCCACAAACCCACATTGTAGGAAAAATCTTTAGTTGTGGGGTGGTGCGCTTCTGGTGCTTTCGAAACCACTACTAGTGCGTACTAAATCTTTTTAACATGCAAGCAACTACCACAGTTTTACAAGGCGATGCTCTAGGCGGCGGAAGTTGTCGCCGCTGGTTTGCCTTTTCTATACTTTTATTTGGTTTTCTATTACTAACTAGCCAAAAATTCTGCAGATTGATTCTAGCATGAATCCAATGCTTTGCGACTCTCTTTTTTAATAGTTCCGAGCCAGCACTTGCTTGTTTTTTCAAGAACTCTTTGTTCTTAATCTTTATTCCAAAACCAAAGAGGTGCTGTGGGCTAAAAAAATGTTTACTTGGAATTTAATTCAAGGCATTTATGGTAAAACAGTGCTGCATTCTTAGTATAATGTATTGAAAGTATTTTTTCTGGATGAGATTGATAAAGTTTCCCGGTTGGTCCAATCAATAATCACCCATGAAAAATTCATCCATAACGTGTTAACTTTCATTTTGAATCTTCAAGTTGATGGGGTAAAAGCAGTACTCGTAGCAGAGCGCTCAACCACAACCTTAAGGCCAGGGAGCTATTCATCAGAATGGTCAGGGTCATGTAGATTTTGTTCTTCCTAACCTCACTAATTCGATATTTCGGTTTTGAATGTTCCACAGAATGGCCTCAAGGGTCGTTGGCTCGGTTGTAATCCAGGGTCGGGCTCGAAATTTTCAAGAAATCTCGTTTTCAACTAACGTTGGCAAGTCAGCTTCAGATCACAGCTCGAATGCGATTGCCCCTTTATAGGGCGTAAGAGAACGCTCGACGGCCCAGAAAGTCAGTTTTGATGCCAACCCTCTCTCTCTCTCTCTATGGCGCGATATACAACAGGTATATCATCATAAACCTCCTAAGAGATTTTTGCGCCAAGCTTCTCTTCCAATTTGTGGTGTGCCGATTTGAATTTTCCCTACAAATTGGTGGGACCTACAGTTTTTTGCCGACTCCGAACGGCATCTATAAAGGAGACGAATTTTTGCTGAGAAGCCTGTCATGGCAGAAATACACTCGGAGAGTTTGCCAAACCACTGCCGAGGGGCGACCCCGTTTTGAAAAACTTTTTTTCAAATCACTTTTGATGTTACCTGTACCAGGGCTCGAACCATGGACCTTCGGTGTGGTAGGCCGGCAACACTACCTTCACACCACGGCGGCCGCCAACCGGCATTTCGAATAAAAAGTGTAGGACCAGGATAGAGTTAAAGTTCCATCTACAGTGTTGTTGTAATATATGCTCCTTCCTTCGACTTAACGGTGCCTGTTCGATTCAATGGTAGTGGTTTTGGCGTGGTATTGCTTCGTGCTCCTGCCCCTGGCCAGAATCCAAGCCCAAGCTAGACAGGGCTTTTAATCCTTCGTCAGAAAAAATGGGCCAACATAAGCGCAGAGCGGGCCTGTAAGGACTACCCACTGCTGCTCAAACTTTCCTATCACTTGAGTGGTACTTCGGCTACGCATAGTTTCGGCATTCCCTCAAACGGTTTTGTTTTGACATCGTTTTTCTGACAAACGGAAAACTAATGAAAATCTAGTTTCCATCGAATCAAGTTTTATTTCGCACTTTAGATCTAGTTCCGAAATTGAACTTTGTCTCACTAGTTGCAGAATTAACTACTTATTTTGCTTGCTACTATTTATTTATATTTGTTGTTACTGTTTTTTTTTTTGTCTTTCCTTGCAGCAATTGTTGGCAACATTAGTTTCGCCTTTTGATTTGTTCAAAATTATAGCGCATCTGCGACGATCGCACATTTCACAACAATAACAACATGCGACCAATGTGGCCACTAACTTGTCGAGCGTGTAGCACACGTACCAGCGAAATATCCGCACACATACACACCTTCACCTATTTCATAACTACATATTGCACACGATGGGGTCAATTCTGGCGCGAACGTGGTTATCTTTAGCTATGCGCGGGTTTAGTGGGGTAATGTGTGGCCTCTAAGACTTACGTGCGTGTAAGGAGAAAGTTTAATCTGCAAAAGCTTGTAAAATGTAATGCACTATGTAATTGAGTGTAATAGCGTAAAAATGGCTGAAAATATGCGCATGCGTGAATGATTAGATGTGCACCAAGAGCAGACAGTCAAACGTGTGAATAAAAATTGGAAGTGGGGATACCAAAGACGCAAACGTATATACGTAAATAATGTGAAATTGAGGAAAATGAGATCAACTCTTGACTTCGCATATGTTTAATTGGAGCTATTGGAACAATGAGTTTATAAAAGAGTTTTTAAGCAAGCAGTAGGGAAATCTTAGGTTGGGGGAAAGGAACATTACATACATGGTTGTGCTTTTATACCCTACAAAAAATGCGATTATTCTAGGATGAATATGGACAAAGGAGCATGCGACCAATGCTAGTTTTGAACTCTTTGTATGGGTGGAAGTGATCCCTTTTGTTGGAGCATGCTATATGAAGAGATTAATTGGTCTCTTTTATGCCTGAAAGGATAGTGTCGGACAGATCCCCCTTTGTTCTCTTACGGATACGGTCGGATAATTTTATTTTCAACAACTACCAGTAGGCTACGGAATAGTTGATATCAATTGTAGCCCACTGTAGATGAAAAGTATTGATCGCGTATCACTCTCTTTAGAGATCAGTCGCATGAATTTGGCATCTTCCTAAATTGTACCTTATCACTTGAATAGGTACACATGGTTGAGTGGTCCAGACCTTGAAAACAAAGACTGGGACCTCAGTTTTTGTTGTCGTCATTTGCTTAATAAAGTCAGTTTTCTCGTTTTCATCAATGCGATCATGTTTAATGTCCGCAGATGCAACTTTTATCTTCTTGTAATCTTTGACGGCTGTGGAGAATGGGATGCGAAGATATAGCGTGATACCTCAACCCCTCACATTTATCCTTCTGATACGAAGCCATATGCTCTGTTATGGTTGAATTCATGGAAAGAAGACTCCCCAAAGGTTCTGAAGAGTGTTGCCGAAATGACTTTCGCTTATCAATCCGGGTATCAATCCGATACGATCAGGTCAATCTAGTACTAGTAGTAGATGTACTGCCTAGTACTTAAGCTTTAACGTTACAAGAAATTTTTTAAAAATAAATTTCAATCTTGCATTTTATTTACTTAAAATGCTTGAGCTTCAAAGCTGCATATGGAAAAAAATTTGAAAAAAGGTTTGAATTTTTTTTTTTTGCATTTTTGAAACGATTTTTTTTGTTTGTAATTTTTGAAAATATTTGTATTTGTGTAAAGATTTGAACACATTTTTTTTCTTCGATTTTTAAAAAGATTTAGAAATTTTTGAAAGATTTTTTTTTTTTGGAAATTTTGGAAAGGTTTTGAAACTTTTGAAAGATTTGTTTTTTTTGCAAATTTTGAAAAGATTTGAAGAAAAAATGTTCAATTTTCTTTTATTGAAGTTTTCGAAAATATTTTTAAAAAGATTTAGAAATTTTTTAAACATTTTTTTTGAAAAGGTTTTGAAATTGTTGAAAGATTTTTTTATGCAAATTTTGAAAAGATTTGAAGAAAAAATGTTCAATTTTCTTTTATTGAAGTTTTCGAAAATATTTTGAAAAAGTTTTGAAACTTTTAAGACGATTTGAAACAAGTTTTAAAGTTTTTCTAGTATGTTTCAAAACGTATCGACAAAAGACAAAATTGAAAAGTGTCGAATTTTAAGAGTTTTCGAAAGATTTAAAAAAAATTATGAGACTTTTTAAAGTAATTAAGACTCTGAATGAGATCAAGGTCATAAATATTAATTTTTATCCATATTATTATTGTCTTCTTTTTTTACTTGGTTAAGTAATTACTAAAAAAATAAATAGAAAAGAAAAATTTTGAAACAATCGGTATAGCTTTCTTTACCATTAGACTGTCAGTACGCTTTTATTTTGCGATTTTTAAAAAGTCGTTAGTTTATTTAGCTCAAGCTGAAAGTCTCAAATTGTTTTTCGTATTGTTTTTCAATTAATGTGACAGCCAGTTTGACGAAATATTTTAAGTGAAAATTTTGATTTCATATACCATTTTTTCCATTTAAATTTCTTTCGTAAACGGTTTGCAAATCTCTAACTAAAAATAGTATTTAGTTTGATTGTCAACCAAAAACTTTAAAAAGATCTAAAATTATATTTTCTTAAAACCTTTTCGAACACACAGTTTTGAAATTTTTATTGTTAAATTTTTTCGATATTGCCACATATTTGAGCTTTAAAACTGGCTTTGATGAGCTGCTCTAGAAGAATAAAAACAAAAGTTTGATTGAGATACCAATACACCAGTTCAAGTTATTGAGGGGTGGAAGAATGAATGTGCAAGGTCTATATCTATTTCGATGCATCTGTAGGGCTTTTAAATTATGTATTATACGAGGTGTGTTCAAAAAGTATAGCGAATTTTGTGTTTTTTCAAAAATTATTTATTTATTCATGAATATCTATTTTGTCCCCTTCAAAGTAATCCCCACACTTGTGCCAACGGTTTTTCCAATCTTCGAAGCACTTCAAAAAATCATTTTTTTGTATCTTGTTCAGCTCCTCCTTCGATGCCGTCTTTATCTCGTCAAGAGAAGCGTAACGTCGTCCTTTCATGGGCCTCTTCAGTTTAGGGAACAAGAAAAAGTCACAGAGGGCCAGATCTGGGGAATACGGTGGCTGCGGCATCATTAGTGTGTTGTTTTTGGCCAAAAAGTCTCGCACAAGCAACGATGCGTGAGCAGGGGCGTTATCGTGGTGCAAAAGCCAATTTTTGTTCTTCTTTGCACATCTTCTCGGCCTTCTGAGAACATTTTGTACCACCGATAAACGTTGCTTCGGTCCAAGGTAGCTTCTCCGTATGCCACAGTCAACATTCGGAAAGCATCGGCGCACCTAATTTCGTATTTCACACAAAATTTTATACAGGTTCTTTGATCCATTTTTTTGAATAGGTAAAAATCGAAGACGATCCAAAACACGTGCAAGCAAAGCAGCTGTCAACAATTAACTGAACATTCAAAATGGCCGAGCTTGTCGGCATAAGTGAGAGACATGAGTACCAACATAACGCCACAAAAAATTCGAAATTCGAATATACGTAACCAGCGAAAATTCAAAATTCGCGATACTTTTGGAACACACCTCGTAAGCGCAACTCTCTATCTCTCTATGACGCGATATACAACAGGTATATCATCATAAACCTCCTAAGAGATTTTTGCGCCAAGCTTCTCTTCCAATTTGTGGTGTGCCGATTTGAATTTTCCCTACAAATTGGTGGGACCTACAGTTTTTTGCCGACTCCGAACGGCATCTACAAAGGAGACGAATTTTTGCTGAGAAGCCTGTCATGGCAGAAATACACTCGGAGAGTTTGCCAAACCACTGCCGAGGGGCGACCCCGTTTTTGAAAAACTTTTTTCAAATCACTTTTGATGTTACCTGTACCAGGGCTCGAACCATGGACCTTCGGTGTGGTAGGCCGGCAACACTACCTTCACACCACGGCGGCCGTAAGCGCAACTAGTTATAAAAAAATCTCCTTTGTATTCTCTGCCCTTTATATGTCGAATGCAAACAATTCATTCGGCATTCGATCGCAATGCAGCAATCAAAATTAAGACCGACCAATTCATTATAATATTTTAATTGGCATTTTTCCATATATTTAAACGGCCAATGAGAGACGAAGACCACGCTTATATGCTTACAAACATTCATACTTGTACAAAGGCAGCAAACTATTTAAATAGGTCGTATGCGAAGGACCGAAGTAGTGCACATTACGCGAAACTCACTTAAACCGCCTCCACGCAAAACGAGAACTGAATAACAGAAGTAGAAAAATGTCAAGTAAGCATATGAAAAGCAGCTGAAAAAGGAGCTAAGAAAAATAAAGTATACAAAGTGGAATAAAAAATTTAGAACTATTGGCGACTTTGGTTCGCCCTTTTACTAAAGGTGCAGGCAGCTTTGCTTTCAGGTAATTTTTGTTTTTTTTTTTCCAACCAAGTTCCAGTTAAACATTTGAAGCGCTGTTCCAGCAGCCAAGCAATTGAAAAATAGACTAAGGTAAATGTAAGTAGTAAATTGGGAAGAGAAATACAAAATAAATAAAACCAAGAAAAAGGTGCAATGAAGATTTCTTTTTACAACAAAAAAAGTTGCAAATTACTGGCGCCCTAATTAGTGACATTTTTTTGCATGGCAAATGGTGAATGACTTCGACACAAAAATAAATTAACGTAAGTAGGTATATGGTTGTGTCTTTGAGCTTAAATAAGAGCAGAGCCATATAAATCACAAAAAGAAAGCGGTCAGCATTTAACTGTTAACCAAACTTAGTACGTTTTGGATTTCTTAGCAGACCTTCTAGGTTTGTTCCATCCACCAACGTTCTAGGAAGAACAGAGAAATCGATTGAGCAATGTTCATCTGTTTTTCTGTCTATACTCCGCCTATCTTGCTGTTGGTCTCTTCGAAATATTTGTGTGAATGAAATGGATTCATAAGAGAGGCTATAATTCAAACATATCAGGCGTATCATTCAGACCTAGTTAGTCGATCATCTTGCAAAGATACCATGATAAAAGAATAAAACACAGTCTTTTTCTTGTCTGTACCAGCTTTTGAAGGCGCCAAACGGATTGACCTAACTGATTATATGCTTACATTTGACTTTGCCGCAACTCTTACAAGGTCATGCCGAATAAAGTTGAGAAACACCAGCATCTCCGTCGAAATTAGAATCATACCTCGGATAGATATTCGCACCTATAAGAAGAGGCTGCAGACAAGGAAACTCCACATAGTACAATTTCTTTTCCTTGATGCTGGAGAAAATAATTCGAAAAGCAAAGCTAAATCGCACTAGTACAATCTCTAACAAAATCGTGTATTTGCTACTTATGCTGATGATGTTGATATCATTAGCCTCAACAAAAACGGTGTCTTCTCTGACCAGCTAAAGAGGCTGAAGGTGGCGTATTGTTACTAATGAGGACAGGTACGAAATATTTGCGGCCATCAAATAAAAAATCGGAGCACCTGGGCAGCGTCACCACTGTTGATGGATAAAAATTAAAAACTGTGATGGAGCTCGTCTTTTCGGAACAAAGAAGATAATGTCAGCGTTTTAATAATGTTAAATCCGCAAAACACTCTCCGACGGTTTATGTATACATTTCTAGTTTTTCTTGCGTTTGAGCAGCATTTTTGACAACGAATGTCATCGCAAGGTTAGGAATACTATATAGCAGAACCCAAGGCCTTATATGTTGGACTTCCTCTTTTTTATTTATTTTTTTTAAGTCGACAATCAATTCCGGTCGGTTCTATAAGAGTACAAAACTATGCAACTTAGAAATATCTATAAAATTAAATTTAAGCTGAGTTAACTTGTGTATATAAATTTTGTACTGAAAAATAAAATTTTAAAATATCAGGTTATTCATGAAAGTAACACTATGCAGAGTACTATTCTAAGATTTCCTAGAGTTGGAAAATAATTCAAAGAAACCTGCTTCTATAAGATGGACGGTAAATGCTTGAGTCTCAATTTAAAGCGCTTAATGATAATAATATTTTTAAAATATCAAAAATTGTTGCTGTACTAACTCAATTCGACTTATATGAGTAACAGTAGACACGAGCAAAACTAATGTATTGGAAGAATTAATTGGAAGAATAATGTGTATATTACATTGGTGAGATAAGAATAATTAAACTCTCAGGGCGTTTAGGAAAATCGAGTGTACCCATTGATTTATTTACAATGGAAGAAATATTCAAATTAAAACTCAGTTTCGAGTCAAAACAGACACCTAAATAACTAACAGCCGATATGTGCCATTTATCACATAAGCTGTCAAAAGTAGCTTTACCCTGGGGAAGCTACATCTAAATGAAGAAAATTCAAGCATGATAAGTTGGAAAATAAGAACGTGTACCAAATTTTTACATCAAAACTCGAGAATGAGGTACAACGGAGGTAACGTCTTGTAAATTTTATTTTGTATATTATTTTTCTATATATAAATACGCCCCAATAAAAGTATTTCAACTATTTTCAACCGTTTGACCGATTTTAATGAACTATTCACCGATCCAAAGGAATTAGAAATAGTCGGTGCATAGGTGGTATCTCTTATGTATCGGAGGCGTGGCATCCGGTATATAGCATAAAATGTGAAAATTTTAATATCTCCAAAAGCAATAAAACCAAAGTAATAATCTTTGACAGGAAGATACAAAACATCAACTTCAGCTGAAAAATATTGGTTATATCGGAAAAGGGGGTGTGGCACCTCCCATACAAACTCAGATTTTCATATCGTATATATGCGTAACCACATAAGCTACATCACTGAAATTTGCTAACACTGGTTATATAGCTTATATAATAATTTTAACGAAAATTCCCAAATATTTGAAAAAGGGCATGGCACCTCCCATACAAATTCAAACAATAATGTCATATATATCCATAACCACTTAAACTTCATCAATAGAACTCCATAGAGCAAGCATATAATGCTAAAATCAACCGTTTCACGAAATGCGAAGCAGAGAATGTGTCTCCCTTTTAAGGAACTTTGGTCACTCATACGTATAGGTGGGTATATCTATAAATACGCCAGATGAAAAATTTCTGTACTTCCTTTGCTATAGAGAGTGAATTCCCTCCCTTAACCGCTCCTACCTTATATTAAAAGTATGACCGACTCAAGGTAAAATTTGGATTGTGGAAAGGAGGACGTAGAACTGTCCATACTATCTTCAATTTTCACTCTCAACTAATCATTTCTTTATAAACCCTAGAATCAGAATCAAAAGCTGGTGGTTTACTAAATCAAAAGGTTACTGAACTCGGTATTACAGCCGTTTTCTCATTCTCAGTTGATCGTCGACGCAAAAGACAATGCTGGCAACGTGATAATAAGGAAACATTTTTTAAATAGATGAAAGCTAATCAAACTCTCCGAGTGTATTTCTGCATTGCTAGGCTTCTCAGCAAAATTCATATCCTTCAAAAACTATAGGGCCCGCCAATTTGTATGAAAAAATTCAAATCGGCACATCATAAATTGGAATAAAAGCTAGGCGCAAAAATCTCTTAGGAGGTTTATGATGATATACCTGTTGTATATCGCGCCATACATTTATTTTTCACCTTTTTGTAGAGGCGTAATAAATGATTGTTTAGAAATTGATTGAAATGACATCGATTGCAAAGATCTTATAAAAAATTGTAAGCTCGGCTCGCATAATTCTGAAATATCATGAGCAAAGTTAGTGTTCTTAATTCCAAAAAACAAAACCATTAAACTTTTTGGATTATTAAAAAATTGAATTTTACAACTTGTTAAGTCGAATTTGTCTCCCCTCTTTAATACTATTTTTCGCTTATAAAGTTTCACTACCTTTATACCATCGTTATTATTTAATTTATTTTATGTTATTTTATTTTTGAATTTTAGATTTATGTGAGATTCTATATGCTCCTTATATATTGTTGAAGTACTTTTCAAAACTATAAGATGTCTTATGGCCGATTTAGCTTAGACTTAGAATTAACGTCACTTAGTTTACAAAAGAACTGAGAGTCAATTATTCAATGTGTCATCTTTTTTTATTTTCATTTTTTTTCATTTGACGTATTGCTTTCTAATTGCCCTATGAATTTAATTCGTCTAAAAATTTAGTATGCTATAGAATAAGGAATAAGAAGGAGTTTTATTAAAAATATTGAAAACAAAATTAAAAATGGTAGCATAGTTCTCTCACATCTCTCTTTGAACTTGTAAACTTAACTGGAAATCAAAAATCTGTAGTTTTCCAAGTTTCTAAGTTAAGTTATTTTCTGGGTAACAACGTACACGTTTTGCTCAATTGTTAGATGTGGGGGTTTCAAGTCAAGTTAAGTCTAAGTCTAAACTAATTCGGCCATTACTTTGTATTAGGTTTGTGAAATGAATTTATAATTAATACATAGTAAACCTTATAGTAATTTTAATTCGAGCACTGACTTTGAAAGAGCAAAATTAAAAAAATCTTGAGAAGCTTCAGATATTATTAAAACTCTTATGAAGCTTGGATTTATATAATAGGAGGCTTAATATTTACGCATCAAGAACAAATTCTTTATTTGCGATAACATGATTTGGCAAAAACTCAAAAAAAATTAAATTTTACAACCCTTGTCTTTTAATATTGCAGTGCTCCTAATAATTGGTAATATATTCGAAGTTAAGAGTGATTTTCTAATAAAATCAGTTCGGAACACTCTCAGGTGAGGTAAGAACAACTATTTAAAATTCGCCACATCCACACAGCCTCAAAAGCATCTATCGCCTACTGCATACATAAAAAATTCTTAGATTTATGAATTTGATTGTACCCAAATATTTGCTATGCGTTTCTTTTAAAAAAGAAGACATACAAAACTAAGACTTAAACGTCCACGTAAAACAAGCACGAACAGAGCTTTCCTAAAACGGGGAATTTTGTTCGGCCACATGTGGACTTTTCATGTTGTAATACATGTGAAACGAGCATACCGTAGTGTGACGCTACATTACATTATAAAATTACATCGAGCTCATGCACAAACATATGGCTACATATATAAGCAGCAGCATCAACACCAACACCAGCCCCAACACGTATTCTAAATATTTCTTAGCTCCGTTTATGCGCTAAAAGGAAGTGTTAAATATTTACTGTTTTGAAAAGGATTTGCGCTGTATGGTGCATCACATTTAAGTTGTAAATCGACACTTCTAGAAAATAAGAAAAAGCAGAGTACATACATGCATACATAGGCATACACGTAACTATACGAGCTTGTGGTTACCCGGTAGGCCAATGCTCAAAATAAGAAAAAACCAAAAAATTGCAAGACGGAAGTTTTAAGGTAGCAATGAAAACAGCTATTTCACAGTTTGTAAGATGCAATGAAGTGCAAAAACTAAAAAACATTGATTGCACACATACATACAGTTGTGTTAAATATAATAGTTGTGAAATTAAATTGGATATCTTTCGACGAAATAAGAAACAGCTGTGCTTTTAATGATTTTCATTTAAAATAAAGCGAACTCCGTAACAGAAAGCACGTAAAAAGAAATTTCGAAACTAATGCAAAGTTTAGGAAAGTTAATTAAACTTAAAAAAATACCATCAAAATTTTTTGGCAGAATTTCTAGACAATTTTTGAGTCCGCAGTTTTGTAGACCAATCAATTTCAGTCTCATATTGTGTAAGTTAGAACTCGCTACAAAATTTCACTGAATTTTCAGAATTTTTTTCGTCAAGGGTGCTGGGTGATTTTTTCCATACAACGCATGAAGAAAAATTAATTTGGTCTAAAAAAAAGTACCCAACATCCTTTGACAAAAAAATTCTAAGAATTCAGGAGAAATTTTTAGGTACTTCTAATTTGCACATTATTGTGCTAAAATTTAATGAGGTATGTATGTTCTATACGTACTCCAAATTGTCTGAAATTTAAGAGTTTAATTAACTTTCCTAAACTTTGAGTACATTTCGAAATTTTTTGTTACGTGGTCTATGTTATGGAATTCGCTATATTATAAATGAAAATTATTAAAATCACAGCTTCTTCCTATTTTGTCAAACGATATCCATTTTAATGTTACTACTAATTTATTGAACACAGCTGTATATACGTACGTTAAACTACGTATGAGCTTATTTCCACATTCCATTCCTAGAAACTGTAGGCCGCCTATCTTTGCCACATTTCTGCCACAACAAACAAAAAAAAAACAGAAACGCGTCCTCTTTTTTTATTTGTTAAACTAGCACTAACAATTGTTTTTGTTTGGTGATAACATAAATTAGCAACAGAAATCATTTAACGCAACAGCAACAACAACAACAAAAGAGACAAGAATATAACACGCAGGTACGAACATTGAGAACATAAAAAAAATTGCTACAACTTTGCGAACAACAAAGTTAACAATCGAAACAGCAGCAACTACAATCACAACTACAACTACAAACATCAGTACTACTACAAATGCAACTGCAACTGTTGGTTTGCTACCACTTAGCACTACAATTCTTGTTAATTTGTTTGTTGTTTGCTTAGTTCTGCTTTTAATTTACCAGCGCTGTTTGTAAGTTTTTCATTGAAAGAGCGTTTAAGCTTAATTAGCCCTTCGCAAGTACTAAAATGAAGTGACCAAAGAGTTGCAGAATAGTTTTAAAGCTACCAAAAGTATGACTGGGTATGAGATTTCTTTTTTTGGCAAACTTTGTGGTTCTTATTCGGGATACGTTCTAGAAATTTTAGTGTTTGAAGAAAAGTTAAAATAACGACGCGTTCCCACTGAAATTTGGTCTAATCAGCCCTACTATCGGGAATGATATTCGAACAAGACAATCCTGTAGTACTTCTCATTCTTTATCCAGTATAAAAACTTTATCCTCTCACTCATCCAAGGGCCGATTCTTTTATGAAGCACATAATCTCCGCAAATCAAAAGAACCAGACACTAAAAATGAAGTTTTGTCTAAGGTCCAAGCATTTTGCTATGGAACCTCAAGTTGAAAAATCAAAGACACTTTTCCGTATAAAGGAATTTTTGAAAAGTTAACAAGCCTTTCCATGAATCTCATATATTTTAAAACTTATTATCCTATTCTTGCACAAAAAAAAAATTATAATAATAATTATAATCAACAAAATTGGTCAAGCCATTCTTGAGTTAAAAATGGTGTAACTGACCCATTGAAATGAATTTTAACAAAAGACTTCACATACGACAATTCAAGTTTGAAAATAGAACCAGCTATAAAACTATATATCTCTACATATAATAAAATTGTAACAGGTCGATGTCTGTACATTGCAGTTATTCAAGAAAACCTGATAGAATCTGCTTTTTAAACTTTCGTCGTTGAATTATCATAAGTATGACTTAAAATTTAAGATTTCCTTTATTTCGAGACCTCAACCGGTTTCGGAGATATCGATCAATATGTGGACCAGCGGTGACCCAACACGTGTTGGTATAATATGAGTAACAAACAAAAGGTGATAATGAGTGCTGCAATAAGCGATGTGACTATGTTTTTTATTTCAACTAGTTTCGCAGACATAATGATTAAAATCGGACTCAGTCTACTATAAGTTCCATCGAGTTGGCTGTCATAACCTTTGTACATTTTAGTCGCCTCTTACGACAGATTTGCCTACCTCAGGCTTATTATAAACCACTAACCCGCAGGGGAGTCCAACTTTAATTCAAATATGTCTATTATTCTATTTATCCCATTTTTTATATGGAGGTAAAGCACTGTGCGGTGGACTGTTTGCTTGAATTTCTAGTAGCAACCTAACTCAATAAGGGGTGAGAAAATCAGTTTGACTTAGAAAATTAAATTTAGTTTCAAAATTAAAGTAATGATAATGAGGTATTTTAAAATAAGCAACTGTCAAAACGGTCAAATGAAAGCCTTTAGAAATTTACTTCAAGCTGTATTTACTAATTCGAATTTCATTCAAGACCTTGATAATAAATCAAGAAAAAATTAGCAAGAGAAAATTTCTTGAGAATTTATTGAGTATCATTTTTGTCATCTGTTAATGAAGTTAATTCCAAATTTCGAGTGTATAGCTTTTAATGGAATTACCTAAAATTCGAATAAAATTACTTTAAAATAACTCTTTCCGTGCCCCATCTAGCGGTCTTATCTTTCTACAAATTGCATCATCGGAAAGTGCGCAACTCCAGTTAAGTTCTCTAGTTATTATGTTTATTATTTAAAGTGTATGTTTCAAGTTTCAAGTTTATAGCTTCCAGTAAGCTACCCAAAAACCGATGGCCAATTTTGAGTTACCAAATTTGAATTTTTTATAATATCTAGATCCTTGAGGAAATGGTTGTTTGGTTTAAAATCAGCTAACTATGTTTTTATATTATTGTAAAAGAAAAATCAATTTTGAACTTGCTAGTAAACCTTCACACAAATGAAAATAGGACGCACATTTTCAGCTCTAAAAATAAAAAAGTCTGTATTACAGGCAAGAAGTACAAAATAATGTATCTGAGCTGTTCGATGATAAAAAATCCTTACTACATTCTACCTTCGATTCAATTATTGCCATTCGTTTTTTTTTAACCTTGATTTTACAAGGTCTCTAATGGACCACAGTGCGACTTGTTATTATTGCATACCAATACTATTAATTGTTAAAGTATTGCCTTACATTTTTTTTTTCAAGAACAATTCAAAGCTGATCCTAACATTCGTATTTGCACTGTTTCATGTGACTAATCTAAATTTGTGAATCTTGTTAAAAGTAACAAAAGTGGGTTAAAATTTGCATATTTTGCAAATTAATTTCGCATTTTTACATTTGAACTTAATATTTTTTTTTGTATTCGATTTGTTAAATAAAATAAAACTACAAATCAGTGAACACTTTAATTTAGGCGAGTGTAACATGTTCCATTGAAAGTATGTGCTATGCATGAATGTGCACTCTGCATAGAAATTTGAATGTACTTTGGTAAGTGAAGTGCTTACCACTCAAGATTTGCTGTAAGTGAAATTACACTTACACTGCCACTAACATTTTATTGAGTGGAAGTTTATTTCCATTGCCACTCAAACTTAAATTTTAATGAAATTATGCTTCTATTATCAATCATTCTTGACTTTGAGTGAAGATTTACTTTTATTAGCACTCAAATTTATTTTCAAAGGAACTTTGTCTCTAATACCACACATATTTGTATTTAGTGGAAATTTATCTGCATTAGCATTTATGGAAACTTAAAAGGTTAGTGTTGAATAAAATGAAATTCCATTAAAAGTAAATTTTGCGTGATGATGCTCTTTTGGTTTTTTAATATCACTCAAAATTTGATTTTAATGAAACTAGCCTTTAAATGCTGATTTTGAGGATCTCAAATCTTGAAAAACGTATTTGAATGCACATTTATAAGTTTTAATTAATGCTAATGCAGAAAACTCTCCACCTTACATAAATCAGAATGGCAATGAAGATAAAGTTCCATCAAAAAAACTGAAATTGAAAGCAGGCGTAGCTTCACTATAATAAAATTTTGGGTAATAATGAAAATAAATTTCGACTCAAAAGTCACATATTAGTGGTAGTGCGAATATAATTTTTAATTAGCATTTCTTGTTGGTGGAATTTAATTGCATTCAACACTAAAATTTTTTATTTAATGCATATTTACTGGCAATGGAACTGCCCATCTGTGAAAATAAAATTTAATTCAACTCTCACTTTGCCACAGAAAACGTATAAAACTTGTTAAAATGATAAGAGCAAGCAATAAATCACAAGCAGGAATTTTTAATTACATCAAACATCAGAACAGCTTTAAAAAACAAAAAAACAACTTAGTGTACTTTTAGAGATTTTCTATAAAGAATGCGATGCAAGCTTAATTGTGAATGCGGTGGTACCTACAACGTATACAATCATATACCCTGCAGGAAAAATATCTTGTTCTGAAAAAATGTTTCGACAAATTTCATACCCTCACCGATTTGCATCAAATTTCGTATGTAGATAGTTTTCTATATTCTAAGAATTTCTACTTAGTTGTTGCCACTCAGGAGGATATTATGGCGTTGCCACCTATCTAATATATTTTGTAATAAAATGAGATAGTGCCAATATGGGTATCAAACAAAATATATTTTATATCGTAATTGAAAAAAAAAAATAAGAATTCTCGGTGGGTTTAAAACCTAGGGTCGCCAGCTAATCCCATTGTATATATTTTTTGCATACTCGCTATTATCACGAAAACGTCTTAACACATTTGTATATAATTTTGTACTTTTAAAATATATTTAAGCTCTCTTATATAAATGTTGCCACATAGAAGGTTTTAACCGAGTTGGTACCTACCTGAAAATTAAATAAGATTTGGAAAAATGGTACTTGACGTATTCAAAAAAAAATATTTCTAGGTAGACCTACCACCTAGGGCTATGTATACATAAATTTTAGATACCCGTCCTTATCTCCAAAACTACTTGAACGAATTAGTTAATACATAGCGAGCGAAGCCCGATCACCCAGCTACTATTGAATTTATTTCGTAATAGGATGTTTTTGAAATCAGTTCAAAGAGAGGGCTTTCGCTAAAAGAAGTTTGAGTTTGTTGGCCCTTTAATAAAATTCAATGCTAAAAAACAGTTAATGCGCTCCTCAAAAGTTTTTTTAATAGCCTAGATAAGATTATCTTTCATTAGTTATACAGCTAAAATTGTCTTGAAATGGTAAATCAACTACCGCATTTCTAACTGGTAAAAATGTGGTTACCATCTTACTAGCTCTAGTTCTGAATTTTAGTAACAATTTATTGAGTGTGTAGGCTTACTTGGAAAACAATTAATGATAACATAGAACAATAAGGCTTTTAATTTTTTTTTTTTTTTTACAAATTGTTTCTCTTTTTTTTTTAATTTTGAATATTTTGATTTGTACTTGGGTGCAGTTACGCTGTCAGCTCTTTAGCTCTATGCAGTGCACACCTTCTTTTGCTGCACTTCACGTGTCATACTCATCATCAATTATTGACACAGCGCAGGCGCTCCATAGTTTCTTTGTAGGTTTATAAGTATGTGTGTCTTAGAAATATTCATAAACTTTATGCAGCACAATTCATCTGTTCATGTCAAATGTGTTCGAAATTTATTGACAATTTGTTGAACTATGACAATAGCGATTTGTCATGCCATTTACACCTAAAGTAGGAAGCTTATAAGTTTTGTGTTTGCTACTTAAATGTGTACCCATGTATGTTTGTATATGTATACTAAGAGACAACTAGGCAGGTGATATGGGTGCTTATGCAGGTAGAAGTTTCATTTCATAGCTTTTAGCCTTAGGTTGGTCTGATTTTCCTGAGCAAAAAGCGTTACTCAGGCACCACAAAAACTATTATCGTTCAACATTTTTCTTTGTGATATCACCATGAAGTACAGGAATCAATTTTGGTAATAATTTTTTATTCAACTTTAACTTTTTTTCACAGATGAACTTTGGATAATCATTACTCATCTTCATTCATCATCTAACGATTTATATTTTTCCCCGCAATACCAAGAAAAGAGGAGGTCCCGAATTAGATGCATAAACCTGGTAGGGGCTGACCTTGGTTCCTCCGTTGGTGTTTCCAATTGATATCAGCTAGCGCCAAAAAGTTGTATGACCTGCATGCTTTGTTATTTAAAGGCCTAAATCGCCTATGCGGTTAAGGTCAATAAATGAATCGAATAGTTCTTATTTCATAAAAAAACATTATTTAAAAAAGCAGATTTGAGTAAAAATATAAAAAAAATGCTTGAGTTAGATTCAAAACAAAAAATATATTGCTTGCTAAAAATTTATTACAAAAACAATTAAAAAGTTTGACAATTTACTAGCTTGCAACACCAATGCCAACAAATGCATAAAAATATATTTACTTAATTAACTTTCAAAAAATAATCCAGCACGCCCACACAATAACAAATTAATGGAAAACAGAAATCTCGTAAGCATAGAATTCGTTTAGAGAAGCAGATTAAAATGACATGAAAATTCAAATAAAGTTTATATTTCCAATGCGTCAATTAACGACTTTTGTAAAATTTTTAAATATAAAAATAAAAAGTAAATGTCAGTGTTCACTAACGCAGCTCAATAAAGTTTTAAATAAATTTGTTCACTATTTACTTGTACACTGCAATTGATACGTGATTCAGAATTGCTCTAGTTTTCGCAAGTCAGCGCCAAATAATAGATTTAAGCAACGAACTTGATCTTGCTTTATGAACAAATAAACAATAAATTGCTACATTGTTTCAAGTGTAGCAAACAATTTTTAACGTTTTGTGCACCGTGTGATATTTACTGAATATTTGTGCAATCATTGCAAAAAAAGTATAATTAAATGCAAACAAAAATTACATTTAATTTAGGTCATGTGGAGCCACCCAATAAAAAAATAAAATCGAGAAATTGAAAAGGTGATTTTTGAATATCACAAAAAAGTGATTCTTTTTTTTTGTATTTGTATTTTTGGATTAAACAAATTATACATTTAGTGCAACATGGATATGTATATCCTCCGAATAAAGAAGAATTTTTATTAATTTATTTGTATTTATGTATAGAACAAGGTCCAATATTTCTTTATTTTGCACACTTAATCCAGAATAACCCGACTTTCTGTGCACCTGAATTCTTGTATTAGTTAATGCAAAATTCACAACTAAAGGGTAGCTAGACCAATTTTGTCCTTTTTGCCTTTTTTTGATTCTGCAAATTTCAGGTGCCATATGAGCGCGCTTAGCCCGAAGATGACTAAATAGAAATAAGTTTTATAAAAAGTGTTGTCACCCGGAAATATCAATTTATATTCTATACATAATTAGTTTGATTTTTAAATTTGAGGTGCCATATGAAGGATCAAAGCCCGTAACTTCTTCTTCGAAAAGTTTTAGCCTGTAAATGAGTAATTCCTTAATATTTAAAAAGACTTGCCACCCGGAAAAATTAAGTTTTACTCTGTACATAATTGATTTTAAAATTTAATGTATCATACAAAAGATCTTAGGCAGTAAGTTCTTCTATGAAAACAAAACACTTAGCCTGTAAATGAGTAGTTCCATTATTTCTATAAAAAGAGTTGCCACCCCGGAAAGGCCCATTTTTACTCTACACGTAATCAGCTCGATTTTTAAATTTTAGGTGTCATATAGAAGGACTTAGCACTTGAGTTCTGTTTATAAAGAGCGTTGCTACCACGGAAAATCTCATTTTTACTGTACCATTAGTTTGCTTTTAAAAATTGTCTTGTCACATGAAAGGGCTTAGCCCGTACGTTCTGCTTTGAACAGTTTTATCCTGGAAATTATTAAACCCATCATTTTTATAAAAAGAACTGCCACATGTTTACAAATTAGTTTTTAAGATGCTCGTTACACTCTTTATAACTCAAGAGCAATTTGACGATTAACAAGATAGTATTTATTGAAATAGCTGGTATTTATAAAAAAGGTTGCCACCTATGCAAAATCTCATTTAATAGCTATGATTCTGAAATTTCGACTGTCCTATGAGAGTACTTAAATCACAAATGAGTGATAAGATATAAGAAAAGGTTACCACCTGTTCACAAATTCCTTTTCAATAAATCATTTACAATTCTTTTCAATATATCTCTGTGGAATTAATAATTTTCTTCTGATTCATAAAAAATGTTGCGCACTGTTTAAGAAATGATTTTTCTCCATAGTTAGCTTGATTCAGTAAATTGGGGCTGTCTTATAAAGGAACTTAATTTATAGATGGAAAATAAAATTTTACAACATAGCCAGTTCGCTTTCAAATATCAAGTGTTAATGGAAAGCAACATACCATTTCTTATAAATAGGGCTACCAACTTTTCAAGAACTCCTTTTATTTCAAAATTTTAGGGGTCTCATTTAACTGAAGACTCTTAGACGGGCAATAAGATCTATAGACTCGCAATAAATTATAGAAGAGTTATCCGCATGTTACTAACATTTTTTTTTCTGCATAGTTAATTAATACAGTATATATATAAAAGCTACATTTTAAATTATTTAATAACGAATAAGGTATTTTCAGACGTGTCAAAAATATTTCTTGAAATTTAAAAAAAAAAAAACAACTTCGGAGTGCCATTGCTCTTAATTTATAGCACCAATGGCAACTCTAGACAAATTCAACGAGTAAAAGAAAAAACTAGCTGACACTAATTTGAATTGTGGCGCTTACATTTACGCTTTTCAATTTGTTTATTTTTTTTGTGAGTTGCCAATGAAGTTTTTTAAACTTTTTATTACGTTACTATACAAAGAGTCAGTACATGCATGATTGTATGTATGTATGTCTGCATATGTGTATGTGTGTGTATATATTGCCTTCTTTTTAACAAACTACTTTTGTTTTCATTAACTCTTCGCTTACGGCAAGTTTTTTGTTTTGTATTGCCAGCAAAGTCCTATTTGTTTATTTGTTTCAAGAAGATCTAGATAAACTTTACAAGCACGGCATACAAAATTAAAACAAAAAAAGTAGACAACTAAACAAAAAAAAATCACAAAACTAAACTACCAATAAGACAAACACAATCAGATAGTGCTCCGCTTCATTTAGAGCTTTGTAGTGGCACATATGCACTACTTGTCGTTCTTGGTGCAAATATCGACAGCAAATGTGCCACACATTTGTTCCAATGCTGCTTTGTTGGCAGGCGCTTTAGTTGGTGGCATCAATTGCAGCAAGCAGAAGAAGAAGCAGAAAAAATTAAATTAACCAAAAACTCACACAACCAACGACTTCTAGCAGTGGCACCCACTTTGTTTTTATGCAACTCATTTGTTCTTATTCTCCCCCTCCACTCTTTTGTATGCTTCTTTTCGCCTTATAAAACAAAATACTTAAGCAACGAACTTTGTGTTGCATTTGACCGCATTGCGCTGAGTAAAGCGTAAACGTTTGCGGTGCCATAATAGCTAAGTGGCGTTTATGTGACAGTGACACTGACTAGTGGCAATATTTGTGTTTGGTAGCATTAAATTGACAGGGAACAGTAGTCAATTTTTTGTTATAGCCTTGAAATGTGCATGGAATAGTTGTTTAGTAGAATTTATTAGGTGGGACTCGAACGAGAATGCCAAAGTGAGTAATTTGGTAGTAAGCAGCTGTGAGAAAAGAACTACACTCGATTTATTTAAACTTAATTAATTATACTTATTTAAATAACAATAAATAACAAAGAATTTTCTTGAAGCTTTAAATGGGGCTGCAAGATATTTTCCAAAACGAAAACAAGTTTGCAAGAGCTTTTGAGCTCTATAAGTCGCCGGAGCTGCAATGTGTAATGGCAACTTAGGAAATAATCTGGAATTTCCTGTAACTGTCTGTCTTCCATTTCGGCGTACTACTTGAAGTGTATTCACGATCCCAAGACTTATTACATTAAGGTCTAAATCGCCTTCAGTCTTAAGGCCGGAAAATCTTTTACTATTCTGGCAATGAGTTTATAAAATCAGAACATTGAAACACCTTCTTGATTTATACATACAAAGTAGGTTCCTTACTAGCTTATATTGCCTAGAAACATGCATACTGCAAAGGCGAGGCTACTAAGACTAATCGTTTGTAAAATTGATAGAACTTTCAGCAATGTCCAGGCAGTGGTTATAACTTGACAGCAGACCAGTAGAACTAAAAGAGCAGCTTGGCGGAGAGTTTTGGTTCATCAAAAAGTGAGAAGGCACACACCACAGGGAGTTGTACTTTCTTCGCCCCTCAGATTTATGGTCATAAATGATACAGGATCTTAGCTGTCAGGTATTATCCTGTGCTGGTAATCTAGCAGACCTTGTTCGGAGAAAGTCTGAGATGTCTGTGGAACGTTTTGCAGTGATTACTGCATTGATGGCAAGGTATTACTAGATGTCAATACAATTGAAATTTAAATGGTTCTGCACACGAGGAGAAAGGGTTAGCTTAGCTTCCAGTGAATGATAGTTTTCACACAAGTACCCAGACACCCTAAAGGTACCGTTGTGATACCACATCGAAATAATGACCTCTTACCCTTATCATCTTGTATATTCCACAAAGCGAAGTATGTTCTTTGTCTTTATCCTGCCGAAGGGATTGAAATAGGCAGACCCCATATATTTCAGTATCTTACCCCAAAGTGCAGGGCATTCACATAGAAGATGTTTCACTGTAGCAGGCTCGTATTCTCCTCCACAGCTTCTGCGGACGTCATTGAAGAGAGTACACAGCCTTTCGGCATGTTTTCCCATACATATGAGCCCTGTGAGAAGAGCCATTAGTACCGAGAGTCCCTCCTGCTAAGTCCTCCCAACTACTCGCGATAATCTTTGGTCCCCCTATGTTTAGTAAGATTGCAGGTATGATGGCTTTCCCATCTATCACTTGCTTGTTTGAAGTCAGTGTTCCTCATTAAGAGCTAGCTGGTCGCAAGCGGAATATCTAAACCCTTCCAGGGGTGTGAAAGCGGAGCAGATGTACCCCCCTTAAAATCTCGGCTACTATCTAATTTCCTGATATGTCACAGTGTCCAGGCTTCGATACTAGCTTAATTGAGAGTTGCATGTGGAATATTCTTGACAAATAAAGAATGCAGAGGGTAGCTGTAAGAAGTCATCGGTTGATATATCCCCGGAACTAGCAGCCCTACCTTACAATGCCTACACTGATACTGAATGCAATCCTTAGGTTGTACCCGGTTGATATCTCTTTTCCGATTTAGTTAATCTAAGTCAATTGTATTATGTCATTGTGCGTTTGCCACTTCGCAACTCTCTACCAAATAATATTTCCCACAGTTATTCGCTTCAGTCAGCTAATATTTTCAATTCAGCAATTATTTTAAAGCACTTTTAGTTTTGTTTTTGTAACATTTTCAGTAATTCTTTCGACTAGAAAAAAATATAAGAATCTAAGAAAAATTTCCATCATCCATTTCTTTTGGCTGGCAATTAACTGAGTAGAACAACAACAATACCAACAGCATCTAGTAACCCTAAACAACAACAAAGCAGACGACTTTTGTAGCCTTAGTTTTGTACTCCCATTTACCCGTGTCGCTGCTAAAAGTAATGGCATCGCATTGGAAGGACTAATTAATTGGAACTAAATGAAAATGGCTTAAATCGTTTTATTTCGCACAAGAAAAGTCACAAAAAAGGCTAAAAATGGAAAGCAAAAGAGGGGTGTTACGTACAATATGATATTTTCTTAGGGCATGCATAATGGGTCTATACCCCGTGTTTCAGTATGTGTGTTTGTATGTTTGCAAGTTCACCTAAAGCACGTAGTTGTGAAGGGCGTAGCTGTTAAGCTGCCAGCTTTAGCTGATTATGAGCCATAGATAACGAATTTGTACTTCGGTTGTTTGGGAAAGATCTTCTCATGGCAGGCTACCATGAAGAGAAGCTGCCACGAAGGCGCGTTGCATGCCGCACTGAAATAAAAGACGAAGCGCCGCAAAACACAAAATGCGTAGCCCACGAAACAACGAGACACTACCAGGGCAGTTTGTTTTATTTTAAAAAGAATAAAGTGTTTTAGGTGAAAGATTTTTGAAAAAAATCACCAGTTTTTACCAATTTAAGAGAAATTCTTGAGCCTACGACATAATAACCAAAGTTGGAATTTTTGAAGACTTTAGATAACTTTAAGCGACCAACTTTGACTGAAATTTTTGCACACTTCTAAAGATCCAAGGCCAATTCACTAATTTGAATAGTTCATGGGTTTAGCAGGGGACAAAAATAGGGGTTAGCGGTTCGCTGCTTGGTCACATAAAATGACCAGGTTTAAGTAAAATATAGTAGACTTAGCGCCGATAATAACAAAACAAATTAGATTAGTTCACTAAGTAGAGGAGATCGAAGGCATTTATAGACTCTTGAATAATAGTTGTAGACTTATCAATGCCCGATGGCAATACAATAATTTCATATTTTGATCCCATCTCCTATTTACGATCGCCGCATTAATAATTTTCGTACCATTCAACCATTAATAAATTATACTTTAAGAACCTTTAGAAAATATTCTAACATCGTAATAAATTGATAAACAAAAAATAAAATTATTGGAAAAAAGCGCGGAAAGCTTTATTTATCAGTTATTAAAAAGAACCCTAGCAGACCCGTCATACTTTGTACTGCCTAAAATTTCTTTTGCCCACATTTTACAAATTGTACCCCTTCCCTCCTCATTTCGTGCTTCCTCTTCATTTATCCCTATATCATTCTGTTTCTTTGAATTTTTTCGTTCCTCTACTTCACCCTGTTCATTTTCCTCTAACGCCTCCTCTACAACTCCCATTTACTATTCCTACTCTCTTTCTTCTCCCTTTTCCTCTGCTGGTGCTAATATGTACATACTTATAGCTTCGAAAATATAACGAATTAACATTTTTTTGGTCTTGGTATCGGTAACTTTTCCCAAGTTTTTCTTAAATATATAAAAAACATATATCTATATATATAATATCTTTAACTTGAACCATAGCTAACCGAATCGCAACTTTATATTGCCTGAGGGTTTTTCCAAAAAGTATATATGACCTATCGGGCTCAGTAAAAGTTACGTAGAGATCGACAGTAAATTTTGGACATGAATGACGGGAAAAAAACGAACAAATATATGTGGGCGTGGCACCGCCCATTTTTCCAAAATAATGTAAATCTTGACTAAAGGACACATATATCCAAATATCATTAATTTAGACCAAATACATTCAGAGTTATGACGAATTGGAATTTTATATAGCCTGCTGCGTGGCATCGCTCACTGTTGTTGAGAAAAATATGGTTTTCACTTAAAAAAGTTTTTGAAAGTAAATGCTGAAAACCTCATATTTTTACAAGTTTTTTTTTATTAAAACTAGGGGTATTGAAATTAGTCATAAGTTAAGAATTTTTCTCGTAAAACACATTGGCCCACCATAGTCATTGCTTAACAAGCGTTTTAATTAAAATCTTTACTCAACTTAAAACGACATTTAAAATGTTGGTCAATCATAGTTATATTGAACAAACATTTTAGCTAAAATGAAATGTAACAGAGTCCCCATATGAAAAAAAATGTAATTGGTTCGTGGTATGAAGAAATTATTTATGTCTTGCAAGGTCACCCTGTGTCAACTATTTTATTCACAAACCATAGTATACTATGGTATATGGCTTGGAGTAAGCAATGACACAAACACAACCAAAGACACATACTGCGATATTTTTAAAATGTTAAAAAGAAGTTTTCGCCATTTTAAAATGAAAACTCCGTCTAAGGCCCGGTTTTTCAGTACAAGTTTAACTCAATTTGTCAGTTAAACTAAGCTTAAACTTGTTGCGCAGTATTTCAGTCAACTTTAAACGAAGTTTAAACGTAGTTTAAGCGGTCAATTTGGCAGGGTTAAACTCTAGTTAACCTGTCAGCTGTTTGCATATTTGATGGTTTTGGTTGTGAAACAATAAGCTGAACGCAATTAAGAAAGGACGATATTTTTATATTTAATTAAATACTGGATATATCATCTGACGAAAGTGATTATAGTGATGCAGAAATTGACGAAATGCTAACTATAACAATACTGAGGAGAAGCAATGGCGTTGAATATGTATACAAATATTATCTGTTGCCGTATCTAGATAAAGAAAAAACCAATGTTGCCGTATAAAAAGCAAATATTAAAAGCGGCCTTAAACTCGCACTGAAAAACCGCTCTGCAGTTTAACTGGAGTTTAAATTTATGCCGAGTTTAAGCAAACTTAGTTTAAACTGAGCTTAACCAAGGACTGAAAAACCGGGCCTTAGAGATAAAATGTATTTTAAGTTGGCTATGACAGATATGAAATGATGTTTATTTTAGAATCATGTTAAGGTAGATAAAACTCTTTTTTAATTTGACTATGACCACGGGCCATTCTCTTTTGCGAAAACTCTTAAAATAATGGTGAAAACTGACGTAATTCAATCAGGCCTTTTAAATAACGATTACCGGTTTGATTAATTATTTTCTCGATAGTTCATTTAATGATTGATTATCATAAGGTTCAATTTTAAATGATTCAAAAATAATCAAAAAAACATAATTTTTTACGATTATTAAAAAACAATCAAAAAAAAGATTTTTGATTATTTTTTTGGATTATTTCTGATTTTTTAAATTTTTTTTTTATTATTTTGCAGTTTTGATGTATAAAAAATTTTGAGATTTGCGTATATACTGCATATGAAAATGCCAATATTGGCCTGTTTTCATAAATTCACTCATACAATTTTTTTCCTCAATTCTAGACCCCCATGACACCCTTAGTTTACGTAGGTATTTGTAGTATATACACAAGTGTTTATATTTTTTACAACAAAACTGCAAAATAATCAAAAAAATTCAAAATAATCAGTAAAAATCAAAAAATAATCAAAAGCAATCAAGATCAATTAATAAAAAAAAAACTTTTTTGGATTATTTTAGATGGTTTTAATAATCATAAAAGATCACGTTTTTTTCTTTTATTTTTTTGATCGCAATCAAGTAATAATTGCCTTTTCTTGAAAAAAATATAATCATTACCAATTAAAAAAGCAATAACTAATTACTAATCAAATTTAACGCAAGAAGAAACTCCCCAAAAACTATCGATGTTTTCAGACGCATGGCCTCCAAACGCACTGCTGTGAGCCTTATTTTCATGGTGTTTTTTTTTTCTTTTTTGCAAATTAACTCAGCTTACGTCAAACTAAACTTGTTTCAATGCTTTTAGGAGAATTATGTAAATCTTAAGAAAATGCAAAAAAACGTGCAAAGTCTTTATTGATGGTGGAATACATCTCGTATATACTAAAAACGCTCTTCCTATTAATTTGATTTAAAAATATATTTTATAGGCCTAGTCGAAAATGGAAATTAAAATAATAAAAATAGACAAATACGACAATCGATGTTGCAAATTACCACAGCATGACGATGCCCTAACCAGAAAATACAAAAATTTCTTAAACAATTTCATTTAAATTAGACTAATGGATTTTTTAACAATTTCATTAACATACACGAATTATGAAGAAGCTATAAAAAATTAATTGGGTTGTTTAAAAGGAAATATACTACCAATACAACACCTTCACTAATAACATTGAATGCGTCAAAAACTTCACTCAAATTTCATTTTGATACAAAAATAAAAAAAATAAAAACAAAAACAAAATTCGCACTTACCTTGTAAACATAGCTGATTGTTGTTGTGCTTGCGTTTGTTGTTGTTGCTGCTGTGTTTGTTGCTGTTGCTGATGCACATGCTGTTGTTGGTGTTGCTGCTGATGTTGGTGCGTTTGCTGTTGATGATGATGCTGTTGTTGTTGATGTTGTTGCTGCAGCACCGCCAATGGTGATTGTGTTTGTTGTTGTTGATGTTGCGATACTAAATGTTGCACAACATGTTGTTGATGGTTAGCATGTGACTGTTGTTGTTGTGTTTGCACTTGCTGCTGTTGCAGGTGTTGTTGCATTTGCATATGTTGCATGTGTTGGGCATGCAGCGTATGCAAATGGGGATGCGCCAGCGGATGTGTGTGTGCGTGCGCATGCGCATGCATTTCAACTATGGGCGTGGGCAACATCGCTGTAGGCGTGGTTGGGCCAAGCGCTGTTGGCTTCTCCAAATGTTTATCGGCATACATTTGTTTGTGTGTGCGTTGCTTCTTTAATTAATTACCGTTTAGTATGAGTTGATGTGATTGGTTAAACCCACCAAACGTTGTGGATGGAATACCTGGAAATATGAAAATTATTTAATTTACATATTTCCTACACTATTCAGAATGATTAAATAAAAATTGTTCTTAGAAATTAATTAATATACCTGTGGTAATAAAAATAAAAGTTATGTTTTTTTGGTCATCTGTCTTGTGAATTGAAATCACTTTCGTACTTTCAGTACCCTCAAGGTATTGAAGTAACGTACATTTTATCGCCGTGAAAATATTTATCCACAGCATTTTTGAATTTTCGCATTTTAGGAATTTTTTTTTTATTCTATTTATTTATTTTATGTTATTTTATTTTATTTTACTTTATTTTATTTTATTTTATTTTATTTTATTTTATTTTATTTTATTTTATTTTATTTTATTTTATTTTATTTTATTTTGTTTGAATTTATTTTATTTTATTTTATTTTAGTTTATTTAATTTTGTTTTATTTCATATTATTTTATTTTATTTTATTTTATTGAATTTTATTTTATTTTATTTTATTTTATTTTATTTTAGTAAGTATAACGAGCTCAAGACCAGTTGATAATAATTCTTGGTTCATTATTATTATTTTTGATTAGAGGAAAAATTGAAAGCATTTTATTTTATTTTATTTTATTTTATTTTATTTTATTTTATTTTATTTTATTTTATTTTATTTTATTTTATTTTATGTTATTTTATTTTATTTTATTTTATTTTATTTTATTTTATTTTGTTTTATTTTATTTTTTTTCACTTTATTTTATTTTGTTTTATTTTATTTTATTTTATTTTATTTTATTTTATTTTATTTTATTTTATTTTATTTTATTTTATTTTATTTTAAAGTATTCATGAAACGAGCTGAAGGCCAAGAATAATAATTTTTCACTTTTGGAATTTTTATGAAAATTATTATTGTTTTTATTTATTAATAATCATTTTAATTAATAATTAAAAGTTTTTTTGGATTGAGAGTAGGAAAAATGTTTAGAGACAACTGCCATAGCTTTTCTTATAGATCTATTTCGGAAGCTGCTAGACTTCACTCATCAGAGAAATTTTGGCACGCATTGCTAACCATTAAGCTAACAATACGCTGGTTTTGATGTCATCTAAACTCCTAGTTCTATTCTTCTTTTTACCATATGCATGAACCACTTCCGCCATTTGACAGTTAGTAGTGTGATCATGATGGATTTTTGACAGATCTGTTTTATCATCAGAACTGCCTTTCCGTGTGCTCTCGGTTTTTGTTATTGCTTTTTTATACCAACAATTTTTGTTGATTTACGGCCTGTACATTTTCAAGTATTCATGAAACGAGCTCAAGGCCAAGAATAATAATTTTTCACTTTTGGAATTTTTATGAAAAATATTATTGTTTTTATTAATAATCATTTTAATTAATAATTAATCATTTTATTTTATTTTATTTTATTTTATTTTATTTTATTTTATTTTATTTTATTTTATTTTATTGAATTGAATTGAATTGAATTGAATTTAATTTAATTCAATTTTATTTTATTTTATTTTATTTTATTTTATTTTATTTTGTTTTATTTTATTGTATTTTATTTTATTTTATTTTTTATTTTTTTTAATTTTATTTTATTTTATTTTATTTTATTTTATTTTATTTTATGTTATTTTATTTTATTTTATTGGTCGATAACTCCGAAAATTGTTGAGTTATCGAATAAGGGGTATCTTTAATTTAAAATTATAGGTCTACTAATGCAAAGGCGAAACTTTCTTTCAAATCCATTGAGCTCGCAGGCAGACAAAATCTCTAAAACCTGTTGATTTGGATTCTATTGGCTCAAGAATGATAACTCCTATCAATTTTTCTACAGTTTTTTGAATTTTTGTCGGTCTCTATGGACTCACTCAAAAAAAGGTGCGTAGAATTGATAAAAATGCTTACTAGTTTATTTGATCAATTTTACAAGCCTTGGATCAATTTTACAGCTATTGTAATAGCGATCTATACCGTAGTGGCATTAAAAGTGGGCTCAAAATCGGTTTAGACTTATATTATGTAAAAACGCTTAGTCTTAGAGCAACAAAGTTGCAATTATTTCAATTTAAGGCATTGTATGGGGAATGTAAAATAAAGTTAGATTGAGGAGTCAATTTGTAGAACGATTTTTAGGCGAAATTTTTAATAAACTTTCTATTGCATAACTTCAAATCAGAACAGACAAAACAATTAAAATGATACCCAATAGTCTAATGGGTCTTGTGACAGTAACAAATTGTCAACATCTGGGTGGCTGCATTACTCAAACTGCTTGTCAAGCTTAACATTGTTGCATTCAGTTGCTTTTTATCATATTTTTTGCTACTCAACTTACTTTACTTCAATCATATTTAAGACTCACAAATTCTACATGAAAAACTTTGTTGTTTTTTGTTACGATTTCTCGCTTAATATAATTTCAAACGACTTTACGTGCACACAAAAGCCAATTCAAAGTCAACAACAACAGAAATTAATAATTGTTAGCAATAGCAATAAAGGAAACAGCCACATTGACCGCTAGCAGCAATAAAGAATAAAGGCAGCAGTGACTACGACAAAAAAAAACTATTATCACAAAAAACTGCAACAAACAATAAAAGTTACACAATGCGAACTAAATAAAATATACGAACTACAGACATCCCTTAAACAATAAAAAAGAGTCACTAACAAGGACAGCAACAACACTGTAGTGTGAGCATTAGGACAGCTAAAAATTCAAATGAAAAATTATAGTTTTTGCCTAGTGTGGGAAAAGTGTTTGAAGCAGAACTGTTAAATTTTATTAGTAATTAGTAATCAATTGGTTAGACGGATTTTCTAATTGCTAATGATTATTTTAATTGGTTTTCGAGAAATTTACCAATTGATTAAAAAAAATCAAAAATAATCAAACCAACAGCTTTTTTAGATTACTTTTGATTATTTTTTTGAATTATTTTTAATAATCGTGAAAAAATCATGATCTTTTTTTGATTATTTTTAATTTAATTGGAAAATAATCATTAAAAATTTAAACTAATTGGTAATCAAACATTAAATGGATTCTTAGAAAACCGATTCGTCAAATCCCTGCAGCTGGCTTACATTTCCTCTATATAGATAAGCCTCACATTAAAATGATACGTCATATTAAAAGGAATTTAATAGAACCATGAGAAGTTCTTGCAATAACAATAATAATGATTAAGATTAAAACCGAGCTTATCTTGCACCTCTGCAGTGTGTTACTTTTACTTTTCCCTACAAATTGGTGAGAATTTCATGTTTAATGCCGACTCCGAACGTCATCCGCAAAGACAGTTGAACTTTTGCTGAGAACCTTTTTCATAGCAGAAATATACTGCGGCGCGCCCCTCCTTATGTAAAAAAAAGCTTTTCCAAACATTTTGATATTACTTGAGCCTGAGAGCTTCGTTGCAGTAGGCCAGTAGCACTACCATCACAACAACGGCGGTGTCCAGCTTCTTGTAATACTTAAATACTTTCAGAATCGTGTAGGAAGAAGAAAAAAGCTTTCAGCCCGACACTTCGACCACAGGTGGGCCCCTTTTTATGCTCTTTGCGGTCACGACCCACATCTATGTTAAATACAGAGTATCCAAACACTTCGTGCGGCTTTATATTTAGCTTACGTCACTTTTGACATCTCAGCAAGATTATTGAGAATTGGTTGACAGAGAGTAGGCAATTGTGTTCTTCTTAATCGCGGACATTGACGTAATAAACTCTAAGCACTTCCTATTCAAAACATCTCTAGCTTTGACAGTAATCGAAGAAGTTTATGCCCATTCTAACTGTGTGGTTGCGTACTAAAGTGTCTCCACCGAGAATGCTTACCAGGGACTTTATCCTTGATTTACTCTGAGTCAGAAGTGTATTTCTGGGTTTTTTATCATCAGATAATTTGGCGTAGATATCTCGCAAGAGAAAAGACTTGATCAAAGCACATTTTTACAGTTAAAAGAGGTCAAAGCTATGCTTACCGAGGCATTCGCCGGAAGATTTTCACAGTCTTTCAACTTCTGGCCAAGTCATCTGCTTTACAGTTTCCTTCTATATTTCTGTATCCAGGCAATAGTAGGTAATGGTATTGAAACTGGGGAGTTAAGTCTCAAGATTTTTGCTTTCTCACCTTTGTTCCACTCAGCCAAAGGCGAATGTCTCTAATTAAAATAAAAAACAATATAATAGCTGCTTCCTTCCACACCAAGTCAAGGGGTTGTAACTACAGTGTAACTCTAGCGGCTTCCGTTGGAGTGGAGCACAGAGCACCGCCTACACAAAGTTCATAGCTTCTTTTGACTTTTTGCAGATTTTAAGGTACGTTGATTTGGTTAGTGCAGTCCACTATTCTATAGTATCATCGAATATTGGGTTTATTGATTGTATTCCCTATTAACCCAGATTACCTTCTTTCTCCAATATTCATTAAGCCAAACGAACCCTATAGAATTTTTCGGAACCACCCTAGTACAAAGCGCACTTGTCGCATGGTATTTGCTCGCAGGTACAATCACTATCGCCATCCTTTTGCTATGCGTTCGTTGTGGTTTTTTTTCTATTTGCTTTTCTTATTTGTTAGACTATTTCTATTAAGACTTTCGGACTTCGGACTGAGTAGGCAATTGAAAAGTAAAGTCCTCTCTCGACGAACGAAAATAACACTCTACAAGTCACTCATCGCACCCGTCCTGCTATATGGTGCAGAAGCGTGGACACTAACAACATCTGATGAGGCGGCTCTGGGAGTATTCGAGAGAAAGGTTCTTCGAAAGATTTGTGGACCTCTACGCGTTGGCGACGGCGAGTACCGAAGAAGATTTAATGATGAGCTGTATGAACTTTACGCAGACGCCGACATAGTTCAGCGAATTAAAACACAGCGGCTTCGCTGGCTAGGCCACGTAGTGCGAATGAGCGAAGATGCTCCAGCCCAGAAGGTATTCTTATCGGCACCCGCCGGTGGAAGCAGAGGAAGAGGGAGACCACCACTCCGATGGAAGGACCAAGTGGAGACCGATTTGCGATCCCGCGGTGTTTCCAATTGGCGCCAGTTGGCGCAACGAAGAAACGACTGGCGAGCTATGTTGGACGGTCAAAATCGCCCAGGCGGTTAGATGACCATTTGAAGAAAAGAAGATTTCTATTAAGTATTTTAAGTGCCTTTGTGTTGTTGGTAGCAACCTCACGTAGCGCATGCAAATCATAATAGCAATAAAAAATAATCATAATCGCATATAATAACAATAATGAGATAATGACCACGATATTCTAATGTGGCTTGTGTGTCCCACACCCCCACAATCCATAGTACTCTCTCGAGCGATCTTTGTGCTAGCTATCCATTCTATAGCTCAGAGCTTGCACTCCTTTTCAGCAGCCCGCAAAACGTTTGTCATTTTTTGTGGCTTTTGCTGTTGCTGATCGCCATTGTTATGCCACTGCAGCGCAAATTGTTTTTTATTCTGGATGTTGTTGTTGCTTAGCGTTTTGTAGTCAACTGCAATAAATTTGTTGAACTGTCGTTTTGTTTCACATTTTATTGTTTGTTTACTAGTCTTTACTTTGCTTACTGCTCGTCGTTTGGTATTTGACTGCCCCCTAAGACTCGATATGCATTTGTCTTTTATTTTTTTTTATAGCAGTTAAACATTATTAACATTTTGTTTATTGTCATTGCAATTTGTAATTATGTGCATTTCTCAACATTGCTTCATACAAACAAAAATTATGAGAACAACATGTAGAACTTTACGTACAAAAATTTGTAATATGAAAGACTTAAGCAACGAACTTTTTGTTGTTCAGTGGATATTCGATTACCCCTACTGGTTTTGCGAAGACTAGGTTTTTATTTTTTATTTCTTTCTCATTTTTTTAATTCAACTATAAAAATCTGATTTGATAAAAATATCATTAATTAATACTAGAGTTCGCCCAGTGGTTGAAATTCAAAAGGGGCCAGAATCATTTTACTTTTAACCTTCATATTGAAAATTAGCAAGAACTGATATTGCATTCTTTCACCCTTTCAGTTCTTGCTATTCCTTTTATTTGTTTTAATTTTTGCTTTCCTTTTCTCCTCTTCTTTATATATTTGTTCATTTTATTTTATTTTTAAAATTTTTTTTTAATTTTATTTTATTTATTTTATTATACTTTTTTTTTACTTTATTTTATTTTACAATATTTTTTAATTAAATTTTTTAATTTTATTTAATTTATTTAGTTTTGTTTTATTTTAATTTATTTTATTTGACTTTACTTTATTTAATTTTTTTTTTTAATTTATTTTATTTTATTTTATTTCATTTCATTCATTTTGTTTTTATTTCTTTGTTTTTTTATTTCATTTTATTTTACTTTACTTTTTTAAATTTCATTTTGTTTTATTTTATTTCTCTTTCTTTCATTTTATTTCATTTCCTTTCTTTTTTAGTTTATTTTGTTTTATTTTATTTTATTTTATATTATTTTATTTTATTTTATTTTATTTTATTGTATTTTATTTTATTTTATTTTATTTTATTTCATTTTATTTTATTTTATTTTATTTTAGTTTATTTTAATTTACTTTATTTTATTTTATTTTATTTTATTTTCTTTTATTTTATTTATTTTATTTTATTTTATTTTATTTTATTTTATTTAACTTTATTTTATTTTATTTATTTTTTTATTTTATTTTATTATATTTTATTTTTTTATTTTATTATATTTTTTATTAAATTTTTTTTTATGTTATTTAATTTATTAAATTTTTTTGTTTTTATTTTATTTTAATTTATTATATTTTATTTGGTTTTATTCGGCTTTACTTTATTTAATTTTTTTTTATTTATAATATTTTTTTGTTTTGTATTTTATTTTTTTATTTTACTTTACTTTATTTTATTTTTTTATTTTATTTTATTTTATTTAAATTAATTTTTATTTTTTTTATTTTATTTATTTAATTTTTTTGTTTTTATTTTATTTTATTCTATTTTGTTTAATTTAATTTCATTTTAGTTTATTTTAATTAAATTTATTTTATTTCACACAAATCTTAAGACAAAGAGTACAACAACGCACTAGATCTGTATTGAGTACTCATTTGCTTTACAACCATTTTTGACACCTAGAGCATCTAGAAAAAATGAACTGAGTACTGAAAACATATTTGTTTAATACATTTACTTTCATGCAAACGCATAATTTCAAATCTAAAGGGAATTACTTTTTAATTTGAAAATCAAGTTACTTGCATAATTCGTTGGATATTGTTACAATGAATATAATTTTACAATTAGGAAAAAAATTGTAAAAACAATAAGTAGACAAACAAATTATGTACATAACTGTGGTATTGTGAAGCTTATCAATTATAGTTATCGCAACTCAACCGCAATTGTTTGAGCAATGCAAAAGCTTACATGTAAGATCAAGTCTCTATAAGCCGTTACTTACATATGTAGGTGATAGGGATGGCAATACGATATTTATATTTCGGCCATTGTAAAGAATGCAGTTTTTGTCACTCTCACGGTTTCAATCAAACTAAGACTCACGAACCCATAATCACAGCTGTTACCTCTGCCACCGTAATCATCATCCTAATATTTATTGTCAACAGAATTACACAGCTTTTTCTTGTCTCTGTTCTCTCCCTTATTCTATTACTTATATGTGCTTGCTCTATTAGCTTGTGATCTCGAGATTACTTGTACTTAAAAAGTAAGGCTTCCCCAAACGATCATCCCTAATTTATACACAGTATAATATTAAATTCCATAAACAAATAAATTGTACTGTGTTTTTGTGTTTTACTGAATAGCTGATAATGACGCTGATGTTATGCAGAAAATAAAACAAAAAATTTTATAAAAGGAAACTATCTTGATAAATGAATTTTTGAGAGTAAACAAAAGACTTAAACAGCTAATCTAAAAATCAGTGTTTCAAACATTTTTTGTGTACGATGAATCAGCGAAAAAGTATGGAGAGCCTAAGCGCAGTTGAGTGGCACAAATGTTGAAGTTAATGTTGATGTTTACCGAATTCTAATAAGATAAAGGGTAGAGCAACCGAAATTCTGTAGGTATGTTTTAGAGCAAAAATATTAGAACAAGTTATAAAACAAAATCGCAATGCTTACAAAGAAATGAAATACGGGTTTCCTTTCTTACTATGAACTGATTACCTACAAAATAAATTTTCTTCGAAAATATGTCTTAAAGCAGACAAATATGCGTCAAACTATTGTACACAATTTTTCTAACACAACTTTAAGTCCATTTTACCTTACTAGTCTGATCAACAGTTCGACATGATTTTCGTTTACTATTTCTTTAAGACAACTACAACCTTTGCACTTTTGGTTTAACAACTCTCTTTACCTTCAATTATATAGTTACTTTCTTTGTTGAATTTAAACAATACTTATCAAATAATGATTAATGATAGATTTAGATGCTAGCATTACAAGCATATACAAAGAGTTTGCTGGTTTGTACGTTGCTGTTGAATGGAATACTTGAGCTTAAGAGCAGCAGATAATAATTATTACTCAAATTATATGATTGTTTTTATGTTATTTTTTTACAATAATGAGCAGGCAACAGGCGTATATAGACTAAAGTGCTAGTACTTTTTGAGACGCAGGCCAACGTTCCCTCCTTATAACTAGCAAACTTTTTCGGAAAGTCCTCTCTAATGCAAGCAGACCTGTTAAATTTGATTAGTAATTAGTAATCAGTTAATTAGACGCCTTTTTTATTTGGTAATGATTATTTTAATTGTTTTTCACGAAAAGGCAGGTAGATAACGATTACAAAAAATAAAAAAAAACCAAAGAAATCAAAAAAAGTTGCTTTGATTACTTTTGATTATTTTTGATTCTCAGTATTGTTGATGTGTATATTTATGTGATTCTACAACATATTAAAAAAAAAAAAATCAAAAATAATCAAAAAAAACATAAATAATCAAAACAATTTTTTTTTATTATTTTTGATTTTTTTTAAATGGTAAAAAACTAGAATTTTTTTTTATTATTTTTTTAATTAATTGGAAAACAATCATTAACATTTTTAAGTAATTTGTAATCAATCATTAAATGGATTCTCAAGATAGTAATTAATCAAACCGGTAATCATTACGACTAGTAATCATTATTTAACAGGTCTGAATGCAAGTCAAGTCGATTGAAATCGAAGATTCTGATTGCTAACCACACTGGTATACTAGTTATTGTCAAAAAAAAAATAAAGAATAGTTCTGGTTTCGCATAATAATATAAAAACGGTATCACCAGAAATCTGAATCACTCAGGTGATACCCACAGTCAGGTTTAATAGGACATTTCAAATTTCTTGTGATGACAAAGCCTGTGGCTGACTTATTATAGCCCAATTTGTTTTCTTTTTAATTTTCTTTTTAAATAAACAATATTGAAACAACATTATTAATTATCTAGTTACACAGTATAACAAATTAAAAAATTTCTTTTTACAAGTAATTTTTTCTGAGAAAATTTTCTTAAAGTCTAGAGGAGTCACAAGGGATGATTCCTAGCATCCTTTTTTTATTCTGAACCAAGAAAATATATTTTTAAAGTATGATAATTTGCAATTACACAGATTTAGGCTAAGCTATTTGTAAAACCCAATATCTAGATAAGAGATAAAAAAAGTAAAAAAAAAAATTGTGACTTTGGACGATTTTCAGACGGTTTTATAAGGAAACCTGTTAATGTGGAACTAAATAAAAAGTTGAAAAAAAGAAAAGTTGATTTATACCCATATTTGTGTAGTTAATATAGTGTCTAATTGTTGACAAAGAGATCCAAGTCATTTCTGATATTGTAGTGCTATTTATTAGCCTGGCAATGAAGGCATGGAACTTACAATAAGTAATCAACTTTAAACTTGAATATCTCGAAACAATGTCAGACCTACTTAGATCTCAGTTTTTGTTATAGAAGATGTTACATTTGGGTAAATAATATAGAGTATTAAATATATAAATGGAAAACTTTCTTTAGTACCATATTTTTAATACCAGAAGTAGCGAAATTCAATCAATGAAATCTCGGTACTTTCGACACCAAAAAAGCGGTAGTCATCCCTAGTGTTAACGTACAAATTTTGCTTTATTTAGGCGCCATAAGTGTTGTGTGTGAGATTCCATTTAAGTCGAATGCAAATCTAAAAATAATTCATGCTTAGCTTAAAACTAACTTCTTTTAACACATTCAATCGATTAAACTATAAGTTTAATTATTTTTGATATTTACAAAATTATTTAGCATTTAGCCATACGCAAGTATTTTTAATGCGTAAATTAAACAATTCTTGTGGTATTTCACGGCCTTCAATACCGGTTGAATATATTCAAGCAATTAGACATTAATTAGCGATAGGAAGAGATAGCCTAACGCCACAATTACACATCTCTACATATAATAAAATTGGAACAGGTCACTGTTTGTGCAAAATTATTAAGTTAATGGAATCCAAATCAACGGCTTTTACACTTTTCGTCTGTTTGTATGTTTGGGCACGCATCACTCAAAAACTGCTGAATGGAGTGGAACTGAACTCCCTCAACTGCCATACAAGTTGTCAACTTAAAATTTAAGATATCCTTTATAACTATTTACTATTTACCTTAGGAGATTTTAATTGGGATTCCTTGTATAATCTGACACCCTATACAAGTCGTTTAAAACTCATTAATCTTTACACACTTTCTAGTCGGAGGGAAATGCTTGGAATTGTTTTTGTGATTAAATTGCTAAATGGTTCACTCTCCAGCCCGTTTGATCTAAGTGAAGTGAACTCCAATGTACCCTTTCGTCGAGCAAGGCATTTTAAATCACTTGTCTTGAAACAGTGCCGAACCAATTTTCAGTTAAATTAGCCTTTTCGCTGTTTGTGTCAAGATTATAACTCCCTTTCTGGTAGATTTGATATTTCAGACTCGCTTTTCAGCATAAAAAAAAGCAATTTTTTCTATCCTTAATACATAGCAACTAATTGTTTCTTATTCTTTGATTTTTATATTAATTTTTAACAACAATTTTATTCTGTTAACTAATTATTTCTTAATGTGTAATCCATCTTACATCTACTTTACTTAGCTGATGAGGTTTTATCTGTAGCTGAGCAGTTTTAGATATCGACGATTAACAAACCAAAGCCTTTCAACGACTCGGCGAGAAAGAACAATCCGAGCACGATGCGAATGCGCCCCTCGCGCCGGTTGTGCGGGATATGGTGGGTAATCCGTTTGGGAATTATTATTATTATTATAACTAGACCGACCGGATATCGACCAATATAAGGACCAGGGTGACCCAAAATATGTTAGTACACTATTTGTTTTAAACGAAAGGGGATAGTGAGTGCTAAAATAAGCGATCTAATTAGATTCCATATTTTATCTGGTTCCGCAGCTATATTTGAAATGGGAGTCAATACTCGTATATTATAAGTTCTGAAACGCAGCGAAGCGTGGCTGGATTTACTAGTTCTTAATATGGTTTAAAACGCTAAAATAGACTGCAAGCTAGTTGAATATTACTTTTCCTTAAACTGGCCCCCCGAAGAGCTATTCTTTATTCAAAGTCAATTGGATGAGTTTTTTTTTATTACTTTAACCTATGAAATACGTGATTAATGTCCTATCATAGTGTTATCATTGCTCAAGTTACGCACCGAAAGGAGCAGCCTTTAAAAGATTCTGGACGCAAAATATGTCTTTTTTAAATACGCACTCCGCTGCACATGTAACAATTTCTTCTTAATGAAATTCTACCTAAGTTTTTTCACCTTTCTAGATTAATATTTTTAGAAACTATGACTACTTCAAAGCTTATTTTCACATTGAAACTTTACTGTCACTAACTAACCTATTCTTATTTTTTCAAGTTTTGCTCTAAAGTGGATGACGTTTTGTTGTTTTTGTATTAATGGCAAAAACACTGACCAAAATAAAGATGAGGTAAAAGGCCCCTTGTATGTAGTATCATCTGCTTTGCACGGAAAGGCACTGCATCAGCTGGCTTTATAAATGCGCAAAAATTTTAGTTTTTCGAACAACCACATAAAACCAGGGACCGCCGATAATGATTATTTTTATATCTTGAATGAAAAAATGAAAGGCTTCCAGTATTGGAGGACAGTTTAAAGTATATGAACGTCAACGGAAATCTGCATTGATTGAAGAAAATTTGAGCGAAATCATAATTTTTTGAGTTAAATTTTTTTTGCTCGAAAATAAAACTCATGTCTGAGTTTATTTTTTTTGATGAAAGTAAAACTTATTCTTTGAGAGGTATTTTATCCTTCAAGAATAAAAATTAAATTTTAAGTTTTAATTTTTAATTTTTTTCTCGGTTAGAAAAACCCACAACAAAACAAAATTCTCCTTAATAAGGAAAGGTATCGCTGATCTGCTGGCTGATGCCTGCCTGAATGCTAACATCAACTTGCTCAAAAAAAAAAAGGCAAACAAGGCAAGGCAAGATACCATCGGGGCTTGAGACGTCTAGTAATGGCATTATGTACAAGGCATCTCAATTCAGAATTGGCATTTGAGCACTGGCCAACCGCCTAGGCAAAATTGAAAATGTGTTTGGTAACTTTAAAGTCAGCCCATACTGAGCACTTTGGCTCCAAAGTTGTTCCTTTGGGATATGAGACTGAACGACTTCGTCATGGTCCGAATTATTTATTGTCATCTATGGTAACAGGTTTCAGTATAAAACAACCCACCCAGATGTCTTCTCTATAAACCATATTGAAATCTTACGTCTCAGATGAGCACGCATTTCTAAGGATTTACACAGACCCACTTCTAACTTTTCCACTTCTTTCACAAACTTTTCTATATATAAAAATATTTATAAACATATTCTCTTTAAACGCAAATTATATTTGAGATTATTACCGAGTACAATAATTGGTTAAGGTATCATTATATCTGAGAGTGATATACCATTCTAAGCTTCACTTGATTTCCACTAGATAATAGCCTCTTTGCAATAATTTCTTTGGGTGCAGTTCTTTAACCGATATGAATCCAACATGCTTGGGTACTTACACAATCAATTACTATTTCGATTGTTATACTAACGAATTGTTATGATCAAGTCGAATCTTCTAGTTCATACCACCTCGTCCTGCCGTAAATAACGTTTCCAGAACCTCAATGCTAGAAATGTGTACTTATAAGTTAATAAAGTTAAAGTTATCCTGGCTTAGGTGGCATTAGCACTTGACACTTTGATAGAAGAAGCCTCACTCTGAGCTCAGGGACTGTTAAAACCCGAGCTTGCGGTCACCTTGGCGCTGTTCTACAAAATATGTTAACAGTGCCACCTAGCGTAAAAGAAGTCAGGAAACTGATAGTGAATGGTGAAAGGCGTCATATACATAGATCAAACATCCTTTTGCGAAGCCAGATTAACTTAGATTATTATTTAAAAATCAAAAAGAAAAATTACTATAAAAGCTAGTACACCAGTTTTGGCCTAGTTTTTAATATCGAAATGAAACTAAAGTTAAGTTAACATAAATTTTACCTTTCTTCTTTGATCGTTAACATAAATTTATGCTTTTTAGCTTAAATAGCCAATGCTGAAAGGTTAAACTAAGTTCAACCTGATAAACTAAGCCCGACAGAGACATATAAATACACCTACCTCAGCATACATACAGCTGTGTTCAATACAACTGTAGTGAAATTAAATTGGATGTCGTTCGGCGAAATAAAAAGAAGCTGTGATTTTAATAATTTTTATTTAAAATAAAGCGAATTCCATAACAGAAACAAATTTCAAAGTTTACACAAAGTTCAGAAAAGTACATTAAACTTTTAAAAAATGGCCATCAAAATCTTCAAATATTTTGACAGAATTTCTAGAAAACTTTTGAGTAGGCAGTTTTGTAGACCAATCAATTGTAGTATAACACTGTGCAAGTTAGAAGTCGCTCAAAAACTTTATGAATTTTCAGAAATTTTTTCGTCAAGGGTGTTGAGTGATTTCTGCCATAAAACTAATGAAGAAAAATCAATTTTAAATGAAAATTATTAAAAACACAGCTTCTTTTTATTTCGTCGAACGATATCCCAATTAATTTCACTACTATTATATTGAACACAACCGTGCATACCTATAATATTGCTTATCGTTAATTTATTTATCAAACTTTTTATTTAGATTTACACACATACGTCTATAAATAACAGTTTACATATAAAATTTCACACTTACAAGTAAATCAAACATACAGAGTAATAATAAATAAAAAAACATAGCTAGTCATATGAACAACAGAAAAAAATGTAAGTACAAAACATAAATGATAGTGTAAGCAAATATACAAACATACATATGTAAACAAATATTTACAACAACTATTTATTTACAGATTTACTGGCATATTTACATAAATGGAGTATGAAAAATTGGTTCACCCCCGGCATGTGAGTTGTGATAAAATTTCAGGTAAATAAATGCAATTTAGTGTGAATATGCGTATGTGTGTGTGTTAGATATGTGTCCATGTGTAATAAGGATACAAAAAATGACAGAAATGAGCGCAAAGTAATCATATTTACAAAATAATTAGCATAACGTCTTATCGCTGTATGTCGGGCGGGCTAGTCGTAAAATATTAAAAATGCTTTTATTTATATACATAAGTGTAAATACAGTGTCTCATACAATTATCCAGTGATATACAATATCTTGGTTTCTGTTTTAAAATATATCTAAACAATTTTAAAAGTTTTCGCCCGCTGTTATGAGGCAGTAGTGTTGCCGGCCTACCACACCGAAGGTCCAAGGTTCGAGTTCTGGGACAGGTAACATCAAAAGTGGTGTGGTTTGGCAAACTCTCCGAGCGTATTTCTGCCATGGAAGGCCTCTCAACAAAAATTCATCTCCTTTGTAGAACTGTAGGTCCCACCAATTTGTAGGAAAAATTCCAAATCGGCACACCACACCATATACCTGTTGTATATCGCGCCATACATTTATTTTACTTTTAACAAACAAGAGGCATGCTATCTGCTACTAACCCAAACCAAACCGGTAGCGGCAGCGATACAAAATGATTGGAATACTTTTTAGAGTCACTGTATAGAGATATGTTTTACTTACAACAACATGCTCTCGACGTTAAATAATTTTAGCTGCACAAAACAACAACAATTGCATGCGTTTTCTATGAGTTTTATTTATTATGGCGCAAGTGTTGAATAGCGAACGTAATTCAAAAGCAGTCAAAGGCGTATTTAACTGCTGCGCTGAACGAATATACGAGCTCGCATGTTGTTTCTGTGTATTTAGTTATCTGTCACACAGCGGCACACGCTTACACATTTTTACAATCCAATTAAAGTTGACAACAAAACTGCCAAAAAGGTGCCAAACAGCATACGCACCACAGCAAAATGAAGTGCTTTTAAATTTGGGCGCTTAGTGTAAGTCACAACTGCTCAATATTGAGTGGTGTTAAACTGAGCTGTCACTCGTTTTACTATTAATTGATAAGGCGAACTTGTGTTAGCAGAAACTGATTAACCGGCATGCAGCAAATGTTGACGTTTGAAAAAGTGCAATTAAAATGCAATTTTGTAAAATTTCACTTTCGCTCAAATAATCACTCAATAAAAAATTTTTTAAAAAAATTACTCAAAAACCCACTCAATGAAAAAACTTAAAGAATCAATTAAAAAATATATTGTTTTTTTTTTTAGATAAAATGCTTTGCATCACTGCATTTTATTTATTTTAATGATTTTTCAAGTTATGCTTTTCCACTTTTTAAGTTCTTTTTGCACTTCCACTCAAGCGCAACTTTGCACTCTTACTTGCTTTGCGATTTAATTGTTATTTGATCGCTATTTGATTGCTAACTGATTGCATTTGAAAGCATTATAAATCATTTTCACACCTTCAATAGTATTTCACACTTAAACCACTACAACAATAGCTGGGTGTATGCTTTTAGTAGAGCAGGCGTTTTATGCAGTTCACGCAATCTCCCACAAGAAAAAAACTGTAGCACGCGCGCTTTTTAGCTATAAATAACTAGCAGAGCTAAGTGCACAAAAAAAAACGTTAAAAACGGTTGCACAAACTTTTTTTACAGTCCGAAGAATAGTGAATTTTTACATTACTTATTTTGTTGTTATTCTATTTTCCTTTATTGTCTTTTTTTTTTGGAAATTTTTCCATTGCTTCTTTGAGTATTTCTCTTGCATTTGATTGATGGCGCATGTCACCAATTAATTGATTAATCCATTACAATAACATTGTTTTTTATCACATTCCATTCTGCATTGGTTTCTTTAATTCTTCTACTTATTTTTTGTCTCTACCACACGAATCTGCAGCAAAAGTCTAACTGCATCTGACAGCGCGCACAGTGTGTTGTCTCTGACGTTTGTTGCACTCTACACCACCAGCACCGCCGTCGCTATTTTAGTAATTTTTTTTCTACTTCACACTCAAACACACACTCATGCGCTCAGTTGTTCATTCGTTTGTTATCACATTAAATGCACACCGACCGACTCAGCGTCTATTTGATTGATTGATCATTAGCACTGACTGCAATTGTCTCTGTCAACAGTTTGACACCAGCATTAGCTACACATTTTCATAGAAATAAGCTCACATAAGCACCCGCAGCCTAACGTTATTCATGCATTTGTTGCACTTGTTAGTATGACTTCTGGGAGTTGTGGCCATACAAAAGACCCCAGCTGCGAACTCGTTGTGAATATGTTTGTATTAAATTCTTCTTAATTTTATTGATTGCATTCATTTATTTACCACTTATTGCTACCAAATCGAAGCAATTTATGCAAATCGACACACAGCGAGACGCCCACACAGTTTTGTTTTATTATAGCAATTTTTTAAAGTTTGGAGTTTACTGCACTAGTCTTATTATGAAGTTAGGCACTGTTGGAAACTGATTATTTTAAAGTTAATCTCACTGATTTTCAGTAATAGGTTTCAGCTAAATTTTTTTTTTTCTTCTCACAACTCAAATTTATTTACTTCCTCTTTGGAATTGTCATTTTAATTTCAATGTCTGCTTTAATTAAAAAAAAATTTTTTTGCACTTTTACCAGCATGTGCCAAATGCAGGCAGCGTAGAAGTTATGACCTTTCTCGGAAAGTAAAAATTAGAAAAAATTAAATAAATTTAAAAAATACTGACTAATTTCGTTGCTAGATACAATTTTTTTCTGCTTGGCTAAACTAATTTTTAAGTGAAAGGAACAAAAAAAACTATTGCAAAGAAGTATTAGCCTGCACAACAAGAAAAGTTTTATTTTATTTTAAACTGCTTTTTTTTTTAGATAAGCAAACAGAAAAAATTTTGTGCGCTCACAATTTTTGTTCCTGTCTTGCTTTTCAAAGGAAATTTCAAATTTTGAGAATAAATTAAATTTTATTATTTTATTTATAAGTCGCTTAGTGCTTGCGAATAAAAAACGACTAGCATAATTTTAGTTTTTGATAAAAGATTTTAAGCTGAAAATAATTAACTTGTTGTATATAAATATTACCTAGACTAGTATTTTCTACTTAAGTTTTAGTATTGAAGGAAATTTCGAATTTTGAAAACAAATTTAATTTTATCATTTTATTCATAAAACGCTTAGTGCTTGCGAATAAAAACGGCTATTATAGTTTAAGTTTTTGTTTATATAAATATCACAAAGACAATTTTTTTCTACTTAAGTTTAAGTATTGAAGGAAATTTCAAAACAAATTTAATCCTATTATTTTTTCATAAGTCCTTAGTTATTGCGAATAAAAAAGGTATATCTCAATTTTAGTTTATTCATTATAAATATTACATAGACTAGTTTTTTCTACTTAAGTTTTAGTATTGAAGTTCGAAAATAGTTTTTGTGATCTCTACATCCTTAAGTGGCCATACGCTCCGAGGTTTTAACAACTTAAGCATTGTTAAAATTAATTCACTACCAATAACTCGCTAGTAAAAGTGTATAGTTTTTTTTTTTAAAATTTATTTTAATTGAATAGATTAAGACTCCTATCGACAAATGACTTTAGCTGCAGATGAGTTGAAATAACAGGTAAAGAATGTCTTAACCTCCCATGAAGCTTCTAGTTAGCACTAAGAAGATATGATACATGCACTTAGTTAGTCAACGTCCAAAATCGCCTAATCTATTTAGCCTTAAGTACTGACGAATGATGACTTCAGTATATAAAATATGCAAAAACTGCTATTACATTCAAGCGAAGCCCTCAGCGAAAACTGTTGTCAGTAGAAACTCGTTGTTGTGAGTACCACTTAGTCATCGATACTGTACTGTTCTAATAGTTCAATCTTTTTATGTTCATTGCTACAAGGAAAAGGGAACAAGTAGACATAAATTTCAAATCCTGCAACCCAAAATTAACGTCCCAACTTAAGTTCCAAGGTGGCATAAGGAACCAGCTATAAAAGAACAAGAACATTATCTCTTAACCCTCTTACCTGCAGGACCACCTTTAGGCTGGGTAAAATTGAACAGATATAAACCTCGCTTCTCTACTTTTCTTCTATAATTATTGAATTAATATTCGCCAAATATTTCATCTATGTCGTAACCTTACTTTTATAGTTTTAAGTGATGGCAGAGCTAAGTTATAAACATTCTCGTTGAAAAATTTTGTGCAACTACAAAAAAGTGATAAAAAGGATTTCTGTAGTAAACAATAATATTGTTGTTAAGTGAAATAATTGTTAGGCATTAGAAATTATTATGAAGATGTGGATTCATAATTGAATTTATAGAATTATTGGCCAAAAATCATACAAACATAGAAGTTAACAAGCAAGTCCGGTTGGAGACAGGGTTGGGGGTCTCAGCCCCGGAAGCAAACTCATGAACCCTTTTGGATGTATGAATTCTAGTCTATCGCACCAGAATTACTAGGTATGAATTTTTTCAATTGCAACAAAAATTGGCCTGTTAGAGGGTAAAAGGTTACTGAATATGAAAATTTATAAAAGTTTTAGAATTTGGAATCAAATATGAAGGTGAAGACTTAAATTATTTAAGCAGTACTAGCAGGCACTCTCAAAATCGTTTAGACGGACTCTGGGTACTTGCTTTCACACTTCTACCATTCATATTCAAACGGTTCATTAAAACTACTTTCTATTAAAGATAATATTTACAATCAAATAATAATTTTCTTGGCGCAGCTGCGCGTTTCAAATCTAAAAAAACTTGTGCTGTGGTATCATTTTAAACTGAACCGAACAGTTTTTTGGATTTGTTTTTGGTTAACTTTTTTTTTGCCTTATTTTACCTATATTCAAACCTACGAAGGCGCTTCTAAAGGTAAAAAAAACTGTAAATAACAGAATTTTTCTGACGGGATTCATGGCATGGCAGAATATTTAAAAGATATTGACTAACATATTTTTAGATGCACTTGCACCCTAGAACGATAGTTGTAGCGTACTACCTAAGAAAAACATTTAACAAAGCTAGGCATATTGCACCCAATCTTCTTACAGAAACACAACATATCTTTAAAGTTTCTTAATATCTTAGCTTCAACGTTTTGCCACAGATATGTAAAAATAGTATAAGTACTATATCCTTTGTTTAGCCGTAAAATATAAAGTAACTCGCTTGTCCATTCCAGACAAATCACGAAGAAATTAAAACTGTTACTGTTACTTGACAGAAAGACTTCTGTAACATTTAATGAAAGAGTAAACATTGTTCTTAATGAAGAAACGCCTTTTATCTTTAAAAAAAAACTGGAGTTCTTTAGTGGCTCCTTTTTTATACTCAGTTTAGCTTAGTACAAAGCAATAAATTTTTTCGCTGTGAAATTTAATAAAAATTATTTTTCATTTAATTTTCCCCAAACCACTTGATTTCCATTGGTTTTATTTCTCAAAAAAAGGAAGGAAGTTTTATTTTTTTTTTTGGCAACAGATCATTACATTTAAAAGGAAAGTATTCTTTATTCATTTAAAAAGAATATATCAGCCATTTTTTATTAATATTAATTTTGTATCTTAAATCGAATCAAAATTCAGATCGAGCGATTTGATATTTTAAATTTTCAATTCATATTCCGATATATATACAGCTTAGAAATCCGCGATTAATGGATTAAACATATTTCTTATCTACTTGTTTGATTACTGAGATTCTGAAAAATCAAATCCCGAGTAATTACTTAAAAAAATAAGGGGCATCTGAGTAGTATTATTCATTCCTTTCCACTACTTTTCTTAACAAAAAAGTCAATGAATTTAACAAATGAAGGTTTCTTCTGAGGTTTTCAATAACAAAAAAATATACTTTGTAATTGCCTGATAAATCAGGTTGTGATTCAGCAGATTTATAATATATAAATTAATAAAGTTATCATTAAAATTAATCTAAAAGTATTTAGCCATTGAATTAATAATTTTAATTAATAGATATTCAGTAACTATTTTAATAAACATGTTCAATTAGTTGATTAATCGCACCCTAATTTAATCACTTCTGCTTTTTAAAATTTGAAATTTATACAACTCAACATGAAATCATAACATGAAATCAAAGGTTGGAACTAAAAATCGTTAAATTTCCTTTCTGAATCAGCTGCTTAATTCTAAATAAATATATTGCATCCATTTAAAAATTGAAGGAGAAAAACAAGCATTTCTGTAAATGTTTTTAAAAATAATTTAAAGCAAAAAAAGTGCTAATATAAGCGATGTGTAAGCTTTTTCAGTTTTAATTTTTTATAAGCTTTAAGAGAAAGCGCTTATAAATCCTTTCACTTTAAAAGCGAAATGCAAATGTTTACAAAGATTCAGAAAAACCTGTTTGTCAGTTTTTTCTTTCAATTTAAAATATTTCCAATTCTTCTCAAAAAAGCTCTGATAAGAGAATGACGACGAAAAAGCAAAAACCATAGCTGCATCTTAACAACTTTCGCAATATAGTAATAATTAGTTTAAGTTCCAGCATTCAATGTATGATTAGAACTTATTTTTTTATTTTATTACAGTAGCTAAATAATATATAAAATATGCTTCGAATAAGGTTCAGAAAAACAGTTATAAAAAGCTTTATTTGAAAATTTTTTATAGACTTACATTAATAAGCTTTTAATCAACGTGATGTTTTGATTATAAAACTCTTATTTTCACACATTTTGTAATCGAAAAATCAGAATTTTGTTAGCTTAATATTTATTTCGGAAAGCTTTTTAAAAGTTTATTTTAAGTTCACTTTGTTTGCTGTGAAGTTTGAGGTGGAAGTTCTATAATTTAAATTATAAAAATTAACTCAAAAAAGTCGGCTAAAAAAGCGAATTACTCAAAGACATCACTCAATTTCATACTTATATAGTAAAGAGCATAAAATTAATGTAAACAAAAGTAACAAATTAAGATAAAATTAAATGTTATTTGTGAGTTGCGCATAAACAAGCATTTAAGCGGGTATTCTGCGCTAGAATTTAGGAAAAATCGATAGTTTCAAAGCTAAGGGTCTAAACGGATCGAACAGTACTTTGAATTATTCTCGGCGATACAGTAGATTTTGTGAGTCGCTATCTAAGCCCAATAAACTTTAAGCACCTTTTTTCACGATGGTACTTTTTTTCAGGTAATAGTTAACTCAAGTTCCACATTACCGATTCCTTTACATTTTTAGAGAGTCTTCTTCATATATGATTCTATCAGCTTTGTCTTAGGCTTAGCAAAAATTAGTTTTGAAAGTTTAAAAGAAAAAACGTAGAAGGTGCAAAAAGAGCTAAACAAATTTTTTTTGCACGTAGAAATTTTTTTTTTTGCAGCCTCCTGTAATTCGAGGATTTTTTTTTTCTTTTATTCTTTTGGATATGTCAATAAGAGTTATTTGAAAAAAATTAATATTACATTTTTTTCCTATTTTTTTAATCTTACGCGCTCATTATGTAAATCGCAGTTACCTTTTGTCATTTAAAAAAAAAACCTCTTATAATATAAAAGCGTTAACTCCCTTCAGTGATTGTCAGTAAATAGAAGCTTCTATGCTAATTTGTTTGCTATTGCATAGGGATAAAGGTGAATGTGAATGACTGCAATGCAGAATGTCACGGTGACTTACATAATCATTTTCTTATACCTCTAGGCCTGAGTACGCCACACTCTACAACAAGCTTCTTAGGCGTTTCAGTCGTTGTAGAATTCCAACTTTTTTAAGTTATTTCACTTACATAGCTAAAAATCTAAATGTAGAACTCCATTACCAGCCTCCCCCGCGTTGATGACGTTCTAGACTTCAACTTATCTTTTAGCTGTATAAAGTAAGTCATGGAGTACTACCTCAAGTGTTGCGGCTCTTACAAAGCTGTATTGCTCTTTGCTCTTTGAGTGCCATATCTAAAGGTATTAACATTATATGCTAGGTGGAAGCGCGGGTTCGAAGTCCACTTATTGTAATTTGTTAAAAACATTAAAGTGTTACTTCTTTTTATTAAAAAAAAAATATTTTTATTAAGTTTTATTTTTTATTTTTTTTACATTTTTTTCTTTTTTTTTATTAAAAAATATTTTATTTTTTTAAGTAAAAAAACAAACTACTAACCATATGTTTTCTGTACAGCGATCAAACTAATTGAGGAGAACTTCCGTTTCTTTAAGGTAATATTTTATATACGGCTACACTCATTCACGCAAAGTATTTACAGATGTTTGTTTTTCTTATTTAGTGTTACTTTCTTAAAATTACTTTTTATTTATTTTATTTAAATTTTAATTTTAAACCCCACACATTCATATGTTTCTGCTTTCAATGCATTTAAATATGTTTTTATCAATCCATCCATCTTCACACCAACTTCATCATTTCACACCTCTGCAAAATGTCAATACACAAATTGTTTTATCTCAACGCGATAGATAACCAATGTTTACATTTCACTTGAATCGCATATCACTTAATACCGTCACTCAGCTCATATGCGATCTTTCTAACTGAACGCGTATTTCCCTAAATATCTTCTAAAATTGTATACTCGTACTTAAATCGCTCGCAACACCGACTGCTTGCTTTCAAATCTCGCCACACACTAACAAAATGAATGCGCGAAGAAAGCAAAGCTGCCCCCAAAGCAGCAAAGGAAGCACCAAAAGCGAAAAAACCGGCACAGACACCAACGAGGAGAACCCTTTAACTGGCACAGACGCAGCCAAGAACAAACGAACGATTAAGAACAAGCAGAGTACGTACGTAGAGCAACAACAACGTGTATAAATTGTGTGAGAAAAGAACATTTTGAAATGTATTCATAAGGCAATTGTGACCACCTTCTTCTGCCTGCTGCCCCGTTTTTTCACGCACTTTTTTTTTGTATTTTTTCTTGTATTTTTTTATTTTATTTTTTCAACGCTTTCAATTTTTGTTTTTGTTTTATTTGTTTTTGTCTTAGATCACTAGATTAACTTTAAGGTTGGCGTAAGAAATCTTCTACCGACGGCAAGTTAGATTGCGCAACTTCGTCCCAACAACGGCGAACAAGAACGCGCGCTTGCCTAGCCTAACCGCTTGGCTTTAATTGTATTTGTTATTGTATATGCGCGCGCGCGTCTTTACAGCAACGATAGAACTTTAACGGCGTATCGAACAACGAACAATAACGAAGTTATCCCAAATGTTGCCAGAGTTGCATAGAGGGAGCCCGCACTGAAAAGCTGTAAAAATGCAAATTCAATCAAAAACCAGTCCGAGTCAATGAAGCGAATAAAATAAAATAAAATGCGCTAACAAATAAAGCACACATACATGCATATGTGTGAATTTAACACCCACTCCATACACCAACGCACAGGCACACACCTCATTTAAAGCCATCGCACTTGAAGTGAATATTGGCTACACCCACTTTTCGTTAAGCCGACGCAAAACAGAGAGCGCTGCGCTTACGTTGCTTACGTCAATTTAAATGCGCTAACGTAACGTAAGCTTAAGTGTAGCTTATTACAGTGTTCGCTCACTCTCTCTCATAACCTGTTTGCTGGCAGCAATAGCTTAACGCTCTCTGCCTTGTCGTTGTGTGCGTTTTTAGCCTAGCGCTGATTGGCTGCTTTTGTGCGGGACACACCAACTGGTTAAGCTAATTTATTTTAAATGCTTTTAGTTGTTTTTGTATTTCTTTACTTTTAACAAACGCTTTTCTTGTACTAATAGATTTTCTTTCTGTCTAAGCTTTGGCTGGTAGCTTTGTTTGGATTTTTATTTTTCTTTGGCTTTGCTGTGTGTCTCCCCAGCCATTGCCATTTTGCTCATTTGTTTTGTTGGTTTCTAACGCCTGCTCCCCGCTTAGCTTCATTTGATTCGCTTAATTAACATAAAAGGCGTGTTGTTTTATCTTGGAACTACTATTGTTATAGCCGTTGTAAATCATCGAAACAAGTTTGTCAATAACTTATCTATGCAAGTAAAGTGTTTAAATCTTTAATTATGGAAAATATAAATAAATAAAAATGGCAGTTGAATATGGTGTGAGCTAAGTGACTTTCTTGTGCATGGCATGGAGCCAAAAAGTAAATATTTGGAATGTATTTTTTGTCTTAATTTTTGCAAGGTTAATTTCTGGTACGTATCGATTTTTCAAGTGTATACCTCCCAAAATGGGTTTGGTGGTGAGCGAGAGTAACAGGAAGTAGTTGTGGTCATCAAGAAAAGGTTCGGCGCTTTTAGGTCTTGGCATTTCCGCCACTGATGACAGCCATGATTTCGAAATATTGAATGACTTCATTTACCTAGGAGCTAGCATAAACACCAACAAAAATGTTAGCCTGGAAGAATCAGTCTTGCAAGCAAATGCTACTTCGGACTGTGTCGGCAATTGATAAGTTAAGTCCAATCTCGGCGAATGAAAATAACATTCTATAAGTCACTTATCGTACCCGCGCTGCTGTATGGTGCAGACGCTTAAAACTAAAAATAAATCTTTGGCGCGGTATACAACAGGTATATCATCATAAGCCTCCTAAGAGACTTTTGCGACAAGCTTCTTCCAATTTGTGGTACGCCGATTTAAATTTTCCCTACAAAACAGTTTTTTGCCGACTCCGAACGGCATCTACAAAGGAGATGAATGTTTGCCGAGAAGAATTCCATGGCAGAAATACACTCGGAGAATTTACCAAACCACTGCCGAGGGGTGACCCCGTTTTCCAAAACTTTTTCAAAACACTTTCGATGTTACCTGTACCAGGGCTCGAATCTTGGACTTGCAGTGTGGTAGGGCGGCAACATTACCGCAGACGCTTGGGCACTGACAATATCTGATGAGACGACTCTGAGAGTATTTGAGAGAAATGCTCTTTCAAGAAAATAGGAACCCCTACTCGTTTAAAAACGCATTGTATGAGCTGCATGCAGACGCCGACATAGTTAAACGAATTAGGACTCAGCAGCTTTGTGGCTAGGCCAAAATATGCAAATGAATGAAGATTCTTCCGCCCAGAAGTAAATATTATTGGCACCTGCCGGTGGAATCAGATGAAGAAGGAGACCGATTTGCGATCACGTGATGTTTCCATAGATCTATCGCACTACACGAGAAACTAAGGAACAAGGACCGTGGGTTTTCCGTTTTACCAAAAAAGCCCATTGTTGGTCTGTCGGCCAACAAGGTTATGTCCAGTGTAGTTTTTTTCATCTTTAAGGATTCGATACTAAGCAAGATCGACTGCATTTAAGGTTTTAAAAAAATTCAGTTCCATCGTAACAAGTTCCATCATTCACCATGGAAAAAATTTACAAATGAGGTTACGAACTACTATCTAACCCAGCATTTTCTCTAGATTGAACCCACTCCCATTAATTGTTGTTTACAAATTAAAAGAAATGGTTTTGGGGTAAGAAATGCGATCAAGTGGCTGGGCCATCACTGAAATAAAGTATTATTCATAATACAGGGTGGCTGATGAATTTTGCTACATTAAGAAACTCAAATAATTTTTTTTTCAGTAAATGGAATTCATTTTTCTTTTATTCATGTTAAAGCTCATTAAATTTTATTAAATATAGCTTAATTAGTTTTAAAAATAATGGAATTTAAATGCCCCCCCTGCTCGTAGATGCATGTGCGGCATCTTACCAAAAAGTTGTTCATTACTGCTTGGAGAGTTGAGACAGGAATAGCCGCAATTGTTTCTCGAATGGATTGCCTTAGTTCATTCAAATTTGTTGGTTTTGCTTTGAAGACTTCCTGTTTGCAATAACCCCACAAGAAAAAGTCAGGTGCAGTAAGGTCAGGCGACCTGGGTGGCCAACGGAATGTGGAGTTTCTGGATATCAGCTTATTGGGAAATTTTCGTCGCAATTCTGTCATAAAAGGTTGGGCTATATGAGGAGCTGCACCATCTTGCTGAAACCACACAGAGTTGAAAGAAATTCTCATTCGGCGTAATTCTGGATAGAAAAACTCTCTCAACATGCTCAAGTAACGGTCTCCAGTAACCGTAACGGTGTGACCGTTTTCTTCGAAGAAGTAGGGCCCGACAATGCAGCGTGATGAAACTGCACACCACACTGTGACACGAAGTGGATGCAATTCCGTCTCATGGAGTATCTGTGGGTTGGAAGCACTCCATATTCGACAATTTTGTTTGTTTATGTTGCCGTTTAAATCGAAATGGGCCTCGTCAGACATGAAAAGACAGTTCAACATGTTTCCATCCTCTTCCACCATTTGAAGCATCTTCTGGCAAAATTCCAAGCGAATCGGCAAGTCTGCAGCGTTCAGTTTGTTGGCCATTTGAATTTTATATGGGAATAAGTCCAAATCTTTGTGCATAATTGACTGTAATGACTGTCTGCTTACACCCATTTGAGCAGATAAGCTTCTTGTCGAAACACGTGGATTGTTTTGTATGGCAGCAGCTACAGCAGCGATTGTTTCCTCCGTTCGAACTGAAGGGTTTCGATGGTAAGGTCTTCTGTTGACTGTTCCATGCTCGGCAAAAATGTTTACAAGTCTTATTATGGTCCATCTGCTCGGAGGATTGCCGCCAAACGTGCGCCTATACTCTCTTTGAACCGAAACTACGGACTCCAGTGCGTGATAGCGGCGGACAATCCAAATTCTTGTTTCAGTGTCCCAGTTATCCATTTTTGTTAAACGTAAAAGTCAATCTGCAAAATAAAAAAAAAATTTACCAGATTCATTAAATAGAAAAAAAGTTATTTAATTTTTTTTTGGTAGCGACTTTCATTAGCCACCCTGTACATTGATTTCATTCACCATATATTATGGTATAACGGCATTCAAAAGGCTAGAAAAATTACTACTTTAACACATCCAAGTGTTCAGATGGGCAAAAAGAATTTAATTAAGTAATTTTCGTCTGTAAATACAATATTTCACTGAAACTTGATATACAGATTGCTTAGCTCTCATCTCCTATCGCTATTTAAAACTTGCGAAATCGTTTTATAGCGACGCCCACTTTTAACGTATCGAATATTTTGGAAAACAGAAAAAACTGATTATTCAGTAAATAATATGGGTGTATAAGGGCCAAACTTGGTGTTAACGTTAAAACTAAGGCATCTTATATTTTTTTTTTTAAATTTTTGAAAATGGGTGTGGCACCTCCCACTTTTGATTAACTACAATTTGTATATGTTATCTATAATGGGGTTTACTACTTAAAAGGTAAAATATTTTTACAATTTTCATGGACGAATAAAATATTCACTATTTCTGCATAAATTATTTTTATATAATGAAAATTGTAAAAGCTAAATGCCTGCATATTGCGTATATACAACAAAGATTCGTAGGAGGGATCATTATTGAGCCAACAGAGTCCAAATCAACAGTTTTTTAAATTGTTGTCTATGTGTCTGTATTCTTGTGCGGGTATCACTCTAAATCTGCTAATGTTATGTTAATGGATATCGGACTTAAAATGTAAGATACTTCGTCTTTGGATAACTCGACTGGTTTCGGAGTTATGGATCAATAATACATAGATTAAAATCAAACTCAGTCTATTATAAGTGCTGAGACGCAGCCAAGCGTGGTCAGGTTTTCTAGTTTTATATACCTTCTCTCTTTCTTTCAAACGCAAACCAAAAATTGTTCCCTAGGTAACAAAAAATTTAACTACCATAATAAATTTATGTATGCTACCCTTCATGTTTGAATTCGCAATTCCTATTTTCCCTTTTTAAAAGTGAGGGCAATCGATTAGTTATAACATTTTTGCATGTATGCTTGAAAACCCCTTAAAAAACCCAAAAATTATTATTTTTTTTTCAAAATGTCGGGCAGGGTATACATGAAAATTTTAAAATCAAATGAAAATTTTTTTAGTAGGTCATGAAAAAACCCTTAAAAATCAAAGTCGAAAAAAGGCAAAAAAATTTAATTTCGCAGGCTCGAAAATTTTTTTTTTGGGTATGCGTAGTGGAACTTTTTTTCCTGAGCCCAAAACCTATCGAAAAATCGATGGCGCGATATCGGTTAACTTTCGTCCATACAAATCGCCCCACCCTAATGCATACCGTTTTTATTTTTGATGCGATTTGGACACGTCCTACGTAAGTTACAAGCTGTCCAGCAGTGAAAGTCTCATAGAAATTATTTTCTTAGTTTCCTAGATCCTTGAGTTCAAACAGACAAACAGATAAACAGACAGACAAAAATTTTAAAAGCGATTCAGATCAACTTTACAACATTCCCTACGCCACCTTCAGTAACTTTTTCAAAGAATTATTCAATGTACAGACACGAATTTTCTAGAGTTTTATTATAGCATAGACAAATTTACAGTGTCAAGGAGTTGAAACACAAACTAACTCAATCAAAGTAGATCACAAAATTTGTAGTATTGACAACTAACTTTATGAATTTTTGGCTTACATAATATAAAAAATAACTCCAAATTTGTTGCCGGAGCTCACAGCTTAGTATGCTATGTTAGGTTACCCTCTAATTTGGACTCTCTTACTTGTTGAATTATGTTTTGTGGGGCGATCCTGGGCAATTCAACCGGCCTTACACCCTCTTATCAATGAAAAAAAATAAATTCAAAAAGTACGCATTTATCGTAGACAATAACATTCTGTCTTTTCCTATCAATAAAAAAAAACCAACTATCAACTTAGACAAAAACGGCTTTCGCGCTAGTTTGTGCTACACCAATTATGGTAATTAAAAAGCTCAAATGGTCAAATGCCTGTATTTTTCTACTCACCAAGTGCAGCCATTTATGGCACAACAACTAATTAATTCGCTTTGACGCTTTTTCAAGCCATTTTAATCTTTTCAGCCATTTTATAAATTACAAACTCGACATTTTAGAGATTTCATTGATATTGTAGCAGGTGGCCAAAGCGTTGATGATAAAAAAATGCAAGACAAACTGAGCAAGCAAAATATTTAGTTTACTGCAATAATGCAGTGAGCATAACAAAAATGCATATGTGATGAAAAAACGATACCGTATAAGCTAAATGAATTACTTTGTTGAGTTTTTTTACCAGATGTATGATTTTTGCATACACTTATGTTCATATCTTTATATATACACATATTTATGTATATGTGTTTGTAATATATTTATAAGTTAAGTTAATTTACTTTATTTTATAAGTTCCTATTCTTACACTCCCACCCGCTTATATATTTGCTTTCAATTAAGCGCATGTTGAACTCAGAAGTTTGTACGAAAGACTTAAGAAACGAACTTGTTCGCTGTAATCAAAGCGCTTACATAAATAAATGTGACAATATATTATTTCTTTTAATTAATATATGTGTATGCACTTTTATTATGCATTTATCATATGTATTTCTGTAGTTTTGCTGAAAAATATTTATGTTTGTTCAACAAGTAATTTATAATGTGTGATTGTTATCTTTCGCCTTATTTGCATGATTTACTGCTGTGGACATTGGCTATTGTTATTTGTGTATAATGCAATTTATTTATAAATTTTTCGTGGCAGTTAGTATGATGTTTGAGTTAATAAAAGCTATTGCTAACTTACATTTAATAAACATGCATATGAAAATTTATCTAAGCAATAATTCAAAATTATTTTTAACATAAAAAATTCGAATGGCGGCGATTTGTTATTGAAAAATGGATAATAAGAAAATTATTGCCGCAAAAGGAAGTATTTTTAGAAATGACTAATAAAAATGTTATAAAATATACATAAGGCTTCAAATGAGTAATAATGAAAAATTAAAGCTAAGGCAGCGTAAGAGAAAAGAGAACCTGTGTATTTTCGAATTCTCTCGTGCATCAAATAATTTTCAATTTAGTATTTTTTATTCATTTGTCCCTTTGATTATAAATAAAATTTTTCCAGTCGCATAAGAAAATCTTTGAATTGAGAAGGGCAAAAAACAAGTAAGGAAGTCTAAGCTAAGTACATTAAATAACCAGCTGTAACTTGTACGCAATTTGTTACCGGAAGTTTAATTTAAAGTATTGATATAATGGCAACACTTTCACAATCTTATAAATAACTAGTACAGCTAGTTATAAAAATGAGTTTTTGTCTTTTATGGGCGTTCAAAGTACTTTACCGATCTTTGTGAAATTTCGCAAAAGTAGGCGGTACTTTATTGACGTCCAAATCTCATCACCGATCTCTATTAATACGGAACAATGCATACATAGTTAATGCAAAGTGGGCGGTTCGACGCCCATAGGCCATATCATTTTCCAATTCGTTATAAGTATGAAATGATTTCGCTCGGGTTAAAGATAGTTGAATATATGTTTCCTTTTGTCAAGACGCAATGAAACTTAAGAAAAATGTGTGGTTACACGCCCTACAGCTTTTGGTAGTCGTAAGTCGTATAGAGACGTCCAAAGTTCATTACTGATCTTTAGGAAACTTTCAGCGCACCTGTTGGTCGCTAGGTACAGCACAGGCTATATATAACAAAACCTCATTTTTAGGAAAAGTGAGTACAAAAGTGATTTTTCTTAATTTTCGTGGGCGCACTCAACATGTCCATAGCATACCGCGCATCAAGTCTCGTAATTCTATCGTAAATGGGTCTGAAGCTATTAACAATCGAATTTAAAAATTGCTTGAATTATGAATGGGTTGTCCGACGCATATTAAAATTAATGTAAATTTTGTGAAAAAGTAGGCGTGGCCGAAAAGCGAGTCCGTTTTTATTCTACTGTTATATGGATCACATTAATAGTTTGCCTCCCACCATTTTTCGTTATTCTAGCATAAACGGTACTAAAGTTATTAAGCGTCGAAATTTTAAAATTTGTTCACTCATAAGTGGGTAGTGTCACTCTCCTTTTCGAAATGTTTCATCTCGACAAAAGGGGCGTGGTTATGGTTCGAGTTCGCCCATTTTAAATAGCAACCTACCTGTCCACGGACAGGCCGATGGACATGTCTTAATCGGTTCCTCTGTTCATTTTTAGTACTTTGCTATATAGAACACTACTAATATATCTCTCTCCATTATTTTATACTGTTACAAGCTATCGTTATATGAGCAAAACTATAATACCCCAATGTGTACTAGTACAGCTGGATATAGTAAGCAAGCAAAAAAAATTATAAAAACTCACATTTTTGGTTGCTATCTCGAAACGGCAAGTTCACAACTTTCAAATCAAAATTTAAAAGAAAATCTCAAGTTGTCATTTTATTCATAAGTCGTTAAGTGCTGACGAAAAAAATCGGTTATTATTATAAGCTATATAAAGTAGCTATACAGAAAAATAAATTTTGTTAACAGGTTGCAAACGTTTTTATAAAAGAAAATGATATGTCATTATTTATTTATGGGACAAGCCCTAAGTTTGAAGAACTTTGGAACAGGTGGCAACTCCTCTCATGGACATCATATAGTTGTATACTTACTATCCCATTCCCGGTGATAGCAAATCCAAAATCAAAAAAATCATACGAATATTTCAGGTCGTTCTTGAGTTATGAACAGAGTAACGCGCACATTGAAAATTTTTTAACAGATGGCAACTCACTTTTACTCATCCACGGGGTCATTTTTTTGTACAACACATAGAATTTTAAAATTGAAAAATACTATACAGAAACAAAGTCTTTTTGGCCATGTGCCATGCGGGTAGATTGCTGAAGCTACAGTTTTAAATCTTTTGTCAGTCAGTACCTCTCAAACTTTTAGCTGGTTTCCTTAGATAACAATGGAACTCAAACTATTTGCTACCAAACCCTTAAACCCTATATTTATTACCCACGTGCAAATTTATGTATATTTAAACTGATATATTTTCTTTTTTTCTAATATAGCTCCGTGCTCAATTTACTATCTGTAAGACCTGTCCAACACAAGGTTCCTTGGGACAAATTTTTGGTGCATTGATGTGTAATAAAAAAACACCAAAGATCAAGGGCTTATTGTTTTGAACGATGTAGGTTCTGTTATGATTTGTTGCCGGGAGAGACGTCAAAATTCAATGAACAAGCAAACCACCTTCCCCAATGGAGTGTTATATACGGTGAATTCCGTATAAAATTCCTTTTATAAAAGTGATATCTTAATATTGAAATCAAAGAAATTTTATACAAAGGTGTCGAAACAATAGTTAAAAGGTTTTCCATCGCAAAAGGTGGCCACAACCCTTAAAGAAGTCTTCACTTCAATTAAATATTAACAAATAGCTAACCTTGGAAAAGGTTTTTGATTACTGCTCATGATCTCCTGATCTTGCTGTTAACGGAATATATAATTTCACGACAAGTTTCCTTTCAAAAATTTGTTTCAGTTAGAAATGTCTACACGTTTGTGTACCACAGAGTCGTTTGCATAACCAGTGAGAGTTCGTCAGTAGTATTTTCAATTTTCGGTTCGTAAACATCAGTTCCTGCCTTAAAGCTGAGCTACACGTACATATTATATGAGCATAAAGCCATTAGATTCAAACATCGACATCAATTTACACATTTATTTATATTTATAGGCATGAATTGAAAGGGTTGAATGCAAAAAGTTTGAGGTCCACTGATAATTAAAAAAAAAAATAGTTAACAGTTTGAGGGGCACTGACTGAAAATATATTTAAAACTGCAATGACAGCACCAATGATTTTGAATCGCTTTTTGCTTTGTTGTTGGTTTTGTGCGCTAGCTTCCTAGATATATTTCTTTCCTAGCATAGTTTTATTTGTGTTAATAATCCGTTGTCATCTACATGCCTTGATAGAGAAAACCATGGAAGTTTTAGTAAGGAGTTAGTCTATGAGCAGGATTCACAAGTGAACAAAAAGTATCACAACTGCCAGGAGAATTGATTCAGTTGATTTTCCTTGCACAAAACTGATTATTCGCTTAGTGAGGCTGCCAAGGATGCGAATAATCAATGGGCTTGAGTTATTATTGATCCAAGCTTGTCCGGTATTTAATTATAATATAAGAATTAAAGAGAAGAAAAAGTGAGAGTCATTGAGGTGGTAGACCGTAAGTTTGGACAGCAGTGAATAGAGTTTAGGTAGGTTAAAATGAAAGTCAAGTGAATACAAAACATCACTAATAACGCCTCCCTGATTCGGTTTGTTTGATTCCGTTGCATCATTTATAAATTCAACAGATACTCCTCCATTATTAAGTTAACTTTCCCACTTTTAAGGTTTCAAACGCAGCTTTGTTTCCTTCGAGGTCTTGAAGAAGAGTGGTAGAGAAGACCGTGTCGGAATTTTTTATTAAGTCAGGTGAAAACTATTATTTTTTTCGGAATATTTTCGTTTCAGCTTCTGGGCACATTGGCGTTTCATGAAGCTAAAGCGTACCGCAGTTGCTTCCAACAAACTGCTCAATAGTTCTGCTGTAAATATAAATGTTTAACTAAAATTGAAAAGAGATAAATGGCAGACTAGGCAGCATTGTTAGGTAGCAAATGTTAAAAGTGCAACCACCCATATGGCAGCTAGCGCGCCAAACCTATCACAGTCCCGGCGCCTATTGTGTTAACACAATGGCAAACAAAGTGCGCAAAAGTTGGCAGATATCGTACGTTCGTACAAGGATGGCTAGACGGCAGGATGCTTTCATACGAAGACTACATTTCGAAGATGGAGCACACCATGTTATACACATGCAGTTTAGCTAAAGAGGAAGCAACATCCGAAGCCTACAAACTCTTTCAACACAAAAGTTTTCGAGGGACTGCTAGCGTTAATAATAGCAAAGGAAGAAATTAATGTGCTGCTTTTGTTGTTAAAGACAAATTATTGCACACTTTAATTTTCGACAAAACTTGGAAAACGAATACCACAACAAGAACAAAAACACAACAAAGAAGTGCAGCCTATGCAGCGCCCATTGCTATGATCCCTGCTACTATCAGCGCACGTTGACTACCGTTTGGCTTAAGTTAATATTGCAGCTACTTAGCTGTTAAGTTGCTGGTGTGACTTCCGTTTGCTTATTTTCGTCTTTTTTACAAAATTTATTTATTTACTCTTTAACTTTGATTGTAGTTTGCGTTCGTCTCGCATGGCATGCTTGTTTTGTTTGGCATTTTCTTATTTCAAATGTCTCATATTTGTCTGCTGTTTGTTCCGAGAATCCTTTTCTTTGGCGCTGACTTCCTCGTTACCTTCTCTGTAAACAAGATAACAAAGCATTGAGATGAAGCGCAAAGAGTAAGCAAATAAAATAGTTTGATTTCGACGCCGTCTTGTCGCTTATAGCGCCACATTATTTCGATTGTTGGTAGCAAAATATTTAGAAGCCTTTTTTTCTCACCCCAGTCCTGCCATGCTACTGTGCCCCAAACTCACTCAGCGTACATATGTTTATACAAGTCTTTTTTTTCGCTGTCTTTTGTGCATGAATTTTTATGCCTTTTAGTTTGGTTGTTGTTGTTATACCTGTGGTATATGATTTCATGACATTAACACCCGTTTTTTGGTGCTACTGTTTGGTTTTTAGTAAGAAATGCTGCAACAAACAAACTCAAGCAAAAGAAAAACGCAGCGTACTGAAACAACGAAACCTCAAATGGCCCATGGTCGTAAAATATTTAGGCTTTTCTACTATTTTTTCTTGCATAACCTTGCATTTGTAATAAAACAGCTACATTTTTTTTGGTTGTGACATTGACGCCAGTTAACCGACGGCTACCTTATAGAAATATGCAAACAAAATGGTACATGCAAAGCAATGCATATCTGTGTATATACCGCCTATCTAGCTGTGGTATTTTATTTTTTTTTTGCACATTTGCAATATTCATAAAACCTATGTTATTTTCACTATTGCTTGCAAGTTCGTTTCTTAAGTCTTTTGTTCAATTCTCTGGTCGACTTTTTGATTTCTAAGCGAAAGCGCTGTACGTTCAAATTAATGGAATGCACCCATGCTTAAGATTTTTAAATTTGTATATGCTAGTCTGTAAGATTGATACAATCATAGACCTAATAAGTAAGGAAATCTAAGTTCGGGTGGAACCGAACATTAAATACCGAAGAGTGTAAAAGTGGTCGTGGTAAATTGGTTGTGGAGTTATAACCTGTAAAGGTTTTAAACTTTTTCTACTACCATTTGGGCAATACCAGGCTTATTCTGTTTAGCTAAATGTTCTTATTCAGCACTAAGTCGTTACGAATTTAAAAATGTGTGCTATGAAAACTAAACACAAGAGCAACCCGCACAAATTTTTTTTATTTACAAATCCGAATTTTCTAGATTCCCCAATTGTTCGCGTGGTAAAATTCCTTCATTCTTATGTCATTCGTGTTAAAAATTCCGATCTTTTAATACAACTGACTTCCAGTTACGCTGTCACAAGTTTTTATATGGGGATAAGAGAACGGAGATATTGGCGAAAATTGTTCACAAATAAAGTTTGTAGCTAATCTAATTACTTCGTTTACATAAATAAATAAGACAAGGATATTCAACTTTCACTTTATGGTCGTTGTTATACATACCGCAAAAAAATTCATGGACTGAGTTGTTCTGATTTCATTTGATTTATTTTGTATTGAGCTAACATTGTGTTTGTATATTTACTTTTATTTTTAGCAGCAAACATATCCTTCAAAGTGTATTGTACTGTTATGTTGTGGCACAAAGTGACTGAAACTAATTTGCATGCAACAACATTTTTTCGTTTCACTTCTGTTTTTCGTAAGACACAAACATGTTAAATGACTAAATGCTTGCTGAGTGACTGAATTACTAACTACATACATATGTATGTATGTACGTATAGAGCAGACATCGCCAAAAATTAAACTGTGAATGCCCTGAAAGGAACCGTGCCACTAATCTCTAAAGAGAAAGGTCCCATTTATTGAGGATGTCACTTGGAGTTGCAAAAATCCATTACTTAATCCAATTTTTTGTTTAAAAATACGTTAAATTGTGTAAAAAGCAAAAGTATATTAATTCAAGAAAATATAAATATAGGAAATATTGGAAAATAATCAAACGGACCATTTTCAGGTTTATTTTTTATATAAGAAGAACAGTTTTTGTTCTCAAAACTAAAATATAAACAAACCTGTAAAACAATGGTTACTAATCCAAATGATTAAAGGTTTGTTTAACGACTTTCTTGAGCATCCATTTAATAATTGATTACCAATTACTTTAAATTTTTAATGATTATTTTTAGGATTTTTGTCATGATTTTTTACGATTATTAAAAAAATCAAAAATAATCAAATGTAATTAGTTTTGATTACTATTGATTATTTTTGATAATTTTTGATTTTTTTCAGTAGTGTTGTAGAAGCACAAATATAAGCATGGAAAAAATGAAAAATTATCAAAAAAAATCAAAAATAATCAAAAAAAAAATCATAAATAATCAAAATTAATCAAAACAGCTTTTTTGATTATTTTTGATTTTTTGTAATCGTAAAAATTAGTAATTGCCTTTTCTTGAAAAACTATGAAAATAATCATTACCAACTAAAAAAGTTATCTAATTAATTTATTACTTATTACTAATCAAATTTAACAGGTCTGAATATAAATCATTGCTCGCTTCAATTTAGGTTTAGACAAAGAAAAAGTGATTATGAATTGTTATTCTATTTAGAATTTGAATAAATTAAAAATAGAAATAATTGATTAATAATAAAATAAATAAAACTCCATAAATCGACATAAAAATATATTAATCGACGTTTGCCATTAACAAAATTATCGATTAAAGTAGAATTTTATATAAAAGACTGGTGTTGTGTAAAAAATATATTTTTTTTTAATTCCCCAAATAACCAATAACCACTCTTGATATTGCTCTATTGTTTACTCACAGACGATTAACACATTTACTAGCTGAACGTCCGTGATGTGAGCGGGCACATTTGTGCCACGAAATGGCAATGGCTGCTACAGAGATACCTATTTAGATACACTCAAGGGGAATTGTATGCTTTACCGGGCCGACAGTCCAACACAAAGTAACTGAAAAATGTCTTAAATGGCGCAAAAGTTTGCAAATTATGTATTTTATCTTTTCAAATAAAATAAATATGCACATATGTATGGTACCTCGATGCCAAGTGTTTTTGTTGCTGTCATGAATGTAGCCACTGTAGCATACCTTTACGAATAACGAAATTAAAACTGCACGCTTTTCTTGTAATTACAACTTAATGTGATTTTTGGTACAGCAAATGCGACTTAACACATAACTGAATAGCAATAAAAATCGTATTAAATTTATTTTTCTTTATGAATAGTTAATTACTTTTTTATTCTATTCATTTTATTTTATTTTAATTTGGTATTTTACTTTGTTTATTTTATTTTATTTTAATTTATTTAATTTTATTTTATTTAATTTATTTTTTTTATCATAATTTATTTTACTTTTTTCATTTTATTTTATTTAATTTTATTTTATTTTATTTTATTTTATTTTATTTTATTTTATTTTGTTTTATTTTATTTTTTTTATTTTATTTTATTTTATTTTATTTTATTTTATTATTTTTTTTCTTTATTTTATTTTTTTATTTTTTTTGTTTTATTTATTTTATTTTGTTGTATTTTATTTTATTTAATTAAACTTTTTATTTTATTTTTATATATAATTTTTTTTATTTTTATTTTATTATATTAATTTTTTTTTATTTTTTTTAGTTTTATTTTTTTTTATTGTATTTTGTTTTATTTTATTAACTTTTTTTTTACTTTTTTTATTTTTATTTTTATTTTATTTTATTTTACTTAAGTTTATTCTTTTTTTATTTAAGGTTAAAAGTATAATTTTATTTTATTTTATTTGGTTTAGTTTTATTTGATTTTATTTTACTTTATTTTATTTTATTTATTTTATGTTATGTTATTTTATTGTAATTTACTTATTTAATTTTATTTTACTTTAATTTTATTTTATTTTATAAATTTTTTTTTTAATTTTGTTTAATTTTTTTATTTAATTTTTTTTTATTTTATTAAATTTTATTTTGTTTTATTTTATTTTATTTTATTTTATTTTATTTTATTTTATTTTATTTTATTTTATTTTATTTTATTTTATTTCATTTTATTTTATTTTATTTTATTTTATTTGGTTTTATTTTACGTAATTTTTTTTGGGTTTATTTTATTTTATTTTATTTTATTTTATTTATTTTATTTTAGTTTATTTTAGTTTATTTTATTTTACGTTATTTTATTTTATTTTATTTTAGTTTATTTTATTTAATTTTGAAACGAGTTTCAGTCATACCTTGTCAAATTTTGTTAGATGGCAACGGAGTTCGTCAATCAAGATACAAAATAAATCAAAAAACTAAAACTACTGACTACTACCCAGCTCCGCTTATCGCTTTCAACACCGTGCAATAAAGCTAATTCATTTTCAGCTGCACATTCACAGAAACCAACTGTGAAATAGATTCCTACTACAAAATAATATTGATGACTATAGCAAACAACTTTAATCAAGGACTGCTATTTGATTGTGTTATAAGAATAACTGACTTGCAATCAGATCTAGAGCTAAGCAGCCACAACCCCTTTCCCTGAAATAGTTGCAATTTGAAATTAAAAAAAAAACAACAACCAACAGTCTAAGTTATATTTCTCATTAGCATTAATTTAAAAATAGCAAGTAAGCATTGACGTGCCACTAAAGCATCCGTTTCAAAGTTCTTACGAATTGATGAGAGATTTAGCGTTTTCCCACCAAGTTTGTAAAAATACCCAAGCCAGCACATTTATTGATATTAGTACGTGAGATGAAGAAAAAAAACAAAAGAAGCAAAGCGAGTGCAATGCTGAAACACTGAGAACGGTAGTTCCACCAGCGTCACAGCCAATGCATGGCTAGCAGAAATAAATAACACAAATTGAAATCGAAAAATAATCATAATTTTCGTGAGCTCGCCCACTTTTCAATAAAACAAAATACGACTTCCATACATAAAACTGAGAAAAGTGGGATGTGCTGGGTGGCAGAAGTGGGGTTGAGTCTAGAATCAAAGTTAGTTGAGCTGCCAGAAGCTGCTATTAGCGCTGACACTATAGCGAATCATACCTGATGCTGATGTGATTGTTGTTAGTTTGCTGCAGTGCTACTGGTTTTGCGCAAGCGGTGAAATTGAAATCAATAACAACCGAACTACTAATATTCATAGTCAATACCGTAATAACGGAGTTGGACATGCAGTTAGAGCAGCCAAATCTATTTGAGTTGCCTTCGCTGCCGCATTGCTGGCGCGCGAGTTATGAGTTATGAATGAAAAAATGAATGAAATATTTGTTTGCTATGTATTTGCGAATTATGAATAGTAGCTTGCATAGCAAAGTGAGATTTAAGACAATATTAACAAAAACAAAAAAACAAACATTGGCATTGACTTTGTGGTAAACCAAAAATTGCTTGACTACTTGATTTGTGTGTTCGATTGCTTCGCTAATGGCTAATTGAGCGTTGTTGGTGAAAAGTTGGTGAAATGCGCAAGACCAGTAGCCAGAATGCCAATAATTTGCGTTGCCAACAATAATTCATTTGTGCAGCATTACAATCGAGTAACATGGCACGTCGCACACGCCTCTGTGCGATGGCAGTAAACGTGGAAAAGTTAAGAGCATTTGGAACACAAAAAATAGAAACAACAATTTAACCAAATTTCTTTAATGAAGCAAATGATAAAATAATTTATTATTACTTGCTTATAAACAAGTTATATTCTTGAACTACTTCATACATTTACATGAACAAAAGACTCAAACAACGAACTTGCTGAGAATTTATTGTTTACAAATTATGCATAATGATAACTGTATTTTATAAACACGCAACGATATTATTTGGTTGCATATCCAAGAAACATAAGACGTTCTGCTTTTCGTAGTAGAAATATTCAAATTATAACCTCATGAGTCAGCGCTAATAAGCGCCAGGGGCGAAACGCTCATTTGTGGAGCAACGGTCGGCAATAGCAGCAGAGTCACCTGCCTCCAACGCAACACTGCAGCAATGGGAATGAAATGGGAAACACAAACTTTCGTGTGATTTGGGATAAAAAATGCAACTAAAGCAGTGAAAGATGAGTAAATAAAGAAGTTCTTTAAAAGAAAAAAAAAGAAAGAAAGTCAAAGCTCGAATGGAACCGCAAAATTTTATACCCAGCTGTATGCTTGAAATATAAAAGACTCTTTAATGACACACAGCCAAATAAAAACAGTGTATGCAGCATCAAAATGCAGATTTGTTCTCTATTTAAATTATCTCTAGCAATACGTATGCTAAGAAACTATTCCATTCCCTCCACTAGTAATTTACTGCTGCGAGTACAAATATGCATACAGACAGATAAGCAGGAATTCAAAGATTTGGTTCTTTATCTTCTGTTGTTGTAATTGATGCTACCATATGCATTTCAATGTAATATATACTATATATACGATGTCTGTACATTTACTAAATTTACTACATACATAGAAAAATATGAGCCAACTTTTATTGCCACCACTGTTTACAGGGGAAATTAAATATTTCAGTTAAGAATGTATCCTAAACTTGATTTTGGATATCGAGCAATATATCTATGAAAATGGCATTCAGTTATTTATAGCGAATTTTAAGTGATGTGCGTACAAACTTTCATACATAAGGACAAAAATTCTTAAAATCGTTGTTATGATTTATATACCTTTAATAAGGAGCCTCCGCATGCTGTTTAGGCGAGATGCCTAAAGTCTTAAAAAATGGGCCACCCTAATGTAACTTTAGCGCCCTTCCAATCACTCACACCAACCCACCCACCTGTGTGGGCATGCATGCATATTCGTGTTTTGTCAGCACACATATACATGCATGGGGGTGTGCATGTGTGGGTTCACCTCCCCTTAAAACCGGAGGATAATTTTCAGGTTCAACGGTTGTCCTCGATTGAAAAACCGTCTACTTTTCCAGAGACAGTCGCCACGACCACATCACGGCCAGCCCAGGAGTCTTCGCCCGCATCAATAATTAGTAATCAAGGTAAACTAATTGTCCATAATTATATTTTATATAAATATACGGCCACTTTTTTATAAAGAGAATTCTCGTTGTTTCTTGTTTCTTTTCTATTTCGAGCACAAATTCGACCGCCGTGCTTTTGAGCCACCGCCGCTCCCAGTTAGCATCACGCTCGAATTTACACATGCATTTGATTAAAATCTATAATGTACAGACATCGTCGAGTTACGCTTTTATTAAATACAAAGATTGGAAATTCATATGTGGTATTCATTACATAAGACTATATGCAAGTCAGTGTGCTTATATAAAGTGGGAGTAACCGTTATCCAATTTGCTCCATTTTACTCACATGTATGCTGTACTACAGTCGTGTCCTTTATATCGATTTTTCAACTTACCTACTTAGGCGCCGATTCAAAGTTTTGATTGTAGTGAAATTGGAAATTTTTTTAGTAGATTGACAGGTTTTAGTGATGCAAGGTAATTAAAAATTGTAGCAGAGTAACTATTGTAGTAGAATTTAGGTAATATAGAATTTCAAAAATAGATAATTGTAGCAGAATTAGGCAGGGTTCGGATCATTTCGGGATGATTTTCGGAACTTTTTGGTGATAACTTTAGGACTATTTTGTGACCCTTTCAGGATTGATTTCGACACTTTTTCGGTGTTATTACTGGAACTTTTCGGGATCATTTTGAGATTTTTTTCGGAAATTCTTCGGGTTTTTTGGGGGATAATTTCATCCATCAAAGGTCGTGATATTTGCGGGATTGAAATTGTTTTTGAAACTTTTTCGGGACATTTTTGGGGTCGTTTCGGAATTGTTTTAGGGAACTTTTTTGAGATTATTTCGGGACCTTTTTTGGAACCATTTATGGGTCGTTTTCGGCATCATTTCCAGGATCTTCGGGGTTTTTCTGGATCATTTCAGAATCATTTTTTGATTGTTTACGGGACAATTTTTGGGAAAAGCTAGCCAGTTATCACTGTTTTACATTAATTAACTTGAATACCCTCTGTGCTAGTGCAGCTGGGTATAAACATTTTAAGCCACTAAAAATCTAAGCACAACAAAAGCAAGCAAATCAATAAAGTCACACAGCTTCACATTCAAAATTTGTACAGACAGCCACTTAAAATATTTTTTATATGTTTTTAATCGCTATTAATGCTTCCACTTGTTATCAACGCTTTTTTGACTTTGGTCATCGCAGCCAGTGCTTGAATAACAAGCTTCCACCAAATGTTGAATGTTTAAGCAACTCAAATTCCAACAAACACTACTAAAACAATCAAAAAATGAACAACAAGTGATTTGGCAGCATTTTAAACTTCTTAAAAAATTGCTGTCAGAGAAATTTCCTTGATAAAAAATTGACAGCATTTTGGTGACAAATTCTTAAAAAGGGTTTATTTGCGTATCGCAGTTGCTCGTTAGTAGCAAACGCTGATGGGGCGACGAAGGTGTTTAAGAACAAAGCATGAGTGATTTTAGGAACAAGAAGAGAACGTGTATTATTAAGTATGTGAGTATGAAATAAATATTGAAGCAAAGCAGGATTTATATTCTTTGTTTTGAATTATTTTTCAAGAGGAAGAATTTGTATCAGGTATCAGTTTTTTTTGTTTCTCAAAGCAATACAAAGAAGGGCACATGAATTTAGTTCACCAACTTCAAAGTAGGCTATGAAAGTAAACTGACTGTTCGATATGACTTTGATAATAAAGCAATAAAACAACTAATAGCAAAAGCACACAATTAGACAGTCTATGCGTCACCACATACCAAACGAACATAACATTTACTATTTGGGCTTCATTACAGAGAAAATTGTTGATAAACTTTTTAAAGTTTTTTATTAGTTTGTAATGAGTCACATCTTAGATGAATGTTATTGAAATTAACTAAAACTGGGGAGCATTTGCTTAATAGTATGTAATTAATCTGTGAATATAGAGCAGGGGAATGAACTTTTCTCAGTTTTAAAAAACATCGTTGAAGCTGATGCATTCCAAATAAAAGGTCCAGTGGGTTGAATTTTTCTGCACTTAGATTGGTTTTAAACACTTTACTTAAAAAAAAAAAATTTTAAAATAAATAAATTCTAGTTCCAAAGTAAAATTTATAAAAATTATTTGTTAAATAAATAGATCGCCCCTGAAGAAGCTAGAGAGGCTAGCGAAACGTCGGGTTGGAATGATAAATAGAACTTTTTATTTACACCAAAACGACAAAATACGTTTATAAAATTTGTGTAAAATTTTAATCCACTAGGGATATGTACTTTAGTCGGGAAAATCAATTACTCAATTATCGATTTTTTTCTCATTTGCCAAAAACCGAGTTTTAAGAAGAATTATTGATGAATCGTGCAATGCATTATGCCCAAATATGCACTTTGCTTGAAAGCTTGCCGATAAGGTAGTTCATTTTTGTCGGTAAGATAGCGCCCATTAGTTGCCTTCTGCAACTAATACAGGTTGACGTTTTGCTATCTCGCCCGTTTTTGCTTTACTTATTCGCTAGCAAGAAAAGTCAAGAGGTTTGGATTACCGCCCGCACCATTATATTGAAATTGTTATTAATAATTAAATGAATCGTAGTATATATGTATACTGTTTTATTATTTGGAAAATTGTGAGACTTCATCATTTTGGAGAGTCTAACGCATAATAAACCGGCTGCGTAAGTACTACACGCTTAATACAGTCCACGCCCGCTACATAGCAAAGGTAATCTACCACCAGCACCTCTAATTAATTTAATTAACGCAACCCGCTCTTTTGGCGCAACATTTTTTGGTCCATCGAGCCGGATAGCCCGCATCGCTTGCAATTTAACCGCATATTTTTTACTAATACACCGCATATTTGATTTCGTTGTAAAAATTACAAATCAATTTAATTTTTATTCGCCCGCTACGCATACATATTGGCAAAATACCAACAATTCTATTTGACTTTCATTTGCCCTCCACGCTTACTCGCATTTATAGCAGCAGAACCCGCATATAATTTTTTAACAAAAACAAAGCGGCAAGCAACATTTTCACAAAGCTGTACGTTTGCGCATTTTTTTTAGTAAGTCATCGTGACAATTATTTGCCGTCTACGAATAGAGCTACGTACATTTCGCTGTAGAATTTGCCTTTCTTTATTTCGTTGTAAACTAAATTAACAACAACAAAATGTCAGCCTCTGTGAAAACACGGGACTCTGCGTTGAACGCAATAAAAAGGTTCATGACAAAAAGCATAGATGGTACATTTTTGTTAGACACCGATCAAGTTGAGAGTTACTTGAAACTCTTGGACGAACAATGGGTTCGATTCAACGCTGCACAGGATGAGGTGGACGTCGCTTGTGGTGCCGAGAACATTGGAGTGGAAGAGAGTACACGAACTCAAGCCGAAACTTGGTACGCTATGGCCCTAGCAAATTTCAGCCGTGCCCAAAAATGTCACATCGAAACCGCAACCCCGAATGTAACCCGACCAACAAATGTTTCAACAACCATTTCTGCCTCCATTCGTTTACCCAAAATGGAGTTACCTTCATTTTCAGGCGATTCAACTGAATGGGTAGGCTTTTACGACTCCTTTTGTTCACTGGTAGATAGCAATGCCGCGCTGTCGGACGGACAGAAAATGCACTATTTACGGAGTTGCTTAAAGGGTGAAGCTTTGAAAGTCGTCAGCGGTTTCCAAATTTGCGATGCAAATTATACGGAGGCATGGGACTTGCTGAAGTCTCGCTTCAAAATCATGCGCGTCATCGTCGAATCGCATTTCAAAGCTATGGCCGACATCCGCAAAGCAACAAGTGACACCGCCAGCTCCGTAAAAGGTGTCCTCAACCCATACCAGCAACACATTCGCGAACTGAAAGCGTTAGGCCGACCTGTCGAGTTCTGGGACGACTGGCTCGTTCATGACATTGTGGGTAAACTTGCATTCGAAACCAGGAAGCAATGGGAGCTTTCTCTTGTTAGCGACGAACCTCCAACTTTCGAGCAGCTAGTAACATTTTTAGAAGTTAGGTGCAGATCACTCTCGATGTTGTCATCAGCTGCTCCGGTACAGCCAAGCAAAGTTGTTTCTGCTGCCAAACCCACAAAATCTTTCCATGCCACATCCGACCAGAATGCGACCAGTTGCCCTGTTTGTAAGGGGGCTCACAGAATTTATAGCTGTGAAAAATTCAGCCGCTTGGATGCCACCGCTAAAGCCAAAGTCGTGAAAGATTCGAATCTTTGCTTGAACTGTCTGAGCCCGGGGCATTTTAAACCTCGGTGCAACAGTTCGTCGTCGTGCCGCATTTGTCGCCAACGCCATCACACGCTACTGCATGGGACTCCAGCCACATCCAACAGCAGCAACCTCGCCGGAAACCAGCAAACCAGCTCGAACTACGCCGACGCGAATACCACTTCAGGGAACAGTACGACCGCTCTTGCCGCCATCGCCGCTCCTTTAGACAACCCCGCCTCTGAATGTGTATCTTCGTGTTTAGGTACCGATTCTGACCCATTAACTGCGAGTAAGACAATTTTGCTGGCTACTGCTCTGGTAAGGATTCGAGACTGTGCTGGGCGCGTTCAGCAAGCTCGTCTGTTGTTTGACTCTGGGTCGCACGCTTCCTTCGTGACTGAGTCGTGTGTTCGTCGTCTGGGCTTACCTAGGAAATCGTCTGCTGCAATTATCACCGGTATTGGTTCCGCTCAAGGAGGTCGCGCTAGAGGTCAAGTTTCGCTTTCGCTTTCGTCGAACTTTTCCAATGATTGCTACGCGGTAAATGCATTAATTTTGCCAAAAATCACGGGAGATTTACCAACGCAAACTGTTGCCACGACTGCATGGCCGCATATTAAAGGGTTACCTCTAGCAGACCCGCAGTTTATGAGGCCTGGTCGTATTGATCTGTTGTTAGGAATGGACGTTATGGATCAGCTTATGTGCCCGGAGATCCGGAAGGGTCCTTGTGGAATGCCTACGACGCAACGCACAGTCTTCGGTTGGACGATCTTCGGACGTGTTGATAACCCTTCTAGCCCTTCTTTGCCAGCATTATTTTGTGAGGTTCAACTAGAGAGAGCTCTGACGAGACTCTGGGAGTTGGAAGACGCACCGGAGAAATCGTATTTAACGAGGGAGGAGCAATTTTGTGAAGATCATTTTCAGGCAACGCATAAAAGATCAGCTGATGACCGTTTTGTCGTTGAACTACCGCTAAACGCTGATGTACCGCTGGGAGAATCCCGGAACCAGGCTGTTCGTAATCTATTGCGTATAGAGAGAAAGTTTGCCGCTGACAATGAGTTACGCTTGCAGTACAACGAGTTCATGCAGGAACTTATTACCATGGACCATATGGAAGCCGCAACCGAAACGACGAGTCCGACGTTCTACATGCCTCACCATCCTGTTATAAAGGAGTCAAGTGTTACGACCAAATTACGAGTCGTATTTAACGCATCCGCCAAGACATCGACTGGGTACTCTCTCAACGATGCACTGTTTGTTGGTCCGCAACTACAACAAAGCTTGTTATCTATTCTCCTGCGCTTCCGAACCCACCTGTATGCCGTTACTGCTGACATTGCCAAGATGTATCGGCAGGTATGTGTTTCACCGAAACACATTGACCTGCAGCGGATTGTTTGGCGAAGTGATCCATCACTTCCCATTCAAGATTACAGGATGCTACGGGTAACGTACGGAGTCGCTGCTGCCTCTCATTTGGCCGTCAAGTCGCTGCAACAAAGCACACGGTATTCCGCAAGTGGTTGCGAAAGGGCCTCGGCTGTTATACAGCGGGACTTTTACATGGACGACTTATTGACCGGTGCTTCAAGTCCGGCTGAGCTTCAGTTGCTGCAAAAAAATGTTTCCGACATACTTCTCGGAAGTGGGTTTGAACTTCGCAAGTGGGCATCAAATTGCGTGGAGCTGAGGAACGGAATTGCCAGCGCTTCAGAAAATATTTCGCACTATATCGCAGAGGGAAAGGACGTTCACGCTTTAGGTCTCGTTTGGAATACCGAGGAAGATTATTTCACGTTCGCGATCAACCTCAAGCAACCACCTAGAGTTTTATCGAAGAGGGCCTTTTTATCGGACGCTAGCACGCTTTTTGACCCGTTGGGCTTGCTTGCCCCCACTACGATTAAATCCAAGATGTGGTTCCAGGACATCTGGCGCGCCGAGGTTGGCTGGGATGAGCTCGTACCGGAAACCGTCGCAACACGTTGGTCTGAACACCGCTCTGATCTACAAAGTTTAACCGATCTGAAGGTGCATCGTTGGGTTGGCTGTAACGGCTCTGAGTCATCAACCGAACTGCACGTTTTTTCGGATGCGTCAGAACGAGCTTACGCCGCGGTTATCTACGCACGGACAGTCCAGAGTAACGGTCAAATCACAGTAGCCTTGATTTCGGCCAAGACCAAGGTAGCGCCGATCAAATCTACAACTTTGCCTCGTTTGGAGCTATGCGCCGCGCATCTCGCTTCTAAGTTGGTACGAAGCGTATTACAAAGCTGGAACGAACTCCGTTATCCGTTGTACGCTTGGACCGATTCGACGATCACTCTGGCGTGGCTGCAAGCTCATCCCAGCAGATGGGAAACGTTCGTCGCTAATCGCGTTGCCGATATCCAAGGAGTTTTACCGTCTGAGTGCTGGCAACATGTACGCTCCGAACAGAACCCGGCAGACTGCGCATCGAGAGGCATAGCGCCTCGGGAACTTCTACAACATCAGCTGTGGTGGTCTGGTCCAGATTTTTTGCATGGCGAAGATCAATTTTGGAAGCAAGCGTCGCAAGAACCGCATTCAACTGAGCTGGGCCTACGTAAAAAGGTTGCCGTTCATGTTGCCGCATCCGAAGATTGCTGGCCAGTTATGTTCAAATATTCAGCGTTTTCGAAATTACGAAGGGTTATCGCTTATGTGCTAAGATTTATACACAATGCTCGTGCTAGAAAGAATCACACGCTTAAAAGAACGTGTGGCACTCCTAACTGTCAGGAGTTGGCTGAGGCAGAACTGCGATTGATTAAATATACTCAACGTATTTCTTTCAATAACGAAATTTCTCATTGCAGGGAGAAAAAAGCGATTCCACTGCGAAGTAGCTTGTTGCGTCTGCAACCGTTTCTGGATCTGTCAGGTGTTTTAAGGGTTGGTGGTCGGTTAAAATCCGCAGATGTCGCGCCTGACGTAAAGCATCCTATTATCTTACCTAAAGAGTCCCCGCTTTCGAGATTGATAATATCCGACATACATCGTTATACTCTACACGCTGGGCCACGCATAATGACAGTGGTACTACAACACCGTTATTGGGTGATTGGCGCGCGCAGCTTAATCAGAAACGTTTATCACAAGTGTGTTAAATGTACCTGCTTGAACCGCAACACTTCCGTTCAGTCGATGGGCGACCTGCCGTCGTCTCGTACTACGTATGCTCGCTGCTTTACACGAACTGCTGTCGATTTTGCTGGTCCGTACACGTACAAATTTTCGCATGGAAGAGGGTCGAAGTCGACGAAAGGCTACATTTGCTCATTCATCTGCATGTGTACTGGCGCAATGCATTTGGAATTTGTAGGCGATTTATCGACGGCCGCTTTTCTCAATGCTTTCAAACGCTTCATTAGTCGTCGAGGGTATTGTAAGGCCATGTATTCTGATAATGGCACGAACTTCGTTGGCGCTGACAAAGAGCTTCAGCAGAGTTATCAGAAATGTATGGCAGATGATAAGCTACGATCGTTTTTCGCCGACTCTAACATCGAGTGGCACTTCAACGCACCAACCGCGCCACATATGGGTGGATATTGGGAAGTCGGCATTAAACGCGTAAAATATCACATTAAACGCGTTCTTGACGGGAGCTTATTATCTTTCGAAGAGTTCAGCACATGGCTAACAGAGGTTGAAGCCTGCGTAAATTCCCGCCCCCTATGTGCTGATCCAACTAACGCAACAGACCTTGAAGCATTAACGCCTGGTCACTTCCTCATCGGTGAGCCATTGAAGTCAATCCCAGAACCTGAGGGTCAAGGGTTCTGTGGAAATCTTCTTCAACGATGGCACGTAGTCTCCGAAATAAGACAACATTTTTGGCGGCGATGGAGAGATGAATACTTGGTAAATTTACAACGTCGCACCAAGTGGTTTAGACCGTCACGCAATTATGAAGAGGGCGACGTTGTAGCATTGTTCGGCGAACGAACTCCACATACAAAGTGGACACTCGCGCGGGTAATTCGTTGTCACCCTGGGATAGATGGAAACGTAAGAGTAGTAACAGTGAGAACAAGCCATGGAGAATATGTGCGACCTATAAACAGATTATGCCTTCTGCCTACCAAAGGTGATCTATTCTCTGAGTCGTAATGGGTTAAACAATTACATCCACTTTGAATGCATCACTCTAATCAAGAATGTTCCTGCATATGTATATATATGTATCGCTCAAATTCAACTTGTAAAATTTGCAATTTTTTTTCTTGTTGATTATATTTAAGTAATTCTAATTAAACTTAAATACCTTTTAAGTCTACATATTTTGAAATTCGAAATTTGTAAAATGTTATATTTTGAGATCCAGTTTGATAATTACATTTGTATATTTATAAGTAAACTTAGAGATTTGAAGTCTATTCGAAGTTTATTCATTGTAAAATTTAAGTAAATTTTGTATATTTAATGAAATTTGAAATCTATTTAAAGATTGAACTATTGTTAAATTAACGTAAATTTTGAATATTTAAAGAAATTAAAATTTGTGATTTTTCCAATATTTAAGTCGCAAACGCTTTGTAAATAGTCATACGTTTTGTTTGAACCTATCTTGTATACATACACAGATAGTTCAAGGGCGGCGGTATGATGAATCGTGCAATGCATTATGCCCAAATATGCACTTTGCTTGAAAGCTTGCCGATAAGGTAGTTCATTTTTGTCGGTAAGATAGCGCCCATTAGTTGCCTTCTGCAACTAATACAGGTTGACGTTTTGCTATCTCGCCCGTTTTTGCTTTACTTATTCGCTAGCAAGAAAAGTCAAGAGGTTTGGATTACCGCCCGCACCATTATATTGAAATTGTTATTAATAATTAAATGAATCGTAGTATATATGTATACTGTTTTATTATTTGGAAAATTGTGAGACTTCATCATTTTGGAGAGTCTAACGCATAATAAACCGGCTGCGTAAGTACTACACGCTTAATACAGTCCACGCCCGCTACATAGCAAAGGTAATCTACCACCAGCACCTCTAATTAATTTAATTAACGCAACCCGCTCTTTTGGCGCAACAATTATTATTTTTTTTGTTCCAAAAATGGGATTTTATACGAAAAATGCCTAATAAATATATATAGTTTTTTTCAGATTTTATTATTTCAGATTCAAATGTTCAATACTCTTAAATTTTATTAAAAATAGTACAAAACAATATAACAATTCTTAGCCTCAAGTATAAAATACAAATGCATCACCGTTTAGTATATAAAATAAGTTCCAATGAGTTCACAGCGATGAGGGAATCTCTCGCAGTGCTACCTAGTCAAGTCACACAGAGTTTGTGGAAATTTGCCTTTTTATGCAATGGGCAGATATTCAGCATGTGCCACAAACTTCCCGTCGAACCAAGTTGTATCTTTTAATAGTAAACTGTTATGCTCCATAGAAGTGGGGAGCGAACACCTCCTGGAGGTGTGACCCTTGTGATATAATCAGAGCTCTTAAATAATGATTACTAATCGTAATGATTACCGGTTTGATAAATTAGTTTCTTAGGAACCTATTTAATGATTGATTAGAATTACTTTCAATTTTTAATGATTATTTTCCAATTAATTATAGAATATTCATGATTATTAAAAAAATCAAAAATAGTCAAAAAAGAGGGGTTTGATTATTTTTGAATATTTTTGATTATTTTGAAATTTTTATTTATTCTTTTTTGATTTTTTTTCATTAGTGCTGTAGAAGCACATAAATGTGCACATGAATAATACTGAATAAAATCAAAAATAATCAAAAGAAAATCAAAAAATTTAATTAAAAAAAAATTTCCAGTAATCACAAGTAATCAAAACAACTTTTTTGATTATTTCTAATTTTTTTTATATTTTTGATTTTTAATTAATAATTGCCTTTTCTTGAAAAAGAATTAAAATAATCATTAGCAATTAAAAAAGCCGTCTAATTAATTGATTACTAATTACTAATCAAATTTAACAGGGCTGGATATAATGTGTTATAACAACATTCCCTAGACATGAAAGCATATTCCCTACCTTGAGGAGTTGAACAGTCCGTCCCACTGCTACCTATTTACAGTCAGATTTGTTAGGGCGTTGCTAACGGCGTCTTTGCTAATATTGTTTAAGGCTCCTTTAATGTATGGGAAGGACACCAGAGAGTAATTCTTCTCATCCAAGGATACTGCAATGGTAGAAGCTCAGTTTCCGTGGATTTACCTTTGAGACACGACTCTTGATTGGTAGAGATAAGGTTGCTATCAATAGTAGTAGTGAGAAAATTGCTGATTATTCTCTCTAGGGTTTCGCGCGCGAAGGGCGAAGGACTGATCGGTCTGTAGTCCTTCGGCTCTGAATGCCTTCGGAATGAAGATAACCGTTGCACGGAATATAGGTGACAGCCGAGCAGGACATATAAATGTGACGCAGCTAAGTGGCTAAAATACTCCACGCGCCATCTCATATTATTTCGACACTGGACAAGTATATTGAGCGACTTATAAAGTGTGGTCATTGCTCATCGAGAGAGGACTTTACTTTTCCATTGCCTTACTTACTTAAATGATGCTAAACCATCTTAACGGGTTTGACCGCCCAACATAGCTCACCTCTTGTTTCTTTTCTCTACCAACTGACGCCAATTTCAAGCACCACGGGATTGCAAAACCGGTCTTCACTTGGTTCTTCTATAGGAGTGGACGTCTCCCTCTTCCTCTGCTTCCACCGGCAGGGGCCGATAAAGAGTTACATCGCGGTTTTTAAGGCCAATAATTTTAAGGTTGTCAGCATACGCCTACCAGGCAGCTCCTTTTCGTGCTATCGAAGGCGGCCTTAAAATCAAAGAAGAGGTGATGTGTGTCAATTCTTTTCTCACGGGGTTTGTCGAAGATTTGGTGTATTGTGTAAAATGTGGTCGATGGTGGACTTACCAGGTTTCAAGCCACACCGATAAAGCCCACTAAGTCTGTTCACGTCAGGCTTTCGTACGCTTAATCGAATCTTATGTGCAATACTCAAAAGGGAAATTGTTGTATATTAGACAGAGAATCTTCACACAGGCATACATCCCACCTTAATCTGCCTAGAAGCTGATGCATGCGCCTTTAAAGCCCGTCGCTCTTGGAAAGGTAACAGTTAAATAGATTGACTCGCTTTTTCTTTGGAAGATTGCATTTTTCTGCAGCTACAGGTCGCGAAGCTTGCTGCCCTTCTGCCGTAACTGATTGGTCGGCCCTGACTTTATTAACGTCTTTAGTCTCTTTTCCCACTTATAGAGCATTTTGAGGTAACCTAATTGTACTCATAAAAGTACCACGAATAACTTTATTAGTTCCCAACAAAAGACGACAACTAATCGGCGTTGAAACTACATTAAATACTTGTCCGCCTTAGTCAATGAGCACCTCATAGATATTTCAGCTAGGCGCCCACTGGGTTTCACACTTGTAACTTGACACCAACATCGAATCAATAAAAAAAATTATCTAAAGCTAGTAACAAATACAAAAATTGCAAGGGCTCCAGCATAGTCACAGCAACGCGTAACTTCTCACTTCAACAGCGCTCTTCTATGTCCCATTAAGATTGTTGTTGAGCTTGCGCGCGCGCTCATCTTCATAGTCAAGTTACAAGCATAAATATTGTTTATCGATCATTAGTTACAACGGGGGGTCTCTAGAAATTCGCGTTGCTCACCATCAACGGCAATAAGCCCGTTGCTGTTGATGACAACGAGAGACAAGCGAGGCTGGTGGTGAAGCTGAGCTGCTGGAATGATTGTGAGTGTGTGCGAGTTTTAGTGCCGACAACGAATGGCGTTGAATTAAGCACCATAATGCCGCTCGTTTAATATTTCATTAGCGCAAAGCTTCTTTATCCCAAGTTGGTTGATGTAGTAGCGTAACCACTGCAGCTGCGACTTCGTGTTAAGACATAGTTTATTGAAATTAATTGAAATTACAAGAGCTTAAGTGTTTATTAAAAATTTCCTTCATGGAAATGTGAAGCGGTAGGCTTTCAACTCAGAGCTTCCAGGCATTTATAACTCAGAGCTTTCCGTAGGCGTATTTTTAATGAGGCCAGGAGGCTCAAATTACCAAAGGAGTGGAAACTCTACAAGACGGATTGAAAGTGAGACTCCTGTGCCAACTTCTGCAAAACTTAGACGGGCCCAGTGAGTCTACGAGGCTCAGGAAATTTCGATGGAATACCCCTGCCATGTTGGGTTCCTGAGAGACGAAGTTCTTTTGATCCTAACAATTTTGGCATAGTTCCGGTGCAACTCCAAAGATATTTGTGAACTTCCTGTAGCTGATTGGCTCCCACTTCAAAATCAGGTAAAAAGTGTGCATGACTCTACACCAATCAACCTGTGCTCGTTCCTTTTAAAAGCCTTGAGACGCCTGCATGGCACAATGTCACTCTAAGGAAATAACTCTCACGGTTTTGAAATTTTGTCGGGGCAAGTATGTCGGTACTTCACTTGACACCAAACTTTAGAGTAAGTTTGATATAGAGGGTAGCACCATAAAGGCCTCCGTTTCCCTGTATTGCTATACAAGAGCCATCTCCAAGTCCTTAGGGCTCTCTCCAAAGGTGGTGGCTTGGCTGTACGATATGGTGGGCAAGCTCGGGTTCTTCTATGGGTATTGGTGGTGCTGAGCGCTGGACACCGCGCCCACTGTAAGTTGAATGGAAGGTGTACAGCGGGTCTATCCTTTACTTCTGTGTAGCTAGTCGTAAGATTTGTATGGTCTTTAATGTTTTCTTTACTGAGAAGGGTAAAAATTTCAGCTTCCATGATTTTTTGAGTTTTAATATGGGGGCAACTCTTGCTATTTTTAAATTTCCGAGCCATTAACAAAGGCAGGTACTAGTATTGGACCTTTGTTAGGAAGGTAGCTCCTTTGGGCGTGAGATGGTTCACTGTCAGCTGTCAGAACGAATGAACACTGGCTTTTCTGTTGACTTTTTTTATCTTATATAGGGGAGAAAACGATGTACAAAATAATCTTTAAACATACCAGAATGACGGAATGCATGATTTTCAGTTCAGCTCTTGCTCCTCTCTTCTTAAAATTGTCCCTTTCTTCCAGAACACAATTCTTAAAAACAGTTTTGTGCATGAAGTTTTTTAGGAAGAGCGGTCACTCCGCTTTTGCAAAATATGTTACTCTCATTAGTTATTCAATTCAAATAATGGTTGTGCCAAAAAACTAAAAATAAAAATATTTAGGGCATACGACTACTCACAGCCGACAAAGTAAATCAATGAGCTGTCAGAAATGTCTGCCCGCAGCTAATGTAGCCATATCAGCAAGTGTGTGGATGGATGACTGTAGTTATTCATCAAAACTCAGCAAACAAACACTCAACCACTCGAAGACACAAATAACCAGGTGGCAGCCGACATACAGCAGACGTACTTTTAAATAAAAAAACAAAAACTAACTACTTGCGGAAAGTAAATTGAAGCAAAAGGAAGGGTAGGAAAATTATGTAATGGTGTCACTTTTCGTATTGGAAAAATTCTATCTGAACAAAAATATTTATTAAATTCTTACTCAAGCAATAAACGTATTCGTCTGTATGTAACTATTTATAAATATAGGTATGTGTATGTTTATATGCATACAGTTAGATTAATTCATATAGCACAACATCAACTTACATTGCCTACAGCAAATGTTCCTATAAATGTTAATTGCATTGCAAATTCTTTTACACTCAAACAATATGGTGCGCAAGCGATGTCATACTGAACGAAAGACTTAAGCGCCATACCCGTTCGCATAGAAATTTCCATTGAGCAGAAATATTTACAAAGTGCAGCGAATGCTTGACTGTATTCAACCAAATAAAAATTTTTATATATTATGCACATGCATAAATATGTATAAGTGCGGCCATTTCATAGTAATTTATACCTTCTTTAATATATTTTTGTACAGTTGTTTAATTTTTCTATGATGTTTGCAAACAAGTAAAATAATAATATCTATACCAAATATAAGATCTCCAATGCATTTGTGCCCTGAGAAACTCCAAATAAAACGTTTGTGTTTGCTGGGTTGAGCTACTTAGGCTGTTCTTGACGTTTTTGTCAGTTGACATAAAAAATTTGTGAAAAAAGTAGCTTACAAAAAACGAGGAATTAGTTCGGTCTATAACTCCGCGGCGTATAGGTTTTATTTTATTTTAATTTATTTCATTTCATTTCATTTTATTTTCTTTTATTTTATCTTATTTTATTTTATTTTATTTGATTTGATTTTATTTTTTTTTTATTTTATTTTATCTTATTTTATTTAAATTTATATTATTTTATTTTATTTTATTTCATTTTATTTTATTCTATCTTATTGTATTTTATTTTATTTTATTTTATTTTATTTTATCTTATTTTATTTAAATTTATTTTAATTTATTTCATTTCATTTCATTTTATTTTCTTTTATTTTATTTTATTTTATTTTATTTTATTTTATTTTATTTTATTTGATTTTTTTTTTTATTTTATTTTATCTTATTTTATTTAAATTTATATTATTTTATTTTATTTTATTTCATTTTATTTTATTCTATCTTATTGTATTTTATTTTATTTTATTTAAATTTATATTATTTTATTTTATTTTATTTTATCTTATTTTATTTAAATTTATTTTATTTTATTTAATTTTATTTTATTTTATCTTATTTTCTTTTATTTTATTTTCTTTTCTTTTATTTTATTTTATTTTATTTTATTTTATTTTATTTTATTTTACTTTATTTTATTTTATTTTGTCTTATTTTATTTAAATTTATTTTATTTTGTCTCATTTTATTATATTTTATCTTATTTTATTTTATTTTATTTGATTTTATTTCAAGGCCAAGAATAATAATTTTTCACTTTTGGAATTTTTATGAAAATTATTATTGTTTTTATTTATTAATAATCATTTTAATTAATTATTAAAAGTTTTTGAATACATTGAAAATGTACAGGCCGTAAATCAACAAAAATTGTTGGTATAAAAAAGCAATAACAAAAACCGAGAGCACACGGAAAGGCAGTTCTGATGATAAAACAGATCTGTCAAAAATCCATCATGATCACACTACTAACTGTCAAATGGCGGAAGTGGTTCATGCATATGGTAAAAAGAAGAATAGAACTAGGAGTTTAGATGACATCAAAACCAGCGTATTGTTAGCTTAATGGTTAGCAATGCGTGCCAAAATTTATCTGATGAGTGAAGTCTAGCAGCTTCCGAAATGGATCTATAAGAAAAGCTATGGCAGTTGTCTCTAAACATTTTTCCTACTCTATTCAATCCAAAAACTTTTGATAATTAATTAAAGTGATTATTAATAAATAAAAACAATAATAATTTTCATAAAAATTCCAAAAGTGAAAAATTATTATTCTTGGCCTTGAGCTCGTTTCATGAATACTTGAAAATGTACAGGCCGAAAATCAACAAAAATTGTTTGTATAAAAAAGCAATTTGATTTTATTTTATCTTATTTTATTTTATTTTATTTTATTTTATTTTATTTTATTTTAATTTATTTTATTTGGTTTTATTTTATTTTATTTTCTTTTATTTTATTTTATTTTATTTTATTTTATTTTATTTTATCTTATTTTTTTTAATTTATTTTATTTTATTTCATTTTGTTTTATTTTATTTTATTTTATTTTATTTTATTTTATTTTATTTTATTTTATCTTATTTTATTTTATTTCATTTTATTTTATTTTATTTTATTTTATTTTATTTTATTTTATTTCATTTTACTTTATTTGATTTAATTCTATTTTATTTTATTTTATTTTTTTTATATAGGAAGCGTAAGAGAAATGAGGAGAGGGGAGAGTATGAATATAGGAAAGAAAGCTTTACGCAGTGCAACTACTGGCTTTACTGGTATTTAATAAATCTACTTAAATCCGAAATAAATTCCTATATCTTTAAAATATAATAATTCCTACAATCAACCAAAAGGGTATAGATTGCGCCTGCTGTGGCTAACGACTTTGCACTTATTGCTCTCAGTTTGTTCACATCAATGCCCGCCGGTCACAAATTGTGTGCGTATTAACATTTTCATTTATTTAAACGATATTTGCACCATTTGTACGCTTTCAGCAAATAGCAACACCACACCCAAAGATCGCTGTCATTCTAGACCCCCACCGCCTGCCTTTTCAACAACGAAATGGACTTTTTTTGTTTTTTATCAAATAGTTAGTTACTGGCATATGAACATAGGTGCTTATGCATGGGATATCAACAAGTTTGCTGCATGGCTTAAGGCTCTTAGATTTGCTGCGCACCAGCCACAGCAGCAGGCAAACAGACGCGCGGTCGATCATCTTCGCTGACTTGCATAGTGTGGCACATCCTGGTGCGAATGTGTGAAGATAACTACTAAATAAAATCTTTGCTTGCAACCAGACGTTCGATGCACATGTGGACTATCGCATTTATAAATGTATTTACATATGTTAGTTGGTAATTTTGTTGTTATTTTTGTTCTCTACAACATGTAATATTAATTTCAGCGATGATATCGATGTCGCCCGCAAGCACGTGCTGTGAATTTTATTAGGATATTTTAATTATGATGATCACTTTGAGGTACCCTGGTGACAGTCGTCGCACCAAAGTCCAGGTGAGAACAATCAACAAGGTAATATAATATTACAAAATTACAAATGCAATGAATGGAATGGATGGAAAAGCCTTGAAATGGACTTTGGGGAATTAGCACTTGTATATTGCACGATATTGATTTTATGGGAAACCGCATAAAAGGAATGAAATGGAAATCCGCGTAGATCAATAGAAAATCCATTGAAATATTTCTGCACTTAATCATCAGGTCAATTAAAGAATTCAAACTTGGAGAAACTTTAATCAAAGTCTCTTTTTTCATTATTTTTCCTAAAGCTAACACAGGATGCCATTGTCATAAAAGGGTGCGAATCAAACCATATCGGAAATATCAGACTGGATTATTAGTAGGATCACAAACAATAAAAACTAAGCGAAAATTGAGAAGGGCTTCTAACTGGATGAATGGGACGGTTCGAAGTAAGATAAAGGTATAGCTGAGCAATAGTCAATATGTATTCTGAATTGAACATTTTATAACCTTTTCATTTTGACCTTACAAAACATGTCTCTGGGACTGAGACAGCAATATTTTTTTCCAAACATAATATAAAGACTAAAGCCTACTTCTCTATCATTGTGATAAGTTCACGTTAGGTACGTCAATAGCTGGTTAGTGATTGTCCACCCAACTAGTATAACTTTTGCAGCTTTTAAAATAACCTAGGATGGTCGTTGGATTTCAATTTCCTAAGGTAAGCTTTGGTAAAGGAAATGGAACTAAAACGAAAGCTCAGAGCTGAACCAATACAGAAACCACGACAGATCTATGGACACCACAGTTTTCGGCTTACTGCTTGAAGGATGTCCTTGTTTAGATGGTATTTGGACTTCCATTTGTTAAGATAAACTTCCGGGTAATGGGTGCGTAAGCTTACCGGAGCTAGTACCAGGTTGATGATGCCCGGAGGAGAATGATAGAACTGTATCGTGGGATTGTGATGAGCCGGCATTGAAACCAAAAAACTTAGACCACACCCAAAACTGGAACCGGAACTTAAAAGTAACCGAAACTGCAATTAAAAACATAATGCACCACCAAAACCGGGCCTGGGCCAGGTTCGCAGTTGAAACTGGGGCCTATGCCAACAAAGCGAAACACAATTTTGGAACTGAAACTATAACCGGAATAATAATCGGGGCTGCAATTAAAGCAACAACTAAAAAGAGACCTTAACCCAAACCGAAATCGGAACTCAAACCCAAAACCAAACTTATACAAAAAAGAAGAAGAGAAACGCAGCCTAAGACCACGCTGGAACTGAATCCGGAACAGCGATCAAAGCCCAAACCATACTAAAAACACAAAAACCCCGAAAACACAAGCGAATCCGAAACTGTAACCAAAGCCGGGAACCGAAGATGCCGGGACTAGAACCAATGAACTTAAAAAAACTAAAAACTCGAAACACAATGCAACCTTGAATCAAATCAACCTAAACACGAAACTGAAGTCAAAACAGGGGGCTGATACTGAAACAACAACAAAAACTGAAACCTAAACCAAAACAAAAGTTAGAATCGGGCTTGAAACTACCAAGAAAATCGATTCCAGAACTCAAACGGGAGCCAGTACGCAAACTGATGCTGAATTTTTTTCCAAAACTGCAACCAGGACTTAAACAAGAACAAAAATAATAATCGGAACACCAAGAAACTCCGTTAATGAATCAAGAACTGGAACCGAAACCGATGAGGGTCGAAACCAAAACCGGAATATGTGTCGAGATCGAAACCAGAACCGGTACCAAGAACGGAATTGTAGCCATATTTAATATTAGTAAAGGAAGGAAATCTTTATTTAAATTTGAACCAAAGCCGAAATTAAATTTGATCTGTCAGCTTTCATTATACTTTGTGAGTTTATTTGTTGTTATGGATTTACTATTGGTGAACGTTGTAGAATAAAAATTTCTTAAACCGCGCGAACTCTAGTTGATTGAATTTTGCCCAATCAAAAATCCTCGCTATGGATCCGTACTAAGCTTTGAATTTGTGTCGTAAAGAAAAATCAATTATTTAGTTATTTCAAACAGCCCTAGATATTTAAGCATTTAAAATTAATTATATAAAATTTCGTGATCGATACTTCGGTTTCAGTCTTAATTAATTTCTTGTTTAAATATGCGCGGTGAAGAACAAAGCGCAGTGCGATTGAGCATGCAGTGCTTGTCACACCGTCAACCGCATCAAACACCCGCATGCCTGATGAACAATGAAGAAAATCAGTGGGAAAAAGTGACGAAAAACGGTTGCTTCTTGTTGCGCCAAGACGTGACGAGACACAGCACTTCCGTTCTTCCGCACGACGCATGAAAGCGACGAAGAACTGAAGACAACTCCAAATCAATAACCAACCATTCTTGCCTTCGTTACGATTTCAAAACTCAATGACATTTAGTAATTTTACAACTAGATGGACGCGCAACGTGTGCTCAAGTAGCTGAACTAACTAAAGAGGCCTTTTGGGCTGATGCCGATAGCTGGTAGACGCTATTGTAATGCGACACGCGCCATAAATCCCGCCCTAATGTGATATGATTTTAGTTTTAATTTGTTTTTGTTGGTATTTATAGTTTTTATCTGCACATTTCAGGGACCCACGATAATGATTATTTTTATATTTTTAATGAGAAAAATCAAAAACTTCCCATAATTCGAGGACAGTTTAAAGTATGTGAACGTGCATGGCTCGTCATGCTCAACGATAATCTGCTATGATTGAAGAAAATTTGAGCAAAACCCACTATGCATATATAAATTACATGTACAGCCCTATTCCCAATTTGTTATACCTAACAATTATTATAATTCAATAGACATAATTTTGGCATTTGAAGTTGTTATAGGTATGCACGGTATGCACAGCCAATATGACAAAAACAAAGGTTTTTTAGTTCACCATATTGGGGTGAAAAGCTTTCAAGGAAAAAATTGTCAAATAATATGACGAAACTTTATTTATTCAAAGAAAAAGTAGTTAAAAGGAATATATAAAATGCTGTTAAGGAAGTTTTGTGTTCCTTCGCATCTTTCGCCATAATATTGCAGCTGATGCACAAGCTATTATATTCAGTGAAATCAAGCCCAGCTCCTCAACGAGCCAGCTCTCTGCGCGATCCTTGTTGTCACGTTCAGGCACAGACCAAACGCAAGCATCTTCGTCGTCCGCATAGGCAGGCACTTTAACTCCACTCCACACCTGATACCACTCTGTGTAGTTCTCTGAACAGATGTACTGTGGTCTCACTAATTTTCAACTTGACGCTTCTTATTCTCGAGCGACATGCCATCCAAATTCATTTTTCCTAAAGGTCTTCAACACCAAGCACATCTTTCAAGGCTTCCAGAAGGCGATCCTGCAAGCTGCGCCAACTATCGCGGAATCAGCCTTTTGAATATCGCATATAAGGTCCTATCAAGCGTATTGTGCGAAAGACTGAAGCCTGATGTGAACAGACTGATTGGACCTTATCAGTGTGGCTTCAGACCTGGTAAATCTACCATCGACCAAATTTTTACAATACGCCAAATCTTGGAAAAAACCCGTGAAAGGGAATCGACACACATCATCTCTTTGTTGATTTTAAAGCCGCTTTCGATAGCACGAAAAGGAGCTGCCTATATGCCGCTATGTCTGAATTTGGTTTCCCCGCAAAACTTATACGGCTATGCAAAATTACCTTGAGCAACACCGCCAGCTCGGTCAGAATTGGGAAGTACCTCTCCGAGCCGTTCGAAACTAAACGAGGTTTCAGACAGGGAGACCCCCTATCGTGCGATTTCTTTAATTTAATGCTGGAGAAAATAATACAAGCTGCAGAACTTAACCGCGCTGGAACAATATTTTATAAAAGCGTCCAACTGTTGGCATATGCTGACGATATTGATATCATTGGCCTTAACAACCGCGCCGTAACTTCTGCTTACTCCAAATTAGAAAAAGAAGCGGAGAAAATGGGATTGGTGGTGAACGAGGGCAAAACGAAGTACCTTCTGTCATCATGCAAAGAGTCAGCGCATTCGCGCCTTGGCAACCAAGCCACTGTTGGCAGCAATAACTTCGAAATAGTAAAGGACTTCGTTTATCTGGGAACCAGCATTAATACCAACAATAATGTTAGCCTAGAAATCCGACGAAGAATCACTCTTGCAAACAAATGCTACTTCGGACTGAGTAGGCAATTGAAAAGTAAAGTCCTCTCTCGACGAACGAAAATAACACTCTACAAGTCACTCATCGCACCCGTCCTGCTATATGGTGCAGAAGCGTGGACACTAACAACATCTGATGAGGCGGCTCTGGGAGTATTCGAGAGAAAGGTTCTTCGAAAGATTTGTGGACGTCTACGCGTTGGCGACGGCGAGTACCGAAGAAGATTTAATGATGAGCTGTATGAACTTTACGCAGACGCCGACATAGTTCAGCGAATTAAAACACAGCGGCTTCGCTGGCTAGGCCACGTAGTGCGAATGAGCGAAGATGCTCCAGCCCAGAAGGTATTCTTATCGGCACCCGCCGGTGGAAGCAAAGGAAGAGGGAGACCACCACTCCGATGGAAGGACCAAGTGGAGACCGATTTGCGATCCCGCGGTGTCTCCAATTGGCGCCAGTTGGCGCAACGAAGAAACGACTGGCGAGCTATGTTGGACGGTCAAAATCGCCCAGGCGGTTAGATGACCATTTAAAGAAGAAGAAGATATGAAAAAAACTTTTGAATTTTTCCAAGCATACCTAAATATATCTATTGTCACAATTATAACAATAGTCATTGAGTTGAATTTTGTTATAGTTCAAGCATAGGGCTGTTATAAGTCCATCTCTTTTGAGTATTATTTTTTTGATCAAAAAAAAAAAGTTATTCCTTAAGCGATATTTTATCCTTCAAAAAGCCGTTGAACTGACCATACTAGCTTAAATTTTCATTCCGCGTATCTAAGAAATTATTTACTTGGTCGAATTTTAGACCACAAGCGATACTGCCAATATTTATGATCAATTACTTGTCAAAAAGGCGAAGCTGATTTTTGAGTTTTTCTATCCGCTAAAAAAGTTAAAACTTAAAACTTAATTTTTATCCTTGGAGAATAAAATATCGTTCAAGGATTAAGTTTCGATCAGAAAAATAAAACTAAAAAAAATTTATCAAAAAATAAGACTTCAAGATACCTATTATTGTTAATTTTTATTTAAAAAATTCTGAAAATAATAATCAAATAGCGAGTTTTATAATAAAACTCACAACAGTTACAGTCCCTGTCACATTTACGGTTGATGCACGCTCTCTCTTGATGCACGCACATTGATTTTAATTGCGCTAACAGGCTAGTTTGCGGTTGTGTGTGTGTATGTGGATGTGTATGGCATGCGTTTACGTTTTGGAAAATTGTATTGTGAGTAGTAAGCCTTTGGAGCGTGAGTCATCAGAATCTCATTAATATTAAACAGTTTTTCATTTACGAAAAGTCGCTCATTAATTGAGAATTTCTAACATGGGCGTAGAATGCGTTCGTTGCTTAAGTCTTTTGTTAAGTGTTTGATAAAGTGGCGCGTGGAGCCCACGCAATACCAAATGTATGCCCTAGCAGTGCTACTGTTGCATAACAATTTTACTTGAAGTAAATTAATGAGTGCTAAGTCAACGGCCGCCGTGGTATAATGGGTAGTATGCTTGCCAAGCCGAAGGAACCAAGCTCAAGCTCCGGGCCAAGTGCTCGCAACATCAAAACAGAAAATAAATTCGATTTCACCTCTCTGTAGCAATTGAAAGAATTACCAAAGTGTACGAATTCATCCACGGTAATATATCGCTCCAACGTATTTTTTTTTTTTTTTTTTTTTTTGAACAGCTCGGTGAGTAGGTCGTATACTCTAAATGTCAGTGTTGGGCAAATTAAAATTGTTGAAACAATTAATAATTAACGCTTAATAAATTGTTAATTGCAACTTCTACAATTAACAATTTCTAATTATAATTGCAAAAATGTACAATTAACAATTAATTAATTAATTGCAATGCTCGCAATTAACAATTTAATAATTATTAATTGAGTTTCTCTATAATTAACGATTTGTTAATTACAATTGGTTTATGAATTTAACAATAAATACGCTACCCGTACGCTATCAAGTATATTATTAGCCGGGTACCATAGTGTTTTATTGCGACAAACTTCTACTGCAAGAACATATAGGCATATATGGCAAAAAATTGCTTGATTTCTTTCAAATATCACTTTCGTGAAAATTCTGTGCACCTGATAAATTGTATTGAATATTTGAATGAAATTAATCAAGTATTACCCGGGTAAAGATAAAAAATGTTTAATTATTATTAATTGCTTCATAATACAATTAAAAAATTAACTAGAATTTTTTCAATTGTAATTAATTTAATTTTAAATAATTTAATTGCAACAAGCAATTAAAATTTTAATTACAATTAATTTGAAATCAATTTATTTAATTGCAATTACTTTCTTAATCAACTAATAAATCGACTAAAACTTTAATTGATTGACGCCCAACACTGCTAAATGTTTTATTATTTTCGCGCCTGCCTCTTCATACTCAACGGAAATTTTGCTATGATTGAACAAAGTTTGAACAAAATTTTATAAATTACATCCAATCAATTTTTTTTGAGTTTTAATTTTTTGATCAAAAATAATGATTTTTTGAGTTCAAATCATCGATCAAAACATAGAAAATTAAACTTTTTCCTTGATCCATATTTTATCCTAAAAGAATAAAAATTAAATTTTGAGTTTTAAACTTTTTTCGTGGATCGAAAAACTGGAAAAGTAGCTCCGCCTCTTTGCCCAGTGGTTGATCATAAATATTGGTTGGTCGTTGTTGTTCACAGTGCTTCGCTCTGCATAATGGGCATGATCACTCTGAAAATTCTCATCTAGTTGATTTGGTTTTGTGTTTTTCCGACAGGGTGGATACTGGATTTATATTGGAACGAATTTTCGTCATCCCTTGTCAATTTTGGTTTTGTAACAAACCGGTTTCGGCGAACCGCCATCTTCAGTGCTTGATTTCGTTCTCGATTCTCATCTAGTTCTTTTCACGGAAGTTCAAGGTCGACTCGATATTTTGAACTTGTAAGATAAGCACGTCCATAACGATGTAGCTCCACCCGTAGGTTACGACATGATCGACTTGATTAATCGTTTTTTGGCAGAGATACACCAAGTCAATGAACCTAGTCCCGTTGCGAGATGTTACTTCGATGAGGCTGAATTTTTCGACTATAAGGCTAAAAATTATATCCTTCGCCACCTTGGCGTTATAGTCATACAATTTTTTATCATTTTGGGGGCAGCGATCATATGGCTGTTGTAGTTTATAATAGAAGGAGGCTTCGTCTGTCTCCTCAGTCGGCGCATTGGACATAAACTCATTAAAGAAGCTCCTAACTTGAATGCTGAGCGCAGCGAAATGCTCGTCTAAGGCTGTCAATTAGGGTACTTGGAGGCTTTCATAAAACGAATGAAACACGAGGAATTCGAATGTCTTTTTTTCTTATCTGGCGATTGTAGTAGACGGCGTAAGGGCCAATTTATTTAAGGCCTTGCCTCGGCCGTTGCATTTTTTAAAGGTTGCTGATGTCAGGCTTTGCATTAACGAGTTCACCAACGAGCCAGACAGCAGTAGTTTTCCTTGAAATGGTCCTTGCCCCAATACAGATGCTCGCTTGTAGCTGCACTTCCTTGTGAACAGACGCTAGAAAGACTCAGTAAGCCCTTAAGCTGAGAATGTCAGCGTTGCCTCACCGAGGTTCCCTATCCGTATCTTGTACTTTGAAAGCTCACGTTCCGCGGAGTGCAAGAAAAATGACGTAAGAGTAGGGATTAAGCATCGCCGCTCAACTGGCACTGTTTCCCCACCGACATAACCACACGCCATTACACGCCTTTGCGCACCTACATTATATTTACGAAACTTACTCTTATGGGTATCAAGGAAAAGGTGTAAAAGATAGTACTTGGGTGCAATGTAACGGTTCGACGGCATTGCGAAGACGCTGGCACACATCTCAGACGGTGAAGTCAAATCGTGATCCTTAAAGCTTTTACAATTCCTTCAAAATTGTGTACTGTAATTATCTGATGTGCTATGTCCAGAGCCAAATACTCAAAGGGAATCAGATTATTTTGGATCTACATAAAGCGATAAGCGCCTCAGGCAAACAGAAGCTGAAAAAATGCTCGTAAAAGGCGACTTAAATCCACAAAGAGTAATGACGTGCAAATTGATGGTTGATCTGTGGATATGATGCCTCTCACCTCTTATTACCAACCTTCTTCTTCCTTACGGAAGGAGGGGTAAGATTACCAAATCGCTCCCATTACAGTAGGGAGTACCGGAGCGTACCGGGTTCACATCCAGCAAAGGACTGTCACTTCCGACAACCCTCCCCAAAACCTCCTCACTTTAAGCTTACCGAAGATGTTCAATGGAGACTCAGAGTAAGGGTAAAGGGCTGGCAATCAAAAATGTTCCCCGCTTACATTAAGTGCAGCAAACAACCCCATTATCCGTGATCAGCATCCCATCCATTATTGTCATGAAAGATCGCTTTTCGAAACAATCTGTCGGCCCCGGCAGCTGCAATTCGGAGTCGAGAGAAAACTACAGATTCCCCAAACTTCTGCTAATAGAGCACAATTTAAGGTAGCAGCTTTCTAAACAAGCATACTTCTAAGGGAGGTGAGCCATAGTTCAAGTACAAAACAAAAATGGCCAAAATAAATTCGGGCCCATTATTGAAATTAAAAAGCGCTACATTCATTTCCATTACTTTACCTTCTCCCTGCCAGCAGCACAGCCAAATAATGCCATTAACAATTTTTATGTTGATTTGAAATAGTTGCTGAAATAACAAACACAACTCATATCGTGGTCTCTGCGAAACACATTCACACACTCACACACCCACGCACTAAATGACGCCTGCCTGGGTAGGCGCAAGGCAAAACCACCAAAGCTCAACTAACTGACTTATTTGACAGGCTGCACTTAATTTAGCGCCACAATTTCATTATTTTTCAATATCGAATTGAGAAAATTGATTTTTAGCGTAGTTTTGACTCAGCTACAAGCGAGCGATCCTGTAATAAAATCCACAAACACATATTTCCAACAGTAAAACATAAATATACAGTACCTTTAAAGATTTTTTTTTTTTTTTTGTTTTTGCTTTACGACCACACCAAGCTTTGACCGCTCACTAAGTTCATTGCTTGCACGGCGTTACTCTGTATGGTGCACCCTGCGGCTCGAGCTGTTTTGTGCGTTCGCTTGCAAAATTTATTTACCAAGCGCGCTTGACCGCCAAAGTGAGGCTATGAACGTGGCGACCGCCTGCATTTAGCGGTCAAAGTGTGGCTTGAATAGTGGTGGCGTTGACGTTGGCGGTGTGGCATGCAGAAAATTGACGCTGTTCTTTTACCACTTAATTTTTGAATATACGATTACAAATGAGTGCATTTAGCGAATGTTTTTGATATGAAAAATGCGATTGTTGTTGTTGTTGTTGCTGGGCATATGCAAATCTGTTAAATGAACCACAACAAAAACGTAGAAGGGCGTACAAACATGTGTTGCTATGTAGATATTGGTCATTGGTCATTTGTTTGTAACCAATTAAAGTCGCACGCTATCGGTTTTGATATTTGGTGAGGCTGGTTGTGGTGCTGATGGTAAGTTATCATTGCATGTGCAGTAAATGCGCCTGGCTCAGAGCGAAGCCAGAGCTAAACCTTTTGGCCGCAGTACGACTTCTAGCTCAATACCCAGTCCATATTTTCAGCTGTTGCATTTCCACGAAAGCCGTTTCTATGCACTGGAATCATTCACTAAACAGGCTTCTTCGGTTCCGAAGCGGTCTATTCAAAAGTAGCTTCGCTTTGGCTAGTTTTCAACTGGTTCCATTTCGAATAGTTTAGGGATAATTCTGCAGAGTGATTATCGATATCTGTTCCTTCAAAGTGTATTGTAACTATCTACCACTGTATTTCTGTCCGTAGATCAACCATAGAGTTGCACGTCATTACCTCAGTGCATTTTAGTCGGCTCTTACGACCGGTATGACTACCTGGGGCATATTCTAAACCCCTAACCCACAGGGGTCGACAATATTTGATCGTTGCCTTGGGTTAGGTTGCGCTGAAGTGTCTGCTGAAGTGGCACACTTAGGCCAGTGTCGGAAGGCCCGTTGTGATACCAGGTTAAGACACCGTTGCTCCTCCTTTTCGAACCTGATGAAGGCCCGCAAGTCCTACATATTATACCCCGCAAGTTTCTCAATCTTCGTCATCTTTACAACTTCTACAGCATCAACGATAGGGCACAGCTAGCCTTTCTGCGTGACTCCCAATGAGGCGATACCCAATTAGTACTCCTATTAACTTGAGTATTTTAGATCTTGTTAGGATGTAGACATGACAAGACCTCTTGTATCTCTTTTGGGTCAAGTTTGCTTGGATACGGACACTTTGGGGTTTGTTGCCATGTTCTGTTAGCTTTTCGGTAGACTTGTTCTTTCAGCATTAGACTGCGCGTGGCGAAGGGTATACCTAAGCGCTCTTTTTCTGCAAAAACCTGCTTGGCCTTACCCTGCCTAGCAAGTTCATCTGCCCTACAGTTTCCTTAAGTGTTCCCGTGCACCGGAACACATGTGATGTTCACACAATTCTGCTTGGACATCTCTTGGAAAGAGCGGCGACAGTTTAGTTTTAGCCAAGGGATTTGATGGCGGTTTGGCTATCGTTAAAAAAAAGATTTCTTGCCCGATAGTGTCTTTTCCTACCATGGTAGTCTGACATAAAGTTTTAAATCACGGTATTATCGCCCACATTAAGGCGTACATCATTTAGTTGTGGAAGCTTTAACGGTGGTATTTTATACCGTTTAGTGCATAAAACAAGTTCCACTTTTCCGGAACTGACACTGAGTCCGCTGCATGCAACAGCCAAATCATCAGCATATGCCACAACCTTTTCACCCCACAACTTGTATCTCTTTGCAGCTAGTTTACTGTTAGGTTCCATATAGGTGGGAAGAGAACACCACCTTGCGATGTATCCCTTGTGCTATTTGATCAATTACCCCGAAAGGGACCTGTTTACACCCAGATTGGTTAGGGCTTGGTTAACGGCCTTCAGGCTAATATTGTTGAAGGCTCCTTCAATGTCTAGGACGGCCACTAAAAAGTAATCCTTCTCATCCCAGGATGCTTCAATGAAAGAAACTAGGCTGTAAAGCGCAGTTTTCGTTGATTTACCTACGAGATACGCCTTATGACTGGTAGCTATCAATAGTGGTAATGAGGAAATTGCTGATTATCCTCTATAGCGTTGTGAGTGCGAGGGACGAAAGACTGATCGGTCTTTCGGTATAAAGATAACCGCTGCGCTTCTCCACAGGCCGTATAAATATGAAGCAGCTAATTAACTAATGTCCCCAGAGTGTTAATCAGTTATGCAGGAATAATCTCGTCTGGCTCGGCACCCTTAACAGATTTGACTGCCCATTTATAGAATCCTCCCTAATGGGAATGTTAACAGCCAGGTTTTTTGCGATGTTCACATTTCCCGGAAAGTGTGTATCCAAAAGTAGTTCTAGGGTTTCCCCCTCTGAGCTGGTCGTTACTTTAAAGTTGTATTTAGCCATTTGAAAACAACATATTTTAAGGCTGAATAATAACTTTTGAAAATTTTAAGAATTATGACTACACGGCTAAAAATTTAAGCCTAGATTTTAAACTTTTTTGGGCTACATACTCGTATATGTCCAAACCAAATTTAGTTTAGAATTTAAATTGTACCAGTTTTCGAGGAAATGAACGCGAAAAAAAGAGTTTAAATTTAAACCAGAATTGTTTTAATAATTAAAAAAACATAAAAAACGTTTGTATCAATTGTTCCGGGTTCGGTCCGGGTTTGGATTCGGTTTCGCAATATATCCATAAAATAGAAAAAAGGATTTATTCTTTTTTTTATTAAAAACAAGGGGGTATCAGAACAATACTACTTATCCACGACTCGCTTGCCGAACTGTTTCTGCTTTGAGCATAATTCTAGGGCAGTTTATTTACTACTCACACATCTTCTCGCTACAAAACTGATTTCACACCCGGTTGTTGCAAGGCTGTGCTTGGCGTAAAAATTTATTAAACTAAATATTCAAAGATTTTAGAAACGGTTAAAATAGGCCCATTAGTGTACTTCGAGTTTTGGTACGGAAACTTTCTAGAATCCACTCATTAACCTTCAATATCTTCTAGACAAGCTATATGGAAAATAAAGGGGAAATATAAGGTTTAACTCGTCTGATTTTGAAAAGATAATGCAGGATGAGCCCGGAGTCTGTATTAATCGACATTATGGCCTCATTTGGCGGTACGTTACAGCTGATACTTTTTTTTTGTTTTCTGCATATAATTTTGGAACCGGTTCCTGTGATTGACACGACTTCGGCTTAAGGCTACGGTTACGCTCATGGTTTCAGTTACTGATACAGTTACAGTTAAGGTTCTAGCTAAAGTAACGGTTAAAGTTATTGATGACTATTTTCTAAGGAAGTGATTCAACCTCATGCAACCAACAATTTGGGCTATTTGGCAGGCAATTAGTGATTATGGCAATTACAAAGCCTCCATTCAACTAATCAAAAATCTGCAAAACTTCGATCTTTGAGGTAAATACGTTTTACGGACCTCATAAGATCCACTAATCAGTCCTCTTGTACAAGTATTCATACCCCCTTCTTAGAGGCTTTAGAGTTCCACTTTCCCCGTACTTCATAGTGCTTTGTTATAATCCGCAGCGATCAAGGATCAACCAAATGATTTCACACTCATCTTCAACGAATCCATAACATGGACTTTTGCTTTAACACCAGAGAAGTTATGGAGTTCCCTAAGTGATGAGAGTTCGTGCTGAGGCAAATTCCCTAAAAGCAATGGTAAGAATTTCAGTAATGCGGAAAGCGATGGAGACTTGATACTGCAAAGTGATATGACTACATAATTTGAGGAGGTCAATCAAATCTTTAGCTAACAGGACGGTGGTCGCAAGTGCTGGGATCATATCGAGCAAATTACTATCTTACCGGTGGTGCTCTGGTAAACTTGCGGGAGTTTAGTTAGGCTAAAATAACAATCTTTGGACACTTCTCGCTTAGATTGGCAAAAAATTATGACTGATTTAACGATCCCAGCGGTGAGTACCTAGCCTAACATAAGCTCTCCAAGTTAACCACTTAACAGCTCTACCCCCAACTACAGTTAATATTGCTATTTCCTTTCAACGCAGTTGCAATTAATTCAACCAGAATTACTTAAGCCGTTTTACATCCCAGAGCTTTTCATTTTCAAACGAATTCCCTTTAGTACTTAGCAAAGAAGCGGCATAACATCAAAGTGAACATCTCTGCCTCTCCTCACACCATCTCTGCGTCCATTTCATTTGTGCCTATTACAAATTTTAATAGATTAGTTTCACATGGTCATAGCCTTAAAGGAGCCAACAGTGGGGGCGTCCACTATTCTAGCAACGCGAAAGGGACCACTATGACCACTACATCGACCGGCAGCTTAAGCAGCTGCGACAGAAATGAACTTCAATTTCCATATTGCACTCGCTAAATGAAAGCGAAAATGAATGCTTCCCAGCTTACATAGTTGCGCATGGTCTATGTGGTGAGGGAGCGGTACGAGTACAACATCAAATCGGATGCGCAGCCGCAGAAGTTATGAAAAATTAATAATAATGTCGAATCGATTGATTTTGCGAAATCAAAAGCGGCACACGGCGATGCACAAGGTAAGTCGGTAAATATAGACACCGATACGATGAGAGATACCCGTGGCGGTTGCAATGCGATGCGATCACCGATCCGACAGTTGATAGTGAGCGTTTGGTCTTGGCTGCTGAATGTTATGATGTTGTTGGTCACCAACGATAGTTCTGGCTTTTTTGTGGTTGGTGGCGCGCGCGTCTACAGACAGCCGCGGGCTATTTTTCAGGTTTTTTTTTTTTTGTTATGCCTTTTTAAAGCAGATTTAGGCTCATTTTTATGCACTTTATTTGCTCATAGCTAAAAGGATGCACTGCCGTACAGTATGTAAAGTATGTGGGCTAAAGATAGCTGAAAAAATCTAACTTTGTAAAGAAGACCCGCTTCGAATGCGCTCAGTGATTTCCGGGTATAGAGAAAATCGTACAAGCCAGACCTGTTAAATAATGATTACTAATCGTTATGATTACCGGTTTGATTAATTATTTTCTTGAGAATCCATTTAATGATTGATCACCATTACTTTTAATTTTTAATGATTATTTTTCAATTAATTAAAAAAACAATAAAAAAAACAAAAAAATCATGATTGCTTACGATTATTAAAAAAAGTCAAAAATAATCAAAAAAATACAAAAATAATCATAATAATCATTTGTTTTTTTTATAATTTTTTTTTTCTTGGTATTATTGTAGAAGCACATAAATATACACATCAACGATACTGAAAAAAATCAAAAATAATCGCAAAAAAAAATCAAAAATTAAAATTATCAAAAGTAATCAAAACTTTTTTTTTATTATTTTTGGTTTTTTCTAATCATAATCAATTAATAATTGCCTTTTTATTTTACTTATTTATTTCATTTCTTGAAAAACAATTAAAATAATCATTAGCAAATCTAATTAATTGATTACTAATTAGTAATTACTAATCAAATTTAACAGGCCTGGTTCAACCAAATATTTCCTACTTAATTGTTATTGGATCACTTTCTTTGCGATCGAAACTTCAGTAGAATCAAAAGCTCAGCTTCCCTTACCTCAGGCATACTGTCGATAAAACGTTCCCCAGAAATCTGAGTTTATTTATTTGTAGTTCTTGATATCGACACACAAGTAACGAATCGACTCAGCTTCCTTCTTGTCCTGGCAGTTTCTGCAGAGAAAAACTTTTGGTATACGCCATCATCGGAACAAAGCTGCGATAGCACATTTTCCTTTTTTTTCTCAAACTAAATATTGAAAATAAATTTTCTTATCTTCCCGACAAAATATGGGTCTGCAGAGGTCACAATACTCCTATTAAGTCTTTGGCTGATTTCTTGACCTAATAATATATTCTTCGGATCTCCTGGTAGTAAAGAGTTTACAACTACCGCCAAAGTAACAGAAACGTACCAATGAGTAGCTTTTACGAAACGTTTAATAAATCTGGGACTTTGTAGTTTAAGTTACCTTGTTTAACTAAGTTTTGTTGGCTGGGCATAGGTGCACAGTTCCCTAATAGTCGCGTCTACCATAATCCTATCTTAATGCGACGTAATTTCAACGTTTTCGTAGTGGAGGTCACTGACAGCCAGTCTGTTCTTGGACAGTTGCGCTTTAGCTGAGTAAGTTCACGTAGATCCTTCAAAATAAGTGTTGTCACTGGGGGTTAGGGGGTTAGAATATGCCCGAGATAGGCATACCGGTCGTAAGAGGTGACTAATATGCACAAAGGTAGTGACGTGCAACTCGATGGTTGATCTACGGATATGATACCTTTCACCTTTCATTACCTATCTTCTTCCTCCCTGACGGCTTACGGAAGGAGGGGTGACATGGCCTAGAAGGTTCCACTGGTCATACCAAATCGGTACCAAGACAGTCGGGCATTGCCGCAAGGGAGTACCGAAGCGTACCGAGCTCATATCCGGCAAAGGACTGTCATTTCCGACCACACTCCCTAAAAGCTTCGGCGAGTGTTTTTGTCACTGAGTGAAAATGTTGATTATTTATTTATGTTCAGAGCCTATATAAATTTTGGAGGGATGACCCCTCCTAACACATTTTAGGGGCAGACAAAAAACATCCAGAGAACCTAAAATGATATTGACCAAGATCTTATCTTTTATCAGTATTTGAAACAAGGTTTCAGTCTAACTTTCCTAACTATGTACTTGAGTACGCAATTTCTTGAAGTGTCTTAATGCGTTTTAATAACCCATCTTGTTGCAATACAACACTGTACCAAGATTTCTAGTCAACTCATTTCTCCTGTCTCCGTCATTGCAAAAGCTCTACGATTACAAAAGCAAAAATTTATTGGCAAATGAAAAATAGCGCCAATTGGCCGCAAGGCGATGAGCAATATCAGACGCTGTGGCAATATATCGATTTCATTGTTATTGTTATTGTTTTAGTTTTTTATTGTTGTTGCTTTGCGCTGTGCAGATTTTAGTTTTATTTGGTTGTTTCCTTTTTTGTTTTTTTTTTGGCTCTAAAACATCGTTTTATTTTATGCGCAATTAAAACAGTTACAAACAATTCATTCGAACAGCTGCCCACAGCGCAACGAGACGACGTTCGAAATCGATTCGACTATTGAAAAACTTTTTGCGGATTTACAGCGTCATTGCCGGGCGCGGATTCATGCTCAATATCAAGCGACGTCTTTGGTCACTTTTCGTCTTTTTTCTTTGTAAGCTCAAGCGCTGTGGCGTTTGCTGTCGTCACGCATTTATGTCGCGCCTTTTGTGAAAATAATTTTCTCGGTTTTTGTAGTTGTTGTTGTTTGTTTGTTCATATTTTTCAACACAATTTTTTTGCCAAATTTAATATTCAATTTGTATGAATGTCTTCCTTTGTATTTTTGTTTTACTAAGTATGCCCTCAAACCCACTTAAATATTTAGATAAACCAATATAAACACGAGGGTGGTTTGATAAGTTCTTGGGAAGTGGAGAAGTTGCGTTGCAAGTGGTGTCTCGGCACTCAATTTTGTAGTGGAATACTAAGTAGAATCGACTGCAGTGGGAATGCTCCAATCCAAGTAGGTTACTGGACCAGGTAAAGTAAGAATTAGCGTTGGTAATAGTCAATAGTCTAGGAAATCAATCCATTTTGGTATCATACCGAAGCCCCACTGACAGACTCGTCATTCCAAATACCCTATATATACATATATATATATTGGGCCAATCACATTGAGACTTTTTTTTTTTGAATGCCTAAAACGTCTTCAAGTTCTGAGCAACCGCAGCAATGTCTGGCTTGGATGCGTGCCGTAAGATGCATGGCGCAAGGACAAATGGTAGCCGAATAAATTTGCAAAGCAGGCTCTCAAAACTTCTTTTTCCAATGAGGCAACATGCAACTTGGAACGTGTTGTTGTAACAGTAATTCGCCCTGCCTAATCGGCAAAGCCTTTACCGAAATTATAATCGATCATTTCTAAAAGAAATCGTAGAAAAGTGGCAGTTTCCATAGGGGTTAACAGTTAAAAAGATGATTTGGTATGTCTTCGGTTAGGCTGGATGGGTAGGAGTTTAATCTATTATATTATCCAGACCGAATTTGGACCAGAGGGAATAGCGTCTCCCTCTTAAACTCGAGTTGGCAACTTTCGCCAACTCTCCAAAAACCTTCGAGGAGTGTTTTTGTCGTTAACAACGACATATGAGCGGAACCAGGCAACGAGAGAAAGGCTGTTGTCGTTATTATTACGGGTACGATCGCTCTGAGAATCGTCAGCAAGCTCTTCTAACGGAAGTCCAATCAAACACGCAGTTTCAACAGGGTTGAATCAGAGTGATATTGGTGTTAGAAGAGTAGGTTCAACTGAACAGTGAAAGAGATGTTTAATATCATGAGGGGACATTCCACATGCAGAGCACGTGTTTGGAATTGTGGGATTCAGTCTGTATAAAAAAGAGTTTATCCTGTTCCAATATCCAGAACGAAGTTGTGCTAGCATGACTCTAGTCTCCCTCGGAAAAACGCGCTCCTCTCAGTTGTTTCAGGTGGTTGAATCAGATCAAGCGGCAAGGTAATGTGACAGAAGAACCCACACAAGGCATATATTTAAATTTTTCGGTTTCACAAACAATGAAAACCTGTCTGAAATAAGCCTGAAAGGTCCTTCACACCTTTTCCTAAAAGGATTTGTCTTATTGCAACTAATAAAATAAATCTAATCGATTTTCAATCAACCCTCGTTTTTTCAAATTAACCTCGTATATTGGTTTAAAATCTATTTCCATCATTTGGCGGAAATAATAAAATACGACTAGCCGCTCACATGCAAAGTCCGTCTTCGCTGTGGCAACTTCTTAGTACCCCACTAATCACAGTTGAGCCGTTAGTAAAGCTGTAATGTCTTCAATGCTCGTAACAAAAGAATAATAAAGAAATTGTTGTGTGATTTTGTTGCTTTAGTCCCCAACAGCGTGAAAAAAGTGTTGACGAGCCATATACCCTTTCAGTTCGCTGTGACGTTGTTTGTTTGGTGGCTTGTATGGGCACGCGCATATGCGCCTGCTTTCTAACGACATAACCAACATAAGCGTGATGCTGTGAAATTAGCTGCAGGATAAACGATTAATGTCAATCATTATGTTAACGCTTTGTGGTGCATTCACAAATTTATGGCCCATTTGGTGTTTTTGTTGTTGTGCGTCCATGCTTGACTTCAATGGCTTCTTTTGTTCGTTGACTTTTCGCATTTGATGACACTTAATCGATTTGTATAACAAGAATTACAAGTCAAGTTCTTTTAGAGTTGCATATCGACGAACAAAAAGTACGTCCTTGTTGTTGTTTGTTTTTTGGCGTAAAAAACAATTTGCCGGCTATGAACCCGGTACGCTCCGGCACTCCCTTGCGCTACGGCCCGACAGTCGTGATAGCAATTTGGTATGACCAGTGGAACATTCTAGGTCATGTCACTTCCTCCACCGTAAGGAAGGAGGAGATGGGTAATAAGAGGTAAGAGGCATCATATCGGTCGTTCAACTATCGAGTTGAGCATATTAGGACTATGGTCCAGAAGCAATTGAGTGACACTTTAGGAAAAGGATGTGATACTATTTACTGTTTGTTTACCCTTTACCGTGGTTTCAGTAAAGCACCACTCTTATACTTCAAAACATTTCGAGAGTGAAATAAATTAGTTAACAAACCTAGTTACGGGTTTCTAATTCAAACCCAGATCCTAGGACGAAGCATTGTTACCAACAACAACAACAAGTACTGTTACAGCAACAATAACAACAACCACGGCATAGGAATGGTTCAAACATATGTCTTCCATAAACAAAGTAGTGAGTAAAACAATTTCTGAAGGTATTGGGCAGAGCTGCTGGTGCGACAATCTAGATATAGAATGATCTTACATTCAACCGACAAAATGCAAAATCTGTATGACTATTATCATTACTATACATATTTTTAGCGTTGTATATAATACCGCGTCATTTAATACATTCAACAATTTTATCATCTACATAATAGAGCAGTTAGAATACAATTAAGCTTCCAACTTTTGTGTACATATATTTTAAATATAACATTCCAGAAATTATTTGCTACTTCAACAGTACTGAACTCTTAATACTTTCCGATTGTGAACTGATACTTTTCTCGGTTGGTATCGTATCAAGCAAGTCTTTCAAACAATCTAATTCATTGGCCAATAGGTCTTCACGCCAACCAAGTTGCGTACATTCTTTATACAAATGTTCTACATCGCGCACAGTTTCACGTACATCACCATCAACATTGCCTGTCTTAATTATATTTGAAATTTCTTTCTTCAAAGCCTTTTCTAAAAGTTTCGGTTCATCCTCAGTAATGAGTTTTTTAACTTCTGTTTCCAGCTGATATAAATGATGATCATCTTCACCAGGAAACAATTCACGCATTGCATTGCCCAAATTGAAAAGATATTCCCGATTAGGACCACTTGGGCCAGCAGCAGTGAATATTTGTTGTGCTATCTTTGGTATTTGCGAAATGTTCCCCGCATAGGAGGTATTATCCGGGGTTGCAATATACATTGTTATACTAAAATGGTTCTCTGTATTCTCAGGATATTCATAGAATTGTACATCACAACGATCATAGCCATTCTTTTCACGATGGTCCAAATGAGCCAAAACTTCATCACGATGCTCTGCCGAAATGCGATAAGCCATACCATAGACACGATTACTGAAATTAGCCGTTGGCAGAAGCGTTACAACACGGCCGGGTCTCAAATTTGTTCCCCGATGATCAATGCTATTTTGATAGAAAAGTCGCTTATAGCCACGTATGAAGCCGCGCTTGCGATCGATGAACGGAAAATCGGGCCGCCATATAAGTGACCCATAACCGAATATCCATACATCCTCATCACTGGGTTTAATGAAACGTGTTTGATTTGTAGTTATATACAGTGATTTACATAAATTGTGGGATGAGTCCAACCATGGCGGTTGATCGGGTTCTGTAATCCGACTCTCAAAATATTTATCATAAATGTGCTTCACGAGAACGTCATTGCTACTGCAAATTTCGCCATTCAATGGCAATTTAAGTCCTATACACAATTCCAGAAATTTTTCTTTACTTCTCAACATTTCATCAACGTTAACACCTAAAAAAGACATTTTCTATTGGTATTTGTCGCTTAACTTTACAAAACGCATAGTTCTTACCAAAAATTTTGATCTTTTTAAAATGACAACGAAATCGTCCAACGAGTTTTTCTTTTTGTTGAAAAGTCAGCAGAACTCGAATGAAGGTTGATTGATGTAATTTTTTTGGATGGGGGTTGACCAGCATGGCATGATTCACAAAAAATTGCAAACTCTTGTTTCCTTTGTGTCTATGCGTAAAAAGTTTTAAAGATCCTTTGTGCCACAAAATGCATGACGTTTATAGCAAAAAACCAAATATTTACGAATGCGATGTAGACGTCAAAGTTAATGAGGTCGCGTTGCCAACGACAAGAATTTCGTTCAGTGCTACCAGAGGTTTTCCTTTTACTTTTTATGGCCGCCAGTTATATGCGACTTTAACGCTGCTTGTTTGTGTATGATTTGAGAAAATTAGGAAAAAATGTAATTGCAATTTATTTTCAATCATTGCCACTCGATGGTTGATCTACAGATATGATGCCTCACACCTCTTATTACCCATCTTATATATTCTTACGGAAGGAGGGGTGACATGACCTAGAAGGTTGCACTGGTAATATCAAATCGCTCCCGGCACAGTCGGACATGTACCGCAAAGGAGTACGGGACATACCGGGTTCATATCCGGCAAAAGGACTGTCACTTTCGATTACACTTCCCAATACCTTCTTGGAGTGGTTTTGTCGTTACTAACAACAACAACTGGTTGGGCGATTTTGACTGTCTCATTGTTGTTGTTAATGTATAAACGCCTGTCCCAAAAAGTATAGGAATTTTTAAAGTGATCTTACACCATAAAATTGTTGAATACAATTATGCTGACTTTATCTCCTGTTTTTTTTTTATTCCCGCTTACCTTTGACAATTTTTACTCAAAGTAATAATAATAAAATTATTGACCCCGTCAAACTTTCGCCTCATATGAGATGTTTGTTTTAGTAGCTGTAAATCAATCCCCGGTACGATATCCTAACCAAACCGAATGCCGTGTAAACGATGACCAAGACGATAATTTAATGTTATCCCTCTAGCCTTAAGCCGCTTTATAGAGGCTTAAAATACGAAATATTTTTCCATCTGAATGGGTCTAACGTTTCCTCTGCTCTTACAAGCGGCACTCGGTAACAAATGTTACTAGAACGAAGCGTCTTCATTTATTCACATAATAGGACGTAGCCAACGCTGTCGTTGGGCTTTAATAACCTGCCTTAAAGTTTCTGGCCACTATTGCTGTTAGCTCCACCGATTGGATTTTGGTATTACCGGCCAAAGGCTGGTGGTTCCGGGTTGTAAAAAACCCGACAATTTTTTATTTCCACTTTATCAAAAGAGTCTATGTTATATTTCCTTCATGGATACGAATTAAACTTAACTAAACTGGCTTAACAGTTCTTGGTAGTGTCGAACCCAAGTCATTCCGGTAAGTAGACTCGTTTGGGGTGGGCATCGAGTAAGTACTACCTATAGTCCTCTAAGGCTAAGCGGAGGTGAGTAGCTATAGAGCGATTTGTTGGTAAGCGGTGATCTGTAATCGTAAAGGTGATCGAGTCGGCTAGCGATGGCTAGATAAACGTTGGGGGATCTAAATACTAAGACTACGCGAATATCGATTGGTAGCGGAGTAAAGCCTTTCGGTAATCAAATGTAGACACATAAGCCAGTTATTGGTGGTGGGCGGACGTTGATTGAAAAGCCGACAGCTTATACTCTTGTATGTAATAAAGGGTCTACAATAAGTCAGCAGAGCCACCACTCGTCATAAAGAATTATAAAGCGTGATCTTTGTTCGTGAAGAGAGGACTTTAATTCTCAATTGTCTATTGTGGTGGGCTGTAGTGGTGGCAGCTGAGTATTTTTACTATTCGAAGAAGTACGATTCGTATATGCAATTCGAAATGGAAAAACATAAATTTATTTTCGAGTTTAGCTACAGAATTCAATTTCACCCACTACCTTAAAGCAATACGAATCGTGGAGAGCTTTACTATCTTTCGCTTGAGATGTTGATGTTTTTTGGTATTGGTGCATCGGATGGGAGGGTTTTGCAGGGTGTGTGAGGGCGACAACTGTGGTCGCATCACAGCTAATGCCACTTAAAACGTTAACATACTCATTCTTTCTTTATCGACAATAGCTGATCAAAGAAAAGAGAATATCGTCAAAAAATGTTAGCTATAAAATAAGGTTTACCCAAATGATGAATTTCGAAATGCGTTAAAAAAAGAATACATTCCACTTCTGATTTTGTACCTACGTACTTACCAAAAGGTGCATTCGAAATCTTACAACCCCTTCCCGCTTCCCCATTCAAATAAAATTAAATGTTGTTCATATATTTTCTTCTTATTTATTTACTCACTTTGAAATCAATACTATTTCAATCAGTGTGTAATAATTGCATTAATGTTCAAATTACTTTGTTTTTTTATAATTATTTTTATTTATTTTATTTTACTTTTTTCTCTCGTTTCATCCTTAAACTAGGGTTTCGGTTTCATTTTTGTAATTGCTAATTCATAATTTATTGATGTATTTATTTCTTTTTTTATTTATCATTTAACATCAATATTATGAATACACACACTCTTACATATTTATGTAATATATGATGCGGATAAAGATTAAAATTATACAATAATGAACGCGATCATTAGCTTAACGACTTGGTATATTAATAATGAGCATTGACTCACACTCATAATTATCATTATGTAATCATAGTTATGAATAAATAGCTCAATGCAAATTAAATTACAAATTTAAAGTACTTACACATAAATGTAAATATGTGTCTATTATTTATATGTTTGTAAATTTATTTATCATATTTTTATTTATTTTATAACTATTTATAATTAAATTTATCGCTTACTGTGATTTGTTGTTTTTTCTTACTCTAATTTTTTATTTTTTTTTGTATTTACTTAATTTACTCTCTTTTACACTCAAAAAAAAAACATTCTTTGATTACTTTTAATTATTTTTTCGATAGATTTTGTTTGCATTTCTTATTTACGCCTATCGCTATCGACTGATTATTTGTATATATATTTATTATTATACATAAATGTACATACATAAATATGTAATTAGTATATTACTTTATAAATTTAATTTTTTGCGTCTCAGTTTTTAACTTTAATTCTATTAATTTTGTTTTTTTTTTTTTAATTATTGATAAATGTTATTTTACAGGATTTTTTTTAGCGATTTGTAAATTTTTATTCATATGGGGCATTCCATTCCGCATGGTTTACTGATGGTAATCGGACATTTTAGTTTTGGACTCCATCTCTAAAACTAGTTGAAGAGCGCCAGAACAGAACTTGAATATATCGTCAACAGAACGTGAATGTAACACCAGCTGATATAGGCCATGTTCAAACCGTTTGGACAAAAGACTTTCGAGCTTTGGGCTGAGATAAGTCGGTCTTTGCTTTTTTTTGGTTTAAATTTTTAATGTTCAGAAAATGTTTTATGCAAAAAATTACACTCTTACAATTTGTTTGAATTTTCAGGTTATATTTTGTTAGTCGATTCGATTTTTCGAAATGCCAAAATTTTTATTTTCGCCTAGTAAATTAGGCAAAATCCATAGCTTAGGCAAAATCCATCGCTTTCTAGTTGAGTACAGAATGTTTACATAAATACGAGAAGAATGTTCAATTCGAGGAATATCAACTCTACCGAATGGAGTTACGGAATAAGGCCCTATGAAATTTTTTTTATTAAATTTCATAATTTCTAATGAAATTTTCTTTCATATTGAGTTACAGAATAAGGTATATCCTACTTATGTATCTATTTAAAATATTTTAGGGATTATTTGATGAAAATTCCGACATAGGACGTTCTTCAAACAAAAACTGAGATAGGTTGTTTAGAAAAAAATGTTTGAGAAAGGTCATTTTCGAACTTAGTGCTTAGATAGATGATATTTCACTCACCAAATTCAAAAAAGTGTAGATTTCCATTATTTGCCATTTTGAAATGAAATCACCCAAAACCGCTTTCAATCAATTTTTCTTTCCCTTTTTATCATTTATTTTTGTAATGTATGTATATAATACTTTCTTTTATCAATTTACTATACAAAAAGATTGTGTGAAAGAGAGCGTAGAAAGAGCGGTGTGTATGTTTGCCTTATTTGTAAATTGTTTATTACTTCCCGTTTTATATAACATTTTTGTTTTATTCATTTAAATTTAAATTCCTTTAACTAACTGCAATGCCAACTCTAATTTTTTATTTTTATTTTTTTCAAATATTTTCATTTTTAATTTCGGCTAACAATCAGTGCAGCGCTCCTTCACGCATTTTAGGCGTCACATTTGTTAGCCAAATTTTTTTGCTTTTTTTCATTTCGACAATCAAATTCAATTTTTTTTTCTTTAAATTGCGATGAGCTTTCGCTTTTCACCAACTTGTACGTGTTTTCGCTCAGTGTTTTTTATTATGTTAGGGTGGAGCGAAATAAAAAAAGCCAGTTTCTTCTTAGCTCTGCGTTCGAGTTATACGTGAGCTGCATGCTGTACTGTTTCTAGAACGATTGTTCAAGAAAATATTATTTCGACGCATGAATAATTTTCTAAGTAAAATTTTGTCTCTCACAACTTTTTTTTAATTCGCTCCACGCTTATGTGTGTCGTGTGCTGTGTCAATTGTGTTTGGTACTTTTTTTTTTATATAAAAAACTACACTTTAAATATAAAAATTATGAGAGTGTAAAATTCAATATTGTTGTTGTTTGTATTGTTCGCAAGTGCAGCAGAATATTTGTATGCCTTTTGAATGTGTTTCGCTAGAAGTAAGAGCTATATCTAGTAGTGCTAGAGGAAACAACATCGATGTTTTTACCCTCATTTCGAACATCGATATTCGTTGCGATGTCCGATGTTTTTTTTTCTTTTATGTAGACTGGAAAAACTCGAGAATTTGAAACAAACGCAATAATGGAGTTTATAACCCGTTTTTTTAAATCAAAATGCAAGTCGAGCTCATTTATTGTACATGGAATCAAAATTAAATAAACAAAAGCTTTACATTTCTGCTTTTATGAAGTCATAAAAACTTTCTAAATTCTCTCAAAAATATCGAAACATCGCTTTTTTCCAGCAGTAATATCTAGGACTTTATTTTAAAACCGGACTAAAGTGCTGATTTTATTCTGTAAATAGCCTTACCCCTACTGTGGGAGTCGAACAAGAATAGATAATCGACTAGTGATCGAGCCATTACGTATACCGGCAGATCGTTTAATGAGCGACAGAGTCATCTTTGCAAAGCCCTAATAAAAGTGATAAAAAGTAAATTAAAACCTGTTTTTGTCCGGACAAGTTACACAGTACCAAAAAAAAAAACAATCGACACAATCGAAAAAAGTCTATTCTACTGCAAATCGACACTACAGTAAGCTAACCAGAAGATGGTGAAAATCATAGACTGAATAAACACAAACATTAGCATATTCGACTCAAATTTGCCTAACTATCCTGTAAATATTTAACATGCATCTATTTTTTCTCGAAAGGTATTGATTCCCCTGAATCAATATTGAAAAAATATTATTCTAATAAAATTGAGCAAAAATTGGTCCAATGTATTAAATTAGCTAAGTTCCCTCTTGTACCTAATTATATGATTTTTCGAAATATGCACAGTCTGTTCTGTAGCTGTGACAGATTTTAAGGCGATTTTTAAAAAATAAATATTTTCTTATTACGAGATAAATCAGGGTGCAGTTGTAAGAGCAGGCGAACTAAAACGCCGTTGTAAAGACGAAGTGGCTAGAGAATCGGCTGCCGGTTGACGTCAGTAGATAATTCAACAACATTCGATGACGATAATTTATATAAGATTGCTATTCAATAACCAGGTTTTATCAAAGGTTTGATGCTCTTTGCGCCAAAAGCTGTGCTGGCACGCTTGTTACGTTTAAGCTAAAGTAAAAGAGTACCTATCATTATCGCCGTTTAGATTATGTCGTAATAAAACACTCCTAGAAAATGCTAATGTATATGTACCGGGGTTGTTGATATCATTGTACGATTAATTCGCTATAGTCAGTCCTCCTCTGTCCACTCATAGAGGCATATTAAACAGGTTTATACTAAAATAGAGTCTTTCGCCGAATAAAACCAGAGTCAATCCGATGTTTAGAGTTGCTAAAATATCTTAAGTACACAGCAGTATTTGTGACGGCAATATGCAATTACAAGAAAAACTTATTAGAGTAGAACCAAACTGTCCCAAGTAGTGACTATAATGTTCGACACATTGAAAAAACCAACGTGAAAAAGCTGCAGCCGCATTCCATAAACTATTGTATTGTACGAGTATTCTATGTCGAACCTCTAGTTGCTTATACGCTATTCTAGTTTCGAATAGTTAAATTAGGCTAAGTCAATAGCTCAATTCGCAAGTTTTAGAAAAAGTTCGAAATGAGTTGTGGAATGGAGTCCTAGCCTTGTATTGAAACAACAGAAAACAAACTAGACATCAAAAAAACGAATTTTGAATTTAAGACCTGCTCATTTAAGCTGCATTTTCAGCTAAAAAATCAAAAACCTGTAAAAGGCATTTTAGACAATATGTTTTTGTTATGTGTATAGGCCACATTTAACGTATGAAACCCAACATAACGTGTAAACGCAACTTAAACTTTGATTTCATACAAGTCAGAAAACTGCACAAACGAAATAGAAACGTTTCTATTTTTGTCTGACACACAATAAAAATCATATATTCTTTCATTTGTTGATTCAAATTTTTTGGATTTATTTATTTATTGCGTAAAAATAAGCAGATAAATTGAACTGTATTGTATGTATTGATAGTTATACGACATTACGTGAGTGTAGAAAAAGTGGCAGGTCATGTGAAAAAAACATATCGTGTAAAAGGCTTTTATAGGAATAACACTTGCGCCTAAAAGCATGGTATATAAATTGAATGCAGCAATCCAGGAAAGAGCTTTATTCAAATATAGCACACTTTTGGGTAAGTATTGATGCCTTTTATCAAAAATAGAAGATTAAGCTGCATTTTCAGCTAAAAAATCAAAAACCTGTTAAGGAATAACACTTGCGCCTAAAAGCATGCTATATGAATTCAATGCAGTAATGCAGCAAAGAACTTTGTTCAAATTTTAGCACACTTTTGGGTCAGTATTGATGCTTTTTATCACAAATATAAGATCAACAGCCCAATTCTAAATAAATTTGCACTGTGCGTTACGTTTTTTCTCTATTTTATATAAATTGTGTACAAAATTTTATGAACGTGTGAAAAAACTCAGAGTGAAAAATTATATAGAATGTATATAATAAAAATTTGCAGAAAAATGATACACGCATTTTTAAATTTCAAAATTTTTTTCATTTTAATTTAATGTATATGGTTGTGTATGTATAGATGTATATGTATTTTTTTAATTCTCTTTGTTTTACTCATCTCACTGTGATATAATTTAAATTATACAATTCTAAATTAACACAATAACGTAAATATTATTTAAAATAAAAAAAATAATCAGAATCAATTATAATTATAAATTATAATTATAAACATTAATCAATTATTCAATTAATAATAGTAGTATTTAGGTAAGAAACTTTTTCTTTAGCCTAAGCAAAAAAAATTTAAAATATATACTAGTTGTATGTTTACTTGAAACAAAAATCTGCAAATACAATCGTTAACTTAATTATCAAAACAAAAAAAAATTTGTTTGTCTTACATGGATTTCGCTTACATTTCACATATTACACATTCTACTTTATTTTAATTTTCTTTTGCAGTTTTTCGTACTCAAACATACTTCATATAATAAATCGTTGCATACTCAGTTGTTTTGATTAAGTGGAAAGGGTGGGTAGGGGTAGTGCAGGTAGTTTGGTGACTTGTTTGGGGTAGTTGATGATAAAGTGGTGCCTTAGAAGAGGATGTATATTATGTTAACAAAATAATAGAAGTTTGTGTTTAAGAAGCAGGGGAGGGGTGAAAGATGCATGAGTAGTGTTGGAAATGTGCCAAAGAAATTGGTGTTGATATTTTTTACATACCAGTTATGCCTTCTTAAGTAAATGAAAAATAACTGTATTGGGACACATTTAACAATAAATATGAAACAATTTTTTAATTAACAGGATGGTTTCATAAACTAGAAATGCACTTTAAATTACAAAAAAAAATTCTTAAGGTTGTTGTGGAATTCAGTTAATGTCAGAAACGGTGCTGAAAGTTATATATATTTCTTGCTTAGGGCTCAATGTCTGATTAACCGCTTAATCAGGACTTTATTAGAGGTTGACCCAAAAACAGTTTACTCAATGTCTGATCAGCGACAATTCATTGTTTATCTACTGATGCAAGTTATCAAAGGATAGATCAATGCTTATCAAAACGAAGAGTGACAGCTGAGAGTAAAAATCTTATTTTGTGATAAATTGTTTTCCTAACAAACTGTAGTAATAGAGTTTAAAAAAGTAATAATATCCACATAAAGAAAAATCTCAGTCGAAATTTGTACGCCAAAATGGCTCATTTAAAACTGTAAAAAGCAGCTGTCACGTTTTATGCGTTCACAATGTAACTTTTGTGAATTTTTTCCAAAAACGTTCACAAAGACCAACTTTATCATGATAACTTAATCAGACTTTTGTGTAAACGAAACTGTCATTCTGAGTCAACCCTTTATTAGTTTACCATGTGCTAAAGTTTATCATAACCAGACATTGAGTAAACGGCCCTTAGTTGTTGGAGAGCGATTCGATTAAAATCCAAGGCTGACATTTATTTTGGCTTCCATTCCTATACCGCAAACACTTCGATACCACAACAATGCTGATTACTTATGACAAACTATGGTACTCCATACATAACAGCCCTAGTCTAAGTTTTCATAGAGAGTTTTGGCCTACACAGGAATTCTCACACAGATGTGAAGAACCTGGAATAATTTTCGAGGTTAAAGTGTTTAATAAGGTCCATATTCTACAATGAATATATTTGAAATGGCATGTTAATATTTCGAAATTTTTTCCTTTTTTAATTTAATTATTTATTTTTTGAGCGAGCTCTCTTTACATATATCCCAGAACTGAATTTAAATATGGATGCCCTTAGTCCTCTGGTTCCAGAAAGTGCAAGTACCGGTGCGTACCGGATTCATATCAGGTCAGCAATGGCACAACTTCAAGGTTGTATTTTTGTTTAATACAATAACAACATGTAATTATCTCGAAAACTTTTCTAAGTTCTTAAAATTTGATATTTCGATCCATTGCAAAGTTTTGCGTTGGTACTCACATGAGAGTCAAGCTCTATTTTTTTTTAAACATCGTAAATTTTCTATTTAAGAATTAAGTAAACTTCATTTAATTACCACCTTACATAACAAAATGGCTGAAATAAAAAAGCATCATGTTTTAAGGCTTCCTTAACTCAAGCTTAGTAGAGAACCCTCAAGATTCGCAAAGGTTGTAGTGTGCTGCGTAAATGGCAGTCGTTGTCACGTCTTCGGTTATGCCACCTCTGCACATTTGTTAAGCCATCTTTGTTCCCGAACATTCTCATATATGAATTTAGATTTTTTATTAAAAAAAAATTGTCATTTTAATATTTGTGATTGAAAATGTTCGTTCAAAACTTACGTGCGCTAAATACTTTAACTAAAAAGTAAACTTTTGTCTATTAAAAGCGCCTAAACGTTTTATCACTTTTCCAATACTTGCATACATATTTTCAAAATTTAGTTTTTAACTTAAGAATTTTTTAAATTTTACTTTAAATAACGTCAATTTAATAAAATTTTAATAGTTTTTCGCAATTATTTTTCTTTTAACAATACATTTTTTTTACAATCAATATAGAACTGCCTGAAAGTATGCAACATACACCGTATAGAAACTAAGATGCTTTCTACAGCAATGAGTTATGCTTACAAAATCATTTTCTATATCAATTCAATGCTTTCTAGTATCTAATTAATGAACTAATAAAGACCGTTCCACTCTTCTTACAGCCATTTTTCATTTACTTAACCTAAGCAATGTTGTAATAATAATTTTAAATACAATGCATGTACATACATATATGTATGTATGTTTATATGAAAACTTAGTGTGTGGATACTATTACAAAAGCTTATTTACTTTTACTTCTAGCGTGTTTCTGATGCTTTGTTATTACAATTTTCGCTTTTCAGTTTATCAAAATGAAATGAAATTTGCGTGAATTTTTTTAATTACAAAATTTTTTTTATGTGGCTTTAACCATCCAGTAAATTTTCATAATTTTTTTACTTTCTTTTTGTAAATTTTTTTTGCTGATTTTTATTAATTTTTTTATGTTTTTCATTTTTTTTGTTGGTTTTCATTTAAATTTAATAAATGGTAAATGTAGTATGTATGTATGCCATGTATGTATTGTATTTATAAATTACAACGGAAGTGTCGGTGTGTTTGTAGTTGGTGTTGGCGTCAACATCGACGCGGATGGAGGATAACGCAACGTATGCTGTGACGTTGCTTGTTGTATATAATCCTGACTTGGATTATTTAATACGCTATCCCGTGAATTTGAATGTGAAGTGGCGCGTAGCAATGTAACAGCTTCGCGTTCTGGACTACATTGGACACCGTCTAGTCATTTTTGACGGGATGATTTCTTCTTCTTTCGTTTAAAGAAACAACAACATCTGCAAAGACAACACAGGAATGAACTGAAATCAAAATAGATTATATAATAACAACCAACCAAAGTAACGAAGAAGTTAAAAACAGTAAAGAACTAAAACTACAACTAAATGTCAATCAGGAACCCAGCAGATATTTTTACTTTTGAGTTACAAAAAAATTAGTCACTTAGATGTCCGGCAGGCACTT